>CAUEEP010000757.1:677500-1277500 GCA_958450365.1 Mesorhabditis belari | reverse complement strand
GAAAGATTTGTGGTGAAATAGAGGGATTCAAAAGTGTGTTTTTCTTGTACATGTAGATTTTGAGCTCCTCGGCCGATGCATGACTCCCTTATTCACAAAATCTTCAAAAAAATCAACTTCATCTTGTTGTGTGACGCCTGAGGCAAAAACAATTCTGAGCCTTGAAATTCTGAGCCACCAGGATGAGCCTTGAAAAATCAACAAGAAAATTTTTCCAAACTCAAACCGATGGCCACTTTTGTTCCGGATACCCTGTAAACATTAAAAATACGAATAATATAGGTCGCATAGCATTTGGCCGGCTCAGCCAGTTGATCTCCCCTTGTATGGAAGCATGTAAACCAAGAACTAAGCTCGGATTCGGACTACCTATTCCCGAAATACCCTTAGGCACAACAAGTACAAGTTTTCGGCCTGAAAAAGGGACTCGTTGATTACAAACCTTCTTGTGATGGAGCGACAAAAACCGCACGCATCTGTGCAATTTATTATGGGCGACTGAAAAGAATTTTATTATATGGATGTTTTGAAGAATTTACTTTGCTAGAATGTGAGCTAGAATGCTAGAATGCTAGAATGCTAGAATGCTAGAATGCTAGAATGCTAGAATGCTAGAATGCTAGAATGCTAGAGTGCTAGAATGCTAGAACGGACCGATCCACAGCAAAAAGTGATACTTTGTTTGGTGTTGATAGTACAATATTGTGATTTTAAATGCTTTTATTGCTTTGCTTTTCTTTTCCTTTATTTTGAATGATCTATTGTGGGTAATTGAGTGTTTTCTATCTAGTGGATGAGCTCTTCTATCTAGTGGATGAGCTCTTCTATCTAGTGGATGAGCTCTTCTATCTAGTGGATGAGCTCTTCTATCTAGTGGATGAGCTCTTCTATCTAGTGGATGAGCTCTTCTATCTAGTGGATGAGCTCTTCTATCTAGTGGATGAGCTCTTCTATCTAGTGGATGAGCTCTTCTATCTAGTGGATGAGCTCTTCTATCTAGTGGATGAGCTCTTCTATCTAGTGGATGAGCTCTTCTATCTAGTGGATGAGCTCTTCTATCTAGTGGATGAGCTACCGTAACTCTTCTATGAGGTAAAAGCTAATAGAAGGGCTAATTTCAAAATGCTACCATGACACCATAAACATTTCCACTCAAGCGTTGGCCACAAATAATTGAATAAACCACTGGAATGCTGACAAAAGCAATAAGAAGGAGATAATTGGTTGACCACATTTTAAATCACTTTTCAAGAAGTTCTTTGAAAGTTTATATTTTTCAATTTTGTGCCGCTCAATTGACCGTTTCAAAGTTCCACATCGTCCCCATCTTTTTAGAGTTTTTTTTCAAGAAATTTCAAATTGTTGCACGACTAGCCGTAAACAAACATTTTTTTGTTCTTTTCTCACAAATTTCTGATACCGTATTTTCTGTAATAGTAGTGCAGTCTGTAATTGTAGTGCAGGCAGGAGGGGGGTTGAAAAAATATTGGGTTGTCCAGTTATGAATGCGCGTTTTTACTATTTTGCAAATTTCTCAAGATATCGAACAGATGTAGATGAGTGTTCAATATCATTCGAAAGCTAAAGATCTCCTCTACATTTTGGAATAAAAAAGTTTTTGAATTCATCCAACTTTTTGGGAAATTGACTGCACAAAGGGAGAGGTCGTTTTCGAAAAAACCCATTCCAGCTTAGCTATTCCCCAAGTTTTATGGTGTAAAATAACCGCCCAGAAAAGAAAAGTAAAGATGCTCTGAAATTGCTATATTTTAAAAAAAAGTTGTATTGATATATCTATTGGCCAAACATCAAACGGTTAACTCAATTTGAGCGGAGCCAAAACTTGATCCAAAGGCACCCTTCCATTTTTTGGCCACCTCCTCTTCTGTGCAGTCAATTTGCCCAAAAGCTGAACAAATTCAAAAACTTTTTATATCAAAATGTAGAGGAGATCTTCAGCTTTCGAATAATACTCATATATATCTTTTTCTTGATTTCGGTATCTTGAGGAATTTACAAAATAGTAAAAAACGCGGATTCATAACTGGACAACCCAATAGTAGTGCGCACTACAATTACAGAAAATACGGTATATTGATGATAAAGATTTCTGATATGATGATAAAGACGAGAATTTTCGAGTGAAAAACTCGTTTACCCAAAAAAGTTTCCAAATCGTTTTCATCAAGAACATCAAAAACTTGTGATATTTGATTTTCGATTCTTAAAAAATAACTTCAAATGTTGTCTTTCCTTTTCGATTCACTAAAACAAATACGCAAACAGGAAATCGGTTGTGAAAAAGGCGCTCGGAACACCGTTTTTTTTCAGCAAATTTTCCAAATTTTCCTCGAAATCTGACTTAAAATAAACCTCTAGAAATAAAAATGAAATGAAATTTTCAGAAATTCTTCGTCGAGTAATCGAGCATCTTCCTTGGGTAAATGATTTTTGCAATTTTTGATGTGATTCTGGAGATTTTCTTCATATTTTTCACTTGAAGAATAGTGAAACGATCGATTCTCCTCGATAACTAAAGAATTTTCGATTTTTACCCCAAAAACTTGCATGAAACGAAGAATTTCACTGTCCGATCCACGGATTTCCAAATAGATTCCAACTCTTCCAAATAGATTCAATAGATCCCAACTTTTTCCCGCATTCATAACCCGATTTTTCTGCGATTAAGTCAAGAAAATTTGTGTCGTAGACTCGATCCTTTTTGTACTCACCGATCGACATGATACGATTTACTTTTTAAGACTTTTTCGAATGAAATTGTAGAGTTGAAGTTGATGGGATTCGTTTAGAACGTTTAAATCACCGCTTTCAATCACAATTTGATCCGATTTGAGTCGAATTTTCATTTGATTTCCCTCAAAGTTGAAAGAAATCTCTCCAGGAGCCTCCAAATTGATCACAATTTCGCCGAATTTTCGAATAAATGGCCCATTTTTAGAAAGAATTCACGAAACTTTTTTTTTTTTTTTTTTGTAGAAATTTTAAGGAATCATTTGGGAAAATTGAGTTTAGAACAGGAATTTGAAGTTTGCTGGGTAGATTTGGAGATTTGGAGCATTTGGGTGCAGTTTGAAATGGTGATTTGATCAAGAAATTTTGCAAAGAAAAAGCAAATATTGATTTGAGTGAAAGGCAAAGAGAAGGAAACGATTTGATAACGGGATTTGTGATTTTTCGTGTCACAATGATGCCAAAAGCATTAATGAATTGGATCGAGTTCAAAAGTTTAACGAAGTATATAGAGATTTGCCATTCTTTCATTATAATGTGCCTTTAAACTTGAAAGAGGAAATTTAGCTGTAAAACTTTTGAATTCCAATTGTCGGATAGATAAATTTAAATGGGATAACGACGAAACGAAGAGCAATTACTAAGGCAAGTTAGGTTTGTCTTTCTCTCTTTCTCTTGGCAAGTCTTGCCAGGAGTCTTCCTTGACTTGCCAGGAGAAAGAGAGAAAGAAAAACCTAACTTACCTTAGTAATTGCTCCTCGTTTCGTAGTTATCCGATTTAAATTTATTTAAAGCAATTGCCCGGAAAGCAGGGAGCCTGTTAGAGCCAAGCAAAAGGTCAAGAGTTCCCCTCACCGGCAACCAAATTTTTCTCCTCAATTCCTTCACTTCTTCAAGTCTGTACCCGAGATTTATTACTCTAAATAAGTTCAAAATCAAGCTACTAAGTTCTGGACTTTAACTCCAATCAGCTTTATGTTAATTTTCCTCAATACTCTAAGTTCAAAGTTCCATTTCATCATTGATCTCGAAAATGTGTTCACTGTTTGATGTCTGATGTTCCTTCCCTATTTTCTCCGAAAGAAGACCGGAAATGACGTGATGTGCCCATTTCTTTGTGTCTCTTTCTGTCTTGTTTGTTTCAAAGAGGGAAAGAGTTTTTGGATCATCTTGATCTTCACTGATCCCAGTGCATATCCACGAATAACTTTGGCTATATAATGGCAAAACTTTTGCCTGTAAAACCAGATAACTTTTGAAACCAAAATGAACTATTATCTTGCTCTACTTCTTGCGCCAATTGTCTTCACTCAAATGGCTCATCCACGAGGTTTCAATGGTTTAGGTTTATGTAAAAACTAGGAGATTTTCGTTTTACAAAACAATTTTAAGCCTAAGGTTTGAGTTGTTGAACTGAAAAGTTTTATAAAAATGAAACAAAGTCTTTTCCAAATCAATTCTTCTCAATTAACTCTAGACCTTTGTTTTCCAGGGCATCAAGGTCATCGACAAAGCCACGAATATTACAGTCACGAGCGACATGGACATCACAATGTCCCTGAAAGATGTCGAATCACAAGAGAGAACTCTCAACAACCACATGGAGCGATTTGTTTGTGAGTTTGACAAGGCGAGAAATGAGATTTAAAGTTTTTGCTTGCAAATGTTAGACTTTTCAGACCGCAAGCAACCACCTATTATTTCTACGACATTCGAGCAGAGGAATGCCGATCAGAAATAAATTGGAACAGCTGTCAACTACCATATCAATTTTTATCCATTCATGATTGTGAACATCATTGTCGAAGGAGGCATTAAGTATGGATTATTGATGGATTGGGTACTGTAGAAATAAATTATTTATCAACTGCAAAAACATAAACATTAACATGTAAATGCTTAAGAAATTATATTCATTATAATGTATACCGGTGATTTATTTTGCACACACATAATCACAATTTGCACATTAAGACCTTGGGAATAGTCTATCATTTGTGAGGATGGGACGATGTAGGAGACGATGTAGGTGGAGAAGGAGGAGGCTTTATATGAGCTTGCGCCTGCGACAAGTCTACCCATTTGGATCCCTGGTTATCCCAAACCCGAGGGGAAGGGGCCTAGGGGGGCTGGTCTTGGGAACCAGTTCAGCATATGGGTGCGGTTACCTACAGCACTCATTTCAGGGAAGATATCCTTGACTCATCTGCTGGATTCGAACCAGAGACGAACCGAGCCCAACGTTGCTTAACTTGGGAGATCTGACGGGATACCGTGTTTCAACGTGACGAGACCGTAGTTATTATGAAGTTGAAATCTTGTGAAATCGCAGCCTGCTTGACTCGGCACTAAGTTAATTATTGATATTTAAATATTATATATTTAAATATAAATATTCAATATAAATTTATAAATTGACTAGTTTTTTTTATAGTTTCGAGTTTATATTGGGTTGATGGAAAAGTCCTTTCCGATTTTTTGGAAGAGTACCTTAAATTTGTCCAATTTTGACGTTTTATCGCTCATCCTAAAGCTGAAATCGGAAAGGACTTTTCCATCAACCCAATAGAAAAAGGTATACGCCATTTTTTTGTTTACTTATTTGTTTACTTATTTAAAGCTCAGCTCCTGTCATTCATTATGAAAGTGTATTCTTCAATCTTTAATAGTCGAAATCTTGAATGCGTTAAAAAAAATCTGGTTACTCTTGCAAATGAGCTTATTTTTAGCGAAAAATACAAAGAATCATCCTGCCTTTTTCAAAGAAAATTCTCTGTAAATTGCCAGTTTTTCAAGGCGGATTGGGAAAGAAGTCAGTCTCTTTTTGAGATCCCTTTACCCTTTGAAAACGATTTCATTCTTAAAGTTGAAATGTTCGCTATTTTGAAAGTGATTAAATGGACGTGATTTCAATCATTTTGGATATTGGCATCTTGACGACACTTCCAATTCAATGTCTTCTTGTTTCGATTCTTGCCACAACGGTCACTGTTAGTAGAATTTATGAATTGTGTTTGTTGAATATATGTAAGTAAATAGAATGGGGCAATGTATCTCTTCTTACCTTCAATAACATTCATCTACCAACATACTACAAAAACTACAAACTATACTACAAAAATTTTTGCCTTGAAAAAATGAAATTAGAGTTTAAAAAGGCTTATTCCCTGTGCCACAAGGAGTTCTCTGTGCGCCTCCGTAATCGCTCGCTTTCTGGCACACGCCCTTTTCTTATATTGTTCCATTTCCTTGGGGAAATCAACTTTGCGCAGAGGCGATAACGTGACCAATGAGGCTTAGCCGAGGTGCGTTTATTGCTGGTTGAAAACTGATACCAATTACCCGTCGCTTTCTGCCCTGAAATATGGGTGTCAGCGCAATTTTTGGAAGGCCCTAGGGGCCAAAAATGCTTTTATTTCAGATATTTGGTCGAATCTCTGTTGTCGAATCTTCTGATCCAATTAGACAAACACATTTTGTCCACAATCAAATGTCAATTGATTTCAAGAGACAAATTTATTATCTCAAGGCTGTGAAATGGACGGAATTGGTGATTTGACACAGACAAAAGAGAACCATCGTTCCAAGGCCCTAGGGGCCAAAAAAAGGGTTTCATTTCGAGATTTGGTGAAAGCTTTACCGCAGTACAGAATAATCTAGATTAGAATGTCCAAAAAATTACAAAAAAGAGTAAACCTCCAAATGAAACACTTTTTGGCCCCTAGGGCCTTCCAAAAATTGCGCTGACACCCATATTTCAGGGCAGAAAGCGACGGGTAATTGGTATCAGTTTTCAACCAGCAATAAACGCACCTCGGCTAAGCCTCATTGGTCACGTTATCGCCTCTGCGCAAAGCTGATTTGATGGGGGACAGGGAAGGGTATAGGGGAAGGAAGAGTGTCAGAGAACGAGCGATTATCGACCGCACCGAGAACCCCTGGTTGGTACAGAGATCATTTAATGGTCAAAGGAAAAGAGCATTCTAATACAATAATCTTTAGCCTAAATTCTTATTTTGTAGCTTTTTAAAATAAGTGCTTTTCAAGAAATGGATCGGTCAAGAGGATTCACTCTACTCACCTCCACATACGGACAGTTCTATATAGTCGTTCTCGTAACTTGCCATGCCTCTGTTTTGAAAGCTAAATTTAGTCTAGCTGTTTTTCAACAGGTTTAGAATAGGAAATGAAAAAGAAGTGAACATCAGTTTTTTCAAAACTCCTTTGTTTGTTGAAAATGGCGACATTTTGGTGCCAATTTTGATGCACTTTTGTGAAAAGAGCAACCAACAAAGAGCAAACTTTTGCGTTTCGACTTCCGATTGGTGATAAGAAACTTTCAACGTGAAAATGGCATCGGAAAATAAATGTTCCTTTTCTTTGCAGAACAGCAAGTACTTTTCATTTCTTTTATTTGAAACTGGTGGATTCAAGGTTTGAATATTAATGGAAGTGGAGATTTGGCACAAAACTTGTTGGCTGGGACTAAAAATTTTATAACCATTTGATTTGAAACTATGAGTCAACTTCAACTTCTCTAATTTTTCGAGATTTTTACTGAATATTCATGAAAGCACCTCCCATTTTACTTATTTTACGAGAAAATACAGTACCGAACTAAAAATCAAGTTCCGGTTTTTTTCCCCAACTTTGAAGCACTATAACTCGAGAACTATAGCTTGGAGTCTATAAGTGATTCGCATTTTAGCAATTTTTGTCCCGCTTTTTCAAGGAGACCTCCAAAAATTGACTTATACTCATAATTGTTCGTCTGCACGGAAATCTTTAGTAAAAGGCGAAAGATTTTCTCGGTCAAATGCAGACGAACCAGAGATAGCAAACGGAGGAAAGGAAGGGGTATAAGGAAAAGGAGTATGCCAGAAAGAGAGCGATTACGTTCACGCATAAAGAACGCTTGAAGGACCACTTAACAAGTGTTTGCTATTTTTGCAAAAACACTGCTCCACATAAATATATTGATTCCAATCTTTGAGTGAGTTTTCTGGACATTCCAATCCAATTATACATTTTTTGCACTTGTGAATTTGAAGGACCCAAATTTACATATAAAAATGTATAACTTGGGCTAAACTTCTCTCTTTTTATGGTCTTTTGAGACGAAACGCTAATTTTCCATCACGATTTTGATTTCTTGAATCGATTTAGCATAGATTAGCTTAGATTAGCTTAGATTAACTTAGATTTAGTGTTCGCTAAACTCGCGAGTATTATTTGTTCGTGAAGTTTTGAATAAAAATTCAACTTTTTACTGCCCACAAATAATACGACAGTCCAGTTGCGAATTAAATCGATTATCGTTTCCCCCCACAGCCACTGTAGGTGAATGTTCTACACAAATAGGTAGAGCTGTAGTAGAATTTCGTGACATTGCCTCTAGAGATTAAAAATGATTAGAAAACTGGAAAAGTTGTGTTTTCGTTACTTAAAAACTTTATTAGCTATTGTTTGCATATTAAGGAATATTTTTTTATAAGTAGCAGTCTTCTACATACAGTAGAGGACATTAACTTACGATATTTTTTCTTCTTATCATAATTTTTTTTTCTAAACACGCAAATGAGCTAAAAATCAAACTAATTGTGTAAAAACAATACAAAAATGAAACCCCACTTGCAATCTCCATATTGAGAGGGCAGCTCGCAGAAATTGTAGAGATCTCTCTGAAAGATTTCCTAGAAGTAAAGCTTTTGTTTTTAACACAACAAAAAGCAGCTTCAAAACTGAGACTTTTCAGAATAAACTCTAAAGTTTTTACTTTGACTTTCAGTGATGCATCCGTAACAATAGCAATGATCAACAAGAATAGAAAATAACGCATCGTAAAGTTTAGAGTACGCCGACCAATGTGATGAAAGTCGATTTGACGAGGAGAGAGATTTCATCCGTTTTGTTTTTTCTAAAAAATTCTCTCTTTTCAATATCTTTCTCTTTCTTTTTATAGATTTGTCAAGTCAATCATCGATTTTTTTTTAAAATATGATTTTCGCCCAACAACAAACCCTAACAATTTGTGAAACAATTCTTGAAAAGCTTAGTATTTCTGGTTTACAGTCACACAGTTCTCTAATCAACCTTAAATGGGTTGATTAGAGAAGAAGAACAAGAAGAAGAAGCCACGAAAGAAGCCATTTTAACAACATAGAATACAGGTAATAACAAGGGGAATGGTCCAAAGTTGAGGTGATCGTTTGGGATGCATAGATGATAGATGCCGATTGAGGTGATGACAAAGATTGGGACAAGCTGCGTGGCATATGTGAGGAGAAACATTTCTGTTTCCACAGTTTGATAACTGAAAACATTTCTTTGCTCAACACGGCAGTCATGGCCGAGTGGCTAAGGGTCCGATCTCTTGGTCGGGAGGTCTCTAGGGTGGACAAGGGTTCGATCCCGGCGATGCTTTTTTTGCCTATATTTAGGGCTTACGGGTTATGTTTGTGTATCCCTCATTTGATAGATCTCATGATGAATATTGATAAAGAAAAAAAATCAGCTGCCCAAGGTAACTCTACAACGAGAAATAGGACTGACAAGGAGGAAAAATCACGTTTTCTGTCTCCTCTCCTTCACTTAAACTCTTTACTGAATCCACATTTTTGAATAATCTTTTTTTGCATGTAATAGAACTTGAATGAAACTAAAAAATAAACTTTAATTAATTATAAAAATTTAAGATGTTTCTATAAAAAAAGTTCAGTAAAATTTGGCTTAAATCAATAGCTTTGAAATGTAAAATCTAATATATAAAGCAGAAGCTGTCCATCCGTCTGTGTGCAGCCATTGGCAAAAAGGGGCGAGGCTTAGATTGGGTGAAAAGCGCGAATGTTAGTCAGCGTTTTCTGATGACCTGACGGGATACCGTGTTTCCACGTGGCCAGGCTTTTAAAGTGTCTCCTTTAAAGTCTCAAAAGCCCCACTCTCAATTTTTGTGAAAATCTTTTAGTAACTTTTAATCAAGTTCGAAAGTTTTTAAGACCTTTACGGTTAACCAACTGAAGTGAAGGAATTGAGAAGAAAAATTAGGTTGCCGGTGAGGGGATCGAACTCTTGACCTTTTGCTTTCTCGGCTCTAACCGGCTCCCTGCTTTCTGGGCAATTGCTTTAGATAAATTTGATTGGGATAACTACGAAACGAGGAGCAATTACTAAGGTAAACTAGGGTTTTCTTTCTCTCTTTCTCCTGGTAAGTCAAGGAAGACTGGGACCAATTTTTTGGCCAACTTGCAACCTGATTTTAAATAGGTTTTTGTTAACAACTTTTGATGAAAAAAATATTTTCT
This sequence comes from Mesorhabditis belari, assembly GCA_958450365.1. NCBI lineage: Eukaryota > Metazoa > Nematoda > Chromadorea > Rhabditida > Rhabditidae > Mesorhabditis > Mesorhabditis belari. Next base: position 1,267,448 of record CAUEEP010000757.1, on the reverse strand, counting down.
GAAAGCTGACGTTCTAAGCTATCTAAACTTTATTAAAAATTTCTGATTTGACAAGCTTAAGGCGCTTAAAAATGAGCTGTAAGTTGGCAAGAAGATTAGCCCTCGCCGTTAACCGTAAAGATCCGATTTTATGTCAAAAGATGTAGTTTGATTTCCCGTATTACTTTTTATAAAAATTGAAAAAAATAATTTTTTGAACAGTAACTTAAAATGAATTTTTTTCAGCATAAAAACTACATATCAAATAAATCGATGACCACAAACCGATGTCTCAATTTTATTATGATCTTTTTTGGCCACAGCCATAGCCACAGACTTTCGAGAAAGAGGCTCATTTCAAGATTTTGCTTCTTTTGAATTTGCCATTTTTTCAAGAATAGATTTTCTTAACCCGGGAATGAGAACAATGTATTGCCTGGGGTAGCACCAATATCAAAAGTCCCTTTGCTGTTTGATTTGTTCTGTCCTTTACCAGGTATTCTCTGTGCGGCGGCGTAATCACGCGCTTTCTGGCACACGCCTTTTCCCTATACCCTTCCCTTTCCTCGCTGAAATCAGCTTTGCGCAGAGGCGATAACGTGACCAATGAGGCTTAGCCGAGGTGCGTTTATTGCTGGTTGAAAACTGATACCAATTACCCGTCGCTTTCTGCCCTGAAATATGGGTGTCAGCGCAATTTTTGGAAGGCCCTAGGGGCCAAAAAAAGCATTTCGTTTCGAGAATTGGTGGAATATTTGCTGCAATACAGAATAGTCCAGATTAGAATGTCCAGAAAACTAAAGCAAAAAGCAAATCTCTAAAATAAAAGCACTACCCTTCCCTTTCCTCTGTGCGCAGAGGTGATAACGTGATCAATGAGGCTTAGCCGAGGTGCGTTTATTGCTGGTTTTAAAATTTTAAAACTTTTTAGCTCACAATAAGTTATTCATTTGTCTGTGTCAAATCAGCAATTTGGTCCATTTCACAGCCTTGAGCTAATAAATTTTTTGTGTCTTGAAATCAATTGACATTTGATTGTAAACAAAATGTGTTTGTCTAATTGGACAAGAAAACTCACTCAGAGATTCGAATAAATCTCTAAAATAAAAGTACTTTTTGGCCCCTAGGGCCTTCCAAAAATTGCGCCAACACCCATATTTCAGGGCAGAAAGCGACGGGTAATTGGTATCAGTTTTCAACCAGCAATAAACGCACCTCGGCTAGGCCTCATTGGTCACGTTATCGCCTCTGCGCAAAGCTGATTTCAGCGAGGAAAGGGAAGGGTATACGGGAAGGGCGTGTGCCAGAAAGCGAGTGATTACGCCACCGCACAGAGAGCACCTAGTGACACAAAGACAACACAAAGAGAACTTTTAATGCTCAAAAGCAAAATGATACTCGAACCGTAATATCTACTTACCGCATAACCTGACGCATACCGGCTAAAAATGGGTTTCAATTCAAAAATTTGATATGATTCTTTCTGGAATTTTCTCGATTTCTAGTTTCAGAAGATTCCCATGATTTTGTTGTACGAAAATGTTTCCAATAATCTGCGAAGTAATCGTTTGCGCGGGCAAGAATTGTTGTTTCGTGAGTCAGCGTCATGGGGTCTTGTCATGCTCAATATGCAGAAATCGATTGCAATATTTGCAAAAATCTCCTACATTGTCACCTTTTCATTCAACAAACAGGCAAAATTATGGAATTTCCTCTTGACAGTTTGAAGAGTCTCGCTTCTCGTGGACAGGGAGAATTTCAAGAAAGTAAAAAAAGGAGAACGTGATCGCACTATTAGATTACCATAATTATTCTAATAGAAGCACCCATAATGACAGGGTATTGCCTAACCATAGATGGTATAGTCTAACCATAGATGCCTCGTTCTCCTCGCTACTTAATGCTACAATTTGTGCTTAGGTGTAGAAATAGCCCTTTTAATCTAGCATTTTAATACCAAAAACATAATTGACAATATTTAAATAATTACGGTAACTCATTGCCAATCAAATGCCAGATCTGGTCCACAACGATCATGTCCTTTTGGGTGATTTTCCTTTTGAGTCGCAGCTTTGGAATCGGTATTTATGTAATCATCGATCTACAATTAAGATATTATGTGAAAAGCGCAAATGGGACACCGATTAGGTAAAAGATACATTAAATCAAAAATTAAATGACAAGAATCAATCAAGCGACTTCTTTTAATTGCAGTTATGAAATGATTCAAGTGAATTGGTTTCTCAACACCGATGGAGCTGAAGTGACGAGAAAATTGTAGAGAGTTGGAAATGAAGTGATTTGTGCCTAATTTATAAAGAAGTTGATAGATTGGAAGAGGCATATCCACCGATGGAGCTGAAGGGATCCCTTTCATCGTCCTCTTAACTATTTTCTCTTATATCTTTTTCTTTCTCATTCTTTATATTCAAAATTTCTTCTCGATTAATTTAGATTTACGGAAAAAGATGTTAAGAACGATGATTGCGGCTTGGTTGCAAAATTTTGGTGAATTTTAAGAGGAAATGGTTTATCAGCTTACCCTGAAGCTCAAATTCGTTCCAAAAAGTCTTGTAATAGTTTGAGTAAGTAAGCAAAATCGAAATGTATATTATTTTATGTTTAAAAGCTTACAGCTAGGAAAAGCTATCGAAATGCTAATAAAGTATTGTAGTAATATGTTATATGCGGTTATGATTTATCTGATTCGCTTCTATTCGCCCCCTAAAGCATATATATGTCGTAGCCGATTATGAATTTCAGCCGATTATGAATGAGTGAGTCTAGGAGCGTCCAACCATCAAGTATTTAGTATCATTCAACGCCGAATCATTAATAATTATGTTAAATTTTTAAAATTAGAAAGATTGAATAAAAAGAAAAAAAATTATGGGGCCTCAAAGTTTCCTCTTGAACAAACAGTTTTTTTGCTCTAATTTTTTTTCTTTTTATCAAATCTTTCTAATTTTAAAAATTTAACATAATTATTACTGATTCTGCGTTGAATGATACCAAATACTTGATGGTTGGACGCTCCTCGACCCACTCATTCATAATCGGCTACGGGGGTCCAGCCGATTTTGAATGAAACGTTGTAGCGCCGGTAATTTTTAACCTAAACTCACAAATTTGGTACCAATCGACGCAGAATTTAATTCGCTACAAGATGATATAATATTGTCCTCATACATTAAAGGGTTGCTCTACTAGAAAGATTTGCCAAAAAATTTCATTCATAATCGGCTACGACATATATATGATTTCGTGTAAGAGTTGAAAGTTGTAGTCAATCCTCTCAATGCTCTCAATGCTATATCAATGGAGGAGCTCATCGTTGGGCAAAATGCGGTTCGGACCTTGCTGATCTTGATCTCGGTGCTGTTCGGATCTTTGAATGAAATTTTAAAAGCTCAAAAGCTATTTTTTTTTGTTCATTTCCTATTGAATTCACCACTTCCTATTGAATTGACAACGGCTTTCATTACTTAATTGAAGTGCAAGACTTAGTATGATGGCTTAAAAACTAGAGACTTTTGTCCCGCTTTTTCAAGGGGACTTCCAAAAATTCGTTAATACTCATAATTGTTCGTCTGCACGGAAATCTTTAGTAAAAGGCGAAAGATTTTCTCGGTCAAATGCAGACGAACCAGAGATAGCAAAAGGAGGAAAGGAAGGGGTATAAGGAAAAGGAGTCTGCCAGAAAGAGAGCGATTATGGGTGAGCACAAAGAACACCCGACTGATGGCGATTGGTTCAGATTAGACTCCAAGAAAGAAGACTTCAAGCTGGTAGCTTGGTTATGGTACTTTTCTAAAATGAGTCATTTTAGAGAGTCTCTTGAAAGAACACACTCTGATCTAGGTTTTCAATATAAAATTTGCGAAACTGTCAACATCAATCAAGGGTAAAACGATTAAAACATAACTGAAGTTAAAAAAGGTGTAATTAACTAACTTTTAACTTCAGACAAAAGGTTAAAAAGTTCAAAAATTATCACAGACAAGCTTTTCCCTAAAAAGCACTTAAACCCCTCAATTTCCTGTACCCACAAATAAAAAATAAAGCTTTTTTTTTGATGAGCTTATCGTTGTAGTCTCATCTCAGAAAAAACGAGGAAATTCCGTTTTCTCCATGTCAAATTCTTATGGGAATTCCCATCTAATTACCATTTTCATTTCTAAGTTTTCAAATCTTTATTCTTTTTTGATATTATTTCCTTCTAATGGACACCCTTTCGATTTTCATCGATATTCACATTTTCACCACGATTCCCGTACAAATTTTACTCATAATCGTTCTCTTAAGAAATTCGAAATTTGATCAAGTTTATGAGGCTTGCTTGCTCAATGTTTGTGAGTTTTTTCATTACCTAATGAAGAAGTATATAATGAAAAGACAAAGACAAAGTAGCTTTTTGGGTAGATCGATTTTAAGAAGCTTTTTCAACTGAAAAACAGTTGAACAAGCTGATTAGCTCTGAAGTTTTAGAAGAAGGTTGTAAGCAAGAAGGGTGTAAGAAGCAAAGCTTGAAAGAGACAACTATTATCTAGCGTTGGTTTGGGGCGAAAGTTAACAAAAGTTGAGCTAGTTTTTCAAAGCCCAGCCTAAAGAGCCCAGTTTGTCTAAAAAAAAGGTTGGCTTAGCTTGGAAACAGCTGCTTATCAAATACAGGGTGTTCAATATTTACGGCGACTTCTTTTTGGTAGATTCGCTCTCAAGTTCAACCCCAATATATTAAGTGTTATATAAAATCTTGAAGCCCTTAAGCTTGGCTAGATTTATCTCTTAAAAGTTTCCCAATTGGAGTTATACAATTCATTTTACAAGCCCTTGAATGAGTACTAGTTGATCTCCTGAGCACGCTGCCATTTTCCATATTCAAGAGCTTGTAAAATGAGTTGTATATCTCCAATTGGGAAACTTTTAAGAGATAAATCTAGCCAAGATTAAGACCTTCAACATTTTATATATCGTATTCTCTCTAATAGTAGTGCACCCTGAACGTCGCCTAAATTCCTCGAAATCTCGAAAAGCGCTTATCAAAACCTATTAATGTGGGGTCGGAAAATGTAGCTGACGATCAGATCTTGTGGGGGATTTGAGTGTTGAGCTTCTGCAAAAGCTTCGAAACCGTAAAATAGTCATCAACTCGGCTGGGTGCACTACTATTAGAGAGAATACGGCAACACCAAACACATTAGGGTTAAACTTGATGCTTGGGAGCTAATCTACTAAATCGTAAATACTGAACACTAATTAAGAAAGCAGTAGTTAGGTCAAAATTTCACATTTCAGTAATCTGTGACTTGAGCGTTTGTCTTGTGGAGCTTCTGATCAAAGAGCCATCACAATGGGGTCTCGTTTTCTCATATCTCCTCCCACTGACCCCAATCTTCGCCAAAATCTCCTTTATCTCTTTATTCACGCTCACTTGTGGGACAGCAGTTTGGAATTTTCTATTGGCTCTATCGAGGATTTTCATGTTGATCACAAAACAAAAGTTTAAATTGGTAAGTAAGCATAAGCTTCAAAAGTTCACTGTCTATTCGGTAATCTACCGTTAATTTACTTCAAAAAGTATCCCTAGAATACTTTGAAATCTTTAATTTTCTTTACAATCTGTTCTTTCATCAAAACCCTCTTTATTTGTCTCGTTTTTATTCAAAAACTTTCCCAATCATTCCACTTTTTTCCCTAATCACAAAGTCCTCTGGGGAAATTCGTCTAACGGAAGTTTTATCACAATTTTTTTGAAAGGTCAAAACGAAATCTTCCAACTTCTAATTCCACAGAATTTTCGTGAAAAAGAAAAAAGTTTTGTTTAGTTTAAAACCTAATTTTGCACATTTCTAAATTCAAAACACGTGATTTCCCTACAAATGAGTCATTAAACAAATGAGTCAGTCATCTACAAATGAGTCAGTCATCTACAAATGAGTCAGTCATCTACAAATGAGTCAGTCATCTACAAATGAGTCAGTCATCTACAAATGAGTCAGTCATCTACAAATGAGTCAGTCATTTATTCTCACATCAAAGTTTATCAATTCTCAAATTGAGATCTGGAACGAAAAAGTGACGTATCTGTTTGTGGCGGCGACGTGGGCATGGAAAGCCGGCATTGCTGCGTATATCGTCTTTGGATGTCCCACTCAACATTATCTGGAACCGAATAATTATTCGATTAGGTAAACGGCTTTTGAAATAGTTTCCAAAAAAAAGGAATTAAGATCGGTAAAACTTGAATTACTTGTGCACTTTTTCGAAAACTCTGATAGCCGCCGAAAAGCGTGTTACCGTAACCCAGAGCTATAGTCGTAAAGATTATGTTAACATCAAATAACTACCGTAAATATTGTAATAGTACCCCCTGTAATGACGGTGCAAAGTGTTAGGTAGCTCTTGCTTTGTTTGATTTTCTCGACATTTCTTCAAGCTACAATGTGCGCTTAGCTATCAACTGAAATTGTGAAATTCAACTATTGAAAACGATTTACTACTACTTATTCTCATTCTCACAAATAATCTGATACAAACAATACACAAACAGGCAAAAAAGCCAACGCCGGGATCGAACCCTTGCCTCCCCTAGAGACCTCCCGACCAAGAGATGGGACTCTTAACCACTCGGCCATGACTGCCATGTTGAGCAAAGAAATGTTTTCAGTTATCAAACTGTGGAAGCAGACATCTTTCTCCTCACATATGCCACGCAGATTGTCCCAATCTTTGTCATCACCTCAATCGGCATCTATCTCTTTTTCTTTATTCTCTTAACTATTCAAAATTTGGTCTCGAAAAATGCTACACTAAAAGCGCGAGTCGTTCGCACAGTCGTCGCCGCAATGCTGCAAAATTTTGGTGAGCCTTGTGATATTGTGATAAATTGTGATAAACAATTTAACGGCGATTTCCAGCTGCTCTGATTTCCTCCTTTCCCAGTTTATACGAAACAATTCGCTACGAATTCCCATCATTTCACATGCAATCCATCGATTTACCAACTTATCTATTTTGTTTGAAAGTTGGTACAAATCTTTATGCAACATCTTCCGCATGGATCATGGTGATTTGTGTGCAAGAAGTGGGTTTTGAAATTTCTTGCACGAAATTTCTTGCCAAATTCGAATTTTCTTCTAAAAGCTAAATGATATTAGGTTAGCCGATAGGTTTTTGGAAATATCATTCGAAAAGGTAATTAGAAATAATAAATTCACCTATTGGTACGGTTTATTCTATTAGAAAAGCCTAATATCTTTTTCTAAAAGATCAGATGAAAGATCATTAAAATCTTGAGAAATGATTTGTTTCTGGTTTCTTTTTTATTCGGAGGTGTAAACTTAGCCAGTCAAAAAAAGGGCGTTTGGTCCAAAGAAAACAATTTTTTGTGTCAATAGAAAAGAAAGCGCGCAAGAAGTTCGGTTTATAGCCAAATTTTCAGAAGAATCTGTTTAGCCAATTCCTTTATATCATCTTTTATCGAATTTTATGCAAAACGAGTTTTTGTGTTCGGATTTTCTTGGAAATGGGCTCAGATTGGTGTAAAAAGATCGAAAAGTGTCGAATAAACAGCTCGTAGAATAAACAGCTCGAAAAGTGTAGAATAAACAGCTTCTATTTGAAGCAAATCGTAGTTTAATTGATGAAATTTTCATTTCTAAATTTCTAAATAGATTTCTAAAAGATTTCAAAGACTTATCGGCTAATCTAATAGTTTCTGAATTTGAAAATATATTACACAAATCATTTCTTTTATTTAGTACCGCACAGCTGTAATTGATCTGATTTTAAGACGAGATTCAAAAAGAAAGAACAACACAACATTGACAGCAATCAGGACGAGAAGATCGCTCACTTTGAGTAGAATTCGGGAAACGAATGGAATCACAAGTATTGCCTGAGTACTCATTTAATAAAAAGTTTTACAATTTGAGGAAAAGTTTGAATTTTTTATTCGGCTATGATACTTTATGCAATATACTAGACTTCGGAAAACAAAACTTAACCAAAACCAAAACCACCAAAACCAAAACAGACCAAAACTCGCCAATATCTCGCGATTGGGAGGAGCTAGCGAAAATATCTGTTTGCAGATTTGAAATCAGCGTCCAAAAATCTGTCCCATAGGCTATTTTTTGTTTCGAAATTTCGAGATCGTGTTTTGGTCCTTTTTTTGGCCGCGAGATTTTGTGCAGCGAGAAAAAGTGAAAGGCAAATTTGCATTTTACATTAAAATTTGCATTTTACAATTTTAAATTTACATGTTAATTTATATGCAAATTGAGTTTTGGTTTGTTTTGGTTTTGGTCTGTTTTGGTTTTGGTTTTGTTTGCCGAACTCTACAATATACAATGTACAATAATTCTCTATAACATCAAAAAAATAAGCTTTCTTGCCATTTTTAGGGTGAATAAAGAAAGTACCGTATTTCTTCGAATAGAAGACCGGGCAAAGAGTATGATCGCGTACTCCTGCGTAGCAGCCCTATTTAAAGTTTCTTTTCTGCATAAAAGCTTTCAATGAAGTGCTATAGGGCTGGAAAATGACTCAAAAATACCACATGAGCTAACAGATTTTTGAGCCATTTTCCAGCTCTATAGCACTTGATTGAAAGCTTTTATGCAGAAAAGAAATTTTAAAAAGGGCTGCTACGCAGGAGTACGCGATGATATCCGAACCATATTGAAACCATATTGAAACCATATTGGAACCGTGTCCGAACCATATCGGAACCATATTGGAACTCTTTACCTGGTCTTCTATTCGAAGAAATACGGTATTTTGAGCTAAACATAGCACAAACGTTTCTCTACTCAATCGTTTCGAATCTCTCTAAAAGAAAACAAAGTCGACTCCTTTGTGTGTACAGTCCAACAGTCAGTCTTCTTCTTTTCTCTTTTCCTACGTCAAATGTCCTTCCCCATTTTCCCTTTTCATGCACAGCTCTTTTTTCTTTCTCTTTCTCTTTTTTTTTTCTTTTCTATTCACATTTCATCGATTTATTCTCTGCTCAACCTGAAAGAAAATGCGAAAATTGGCAACAATCTGTGCTTTTTTCACGAAATCCATCCGGTTTTTAGCAATCTATTCTATGAAATTTTGATCATTCACTTCAAATTTTGCGCCAAACCATTCACTGAAAACTTTAAGGATTCTTTTTCTTTAAAGTTTCTGTTTTAAAAGCAAAAGTTGAGTCAATCGACGCCACCATATATTTGAGTGAATCAACGAGTTTTTCTCCTTCACTTTGCTCACTTTTTGAGGGTTTATTTGCACAAATGAGGTGTGGCTTTAAATAATTGAAAGTGGGTTTGCAAAAAAGAGAACTTTCGAATGAAAGTGACCAGCTGGTTGATGGGAAAAGGAGTTCCCATTTTTCGATTTGTTTTAACCTTTTAAAGTTGAAACTTTTAGACTTTTTAACTTATCCAATTGTCTAAATATTGCAGATGCAGATGCTGACAGTTTCGATAATCCTTTATCTAGTAAACTAATAAGTAAACAGACAGATTTTGGTTTATCAAGTAACTTGGGGGTGGGACAAATGTGACCTTTTTTTTGCGCACCTGGACATTTGCGCACCTTTTTTTTGCTGGAAAAGGCCTTAGGAAAGGCCGTCGAGCTTCAAGAAATGTTTTCACAGAAGTGAATCGTATGCGTAGATTCCGAATTTCGACAAATCAGACCTCGCTGACACGTCAAATTTGGGCTAAATGGCAAAAACTGCGGAAAAGCGTTAAGTTGCGTAGTTTTTGCCATTTAGCCCAAATTTGACGTGTCAGCGAGGTGTGATTTGTCAAAATTCTGAATCTACGCATACGATTCCCTTCTATGAAGCTCTATGACCTTTCCTAAGGCCTTTTCCAGCAAAAAAAAAGGTGCGCAAATGTCCAGGTGCGCAAAAAAAAGGTCGCATTTGTCCCACCCCCAGTAACTTAAAAGAAGCTCAAGCATTTCCTTTACAAAAGAAAACTACTTTAAAAGTTGACTTTTGGTTTAAAAAGAAAAATAAGCTAGTGTTTTTTTTTGATTTAAAGTAAGTAAAGTAATGGCTAGATCAAAAAGAAAACTGTTTTTTATGGGATTTTCTTTTATTCATCCTGAACTTTGTTTCAAAATTTGATTCAAAAATAGAACAATTTTAAAATGTTTAGAAGATTTTGAAAGAAATCTTTCCCCCAATTGACTGAATGCCATGAAATTGAATACTTTTTCTTTTCAATTCTTCTTCCCCATCTTTTTTGAGTATTCTCAGTCTTTCATTGGATTAACCCGGCTTTTCTCGTTCTTCCTTTTTTTTTTTGAAGAGATCCAGTTTGGGTCATAAAAAAAGGATTCCTTTTTTGAGCGCTAAAGATTTGAAGGATCATAATCGCTTGATCGAAATCGAAATCTTAACATTCTCAAATTGTTCTATTCATTTTACTAATCGATATTTCATTGATCGATTCCGATTCTTCGCAAAAATGACTCTCGATTTGAACGCGTTACCGTGTAGGTTTTTACAATTACAATAAAATAACATTTATTTATATAAAATAACAATTTACAATAAAATTAACATTTAAAAAAACTTACTCAACTTAGTGATAAATAGAAATCACAGAGCTTAATAGCTTCTTCATCTTCAATTCTTTAAAAAGAATTGCTGAAATAAGCTCAAACTATAGCCGAACAATGGACGATTTCTTGTACTTTTTTGCTCGCTTTAACACACGCCTTCTGGCGCATCAAATGCCTCAACAATAAGCCAACAATAATAAGCCTTCACTTTTATCAACAGATAAAAAACTGAACTTTTTTTTCTGATTTTTATCTTTTCTGAACAGAAAATGAAGGAAAGATTCGCTGAATTCGCTAAGATTTTAAAATTTGCGTAGATTGAAGAATTCGATTGAAGTCAACTTTTAAAGTAGTTTTCTTTTGTAAAAGTAATGCTTGAGCTTCTTTTAAGTTACTTGATAAACTAAAATCTGTCTGTTTACTTATCGGTTTACTAGATAAAGGATTATCGAAACTGTCAGCACCTGCACCTGCAATTTTTTGACAATTGGAAAAGGCCTTGGAAAAGTCTAAGAGCTTCAACTTTAAAAGGGTAAAATCTTAGCGTTGATGCAAAACTTTTACAAATTTTCGTACTTCCGCTAAAAAGTAACAAATGCACCAATTGAACAACGGCTTATTGCATTCGAAAGGCCAATTATTTTCTGCGAAAATGACATTAAAACGAGTTTAAAATGTCTTATGTCGAGATTTTTTTGAGAGCCTGAAGTCGGGTAGTCCAAAAAGGCGACGGCTCGATGAAGCATTTTAGACGCTTTTGCTAAGGAAACCAATCTTGATGTTAATAAATAAAAGGTAGAGCACAAAAAAGTTAGATATTTTTTCAGATTTTCAGAGAAATTGATTAAGCCAAAATCTTTATAGGTTTATTATCAGTTTTTTATGAAAAACCCGTTTTGAAACTGTCAGAATCTGCATCTGCAATATTTAGACCAAATTGGCTTAAAAAGATGGGAAAGTCAACATAAAAGTTTTCAACTTTAGGCAAACCTTAAGCTTTTTTCAAAGAAGTACGAAAAATGAAGCTTTTGCTCCCTAACAAATCGAAAAATGGGAACTCTTTTTCCCATCAACCAGCTGGTCACTTTCATTCGAAAGTTCTCTTTTTTGCAAACCCACTTTCAATTATTTAAAGCCACACCTCATTTGTGCAAATAAACCCTCGAAAAGTGAGCAAAGTGAAGGAGAAAAACTCGTTGATTCACTCAAATATATGGTCGATTCGATTGACTCAACTTTTACTTTTAAAACAGAAACTTTCAAGAAAAAGCATTTAGAGCATTTGTCCCACCCCCAAGTTACTTGATAAACCAAAATCTGTCTGTTTACTTATTAGTTTACTAGATAAAGGATTATCGAAACTGTCAGCATCTGCATCTGCAATATTTAGACAATTGGATAAGTTAAAAAGTCTAAAAGTTTTAACTTTAAAAGCTTAAAATAAATCGAAAAATGGGAACTCTTTTTCCCATCAACCAGCTGGGCACTTTCATTCGAAAGTTCTCTTTTTTCAAATCCATTTTCATTATTTAAAGCACTATTATTTAAAGGAAATGAAGCAAAGATTCGCTGAATTCGCTAAGAACTTCAAATTTGCGTAGATTGAAGAATTCGAACGCATAAAATCTCAAGAATCAAGCCAAGAATTTCCCCTTTCTTTTGCCCGTTTAATGCATCATTTCAGATCCAACTTATCACCCTTTTTTCTTGGCACTTTTTCTGTTCACAGAATTCTGTGGTTACAATAATTTTTCCAGCAAACTTGCACGCAATTTCTGCACAATTTAATGTTTAAATCATTTATTTTTCAATTCCAGAACTCCTTCACATAATTCCCAAACGGAAAATGACGCACTTCTATAGAGAATTTTGTTTCCTTATCTTTTTTTCAAAAAAAATTAATTACCATTCAAAGAATTTTCAGAAAAATTGAGGAAATTAAATGAAAAATTAATTTTATTACTTGATGGGTAGATAAATCTTCGAGTTCGCCAATGGAAATTTCCATTTGGGAGCTGAATTTTAATCTACTATATTGTGTGCTGTGACAGTTTGCTCACCAGTTTGCTCACTGGTTTGTTCCACAATGAATTCTTCTTCCGCAACACTAAAGTCCTGTGCTCTCACTCAGAAATGAAACAAGAGAAATTGACGATTACTGTAAAAACTCTAATAGAAGACCGCTTCACAAAATCTTGAGTTTTTTCAACATTTTAAAGCTAAATTTGTAGATAGGGACCCGAATTGGAGAGTTAAAAATGTGATTTTTTTTTTTAAAATTTGAAATCGTAAGGGACCATGTTTATTTTTTTTGAAAGATCGTCCAGTGGGTCAATATTTTCACTTTTAAACATATTTTCCGCATCTTTTAGATCAAAGACTATCACTTAGAATAGTTTTTAAGAAAAATCTTTGATTTATTTCTGGGACCGTCCTATATCTATCAACTATTTTATTCAACAATTGTCAAAACTTGGAAATTCTCTTGTCCCTCTAGTTCTTCAATATATACCGTATTTTCTCTAATAGTAGTGCACCCTGAGCGTCCCCTAAATTCCTCGAAATCTCGAAAAGCGCTTATCAGAACTTATCGATGTGGGGTTGGAAAATGTAGCTGACGATCAGATCTTGTGGGGGATTTGAGTGTTGAGCTTCTGGGAAAAATTGGAAACCGTAAAATAGTCATCAACTTGGCTCGGGAAGATGCACTACTATTAGAGAGAAAGAGAATAGAGCAAGCAGCTTTGGCAGATTACGGTAACATCTTTGAGGTGATACCTCTTTCTCAGGCATTTAATTTCTAGATTACAATAGTTTTAGCTGAATCCAGTGATCGCCGAATCCCGTATTTTCTCTAATAGTAGTGCACCCTGAACGTCGCCTAAGTTCCTCGAAATCTCGAAAAGCGCTTATCAGAACCTATCGATGTGGGGTCGGAAAATGTAGCTGACGATCAGATCTTGTGGGGGATTTGAGTGTTGAGCTTCTGGGAAAACTTAGAAACCGTAAAATAGTCGTTAACTCGATGGGGTGCACTACTATTAGAGAGAATACGGCAATACCAAACACATTAGGGTTAAACTTGATGCTTGGGAGCTAATCTACTAAATCGTAAATACTGAATACTAATTAAGGAAGCAGTAGTTAGGTCAAAATTTCACATTTCAGTAATCTGTGACTTGAGCGTTTGTCTTGTGGAGCTTCTGATCAAAGAGCCATCACAATGGGGTCTCGTTTTCTCATATCTCCTCCCATTGACCCCAATCTTCGCCAAAATCTCCTTTATCTCTTTATTCACGCTCACTTGTGGGACAGCAGTTTGGAATTTACAGAGTAAGCCTGAGTCTAAGCCTGAGCCTAAGCCGGAGCGTCGCCTAAATTGCTCGAAATCTCGAGAACCGCTTATCAGAACCTATTGATGTGGGGTCGGAAAATGTAGCTGACGATGAGATCTTGTGGGGGATTTGAGTGTTGAGCTTCTGCAAAAGCTTCGAAAGCGTAAAATAGGCATCAACTCGGCTCGGCTGGGTGCACTACTATTAGAGAAAATACGGTATCTACTTTTTTGGCAGTTGAACCCGGGTTTTCTAGAGTTTTTACGGCTTCCTTTTTGTTTGGAAACAATTATGCAAAAGAACTGCGTGTATTGTTAAGTTCAATAAGACTATGTAGAGCAACAACACCATTGATGCAAATGAATGGCAAAATAGTCATAAATATCAACTATTCTATTGAACAATTGTCAAAATCTTGAAGATTGTCTTGTCCCTCTACTTCTTCAATGATGACTAATGGATCAGTCTTAAGGGAAAAAGGGAAAGAGAGACAAAAGGTTGGATCTTTTGAGAATGATGGGTTAATTTCCTATCTTTTTTGACAAACTGAAGAACTTGGGAATGTCTGTGGCAATAGAAAATGACTTGTTTATAGAATTTTTATAGAATTTCCATAGACCGATTGATTTTTGGAAAAGGAAATCTATTCCAAATGCAAATTTCTTTGTGCTGTCAGAAAAGTCGTTCGGCGATTTGTGAAGGATTTCTCATATTTGTGTGTCTTTCTTTTGCATGCATCTCTTCAAAAGATCGATCATCGATGTCCCACAATTCTCTCTCGATATCTCGCTTTTCTTTAGTGATCTTTAAAAACCATGTGCCTATATCTTTCAAATAATCTTTAAAAACCAATTGCTTTAAATCTTTAAATTCCCTTAAACCTTTTTAAAGGCAAATTTTTCTGCATATCGGTTGATAAAGTCTTTAAAAATTCTTGGAAAACCATCAAAATTTGTAAATTTTTGAGGGTTATTTGAAAAATTGGGAGTGGAACAAATGCGACCTTTTTTTGCAGCTGGACATTTGCGCACCTTTTTTTTGCTGGAAAAGGCCTTAGGCAAGGCCGTAGAGCTTCGAAAATATTTCCATATAAGGGAATCGTATGCGTAGATTCCGAATTTCGACAAATCAGACCTCGCTGACACGTCAAATTTGGGCTAAATGGCAAAAACTACGTAACTTAACGCTTTTCCGCAGTTTTTGCCTTTTAGCCCAAATTTGACGTGTCAGCGAGGTCTGATTTGTCAAAATTCTGAATCTACGCATACGATTCCCTTCTATGGAAATAGTTTCGAAGCTCTACGGCCTTGCCTAAGGCCTTTTCCAGCAAAAAAAAGGTGCGCAAATGTCCAGGTGTGCAAAAAAAGGTCGCATTTGTCCCACTCCCCTTAATTGTGTTCTTAAGGTGAAATTAAAGAAAATCAACAAGCAAATTCAAAGCACAAAGCTGCTGATCATAAATGAAAAGATAAAAACGATAATTTATCACTTCTATAACATCATATAAAAGTTTTCGAATGCAAATACGAAATTATTTGAACGTTTTGTTGAGTAAACTTTCTGCAAGGCTAAACAAGATCGTAGTGTAAAGTAGAAAATTATTCGAACGATTTGCGAAGAGTCAAATTTCTTGGAGAGATAATGCAGGAACTTTATGAGAAATTATCGTTTTGAAGTCAATTTCTAGAAAAACTGAGCTTTCAGAGCAGAGTTTGAGAATAGGTTGAGGGCATTTCGCCCCCAATTCCTCTAATCATTCGCTTTACCGAATATAACTACAAACTCCTGCTATCCTGGGGGAAACTTCAGAGGGAACCAGCTACTAGATGGTTTGATTAGTCTTTCGCCCGCGCTAGTCTTTCGATTAGTCTTTCGCCTATTCTTTCACAAAACCCAGTCCTTGCTACAGTACTTCTTGTACAGTAAAGTACAGTAAATACTAAAGTACTTCTTGTACAGTAAAGTACAGTAAATACTACAGTACAGTAAATCGTTCTTTGATATTTTCATTTTTGAGAATGGTGAGACAAAAACGGATGAAAATCTTTCAAAATAGCTAGAAAAGTTCGTCATTCCGTTTTTTTTAATTGATGATCACTCACCTTTTCTATTTATTTATCAATAAGAGAAGCCTTTTAATCAAAAAAATGATTGAAAATGAAAATGAAAGATCAAAAGATCGTCGAATAGACTTTTTAAAAAGCGAACCATGAGAGATTTCGATTTGCAAAGCTATCATCGATTTGTAGAGTTTAAAAAGATCTTTATGTTTGGTAACTTTTTAAAAAGTCAACTATGTAACTTATCGCATTAACTTTTGAAAACGCCCGTAATCCCAACTTCTACAGTTTAGAAAGCTAACGTAATCCCAACTTAAAATTAGTCTCTTTTGATCTGATTTAAGAGTTCATACCGTAAATACTGTAATAATACCCCACCCCCATAATGACGGTGCGGAGGGTTGCGTAGTCTAGCTTTGGACGCGTTTTTCTCGACACTGGTTTATGCTACAATGTGCGCTTAGGTATCAAAAAATAGCTGAAATTCAGGGCTATTTTTTGATACCAAAGACGCACTTTTTGAAAGTACGGACGCTTTGAAAAGGCTTTTTTAAAGACTAAAAAACTTTTGCGACTACGCGACTGTACGAGGAGGGTGGGATACTATTACAGTATTTACGGTAGGTGATTCCGACCATTAACTCGTCGGTCCACTCCATTTTTGAACGAATCACGTCATTGAATGTAGCAAAAGCTGTAAACACTTTCTAATTCCAGTTTTGAAATTTGAAATCACATTGAAAACAAGGAAATTGTTGAGGGAGTAAAATAACAGAAAACGATTTTTATGAAAACCGTACCAGACCATCAGTAAAGCCAAGTCTGGTTCTAGAAGTCTAGCCTTGTCTCACATCGAATCCGCTACTATGGGAAAACACTTTTGACTTAAAACAAAATCCGAATTCGGACAATCTTGTTGTTGTCTAGACAAGAAAACCAAAGTTTGAGAAATCCCCTACCACAAAGGTATTACGGCGTAAGTTTTCGAACAAATGTTGAATTCGCAAAATTTCGATTTTTCCGATTTTTCTCATATTCACCCAAAAGAACGTCCAAACGTTGTATTACAAAGTTGTAGCCCTGGTTTTACTCTTTCTAACGATACCCTTGCCATTTCTCTGCATTTTGTTTGCGATGAGTTCTGAGGTTTTCCCGCGTCCTTTTAGACAAATATAGGGAGGTGCCCATTTCGGCCGCAGAGCAAAATTGAGTTCCTAGGTGTTTTTATTCTGTCTATATTAAACTTGGTTTTTCCTAATGTTTTTATACAGCATTCCGTGAGAGAATTTCATAGATCTGCCAGATAAGAGTCGAGAACGCGCCATGAATGAGTGTGTTCCTCAAGAAATAGTGCAAAATGGAAGCGAGTGCATTGAGTTGGACCCAGGTCAAAGAAAATCGTGGTGTTCTCTCCTGATAAAGGCGATAATCGAGTCATGGCTACGTCTCATATCCAAACAGCAAAGCCGTGCTCGGTTTTTAACTTTCTCCCTTGTCGTATGGGAAGGCCCGGATAATTACTCAGAACTGGATTGATTGCAACTTTGGCTGGTCCCCAAAAGGGTGTCATCCCATGCCAACGAACATGGTTTCCACCGATCCTTCACACCAAGATCAAGGTGGGCAACTTTTGTTTGAAAATGCTACTTTGGAGGCGTTCAAGCAGTTGTAGAAACGACATTTGACTATGTGGAAAGTCGGCGGGCTGGATCTAGCGCCCTTTTCACTGTATTGTCTCGCATTTGGGTTCGTTTCTGGCACACATCGGTGTCGGGCCTGCCGAAGGGGCATTGAGCTATCCACAGTAGCTGGCGGGATCAAGCGCCACAGAGAGCAAAGCGACGACTTCTTCAGGCTGTGAAGTGGTTGGCATCCAGTCCTTCTAAATGTGCTGAGGAAGAAGTTGAGGAAGAACTTCGTAAATGTTTGTTTTATCTATCCTTTTATCATATTATTCCTACAAATATATACAAATAAATATTCTTTTATGAAATATACTGGAATACACATCTTCTGGGTGTTTTTTAATATAGATTCAGAATAAAACACCTAGGAACTCAATTTTCTTCTGCGGTCCTGAAATGGGCCCTCCCTATTTTGTCTAAAGTGCCCGGGAAAACCTCAGACTCATCGCAAACAAATGCAGAGAAATGGCAAGGGTATCGTTAGAAAGAGTAAAACCAGGGCTACAACTTTGTAATACAACGTTTGGCACGTTCTTTTGGAGTGAATATGAGAAAAATCGGAAAAATCGAAATTTTGACGAATTCCTTAACATTTTGTTCGTAAAACTTTACGCCGTAATACCTTTTTGTGAGTAGAGGGTTTTTCTCAAACTTTGGATTTTTCTTGTCTGACAACAACTAAGAATTGTCCGAATTCGGATTTTTGATTCCAAGGCATTTTTTTTTGGACGCGTTGTGTGTCTAGTCTAGCCTTGGTTTTGAAATCCCTAGACTAGACCGAACTTTGGATTGATCAAAGTGGATAGGGACATGAAAGAGCAAACGATAGAGATCAAAGAGATGCTCAAGGGGAGAAGTCCCTCTATTCCCTGATCGAAACGGCTGTCATCTTCCCCTCTTCCCCTCCTCCTTTCCCCTTCTTTCTCCATCCTCTCCCCCTTTTTCACATCGAATGTTTTCCAAAGCTTTTCCCCCGGAAACAATCACCACAATTTCCCTCCTTCAACCTTTTCTTGAAACAAAATCCAATTTTGTTCACTCATTCTCTTTAATCAAAACAAATGAATAGACGAAAATGACAATCACCATGGTTATTAGCTTTTTTTCTACTCCAAAAAATTATTTCCTCTTTTTAAGCGCATATAAATGACATCCATTTTGGAAAACTGACGTAATCGTAATCAATTTTTCGTTCAGAAAGCACAAGGCTTAGATAATGATATAGAAGAATGATCAAATGTAAATTAGCACATGATTACGGTAGTTTTCTGAAATGGATACCTTTCGGGAAACGCGCTCATCTCAAAAATCTCAAGAATTTTCTTAGATTAGTCATCAAACTTCTCTAATTGTACCTAGAAAGGAGTTTCTGTCTTTTTTTTTTCAATTGATGACTCATTTAACCAATTGATGATTCATTTACTTGCATATTGTTATCCTAAAACGGGAAATTTTTGTTTTTAAAAAGAACTTTCATCGTAAATTCTCATTTTTCCTGTTTGTCTAATTTTCCATCTCTTTTCAAAGAAATATTCGCTTTTAGTTTCTTATATTAGCTGACTTATGATGTAAGTACGTACCGTAAATCCTGTAATAGTACCCCACCCCCATAATGACGGTGCGGAGCGTTGCGTAGTCTAGCTTTGAACGCGGTTTTCTCGACACTTGTTTATGCTACAATGCGCGCTTAGGTATCAAAAAATAGCTGAAATTCAGGGCTATTTTTTGATACCAAAGATGCATTTTTTGGAAGTACGGGTGCTTTGAAAAAAAATGAAATACTAAAAAACTTTTGCGACTACGCGACTGTACGAGGGGGGTGGAGTACTATTACAGTATTTACGGTAGGTGTAATTTTTGTCTTTTTGTCTTTTCACTATTCGGTTTCTTTTCCAAAATGACTCACTCGAATCAGCTGTCAAAGAGAACCAGTCCCGCAGGCTCTTTTCAAGAGTTTTTTTTTCAAATTTCCACACAAAACTTGATGACTAATGTTCTTCTTTTTAAATGATTGTTTTATTAGAAAGAAATCTTTACAAACATTGCTCATTTCTGCAGATTTCCATTTGAATGATTCAAAAAGTTGATTAAAGTCAGCTTTCTATATTTTCATCCTTTATCAAAAACCGTTAACTATACTAAGGCTCAATATTAACCCCCATTTCGTATCTAAAACTGGCTTTTTTCAAATGTGAGAGCTTCTATAGTTAAACCAGAATTTGTGCATTCAGTCTGAAGCCTCAAAAAGACTCAGTCATTCATTTGAATGATTCTTTTTACTTTAGCATAATATAGTGAGAAATTAAGCCTACGATTTTATAACCATTTCCCAATCAATTCCCCATTTTCTTTGAGTTTTATGGCTGTTTTTCTAAGATTTCTGGAATTTAGAAGTACTAATCGATTAACGAGTTTTTAATCGAACTTCTATAGTCATTCAAAGATCATTCAAAGTTTTTCAAAGTGATTCAATAGTTTTTTTGCAAAGATCCAGATCCTGCTTCATCCATTTTCAAACAATGAGAGTCCAAAAACCAAAAAAAAAAATGAACAAGGGGATTGTGTGTACAAGTGGACTGACCGATTCAAAAAAGAGAAAGGGAATTTTTTCAACTGAAGTGGAGGCTGGTTGGTATGGGAATGGAAAAAGAATGGAGAGAGAAAACACGAGTTCTAAACATGGGTCTGTTGCTTCAGCTAGAGGCTTTCAAGGATCCATTCCTTTTCCCAGAAAGCTTTTCAATCTGTTTTTTTTTCATTCCCAGCTCATTTTATGGATTCTTTTTCTTGTTAAAATCGACTTCTCTTCAAACATTTTAATCAGAAAATTGTGAAATCTGAACTCTCCGAATTTTAGTTTAAACCACAATGATTTCCGTTGACTTTTGACTGTTTAAACTTAAAAAAACAAAAGATTGAGCTTTGTTTCTTTAAAAAAACTGCTTTTAATTCCTTTCTTTTAGATATTTTTGTACTTTATTTCTACAAAACAATAGCAAAATTTTGAAAAATTATAAAGAAAAGCTTTTATAAAGAAAAAGATCTCAAAAATAGCTTTCCCTATTACTTTCATATCTCTCAATGATTAATAATAGGATTTTTAAAAGAATAGCTAGATTTTTGACCCGAAAACACCTACACTACTGGACAATGAAATATGATATTTGAAAAAAGATCGTCACTTTCGCGCGTCTGTAGATTTACAGACGCGCGGTTTAATGTGGTTTAATGGTGTGGTTTAATGGTGTGGTTTAATGGTACACTACTGGACAAACTAAACTAGATGCTGAGACACCGATGAAACAAGGGGAATCGAATGAAGACTTTCAAAAAGAACTCATCCGATATTTGATGCGTAACTAAAGCATCAAGAAATGCTTACCAACTTAAGAAATATTCCAACTTTGAGAAGTAAAACAAGTTGAATTCCATTGAAAGCTTTCTATAGGTATATAAGTGATTGGACGATCGGATCGGTCAAAGATTAACACCTACACTACTGGACAATGAAATATGATATTTGAAAAAAGATCGTCACTTTCGCGCGTCTGTAACTCCCTTGTCTTTGCCGTATTTCTAAATATTAATACTACCATTGTGTAGCCCTTGAAAAGAGCTTTCAGAAAATGTATAACACTAACAGTTTAAACTCAAAGACAGAGGAAGTTAGAGACGCGCGAAAGTGACGATCTTTTTTCAAATATCATATTTCATTGTCCAGTACTGTACCTTTACTTGTTTATATGTAAATGATTCTAGATCATAAATGAAATCAAGTTCAAACAGACCAAAGCTCTTCTTCTGCCTTAAAAACTACTTTAGTTTTTAATATTTGAAGAATAAGATTAAATCGTGAAGATCGATGCAAAGATCGATGCAAAGATCGATGTAAAGATCAATGTAAAGATAAATGCAGAGATCGATGCAAAGATCAATGCAAAGATCGATGCAAAGATCGATGCAAAATGATGACAGACCAAAAAAGGGCCAACGCTGGGTCCTCGGCTCCCCTTTCCTTTCCCTCTCCCACTTGAATTCCCCTCCACTTCTCCCCCTCTTTCCATCTCCTTTTTTTTCAAATTTCTATTCCCTGTTCCCCTCCACTTTTTCACATGTTTCCATAGAGAAAGCCGGGAATTTTTAGCTTCACTTTCGTCATAGTTTTCTTTTTTCGCTTACATTTAAAAACAGCTACTGTTTGAACTCAATTTCCAGACAATTTATGACTCTATGATTACTTTTAAGATTGTAAGAAACGGTTGTGAGTCAAAGTAAACGTACAATTCTCGTTTTCCCAGTTATTAGTCACCATTTAAACCTTAAAAACTGACGAAATCATTGTTTTCAATGTTTCCAAAGGTTTGCTTTTGTGTTTTCTGTTGGTTGTCAAGCTTTTTTTTCTTATCCAGACTCGCTTTTGTTGATTGTTTAAGCTTTGAGAAGAGAGAAAAGTCAAAAATTGAGCTATTTTCGTTCAAAAACTTGTGTTTTGTCAAAATATTGTTTAATAAAAGGAATAAACTTTTGATTTTTGATTTTTTTGATTTAAAAATCATTCAAAATCCAAAATCTTGATCATTTGCATTTTTTGCAAAAATTTGGAAGAGTTGATGTCTAGGGAGGGGGGGCGGGGGGGCGGTAGAGAGTTGGAGTTTGATGACTCTTCTCTTCTCCTCCATATCTCAACTACCAATTGAGCGATCAACTTGTGGTTGGTCTTAAAATGTTCCTTATGAAATTTCGTTATAGAAAACCACAACTTCCTTAGTAAACTTTAATATAAAAACATAGAGAAAAGCTCAGTCAAAGTTGGACTATCTATTTGGAAGAGTTGATCCAGTTAAATGGTCCATAACTCCAGGTATAGAAATCCAAAACAACTCCTGGTTTCTTTTATTAGGATCTACATGAAAATCTTCACTGAATTTTTCATTGAAATCGTTGAAAAAGTTTTGATCTTTAAATAAATCCAAATTTTTGAATAGAACAACTTTTTCAGATCAATCGTTCAGATCAAAAATTAAAAACAAACACTCTGGATTGATTACCCATTCTATTTTATTCTCTTTTTGAGACAGCTGAAATTTTTTGACGAACTTTCTTTTCCAAACTCTTCAAAAAATAACATTAAAGTAGAGAAGTTAAAGGAAAATACATAGGATCTCTTTCAAGCGAAGAGAAGACACAAAAAAGGACGATTGGTTTGTTTGGCGAATTTGAGTCCGCTCGATCTCGAGAAAAGACTTTTTCATGTTGTTTTAAAATCGATAGGAAAAGAGTTGCTTATTTGCCAAGAGAAATTTCACAGTTCCAACTATTGACTGGGTTTTATTTTGCCATTTAAACATCTATATAATTGTTATAGTATTGCATTTTTAAACTTCTTATAGAATTTTGATTTATGCATTTTCTAAAACTATCGTAATCGGGTTTGTTTTTAAACTTTTTGAATCTTTTGCTCCTTTATGAACTCTTTTGATCCTTTATGAACTCTCACAGACGTCGACTAAAATTAGGCAGAACTAGAGTCAAGATTATGTATACGCCGCGCATCAACGCGAAAGAGAAAACCCAACCTAAAGCTCTAATCTTTTCTTCAATAAAATAACATGCTCTTGAGGCCCCCGCGGCCCCCGTGAACGACCCACCCGATACTTTATTCAGGAGACTATTGGACTCTCTCAAAACTCTGGGGAATCGATTCCAAATTCTGGCAGTTCTTATTGGAAAAGAGTTATAAACAAACTTATTGGAGGTGACTGGAATTTCTAAAACGAAAGAACGAGAGGTTCTTTCGTTTTAGAACCTCTCGTTCTTGAACTAACTTTGATTAACTTTGAATAAATCTCGAAAAAGAGGGATAGGTTGTGATTATGATAGATTTTTCTATGTTTTAGAAAACGATAGTTGATGAGAGTTGTTTTCTAAAAGGAAAAGGTTATCGTACCAAAGCTGATACGTTTTAGAAAACGTGGCAGAATCCAATGGCAAATTCCAAAACTTAGATAGATTTTGCAGAAATCTCTCGTCACTTTTTACTTTTAGCCTTTCTCATTTTGGAGTTAGTTGAAGAAAATCTGTAAGTTTTTTCTTTCAGAAATCCGCCCACACTTCTTCCATTTCTGTTTCAACTAACTTACATTTAAAACAAACAAAGGTCTAATCTTTTTTTCAATTATGAAAACCAGAAACTTTCTTCATTTTGATTCCTTTTTCCCTTTCCCTTTTTGAGTCAAAAACTGATTAGTTGAACTGTGATATTTTTAGAAAATCTATTGTGTTTTGTTGCTTAAAGATAAGAGCATTTAAAGCATTGATTCTACCAAAGATTTTCTGCTTGTGAGATTATTTTTTGAGAATATTCAAAACGACAAATTTATTCACTCAATTCAGACAAATGATTATTGGTTGGTTATTGAGTTGATCTTAAATTGGGTTGGGAATGGTCCGGCTGTTGCTTCGTCCTGTCTCTTTGCTCAACAGCGCCCACAAGCTTCAATTGATAACTGTGTTGAGTGAATGGTTGGAGGGATCTCCTGAAATTGGTAACTTATGAATTGAGTGTCCATCTTTTTATATAAACACCAAAGGAGGTTTATGTGGAAGAAACTTTCAACAATGAGTCGCACTTTTTTCATTTTGATTACTGTGTTTGGGATCCATAAATCCCAAAAGAAAGCTTTGTGGAATCTCTAAAGCCATTTTAAAGAAATAGTCGACCATTTTGTGAAACGAACGTTATTTAAAGAAGGTTTTTGGGTGAAAAGTTCTTCATTTCGGCGCCCCCCCCCCTTATTGAATTGATTTTAAAATCAAATCCAAAGAAACATTCTTAAAATTTACCCTAAATCTCCATTAAAAACTTTTCGCGTACTATTTTTACCATCGAATCTCTTTCTTGAGAATAGGTTGAGGGAATTTCGCCCCCAATTCCTCTAATCATTCGAATATAACTGATACAAACTCCTGCTATCCTGAGGGAAACTTCAGAGGGAACCAGCTACTAGATGCTTCGATTAGTCTTTCGCTCACGCTAGTCTTTCGATTAGTCTTTCGTCTAGTCTTTCACAAAACCCAGTACTTGCTACAGTACTTCTTGTACAGTAAAGTACAGTAAATAAATCTCCATTAAAAACTTTTCGCGTACTATTTTTATCATCGAATCTCTTTCTCTCGTAAAACTCGCTCAATTCAACTTTTCAAAAGAGTCAATTCGTCGAATTCAAGCAAAATATCGCCAACCTTTCTTTTCATTTCTCTATAAAGTGTTTATGAGTTTGTAGATTTGTAAGTTTTGTTTCCAGATTGGCCAACGATGGATCACCCAAGACGGATAGTCATTGTGAGACACGGGGAAAGATGTGATTTTGTCTTCAACCAAGGAGGCGTTTCCTGGATGAAAAGAGCTTTTGATAGTAATGGAAGGTGAGGAAAAATGAAATTTATATTAGATTCAAAATTTCAAATCAGATACACCCCTTTTGACGTGAATTTGCCACGAATAGTGCCGAAGAGAAAAGATGGATGGCAGAAATTCGCTATGGACACTCCACTTACGGAGATGGGATATTTGCAATCGAAATTGACAGGTAGAATTTGAGTTATTGATTGATGAAGGGAATTTCCTTTCTAGGCAGATCATTGCGAGACAAGAATCTCCGCTTTGAGCACGTCTTCTGCTCGTCGGCGTTGCGATGTGTACAAACGGCGGTCGGCATTATGAAGGGATTGGGTGAGTGGCTAAAATGAAAAATCAATCAAGGTTCTCGAATAAATCTGTTGAATCGACAAGGAGGAAGATCTTAAAGTGCGTTAAAGACGAAGCTTTTAGCCCGGGATACTGTAGTAAGAGAAAGATTATAAATTGGAAGTATTTGCTATATCTAAAAGAGCAGTGTGTGTCTGTACGGACATCTTCTCGTCCACATCGTCTTTCTTTTGATCAATAAAGCTAAAAACTCTTCAGAAAACCTTAGAATATATTGTAGTTGTCATTTAAAATAAAAAAGGCAAACTTGAACGGCAGTACGGGGAGTCGAACTCGGCTCGTGTAGTCTGTAGACAAGCCCGCTCTCGGGCTTGTCTACGGATAACTACGTTTAATGCGCCACGACGACAGAAGTATCCACAAAAAGTGATTCGGAGTGTGCTGGCGGTAATGCTGCAGAATTTTGGTTGGGTTGAACAGCGGAACAATCTACCTAACAGCTGGTTTTTTGTCGGGAGCGCGCTACTACGACCCACAAGATCCGGGGCTCGATTCCCGGGTGTTCAACCTTGATTTTTTAAAATCTAATACCAAAAATGAATCTGTTCTAGGTGACGGAAAAGCCCAGATCAACATCGAGCCGGGTTTGTATGAATGGATGCAATGGTGTAGAATGGGAAGACCGTCATGGATGAGTCCACAAGAACTATCGAAATTGGGTGAGTTGATGATTGATAGGTTTTATAAGATGGAGAACTTTCCAGGTTACCCAGTCAACACTCAATACACTCCAATTCAACGGGATGACGCGTTAAGAATGGAGGAAAATCTCTACAATTACTATGAGAGATCTTTCCAAATCGTTCAAGAAATCATCCGAAAATGCCCGACAGGTAGAAGGAACTGAAAATTTTCGAAAATCTCTTTAAATTCTAGGAAATATTCTGATTGTTGGTCATGGAGCTTCCCTCGAGACACTCACTCGTCAATTGTGTGGATCAGAACCAAGGAATAACGAAGATTTCTTCTATCTTTTACATAATACACCATATTTATCGTCGATTCAAGTAGCTGAGCATAAAGTGAGTTTGAAGTTCTTCAACTTAAATACTTTTAAACCTTTAAAACTTTAAAAATATTGTTTACAAAGCTTGTACTTCAGTTTGTAGAGGATCAAATTTCTTCTTGAAAGTACCAGACTTAAAAGATCTTACTGCTGGAAAAGTATAGAAATGGCAAAGAATTTGGAACTGAGAATTGAACCCTTGACCTTCTGCTTATCGGCTAGATGCTCTACCAATGAGCTAGCAACTTTTTTTTTGCCTAAGAAGAAATAGGAAAGACAAGGAAGAGAAAGAAAGGAAGAAAGAGAAGGAATAAGTTATTTCGGTAGTTATTCTAAGCAACTTTCTGATCAGTCTTTCTTCCAGTAATTAGCATGAAACACAAAAAGAGTTTCTCTTGAAACCCTGGTAGATATTTATTACCATATTTTCTCTAATAGTAGTGCACCGCACCGAGTTGATGCCTATTTTACGGTTTCCAATTTTTCCCAGAAGCTCAACACTCAAATCCCCCACTAGATCTCAAATTCGGCGATCACTGGATTTAACTAAAACTATTGTAATCTAGAGATTAAATGCCTGAGAAAGAGGTATCGCCTCACAGATGTTACCGTAATCTGCCAAAGCTGCTTGCTCTATTCTCTTTCTCTCTAATAGTAGTGCATCTTCCCGAGCCAAGTTGATGACTATTTTACGGTTTCCAATTTTTCCTAGAAGCTCAACACTCAAATCCCCCACAAGATCTCATCGTCAGCTACATTTTCCGACCCCACATCGATAGGTTTTGATAAGCGGTTTTTGAGATTTCGACTAATTTAGACGACGCTCTGGGTGCACTACTATTAGAGAAAATACGGTATTTACTTTAAGCAACTTTCTAATTGAGTCTTTCTTACGGTAAGAAATGGCTTCATGCGTAAAAGCTCAATTCTGTGATTGACATTTTTCCATTCACCATTCACCTTTTCCAGGGTCGATGGTCTCTCGCCGGTTCCCCAATCCCTCCACTAACTCATTCATCAAATGGAACCTATGACGGAGCTCAACTCCAATGGAACTCATCAACTCTACAAGAAAGAGTCAAAAATCATTTTGGTTGAAAAGAAAACTATTGAATATGAAAAAATATCTATACGGTAATGTTCACCTATCTCCAATTCCATAATATTCCCTACTTTTCTAAAAATCTTCTCGAAAAGCGGGCCTTTTACAGTCATTTTTTTTTACATTATATGTACAGTTTTTATTCTAGGCATTGTGATACGGATTTATGTGACAAAATTTCTCCAATTACATAATATCCTTGGTGTTTTGATTTATAAGTTAGTGAATCCAGAAATGTTGGGAAATTCAGAACCAAATTTTATCCGTAATCCACTAACCTATTGAACCTAGCAATTAAAAGACATGGGAAAATTCCAAGCCGAACCTAATTCCGTCTTCGTTTTCTTGGCCGTCTTTTGGCCGATCGTTCTGAACTTTTGTTTACAAATAGAAATTGACATTCTCTGCTTGTAGACAAGATTTCAAAGGAATCGGTGAAGAAAACGAAGGTGGCATTAGGTTCAGATTGGAATTTCCCCCTGTCTAGGACTTACTAGACTTGGAAAAGCTTCAATCCGAATTCCACCTTTGTTTTCTTGATAGGTTTTAATTGATTATTCAGAAATTGTGTCTTAATAGTGATCTGTCGAGAGCTGACATACATCTGTAGATTTGCCACTCTAATAGCAGCAGCTCTGATCCACTGAGCTGTCAACAGACGCGGCAATTTCAATCTGATACACTGCATTTATTGATTTTGTACATGATTCATTAAAAA
The DNA here is from genome assembly GCA_958450365.1 of Mesorhabditis belari. NCBI lineage: Eukaryota > Metazoa > Nematoda > Chromadorea > Rhabditida > Rhabditidae > Mesorhabditis > Mesorhabditis belari. The sequence goes on along the minus strand of CAUEEP010000757.1, from coordinate 1,239,232 downwards.
AAATCACTTTCTATTGGAAAATCTTGCTCAAATACAGCGTTGATTTCCAAAAATTCCTGAATTTGCGAGATAATGATCTTTGTGCGAATTTCCTCCCTCCCCAGCCATTCCATGATCAATTTCACCCCGATTCACCCAATTTTCTTCATCTAAACAAAGGTTAAAATTAACCCATTGCCTTTCTTTAAAAAAAAAACTGTTGAAAATTCTCTTTCTCATTCTATTCTACCAATGTTTTCGAATGTTTTTTATTGTGCATTTTATAGATAAAAATGAAATTTTGAATGCTTTTACTTGTACAATGAAGTCAGAGACATTGAAAGACATTGAAGAGACATTGAAAGAGACAGAGAGACATTGAAATACAATGCACAGTATTACATTCCAGTAAATCATTATTAGAATAGTTTTCTCACAAAGTTTGTAGTGAGGACAAAACATGAAGGGCACAGACTAGAACAACAGCAGTGATAAGATAGAAATGAGGTACTGACCGCGGAATTGAAAGAGACGAATTGATTTGTCTTGTCTACTCAAAAATACTTTGATTCTATTTGTTAAACTTGTAAACTTTGTAAATTTTCCAAACAAAGAGTCAATACTTCTGTTTTCTAACAGTAAGTTTTTACTTCTGTTTTCCTCTCATTATCTGCTCATCTTGTTCTTCTTGTTGTAGGGTGAGGGTTCTGCCAAAAAATTTTTAGGCCAACTCAAAGATTCAAACTAAGATTAAGACAAAGTCTCAAGATTTCCGCACAAACTTTTCAAGTTAAGCCAAAAGCAAAAAAGTGAGCAAAGATTGGCTTTATGGCACTGGCAATTAAGCCAGTTGTTAGTAAAATCACTGACAATTAAAGCAGTTTTTAGCTATTCACGTATAAAATCCAGAACTTCTCGAGTGAATGAAAGTGAATTGACCCTTTTGATGACTTGAAGAACCCCATTCATCGTCCACAATATATCCCCAATTTGAACCTGGAGGCTATTGGGGAAAAGAAAAGAAAAAGAAATGACCTTCTTTTTTCTCTCTTGTCTTTCTCTCTCCATTTTCTTTTCTTTTTTCCTTTCTTACCAGAAATTTCAATCAATCGACCAAGAAAAGACTGTTTTCTCATTAATTTTCTGGATTTACTTGTAATCATTCCAGAATCTTTTAAAATATACATTTTTGCTATACTTTCGTCTATCTTTTTACTCGTCTTGTTCTTCTTGTAAAATTTTTAGAATATTTAGTATCAACTTTGCTACAATGAGGTTACTGTGGGCTTCATTCGTTCTACTCATTCATCATGTTTATTGTGGCCGTTTCCTTTTCCTCCCCTCCACCCTTCATCCATCTCATCCATTGGTGATTTCCCATTTGGCCAATGAGCTCGCAAAAAGGGGACACCAAATCGAGTGGATTGAATTTGGACCTAAAGAAGTAGCAAAAAGTTAAAGAGAATCTCAAAGAGAATCTGAATCTTTTAGTCAAATCAAGTCACAGTCAAGCTAAATCCGGCGATCAAAAAGCATTTCTATGAGACAAGCTTTGAGGATGAAAGCCTTCATAGTTTATATGTTGAGAAAACACATCCACATCACACGAAAGTTTGGTTAGTTTAAAAAAATTTAGATTTACCAGGATTTTATTAACTATTCGCTGTAGGCAAAACGATTATGAGGCGGAAAATGAGAGGACGACCGGATGGCTGGCGGGGACACGGCTTTGCGATAATTTCCTCGCAAAGCACAAGAAAGAATTCGATCGACTCGTGCATGAAAAGTCAGTTAAAAGTATATAAGTATTCACATAAAAAAAACGAATTATATGCATAGAAATTGAACAAAACAAACGCATGCTATTCTTGCATTTTATTGGGTTGGTGCGTATGACGTGTCGCCAAAAAGCACAAAACTTCTAAAACTTCTCGTAGACTTTGGTAAATGGGCGTATCATTAGAAAGATTAGCTACTTTTCTACAAAATAACATTTTAACGGAGGCTTTAAGCTCAGCGACTCAACTCAACAAAAGTTCCGTTTTTTTAGAAAATCTACAGATTGCGATCTAGTGAAAACGGTTGAAGATATCTTTCTGAAAATCTGGGAACTTATGTAATTGAATATGCGCTATCTTTTTTATATTGACACCAAAAAAGGTTTACTTGATAGAAATTGTTCAAATCCTAAATTATTCAAATTCGGACTTCATACAATTTCGACTTGCTGTGTTTGATAATTCATAAAATTAATTTAAAAAAAAGCTTTGTGGAATCTCTCAAAAGCCATTTTGTAGAGAAAAGATAGATCTTTATTATAAAACCATACCGTAAATACTGTAATAGTACCCCACCCCCATAATGACGGTGCGGAGCGTTGCGTAGTCTAGCTTTGAACGCGGTTTTCTCGACACTGGTTTATGCTACAATGAGCGCTTAGGTATCAAAAAATAGCTGAAATTCAGGGCTATTTTTTGATACCAAAGACGCATTTTTTGAAAGTGCGGGTGCTTTGCAAAAAATGAAATACTAAAAAACTTTTGCGACTACGCGACTGTACGAGGGCGGTGGAGTACTATTAGGACAATAAATCAATTGCCAGACTGTGAGTTGCCTAGTATTTACGGTAAGTCATTCGGTGTCAAAAGAGGAACTTGAAAGTTGGCGACAAAGCATACCCACCAATCCAAGACAATAAATGAATTGCCAGACTGTGAGTAGCCCTTCTCAGATTCGATACCCTCGTCGTCGATGATCAATTCAACCCCTGTGGCCTTCTCTTAGCCGGTCTTCGCGGCGATGTCTTTGTCTATTGGTCAATGAGTGCAATGAGACCCGAATCAGCGTGGGCAAATCAATCACCAAATCCACCATCATATCTACCTGTGCCTGGGACAAAGTTCGTATTTCTCACAGAAACAATATTTCTGTTTTTTCTCAAATCAATTTAGACTCACCGAGGATCTGAGTTTCTTCAAGAGAAGCTTCAATTTGGTTGCTTATCTCAAAGCTCTCTACACACATCAACACATCATTCAACCGAGAATCGATGCCGTTTTCCAGGTATAAGTAAATAAAGAATTCAATCTTTTATCCAATCTTTAGAAATACTACAAAGGAGCCGCAAGTGCATTTGATTTGGAAAGAAATGCGTCAATCAATCTCGTCAATACTCCTCCAATTTTCGATTTTGCTCGTCCATTCATGCCACGCGTCAATTTTGTGGGAGGACTTCATGCAAAGAATGCTTCTGAACTACACGGAGTATGTTTATCTAAAAATCTCATGACTTTAGACCAATTTTAGACTCTCGGCATGTTTGTGGATGAAGCAGAAGAAGGATTCATGCTTGTCACTTCTGGATTAGAATTAGACTGGGGCAAAGCACCTTCTTTCTTAAAAGTGAGTCTACTGTATCAATGAAATGTAAAACTTTATAAACAAACCTAAATCTTTCTACCAAAGATTTAACTATAAAGATTTCAGGAAGCGTTCATCGGTGCTTTCCAAGCTCATCCACGCCTTCGTTTCATTTGGCAATACAATGGACCCGAGATTGAGCTATTGCCGGTGAATGTCTTCACAACGCCTTTTCTACCACAACAAGATTTACTAGGTGATTTGATAAAACGTGATAAAACTTTGTTTATACCCAAAATTTACTACAAGTATTACGGGTAGCATGGAAAATCCCTGAACTTATTTAGGCCACAAGAAATGCAAGGCGCATATAACGGTGGGCGGTTTGAACAGTGTGATCGAAAGCGTTTGGCATGGGAAACCAATGATCGGATTGCCGCTCACCGTGCACAACTATGATAATGTGTTGAGGTACACTAAAAATACCATAATTTCGACTTCAATCTATCCTTTTAAAACCCTCAATTCAGAGTCTCATCAAGAGGCGCCGGGATTTTGATTCCAAAACAAAACCTTCAATTGGGCACACTGAAGAAAGCGATCACGAATATCCAAAAGAAAAAGTTTTGAGCTAACAATAAATGTAAATTAATGTGAAATTTAGATATTCGGATGAGATGGCGATCTTCCAGGATATGGTTCGAGATGTGCCCTACACAGAGTTGACTCATGCCGCTTTTTGGGTGGAATTCATCGAGAGACACCATGAAGTCGGTTGTTAATCAATTTTTGCTTGAGCAAAACGCTAATGAAAGTTTACCAGTTACCAGTTAAAATATCTAAAAGCAGTTTAAAGATTTTTTCGCTTTTTAAAGTTTGCAAGAACAATGATTCAAAAATTCAGGTTCCTCATGCTCGTTCCGGTGCCGATAAGTTGAATATCTTCCAATATTTCCTTGTCGATGTCCTCGCTTTCTTGGCCTCAATTGTTTTGCTGATTATCGCCACCGTTTTGCTAGTCATTCGGTAAGTTGCCAAACTAATAAGCTTGTATCAGCAGCTTACATACAAATTTTCAGAACAATTTTCCGATTATTGATGGGATTGTTGAGGCGTCTCTTCGGTCGATCCACGCCCGCTGTCACCAAAGAAAAGAAACGAAACTGAAATGTGAATAGTGACATAGAATAAAAGATTTATCTAAAGAATTAACATTTCAAACAATAAAAAGCAACAAAATTAACAAAAATAACAAGAAACATCAAATGATTTTGACTTGTAACAAATCTAACAACGTATACAGCCAAAATTGATAATTTTCAAGTGTTGTCTAGTACCTAGTCAATGTTTCAAAGCAATTATATATATCAAATTTGACTGTATTTATCTAGAATACATACATATCATTCGTTCATTCACTTTCTTTTTGTCGTTTCTGACGCTTTGCCTCTCGATACATGTCGATGACGCGTTGACGATCGGCTTCGGTTATCTAGAAAATAATCAAGTTGCAATGTATACTGTTTAGTCGTCAAACCTTGAAAATTTTTTCTGCCAGTCTAAATACTAATTTAGAATTAGCAATAACATAATTTCTATCTAACAAACTTCATAAAAATTAAAAGAACCCACCTTAGAACCTGTATCTTTGGAAATTTTCTCATTTTCTTGGTAGATCGTTTCTTTTTCCTCTCCTCTATTCTGAAGCAGCGCTTTCAATTTCAAATCCTTGCTTCCAGCCTAAAACAACGTTTAGGTAACTAAACTCGAAAACTTTTACCTTTGCCATCCTCTTCGTCATGTCAATTTTCAATTTAGAGTTGAATTCGAATCTAAATAAGCAAGATTAAAATATAAGACAAATTTTCATACTTAGGTGGAGCATCATATCGTTCTCCGAATGGCACGATTTCTTTTGCTGTAAGCAGCGACTCTTTTTGAATTGCCAGCCGCTTGTCCTTTCTAAAGTAAAAATAAAAATAATAGCATTGATATGGTAAACTTACTTAATCTTCTTCAGTTCTTCGTTTCTTTGTGCTTTCTTATCTTTCTTTGAAGAAGCTTTTGTCATGGAAGGTGTTGTTGATTTTACCATATGGGCTGCCTCTTCCTGAATGCTATTTGCGTAAAATTTTATTACTCAACCAAATTTCACCTCTTCTTCAGATGGTTCATCTTCTTCGTCAAGTCCTTTTTCTGCTCTCTTCAACGCTAATATCTTTTCGGATCTAAACAATGCATAAAAATAGTTTTAAATCAAACCCAACCTTTTCCTTTTCAATTCTCTTCTTCGTTCAATTTTGTCATCAATTTCTTTGTAGTCTTTGTCGATTTCTTCCTTTGCACGACCAGCGAGCTCAAACTTTGCCTAAAAGTAAAGTGTTACTACAAAACATAATTTATGTGCTGACTCAAGCACAAGAACTATTTTTTTTACCTTTATCGAGATATCGTTCACTTGTTTGTGAGTTTCCATGGAAATCCGATTGAGAAACATCTTCGGGCTTTCGAACTGTTTTCGCTCATAGCCGTAACGCGCAGCCTCGGCTAAAATAAAAAAAATGTTAATAAAGTGTTCATAAATCCCTTTACTAATATGTTGATAGCCTAAAAACAAACTCACCGTCAATCCTATTTTTATGCGCCTTCTTCCTCGGAAAAGATGGGATAGACTCTTGAAATGCCAATTGACTTTGCGATTTGCCGATCTCCATCAAAAGATTCGACATTCCTTGTTCATCTTTTTCTTTTGGAGCACAATTCTTCTTTCTAAAGAAACACATGAATAAAGACTAAGAAAACCATAGAAGTACACTGAATTCAGCTTGTCATTTATGCAACCTAAATTTCTTTACTTGAGGGATTTGAAATTTTGCTTTATTATTTTCAAAAAATAGCACCTTCCATAAAGGCAGTATCAAGGTTAAAACAAACACTTTACATTTTCAAAGCAAAGAAGTTCTGTCTAAGTTATCTGCCAAAACCTCAGCTTTATCCACTTTAAAGTGAACTAAACCCAACAAATTGAGACCTATCCAGTAAAACGTCAAAATAGCTTACTCCATTTCCCGTTCTTTGATCACATTTCCCTTTGTGTTGTATGGGTCGACCGATTTTAATTTCTTGCGATTCTTCTTCGGGATCTTGCTGTGACGAGCCATTCCTGAAATTAAAAAGTAACTAAAGACAAAGAGAATAAAAGGCAAAAATATCTGATATAAGCACAAACAAAGCAGAAAAATGAAATCTTCCCGTTGCGCAAAATATAATAAGTAAAGTTAATTTGTTAAAGTTATTCTGTCGAGGCTCTAAAAATTCTCTCATAAAATAAAGAAATGCAAATTGACCCCAAAGTGTTGCCGTGAATTGGATAAAGTGTACTCGATCACGGCAGTTTTTCATATTTTTTTCTCAAGCACGCTTTAGATTCTTCAACAAGCAATTTTTCGGGGGTAGGCTACTTTGCGCCAAATTTTTTGCGCAACAGGGTCATTTACGCAACTAGGTCTTTTGCGCAACTCGCCATAACTTTCTTCTAATTCGGTCAATCTTTATGATTTTGATTTCATTTTGTAGATCTCAATAAGTGCACCAAAATGAAACCAAATTCATAAAGATTGGCTCACTTAGAAGAAAGTTATGGTGAGTTGCGCAAACGACCCAGTTGCGCAAATAACCTTGTTGCGCAAAAAAAGTTTCGGAAACTAGCCTACCCCATTTTTCGTACAATTTTTGTTATCTTTATCTTTAAAAATGCTTCTAATTTTAGCCAGCTTTGTTAGCAGTGTTTTTATGACTAAAATCATCATCAATGAGCTTATTTTAGTAAAAGGTCAACCGATTTCCTGAAACATTTAGCTTCTTCGTATCCGATCCGTTTTTGCTTAAGATTATGCACCAATATTTTGTCGAAAATTTTTTAGCTTACTTTTTTAGATCAGTAGATTGTTTCCTATTTGACTTTGCCTGTCTTTCTAGAATCATTTATTATTCCAACTTTTTCTCTTTTATGATTTTTCAGGGAAATTATCGAAAAAAACGAAATTTTCAATTTTAGATCCGTCCGGGGATGTTGAACACGCCGTCGACGTCTTTCTTGAGGAAAGGGTGGACTCAAATCGGCCAATCGACTTCAATTCTCGTGGACACGACAAGGGGAATGGGACGAAAGCCGCCAAAGCAGGGGAAACCGCCGATTCTTCCACCTAGCAAGAAGGTTCTTTACCATGTTGTGCATCCAAAATGGGAGAAACCGGAGAATGTGAAAGAGCTTTTGTGGAGGCGATTCACTTATAACAACGCGATCGCTTCAATCAGACAACTTTATATACAGGAGAGTATTTCTCGAGCTGCAACTGGACAAGGTCTCGAAGCAATGAAAGAAGAAGAGGCCAAAGAATTGAATCTTCTCATCATTGCGAATAATGAACGAAATTTGCAAAAGGCGAAGGAAAGAGAGGTGCAAAAGATGGAGAAATGGAAGGAAACCAGGCAAGAAGTTCTTTGGGAGATTCAAAGTACGGTGGATGCGCAAGCTGAAACGGCAGCTCGATCAGAGCTTGAAGTCCGGACGGTGATCAACCGAAGCAGCGACTTTGTGTCAAAAGAGAATTTGGAGAAAAAAATTTTGGAAGCTTTAGAGACGCCGAAAGTTTACGATTTTGCGATTGACAAAGCTGGTGCAAAGCTCGAGAGTCCAACACCGGTGAAATATCAAGAGGGAACGCCAACTGTACAGAAAACACGATTGTATGATCAAACGTTTGCGGATCGAGTGTGATTTGAATTGCTCATTTGTAGGTTGGTTTTATTGTTTTGTTTTTAGTTTAAATTCGTAGCACTAGTGTATCTCTAATGGTCAAAATTGTTGAGTTTTGATTTGCTTTCGAATAAAATTTACCGATAATAAGCCATTTTAAATCGCATTTTACTCAAATGAATAATTTGATATGGTACTAAATTTGTACCGTTTTTTTAGATCAAAATATACACAGGGATTTAGAAACAAACAAAACTCTCGGAAGATCTTTGATGAGTTTGATTTGATATTATGATGAGTTTTTTCAATTCATTCGCGTGGATCAAGGTCACTGAGTTGATCCCAAAAGTGGAAGAAAGCATATTGTCTTGCTTCCACAAAAATCGTCGATTGATGTACTCGGTATACTTGTCATTGAAGCAGACATTGATGCCATTTGTCTTTTGATAATCCACTTTTCGTCGAACGCAAACTTGCACGATGGCGAGCGGGGTGGGTGCATGGCGTCTTTGGACCAGTTGCATGAAGCCGAGATTTGAGCCACATCCTTCTTTGACCTGGAATCCTGCCGTGGTTGTACTTCCTTTTTGAAATGCAGGCTTCGTCCAAGAAATCCGTTTAGCACATTCACATTGCATTGTTGAAAGATCCTTTTTAAGGGCAGTAGCAAGTAAAGGAGCAACTAAGAGTAAGCCGATTACGGAAATAAGAAACACGCCGTTATTTGAATTGATTTTGATATTTAAACTTTTTCTTATGAATCGGAAAGCTTTTCAAAATATTCTGCCGAAGAAAAAAGTCCTTCGCCTTCTTTTACGCCCCGAATTCGTTTTGACTGCTAAAACCCCCCACTGTCTTTATTAAGATAAGTAAAGGGCAATATGTTTCTGCTTTGCTTTCTTTTTTGTGAGTGACATTTTTCTAGGCCATGTTTTTTAAAAGCTCATTCGGAGCTTTGGTATGACACAAAATTTATTCAATCCACTCTAACCAAAAAGATATTTACAATTTTACAGGCTTTCGGTCCATCATAGACTCCAACTGAAATATTTAAGACTTGAAGCTTTTTTCAGTGATCACAACTTCGAATCCACTTAAGAACAGAAAAATGAGAAAGAATTTTTATAAGAAAGGTCCCGTTTCGGACACCCATTAAAAGAGAAAAAAAAACGCGATTTGTAAAGGGCAATGAAAGAAATCCAGAGAGGTATTCAGAACAAATAGCAAACAAAATAATAGGTGGCTAATTTGAGACTAGGAAAATTTCTTTAAAAAATACCTAGAGATTTTTACAATGGTTTATTATACAGTAAGTTGTATAAACGTTCAGACAACTAAATATTTGAAGTCACTGAATATTCAGTTATACTGAGTACTGTAAAAAAAAAGATATAAAGTTCAGAGCTTCTTTAAATAGCAGTTGTTGATGCTCTGGAGCGAGATGAAGTGAATGACTCACTTATGATTGGATCAACTTCGACACGATACACTCGTGCCTCAACCGGGAGATTATACCTAAAAAGGGATTTTTATTAATCTGAACATAAAATTTGAAAGAAATCGAATGCTTTTGTTAGTTCTAGTGATAGATTTGTGATTTTATTAGTTAGCTAGATGAGTATTGATTCTAGGAAATCTCTGTTGTAATCGAATACAAGCTTTATCTAAAATCTAAGCTTAATATATTACGCCTTTGACTTGAGCTTTTCCCTTTCCACTCACCGATTATCCTGTTTCCGGATCACGCACAAATCCACTTTAACAACTTTTGCCAAAATCCACGATTTCTTGTTCCCACCCGGCGCCAAACCGAGCTTTTTCACTGATGATTCTTTGACAAAATGCAAATATGGAGATGTACTGAAAATTTGATATTGTTAAATAAGCTTTAATGCTTTACCTGAAAATGACGAAAGCGTTATGTTTATCATCCCATAACACTAATACAGTTGCTCCATCACCGATATCTTGTATTGTCACCTGAGAATGAGAATTTTTCACCCGTTTTTTTTTACTTTTGCTTACCATCATGTCCAGATTTTTCATTAAAACCCTTGTCTGACAGGCAATCGTTTGTGCCGTCTCGTCCGGATTCATTTCTTGCATTGAAGGAACTTCGGGAGATTGTACTCTGAATTTTATATGTTTCTGAATGAATCGAATTTCTGCTTATATGGAGTCTGGATTTTATTTTTAACGATTCAATACCTTGTAAAATCTTCTTGACTTGGATGAGAAGAGTCTACGTAGAATTGAGCAATTGGCATCATCGATTGTTCCATAATGCTCGTTGATTGATTGTAGGTCGATTGAAGCTGCAAAATTTCATTTAATTAAGCCAAATTTTATTTACACGAAAACAATACAACCAAGAACCAATAAACTAGGGATTAAACCCTTGACTTCCCGTCCATGAATACACAAGTAGAACCCATAAGCCCTAAATGTTAGGAAAAACCCATATTGAAAAAAAGAACCAATAAACTAGGGATTAAACCCTTGACTTCCATGATACAGGGCTCTTAGCCAGTCGGCCATAATATCTAATTTAAAGATAATTATCTTGAAACTTCGAGGGTGGAACAAATGCGACCTTTTCTCTATTTTTTTTTGGTCGGGGGGCTTTTGCCTTCCCTCTGGGGGGACTTTGTTGTTTCATTTTTGATGTGCATGCTGTTTTTGTAATGGGTATTGTTGCATTTCGGTTCTGTACTAATAAACAGTAACGTTATAAATTCACTTTGCTTTATGCTACCCTTCAGGTTTTAAATCCTGCTTAGATAACTGGTTTTACTAACATTTGTGTCACCATCGACGTAGTATCAATCCGATCTGTACTCTTCTCAAGAGTATTAATCTATTGTTGGATACTACGTGTTCTTGTTACGTTATAAGCGCTTTTGGGGAAACCCTTTTTAACCTTTTGTGCTATTCGGCCATTCTTAAGCAGAATCATCCTCGTGGATAAGGCTAAAGTGGGTCGCACCCCAAACTGCTTATAACCTGAACATTTGCGGACCGTTTTTTTCGCTGGAAAAAGCCTTAGGAAAGACCGTAGAGCTCCAAAAATGTTTTTATATAAATGAATCGTATGCGTAGATTCCGAATTTCGACAAATCAGACCTCGTTGACACGTCAAATTTGGGCTAAGAGACAAAAACTATGCAACTTAACGCTTTTCCGCAGGTTCCCTTACATGGAACATTTTTGAAGCTCTACGACCTTTCCTAAGGCCTTTTCCAGCGAAAAAAAGGTCGCATTTGTCCCACCCCTGACACTTCATCTTTTCCACTCACCATGACGACCAATAGAAACTGGGTAATAGAAAATTTGAAAATCATGTAGTAGTCAAGTTTATGCGATATAACAAACTCACCAAAGCATTAGGCGCACTTCCTCGTCGTTCACTTGATGACAGTCCACTGCCCAATCCGGCCAAATCGTGTAACTGAAGTGGGCTCAAAGGATTGATCGCTAGTGGAGTCTCGGTTTGTGTTCCGGAAGTCGTCCGGCTCAGCACGGTGTAGCTTGATGAAACTGGAAAATGACTAGATTTGATGGAAAACCATAAAGTAACAAGCACTGGATACTGCAAGAAGAACTGGGTAAAATTAATAAGGAATAGCTTTAAGAACCGTCTTTTTTTTGGGTGAACCTATTATAGTTATTATTATTATTATCCTATTATTATTGGTGGATTTATTATCGTTTTGTTTCATACCATGCAATTCCTTTGCATCATTCGCAGCAGCAATTTCGATTTCTTTCGTGATTTTCTCTAGCGATTCCTTGTTCGTTTCCGTCTCAGACAAAAGAGTTTTCAGTCGATTTCGCTCTTCTGTCACCCATTTTATTTGATGTTGCTGAAAATTTGGTTTACTTTTGAAAAAAGTAATCTATCAACTAACCAAATCAAGTAAGTTTTTCCTCGAATCAAATTCGACTTCTTTTTTATGACGAGCGATCAGCTCATCTTGTTTCTGTTGAAGAGATTTCGTGATTCGATCGGTTCGACTCTAGAATAATAGAGGCTTCAATTTGATTAAAAGATTCAAACCTTATATTCTTTCTCCAATTCTTGCTTAATATCATTCTTGATTTGTGTCCGATACCCATCACTATCTGGATCGGATTTGAGCCTTTCGATTTCCGAGTTCTTCCGATCGAGTTCCCTGTGAACGTGACGAATCTTTTCGTCTTTTTCCTAGAAAAATTCTTTAAGGTTTTAGTGAGTCTTGGTGTACTTTGTATCCAAGAATTGCAAAAGTACTCTTTCTAGTGTACCAATCTCATATGGATCTTACCATACCACCAACAAGGCATGAATGCACTAGAAAGGGTGCGTTTTCAAACTTTTCCTGGACAAAATCAATCACAGAAATCCATAGAAACCTCTAAAATCCTGGAGTGTTCCCTTTGTAGATCATCTCTCGCCAATTCGTACTCAATCGTCAACCGCTTGAACACTTCATTCTGCACGTTTTTCAACGCTTCCTCATGTCCGACAGCATCTTGTTCCAATCTGAATTTGAAAACAAAATGAATAATAAACAAGTTATGGTAGTTTAAAACATCAAAAACTCACTTCTCATTTTTCTCATTCGCTTTCCCAAGACTTTCCTCCAATTCTTCAATCTTTCCCTTTTGTTTTTCAATCTCATCACCTTGCTTCATTTTAATCTCTTCTAATTCTTTGTTCGATTTTTTCAAAGCCTAAATTCTTTTCATTAAAGTCCTTTAGCTCTTTATTTTCTTTACCTCAAATTCCTCATTCAATCCTTTCACAATATTCTCATGTGTTTCCCTTTCGATTTCAACCGCTCTCACAATCGATGCCATTGCAGTTGAGAGCTCTTTCTCGAAGGTTTCTCTTGACAACTCCATTTCTCCTTTGATCATTTCCAAATCCTGCAAATGATTATATAGTTTATTTGTACTATTGCTAGGTCTTTAATTGCACTCAAAACTATATTGTCTAATCGGTGTATTGTTTAATCAACGAAGAGCCCCTCAGAATCGACTCCTGGACCTTGATCTACTGAAAATGACTGGTGATGTGTTCTTTGTGTAATCGCTCGCCATCTGGCATACATCCCGGGTATAGAGCGATTCCTTTTTCGGATCGGTGATCTCCGTTGCTCCGGCGCTACCATGCCATCACCCCCGGGAAAAATTCAGCCCCAAATTTGGCTGTATTTCCGCCACTAAACCAGAGAACAGTGGAGCCGTCCCGGCCCCCAATTCCCACAGAATCGTGTGGTCTAATTAAACCTGTAAAGTCACCTCCTCCACTCACCTCCTTTATCTTCAACAACTCCGCAGCCACCGGTTTCAAATGTTCCAACGTGATACTCCTTTGGGTGCATCCTTCCATTGGGAATTGCTCTTTCCCGTCAAAATGATCATCGGGTGTCGAGAATTGAGAGGAATTCTTTGACATCTGAAAACCTTTTCAATAATTTGTTTTCTTTCCCAAAAACCACTTGATGAATGAGATCTCCCATCGCTCGATGCATATGCATTCCCGGGATTTGAATGGGCATACTTCTTGGAGTACCAGCTGGGAGATCATCGTCTTGGCATTCCTAAAAATTATTGGTTAAGAAACAACTAGATCTAGTTAGCTAAGGTTTTTAACTAACATTTATGGTTTGTAGCTTGTTATGCTCACCTCTAAATTTTGAAGCGATGGAGCCGCGTGGAAGCGATAGAGCGACTGTGAGCCTGGTCCAAAGTTCGACGGTGGTGATCGAGCGAGCATTGCCGGCAATTCTCGAGGTGACATGTCAGACCCTTCTTCTGCACTAAAATATTTCAAGTCTTAATGAGAATTTCTGACAATTTGATAAGAAAATCTCAGAAAAGACTCACGCTAAACTCCAGGCCACCGATGGATATTGTTTATGCAACATAGCGATATTGTTGACCGGAAAAGTCGTGGTAAAAGAATCATCTCTGAAAATGGGTTTTACAAGTGTAATTTTATCACTTAAAAACCGTCTAAGCTGTGTAATAGATTGAGATTGACTGATTGGAATCGATAGATGAGTGATCGTTAAACGAGTGAACACTTGTGGAACGGAGACGTAGAGGAAAGCTTTCAATGAAGAGACATTCTGAAAGGAAAATTTCGATTTTGTTAACAAAATAGAAGCCATAAGGGCCTACTTTGGTGGCAACGAAACACATGTCGGTGTAGCTCATTGGTAAAGCGTTTGCCTGATAAGTGAGAGATCGCGGGTTCGAATCCCGCTCCAGAATATTTTGCCAGCGAGCCAAGCCATAGGATCGGCGTGTCCAAGCGTAGAACTGTCAACTGCAAACCTTTCTCAGCTCATGCAGATATCCATCGTCAATGCCAGGCATTTTCTGATCAAATTTTGGCATTTTTGAAGTCGGCACAAAGAATTGAGGTAACTCGTCGAACATTCCTGGGAATAGGCATCGAAGGAAATGTCTGAAAGGAATTGAAAGATAAGTTGAACGATTTTAAGCACTTTAGGCCTAGATTCTGAATGAAAAATTGGTTATCAATGTGTCTTGTGTCCTTCTTAAACTTACTTCTCCAGTTTTGTTGCGAAATCCTTTCGAATCTTTCCCTCATCATTCGAGAATTTATCACATTGATCACTGTGCAATTGATGCCAAATGGTGAACTCCTGAGACAATTTAAAAAATTAGTTTTTGGTTGGCTTAAAAGCTTTTACCTTCTGAAAAGCACTTCTCCGGATAATTTCAGTGATTGCTGTTGCATAGATGACTGGAGCTTCTTTCACTTGAGTGACCTGGAAAAGTGATTTGTTAATGACAAAGATGAGAAATTATTCAACAAAAAATTTACCAAATCAATTCTTTGCTTCAGCCCAAGGAACTTCTCCTCATAGACAACGATCTCACTATGCGCTATATGGAGCTTTTCATATGCCTAAAGAATAAAAGTTTATGTTACAAGATTGAGTCAAATAGGAAAATATTGAAACTAGTATGTTGATAGTAAGACTTTTTCAATTATTGTACTTGTAGGGTGTTTAGAAGTTGATCAGAGGTTTAAGGCCAGAGCCAGGATTCAGCTTTTGGCTTACTCTGGCTTCGGTCTGGCTCCGATCAGATAAACAAACTTTGATTTTGGTGTTGTTTAAATGATTTTGATTTTAATTTTAGTTGAACAAATGACTTTGAAACAACCCTAGACCCGTCGAACTCACCGTCACAATCCATCCAGTCAATCGCTGCTTGATATTCGCCAACAATTCACACTTCGATTTGTAGAAAGTCTCACACGTTTTATTCAACTCTCTCAACTGATCGTAAATCTTATGCATCGATAGACAGTGCTCGCTCATCAGGTTCTAAAATCTCCTTAAAATCGAACTTTCTGAAGACAAACCGCTAACGAGTTCATATCCCGATTTTGTGGTGTTTGCAAGATTTGTGAAACTGCTTGAGCCACTCGCTTCTCAAACTCTGAAAATAGGTTTTTATTGGAGAATTTGATATCTATTCACCTTCAGCTTTTCTCAGCGAGTTATCCAATTGATTGAGACGGATATTGATCCCTTTGATCTCTCGATAATCGTTTTGCCGAGTTTGTTCAAAGACTTTGTCCAGCTCGTTTCCGATTCTTTTTGTGTCCCATTCATCAACCTTAAAAGTTTGGATTAAAGGTTTTCTTGGCATACAATTGGTTGAGCTTAAATTTTGTTACCTTTTTAAATTGATCCTTGACTTGGATGACCAAGTCCTCAAGAGAGTGATTGCTATCAGTACTTTGAATCCAATCGTGTAAAGACATCTAAAAGAATTTATAATTTGCCAAAAAAAATGAAAGTTTTACTTCCGAATTTCGTCCAATATTTGTCAACAATGTCAACGGGATTGTGATTCCTTTGAGCTGTTCAAGACACTGATCGAAATCTTCGAGTAAAGGAGCGGCAGTGTCACGAAGAGCGAATACCTGAATCAAAATATCAAGATAAGATCTAAACTATTAAAATATCAAGCTGATAATCTTTGCATATCTAACTAGTTAAATGAAAATGAATCTATCTATCCATTTCAAAAACTCACCCGTTCTCGACTTTTCTGAAATCTCGTCGCTCTGGATCGCATCTTTTTCACCGAGTCATCCATATTTGACATTAAAGCCGTCCAACCCTGAAATCGTTTTTGAAAAATACATTTATATCAAACGGGTCAATTGACTGAGCTGAGGTCAAAGGTCAATTGGCTGAGCCGGCCAAATGACATGCGACCCATATCATTCGACACAGAATTTTATGCTGATTTCGAATATATATTCTGTTTTTGCTTAATGACAATCTGACAGGAGCTATAAGCGTCTAAAGTTTTGTTAGGACTCTGAAAATATGGGTTTTTTTGGTCTTTTGGCGCCTTCTGCGCGATCTCGATTCTAGTAGGCCGTGGTCGAGCGGTATGGTGTCTGTGTTCGGAATCGCGAAGGCGCCTAAGACCAAAAACCCATATTTTCAGAGTCCTAACAAAACTTTAGACGCTTATAGCTCCTGTCAGATTGTCATTAAGCAAAAACAGAATATATATTCGAAATCAGCATAAAATTCTGTGTCGAATGATATGGGTCGCATATCATTTGGCCGGCTCAGTCAGTTGACCTTCCCTCGAAAGCTACAGAGCTCTTAGCCAGTCGACCATGGCGGCAGAAAAGCCGAAGCCAAAAAAGGCGGCATAAAAGCCTTTTAACTTTCAACTTACATTATTGAGCAATGTGTGTTCTTGAACGAGTTTTGCACAAACAGCAATTGCTGCTGTGGCTGCTGACTTGCAATCACGAGCCCGATCGGGAAGATCGAGGTAAAGTTTTGTTGGATCATCTTCCCGTTCGACTCGTTGGGCCTAAAAAGTTTGAGAGTTGTCTAAATGGTAATTTTTCCTGGTCAGGTCAAGCTCAACAATCAGAATCCTAGTCTGCTTTTGACCGTATCTGGTTTACTGTTGAAGGGCTATTTCAAGAGCTTGATCTAGCTTACAGGACCGAAGAGGATCCCTGCAAGTATCAAAAATTTCATCTCCAAATCTCACTTGCTCAATCGCTTCCTCTATCCGATGATGTAACTGTTTGATGTCTTGACTACTGCTCATCTCATCTTTCTCTTGTCGAAGAAAACGTCGATCGAACATGTACACCTAGAAATTTAAATTGATTATGAATTACTGTAGAATTTTTAGAGTTTTTCATTAAACAAACGGGATTTGCGGCTGTTCCGATTCCCTCATAGTCGGAGACATTTTTGTTCGCCTCGAGTGTTTGACCCGCATTCGTGAGAAGCACCTGGAAATTGGATTTCAACAAAATCGGTATGTCTTTGTTTTTCAAAGTTCTAGATTAAGATTCTTTACCTGATCTTGTACTTTGACGTGGATCTCATTGAAGATGAAATTCTGCAATCGTTGAACGGTTTGTGAGGCGGCAGCGATATCCAACGAGAAGAGATAACCACGATTCACAAAAAAGATCGAAAAGTAGTCCATTGCATCCTAAAAATATTTAAAGATTAAGTAAAATTAGGTAATAAAAGAAAAGCAAAGTATTGAAAAGTATGAAAATTTGGCAAGAATTGAGTTCTTTTTTACAATTTATTGTTTCTTATAGAATTTTAGGAATGATATCTGTTGAAGTTTTAAAGAAAAAGGATTCACTGGGTTATTTGTTAGGCAATAAAGATAATTTTAGCTACTTATTGTACTTTCAAACTATCAATATCCGCTATAATAATACATCACTATGTTAAAGAACAATTATAACAAGAAAGAAAGTAAGAGCGTAAAAAAAACAATTACAAGAAAGTACTAAGTAATCTTATGCAAATTTCTCAGCTTTAAAAGTAAAAAGCTTACTACCGTTATTAAGGAAATAAGAAAACTTAAAGCAGATAGTGGCTTTGATAACTCTTTATTGTTAAAGCAAAATTTTCCCTTTGACAATAGCGCAAAATAAAGCGTTCAAAATTGTTGTGGGAGGGTAAATTGAGAAAAGGAAACAAACAGCAATCCGAGTGATCAATTGCACTCAAAAATAAATGAATCAGACACACAGAGAGGTGAGCAGACAAACTAAATAAGGAAAGGATGGACAGACAGGAAAAAATGAGTGGTCCAATCAGGTCATCTGCTTTTCTTTTTCCCCAATTTCCCTTCATTTATTTGAGAGAAAGTTAGTTGGAGAGAAACAGCTGACAGAGAGCCGATCACGCACAGGAATCAGATACCGTAGCTGAGGGAAGCGCTATGGGAACTAGGGGTTGGGGAAAAGAGGCAAGGAGAAGGCAGGGATTTCCATTGGGTAATCAAATTTCTTGGAAAATTTCATGAAATGAAAATTGAAGCAGAAATTTGTGATAAAGAAGGGATTTCCATATTTCGACAGAATCTTGAAGAGTTTGTGAAATGGTGAAAATTGAATCAGGAAATTCTAATTTAGAATTTTTTAGGTTGGTGCAGATGAAACTTCCGTTGGAACCATAAACAAAATTTATTATAAAAAACATAACACAAAACCTCAATCTAAAAGATATTCGCCATCATTATCAATGACTATCAATGCCATCTTCCACGCAGAGAATGAATGCCCTTTTCGAAGAACTCGGTCAACTGCGACTCGAATAAGTTGGACACCCAGATTTCGACTTCTTCGCGGTTTTTGAATTTTTTCTGCTAAAGAGTGCTGCATCGACCGAAACAAGTGGTAGTCGGATGGGGCCAAGCCCGGGCTATATGGCGGATGAGGCTGAACTTCCCAGCCCAATTTCTCGATTTTCTTCTGAGGTGATCTTCGCGGTGTGGGGTCGAACGTTGTCGTGGAGGAATTTTGCTGTCGCTGTGTTTATGCCTTGAAGACGCAACGCCTGGTCCACGCGGCTCAATTGGGCTTTGTAGAGACCCGACGTAACTCTTTGGCCCAAATCCAGCACCTCAAAATACACGAGGTCTTTACTGTTCCACCAAATCACATTTTTGCCGTGGGTATTCGGTTTTGGCGGTTCCAACCACTGCCGTTTTCTCGTTGTGTTGTCATAACACATCCACTTTTCATCTGACGTAACAATGGTGTCGAGAAAACCGGGGGTCTTTGCGCGGCGGACGAGAATTCCAGCCATTGTAACTCGAGCCGCCTTGTTTGCGTCGCTGAGCTGATGTGGCCCTCATTTTCCACACCGATTCGTCTTACCAATTGCGTGCAAATGGCGGAGAATGGTTGTATGGTCGCAGTCAAACTGCTCCGCCAGCTCCCGAGTTGTTTGGCATGAATCCGATTCGATACCGTTCTTCAACTCGTCGTTGTCGACAATTGGAGGCGGATTCCCACGACTTTCGTCTTCTAAACTTTCATAGACGTCTAGAAGCGCTGAAACCAAGTCCGGCATTGACGGTCGGACAACACGTCATCGCCGAATGCTTTGCACAGAGCACGATGAGATTCGGCAGCCGTTCTGCCTTGTTTAAAATCATACAACAAGCAAGCCAGCACTCGAAATTTTTGGTCAAACATTTTCTAGAAGCTAAAAATTACTTAAAATTAAGTAAAACGCATAAGTCTTAGATATCAAAAGACGCGCAAAGAGACGCTCTTTCAGATAGACAAATATATTCAATAAAACTTTTATTATGTCCAAAAAATAAACAAACAAGTGCGACGAAAGTTTCATCTGCACCAACCTAATAAAAGGAATTTAAAGTTCATTAATTAAAATTAAAAAGAAATAATTTTTTTAAAGTTGCATTTTTGAAATCAGTTGTTTTTTTAGTAACCATTGTTTTTTGGAAAACTGGTAAATGACAAGGTTAGGCGATTTTAGAGACGGGTTGTGTAATTTTTGACAAAATTAATAAAATCATGAAAATTGAAAAAACTCAATTCCAGCCACGCCAAAAAAAACGCGGATTGTTTACGCAAATTTTAGAAAAAACGGTGTTTACACCAAAAGGACAGAAAACTTGGGAAAACGAGGTATGAAGAGGTCTTATCACTTTTCTTCCCCCAAAAAGTGACCTGTAATTGGAAAAAGGAAAGGTTTGATAAAGGTTAAAGAATTTAATTGTTCAATGATTGTGGAAGAGCACTTTTAAGTATAAGTCAGCAACTATCAAAACCTTACCCAATACATTTTCACTCACCAGTTCTTTTTTTCTAAAATAATTCAACACAAAAACTAAGAAGACTACGCCAATTTGATTTGGTAGATTTTATGCGTTTTAGTTGAAAGAAAATTGGTTAAGCTAAGTTTATAGGGCACGTACAAAAGATTCGAAGACAATAGAGTAGAAGGGAAAAACGAAACGAGAGAAACGAAAAACAAAAGATTTTAGAAATTTGAACAAGAAACCTAGGCAGAATAATATAAAAAGGAGGGAACGAACGAAGGGAGAGGGGGTACTTTAAAAACGCGCTACAAGAAAATAATAAATTTTACGAAGGAGGAAGAAAACTTAGCGGGACTCAGCATAGAAGCCGGACAACATTCACGACTCCATCGAAATTCCGAAAAAATGAAAAGAATGGCAAAAGGGGAGATTTTGTGAGGGGTACGGTAGCGTCTCCACGTTTTAGAAAGCGCGTCACGCCGCTTTCGCGCCAGCCCCTTTAAACCGCAAGTAAATAGGATTCTAACTTATAAGTATAAGACAGTAGCTAAGGAAGTTTACTATTATAGTTCACTCATGTTACTATCATAGTTTACTATTATAGTTCAAGAACTAGCTCACCCTTTCCATGAAAGAATTACTAGTTACTTATGACTCTGATTATCCCAAAATTGTATTTTTTACTTCTACTTGATATGGTATATGTTCTTTTCTGTTTTTATCATAGCTGTCTCTCACTAACATGAAAGATCATTGTTTTTTGGTTAGTCTACGAGGTTTTTGATCAATTTTGCTCGTTTTAATTATAGTGAATTTGTTATTTTTCTAGAAAACAAACCTTGTGCTTTGAAACAAACATCTCAAAAACACAAAAAATCTCTTAATTACATCACCCGGTTCATTTCAAATTGATGTAGTCGTCTCTAATTGACCACTCGACAGATTTTTGCATGTAATTCGAATTCTTCTTCAGAAAATTGTTATTCAAAAGGGAGATAATTTTATATCTTGTAATGAATATCGTTTCATATGTGATTGATGTTCATATTCTCACAACAATTCCCATTCAATGTTTACTGATAAAAGCAATTCTCGAGACGTCGAAATTCGATCAATTTTATGAGACTTGTTTGATCAATATTTGTGAGTTTAGTCTTGTCTCTCCAAAAAGAAATTTCATTTGTTAATAAGCTAAAGTCGTACAAGTTACCCAATCGTTTTAATGGCCATTAGATTGTGTTCTGATTTCTAAAAGCTACCCTAATCCCACATTTGATTTGCTAGCTTGGACATCATTTAATAAATCTTGTAAATCATCGAATAATAACGAAATTTCGTTGATTGCATAAAAATCCTGTAGCTTTCTTCAAAGGGCGCTGTTCCAACATTTATTCACACGAATAATATAGTAGAAACAATACACAAGCACAACCCTTAAGCCCTAAATATAAGAAAGAAAAAAGAACCAAAAATCTAGCCGGGACTGAACCCTTAACCCTCCGACTAAGCCAGTCGGTCTTAGCCAGTCGGTCATGGAGTCATTGAGGATTAGAAAATGTAAATCCCTTTCAGTGCTCTGTGAGCTTCTCGTGTGCCTTTGCGAGATCTTAGTGAAAGAGCCAGCTTCGTGGGGACTCGCTTTATTATATTTCCCATCGTTTATCCAATTCTTCTCAAAAGTGACTCAAGTTGTTCTACTTGGAATCTCTTGTCAAACAAAATTATGGAACTTCTTGTTGGCTATTTCACGGTTCGGGATGTTATTTGCAAGGAAGAGATTTCCAAGAGTAAGTTCAGTTCAGTAAGTTCAGCTAAAGTGAGCTAAAAAGTTGATTTTGAAACCTGTTACAAGTGTTTTTCAGCTAATGAGCTTCAAATTCGTTTCCCCATTCATCCTTCTGATTTGGGGTTGGAGTGTCGGACTCTCAATTTATATTATAGGATGGGTTGATGTCACTTTTATGTATAAAGGAAGCAATTATTCGATTGCGTAAGGAACTTTTCTTTTAATATAGACTTTTTTTTTTCTAGATACGCGACCGTACAACCGAATGCCTTGCTGAATACATATGCGAGTAAATGTATTCCTGGTTTTCTCTTTGCCACCATATTCTTGTATTTGTCCTTTTTCGTGATCTTGTATCTGCAAAATACGTTGTCGAAAAATGCTCAATTGAAAGCGAAAGTGATTCGGAGTGTGCTGGCGGCAATGCTGCAGAATTTTGGTTGGGCCGAAAAGCCGAACAACCTGCCTAGCAGCGGGTTTTTCTAGCCGTGGCGCAATCGAAGTGCGCTTGTCTACGACCCACACGGCTCGGGTTCGACCCTGCGTAGTGCCACTGAACTTTGGTTTTTCTATTTTAAATCGCACAACTCTTAGATTTTGAGACTTTCTAAAATTCCTGAGAAAAAGCCGTACAGACGGACAGACTGTTCTTTTATATATAGTGGATTCTTGTGAAGGTTAAAAGCTTAAGATGAGATTTTTTTAAGGTTACTTAGCTTGAAATGAAGACTACAAATCTGCAATCAGAATCGATGTAGCTTGCAATTGAGAGACTTTAAAGTTTAAAATTTGAAATTTCATTGAAATCTCTATTTGAATTGACAAAGATACAAAGGATTAACATGGGATTTGAATCGAAAAAACCGAATCAAACTCAAAAATGGCTTTTGAATCAATCCGGCGCTCGATCATGAGTAATTTTCAGCCGCTCTCATCTCCTCTCTTCCGAATCTCTATTCAACTCTCGGTTATGAAAATCCGAATTGGAAATTGGGTGATATCGACATAACAATCTATCAATTAACCCTCAAAATTGGGACAAATCTTTACGCGACACTGACTGCGTGGATTGTGATTATTTGTTTAAAAGAGGTATGCTAAACTTCTCATTTCTGTATCGATTCAGCTAAAATAAATTAATTTGTTATTTTGATAGGATAAATACATTATACTATTATAGTATAATGACCCACAATTATAGCAACGCATTTCAGAGAGTCTAGATTAGCCAAAATTGGCTCAATCCTTCTGATTTTTTCTGGAGGGAAGTCTTAAGAATGTCTCCTGGAACGGTGCCCATTATCTAATCAATTCAAGCTTTCAACTTTTTAAAATACCCTTCCAAAGTTGAGAGCCATTTTCGCTCTTTACTGGGATTTTTGAGAGCGACCTTGTCAAAATCTCGTTAAAATAGAATTTATTATGTTAATGTTAATTTTGAATTTATTATTTCAAATGCTCTACGCAGTTTAAGTGCAAAAGCTCTTGAAAAATGTCACCAAAACTCACTTAATATGGTCTTGAAATTTATGAGGCATTCAGAGAAGCCACTAAAGAACAAGAAAATACTATTTTTCAAGATTTATAGCTTTTAAATTTTATAAATAAATATGATTAATTAAAAAGCATTAAAATCTTAAAGATTTTTTAGCAAAAAAAGACCTTCAAAATCCCATAAATCAGTAGCGTGCCGGGCCACGAGCTCTCAACTTTGAAAGGCTATATAAAAAAGTTGAAAGTTTGAATCGATTAGATAATGCGCACCGTTTCAACAGACATTCTTAAGATTTGCCTCCAGAAAAATCAGAAGGATTGAGCCAATTTTGGTCAATCTAGGCCCTCTGAAGTGTGTACAATTCTGCGCTACCCTGTATACTATAGTTTGACATTTTCAGTACCGGCGTCCAGTGCTGGCTCCGTTTATCTCATTGCTGAATCACTTTGGTCGAGGAAAAATGCTGAATGGTCCGCTAATCAATGGAAATCTCTCAAGTATCACATCAATTCATACAAATAAAGCAGGAGTTTTGATGGTGAAATGAATATAGAAAAACTTTTCGAGTATGATAAATTTTCTTAATTTTCTTTTTATCACCAAACTCCAACTGTAGTCAGCTCTGGTTTTATTGAACGCAAAGATTATTTTTCTTATTCTAAATTGACGTGAAGTTCTCCAGGGAATAGAATTTGTCTCTAAAAAAGATCCTAATATTTTCGTTTAAAATTTTGTGCTTATGAAACGATTTATTGAAACTTTTACAAGAGATCAAAGAAAGTATAAAGAAAATGAAAAGTGTGAATAAGTTCCTGTAGTTTTCAATGTTAATAATAAGTTTCCCTTTCCACCCAACCACCAGGATATCGTCGGATACAGAAACGACGAGCCTCATCATAGATGAAAATGAGAAGTGAGAAAGGAAGAGCCGGAAACCACCAAGACCATCTGGAAATTGTTGGGATTTGGAAGGGCATAATCTTAAGAATATTAAGAAATAAAAGATCGCATTGTTCTCTCGGTTTAGCTGCTCATTTAAGTGAAAAAATGGTTTGAAAGGGTGTAGAATTTGCAGCGAAAATTCAGCCAAATTAAAAACGAAATTTGTTTCAAGGAATTGGATATAGTGACCCCCAAACGAGCGCTAAAGCTCAATCCCTCGTCTTACTTGCGACCTTTTTCCAAGAAAATCCTCGATTGACGCTTTAAAGCGTGGTAAAACCTCTTCTAATTTGCAGCTATAAAAGAAAGCGTGCAATTTCATTCTTTTTGCGTATTTCTGCACTTAAGCGTCTTCACACTGTCCATTTTTATTTTGTCTTTCAGTAATTATTCTGAAACAACGATAATCTTTTAACTGAACTGAATCAGCAATCTTTTGGTATGTAACGAAAGAAATTTTTCCATTTTCTGCAAAGAATTTGTCGCTTTTGCAACAAAAAACCAACTTGCATTTAATTTTCGAAGCATTTTTGGGCAAAAAATGGCGCATTCAATATTCAAATATCAAGAATATTTAAATTCGACAGCCCAACACCAAGATATTTGAGCTCAAAGTTAGATTGCGAATGGGAAAAGGGGCGGGGTCGAAAAAATGGCTTTGGAAGAATGTTGACTTCAAAAAAATAAAGATATAGATGTTAGTTTGTGGAACGATTTTTGTAAGACGATTAAAATTGCGCTCCCATGTGTGGATAAAGAGCCATTTGCAAATAAGTTTCACCGTTTTTAATGTACCGATTCCTTCTACAAATCTCTTTGTATCTCTTCCTTCTACAAATCTACAAATCTCGATTCCTTCTACAAATTTGTGTCATCACCACACTCATCGAGAATAAAAAGAAAACCATATTAGAAATAGAGAAAAAGAATGAAATTGCGCACTTTCTTTTATACTTGCAGATCAGGAGGAGTACGGTAGTTTTACCACGCTTTAAAGCGCCAACCCAGGATTTTCTTGGAAAAAGGTCGTAAGTGGCTCCTTAGAGATCTCTGAAAGGGAAGCCCTCTATACAGAAGCGGTTTGTCAGACGGCGAGCGACTACGCGGTCGCACAGAGAACACCTCGCCAATCATTTACAGGAATTTTTCTTTTGCTTTGTAGATGATACAAAAAAGAACTTAAGCTATAAATTTGTATCCGAGGGTTTTCGGGATTGGGGAATCGATTGGAGCTATTCATTTAATTGAGTCTACCAATTGAAACGCTGATGAATTCATCTAAACTTGAGAGCTCATTTTATTGTGTTTTCTTCTTATTAGGGTCATCTTTGATTTGTAATTCTTAATTCCTATGATACTTGAAAGAAATCTTAATGTTTGTTTTGGTATTTTTTTTCTCAAGAATCTCACCTCAATCCATACATCCTCAAGCCATTATCCAAGCCAGGGCAATAGCAAAGAAACCAGGCGAGAGTCGTCTCGAACACCAAACCGAAGTTGAGAGTCCAATTGGACATACCCTAAAATGGCTGTATTGCATTCAAAATCAAATAAACTTATGCAAAATTCGAAAATGAGTGAAAAGGGCTTACAAATGTTCTTTTCGTTACCTGTTGAATCAACGAGTTCCTTCTCGTTTTCGAGATAATCAAATCAGCCCATTGAACGATGACGATTGAGACAAAAAACGATGTGTGACACGTGTATTCAAGAACTTTTCGATTTGCATAAGTCTGGAAAAATTTGAGTTTAAATTCAAAACCAAAATCATATACCCATTCTTGTCCAAAAGAGTCCTCCAAATTGTTGATCGCTCGCGAATCCCAGCGCTCACGAAGATCTGGAAATTGGTTAGATATGGACTTTTTGTAGAAAACGAGTCAGTTCTAAGCAAATAGCTCTTGTTTTCTAAAGATACATTGAGCTCATCATCATCATGGAAGTTCATTGAGCTTTAGAAAGCAAGAGCTATTTGCTAAAAGATGGGTTTGACTCGTTTTCTATAAAAAAGCCAATGTATAAAGGGTTATTTTCAAATAGTGACTCTTTATATGCTGATTTTTTTGATACAAATAATTTACTTAAAAGATCCCATGGCATAAAACCATTGTCCGCCATTATGACCACATATGAGAAGAAGCCGGCTGACGCTTGAATCATTCCGATTTGACCGTATGCCAGGGAAATCAATCTGAAGCAAGAATTGAGTCACATATTGACCCAGAATATGGAATTTTATAGTATTTTTCAGTCCTAGTTAGTCATCGTGAACTCAAAGATTGTCTCAAAAGTTCAGAAAATTCAAAGCTCAACCCTGATTTTGAATTGAAGCAAATCTCTTACCTTTCATTAACCAATTTGTCATGTTTTGGATCTCTCGGTCTTCTCTTCATAATATCCGATTCTGGTTCTTCATAAGCTAATGAAATAGCTGGCCACTGAAAAAGATCATTTACAAGATCAACAAAATGGATCATCAAAACCTTGCTCATTTTCTATCTTCTAACAGATTTTTGTAAGTCTTCAAATATCAAAAATTTACCAAATCCGTTCCCAAATCGATGCACAAAATGGTGACTGTGCCCAATGGAAGTGGAATGTCCAAGAGAATGAATGAGAGAAATGGGGAAATCTCTGGGATATTCGAGGTAAGTGTGTAGGCGATCGATTTCTAAATTTCTTTTCTTAATTTTTCTAGTCAAAGAAAGTCAAAGCTTTATACCTTTAAATTGTCAAAAATCAATCTCCCTTCCTCAACTCCGGTAACAATCGACGCGAAATTGTCATCCAAAAGGATCATATCAGCCGCCTGTTTTGAGACATCCGAGCCAGCGATTCCTGAAATTGAGGTTACTGCAATGCACTTTTCAACCCACCCATTGCAACTCCAATATCAGCTTTTTTCAGTGCTGGCGAATCATTGACCCCATCTCCTGTCACAGCCACAATTTGTCCCTGTCTTTGAAATCCCTCGACAATCATCAGCTTTTGTTGCGGTGAAGTTCTGAACATTTTTAAATGTTGTATAATCAAAGAATCGAAAGTATTCAGCCGTCAGCACTGAACATTTTTATAGCTCTATTTGAAGAATTGGAATCTTCAGGCTTGATGACTGAATACTTCCATTTTCACACAAAAACAAATGATCACGATGAATTGTATTAGTCGAAATCCCCAACCTTGCGAACACAATCTCATCATGGTTTATCAAAATCTCATCCAATTGCTCGGCTGTCATTTCCCTCAAGTCGCTTCCATGAATGACGATCGCTTTGACTTCTTTTGGATCAACCTAATTTTTCAAAGACACAATAAGTCAGCGTTGCAAAATTCACTTGATCAACGGGAATCCCTTTCTTCAAAGCGATATCCTCGGCTGTTCCTCCCTCACTGATTATCCCAACGGATTTCGCAATAGCTTGAGCGGTGATCGGATGATCGCCGGTCACCATCACTACCTGGAAATCATTAAAAATACATTCATTCACACGAATAATATGGCACAAACAATACAACCCTTAAGCCTAAATATACAAACCGATATATATTTTAAAAAAAACCAATAACCTAGCCGGGATTGAACCGTTGATCTCCTAAGTTACAGAGCTTTTAGCCAGTCGGCCATGGCGGCCATTGTCCGTGA
This sequence comes from Mesorhabditis belari, assembly GCA_958450365.1. Classification (NCBI taxonomy): domain Eukaryota; kingdom Metazoa; phylum Nematoda; class Chromadorea; order Rhabditida; family Rhabditidae; genus Mesorhabditis; species Mesorhabditis belari. The sequence goes on along the minus strand of CAUEEP010000757.1, from coordinate 1,211,151 downwards.
AACTAAAGCCCACTTCAGCTGAAACATAAAAAGCTGCTTTTATAGGCATTTAAGTGTTTTAAAGGTTCCAAAGATCTCCTACGGGTTCTTTTCTGCAAACACTTGAGGCAAAAGTGTTTTCCAAAACTTTGACTGAGAGCGGAAGCGGAAAGAACTCGCGAGCAAAGATGGCATAGTTTTATCGACTAGCGCACTATTCCCTAGGTTACCACTGCTGTTCGTTCCTTTTCGTTTGCCGAAATTAAGTTTGCATGCGTTTTTCTCAAAAACTAGAAACTAAGGAAAAATAAAAATATATTTCTTAGAATTCGTTGGGAGCGTTTTGTAGCTAGGTCCGGTTTCGAAAAGTTGAAAGTGGTAAGTTGAAAGAAATAGTCGGCGGGATTGAACGCTTGACCTCCCGACTAAGATACAGGGCTCTTAGCCAGTCGATCATAACGGTACAATTAACCGATAAGATTGTCTTTGATCTTAAAAACCTTGATTCCAGCTGATCGACATTTCGCGACGGCATCTGGGACGGCGGCTCTCGGTGGATCGATCATTGAAATTAGTCCACAGAAACGCAAGTTCTCCAACGGAAAATTGATCTCTTCAGTGTCAAAAACAAAGCCTAAATAAATGATATTCAGTTGACAATTCCTTTTCAAGATTTTCCTTCTTTTTGAAAGTCTTTTAAGTAAGAATTTTCACAGTTAAACAAATTTCGATCATGTTTACGCTAATTTACTTTCACCTACTGAACTTGCTACCCAAAAATTCAGCATATCATGATAATTAAAGGCTTAATGAAGCACTTAAATTGCACTTTTAGCTCATACCTCTCGGGAATTTCTCTTGATCGAGCTGTAGATCGCAAAATCCAAGCACTCTTTCGCCCATTCCGCCCAATTCCAAATAAGCTTCATTAAAGGCTGCTTTTTCCTTCGCATCCAAATTCTTTTCCTCTCCATTAATCGAAATTTTTGAGCAACGATCGACAATCTTTTCTGAATTATTAAGAATTATATTTTTACAGATCAAATCAATTACCTGGTGCTCCTTTCATCACCAAAAAGTACCCTTCTCCGTTCTCATTCTCGTGAATCGACACTTGATACTTGTTCGTTGAGTTGAACGGGATTTCAACGACTTTTTGGCAGCGTTTTCTAGAAAGTTAAACAAATGGATATTAATAATAGGATATTTTTGATTCTCTAACCTCCATTCAGTCACATTTCCCACTTGCATTTCAACGCATTTCAGAAGAGCGCTTTCCGAGGCATCACCAGTGCATTCTCGCTTCAGAATTGGAGATTCTTCCTAAATTTTAAAATTAAAATATAAGAATCAATTATAAGGTGACAATTTGTACAAAGTATTTGTCTTTCAATATTCAGAACGATTAAGATGATGTTCAAGAATAGTAAATAAGCTCTCAAAGAAGCAGATCTTTTTTTCCTTAACGCGAATGCAGCTCACTTGTCCATGCTTGAACTCAGCTCGATTACAAAGAGCCGCAACGGTGAAGAGGGATTTCTGTGTAGCGGGATGATCTTTCCCTTTGATCGTTTCTTGTGTCTCCGTTGTGTCCAATTCGATAATTTCGCGATCAAACCACATATGAGCCACCGTCATTCGGTTTTGAGTCAATGTACCAGTCCTAAATTTTACGGTGTATATGTCGTAGCCGATTATGAATGAAATTTTTTGGCAAATCTTTCTAGTAGAGCAACCCTTTAATGTATGAGGACAATATTATATGATCTTGTAGCGAATTGAATTCTGCGTCGATTGGTACCAAATTTGTGAGTTTAGGTTAAAAATTGCCGGCGCTACAACGTTTCATTCAAAATCGGCGGGACCCCCGTAGCCGATTATGAATGAGTGGGTCTAGGAGCGTCCAACCATCAAGTATTTAGTATCATTCAACGCAGAATCATTGATAATTATGTTAAATTTTTAAAATTAGCAAGATTTGCTGAAAAGAAAAAAAATTAGAGCCAAAAACTTTTAAGTTCAAGAGAAAACTTTGAAGCCCCATAATTTGTGTTCTTTTTATCCAATCTTTCTAATTTCAAAAATTTAACATAATTATCAATGATTCTGCGTTGAATGATACTAAATACTTGATGGTTGGACGCTCCTAGATCCACTCATTCATAATCGGCTACGACATATAAACGGGATGAACGGTAAGCGGAAAAAAAAGCCGATAATTGAATACCTTTCGATTTTCAAAACAAAGCCCAACCAATCGGGCAGCTACGCACTACGACGGAAAAACGTAGCTGCCCCATTTGCTGGCTTTCCTATGAAAACTAAAAGATACTCAATTTACAATTTTTTTTTACCGCTTACAAGCTAGAACGGGATTCTATATTTATTCTATATTTACTTGTCCGAGCAAATCGTCGATGTTGATCCAAGAGTTTCGACAGCTTCCAAATTTTTCACAAGACAGTTCTTCGACGCCATTCGCTTTGCCGTCAGAGTTAAACAAACCTAGGATTCAATAAATTAAGGAAAATTTTTGTAAAAAACTTACAGTAACAGTTGCAATGAGTCCTTCCGGAACATTGGCGACAATAATTCCAATAAGGAAAACAACAGCGTTCAGCCTGGAAATGGGTAAAATGAGTCTCAATCTTCTAAACCGAATTGTAAACAACTTTAATTCGAGTAACAAAATAGTTTAACAAGATTTGCAATTTATAGAAAAATAGAAACTGATTTAAGCCGCCAAAAATTGTTCTCAAAAATTTGGGCATAGTGACGGTAAAAGCGGCTAAAATGGCTCAGTGGCTGATCGCTTCTTTTTCTTTGACGATTCTAAAAAGGAAGCCCCTTCTACCAGACGAATATGCCAGGCAGCGAGCGATTGTGCGCACACACAAAGAACACCTCGAGGCCTCCAGTACTCCAGGATATTTTGATGCAAACTTTTCTTGTTTTTATGTTTTTCACAAACTTTTTCAAGGAAATATGCTTTCAAATTTGTTTACCAATGATATCCAAGAAGAAAAGCGATGATGAAGAAGGAAACACCGAGAAAAACGGCCACCCCAGTGATGATGTGAATGAAATGGGCGATCTCGCGAGCGATCGGGGTTTCACCTACAAAAATGGATTGACCTTTTGACTTTAAAATCGATATCTTATTTAATGAATCTCTTGTTTTCAATATTTTACTCACCACTTTCCAATCCAGAAGCCAAATGTGCAATTCGTCCCATAACAGTTCGATCTCCAGTGTTCACAACAATGGCCTAGATTGATTGATTGACATCGGATTCAAATTAGCATATACAATTATCAAAAGTATCCTGTAACTGTAACTGTAACTAGTACTGTAACTGGTACTGTAACTGTAACTGGTACTATAGCTGTAGCTGGTACTGTAACTGTAACTGGTACTGTAACTGTAACTGGTACTGTAACTGTAACTGGTGCTGTAACTGTAACTGGTGCTGTAACTGTAACTGGTGCTGTAACTGTAACTGGTACTGTAACTGTAATTGGTACTGTAACTGTAATTGGTACTGTAATTATCAAAACAAATTCAAATCAAATTAAATGTCGCAAATATAAATAATAATAATAAATTTTGGACTTACCATAGCCGTTCCTTCAACAGCATTTGTTGAGAAAAAGGCTAAATTTCGGGTTTCCAGTGGATTCTCATTGGTGCAATCAGCTGAGCGGGATTGAGGCTCTGATTCACCAGTAAGTGACGAGTTATCAACCTAAATATTCGTAAGTTTTTGATTTTAAACGTTTTACACAAACCTTGAATCCTTGTGCATGAATAACTCGAACATCAGCCGGTACTCGATCTCCGCCTTTTATCTCAACCAAATCCCCTTGCACCAACTCTTCAGCTTTCACTTGACGCTTTGTTCCATCTCGGTAAACGATTGCTTGCTAAATTCAAAGTAAATTTCTTATTTTGGATTTAAATTCAGTCGAAATTTTTGCTTAATTTTAAGTCCTACCTGGGGCACCATATCCTTGAATGAATCCATAATCTTTGAGCTTTTATTCTCTTGATAATATTGGAAAACACCAGTGATAATCACTACTCCAGCCAACACCATACCCAGATATAACTGAATCAAATTTTTTTATGAGATAATTTGCTATTCTTACATTATCTTTTGATGGGTACTCCATACTTAAATAGTCGACAGTGTAAGCGATAAAGCATAGAACAGCGCCGATCCAGAGTAGCATAGCAAAGCCTGAATTTTAAGATAAAATAAAGCAAAATTCTTTTAAAACCTGAATTTTAAAATCAAATAAAACAAAATTCTTTTCAAAATTTCACCTCCAAAAAGATTCTTGCAGAATTTCACCCATTCTGGAGTTTTCTTTGGTGGAGTGAGAGCATTCGGGCCATCACGGGCAAAGATCTCTTTGGCTTTCAACTCAGTAAGACCCTGAATTGTTTGTTTATTGTTAAAAGGTGTTGGGTTTTATACAATTTGAGGATTAGTCGAATATCTCTCAATCAGAGTCTCCAAGGGTACGGTGTGAACATCCTAAAAGATCAAATGATTAGTTAAACAATATTGAATCTAAATAAATACTCCACTCACCATATTCACTTCTTTCTTCAGATCATCTAAATCCGGTTTCCCTTGTTTCCCATCTTTCTTCTCCGCTTTCTTCCTTTCCTTTTCAGCTTTCTTTCTTTCTTTTTCTTCCATCTCACGTTTTTTCTTCTCTTCTTTATCCTTATTCTTCTCAATCAATGGTTTATCATCAGCTTCCTAAATTTAACATCTCTCTATTTAATCTTTCTGGGATTTGAAAGAATGAAAACACAGAGTTTTTGACGTATTCACGCTCATTTGTTAGATTTTTGTTGAGCTGATGCTATGAGATCACTAGAGAATTCAAATATTGGGTTGGTGAATTGAAAACTGCCGGCTATTGTCATATGTGACAGTTTGAGCACTTTCTTCAAAAGAAACCCATTTTGGTGTCAATGGAAAAGTTGTAGAGAATCAAAAATCAAGCTTATATCCAAATTTTCAGAACGATTCAAAAACTGGTTTTCAAGAAATGCAAAATTGACGAATTTTCACAAAACTTGCATTTTAAGCGAAACTACTAAGTGTATCTTTTTGGAAATTTGGCTATAAGCCTCATTTTGGATTCTCTACAACTTTTCCATTGACACCAAAATGGGTTTCTTTTGAAGAAAGTGCTCAAACTGGAACATCTCCAGTCCTCCATTTTTGAGTCTCACACTTGTCTCACACACAAACCAAAATCCTACGCAGAAAGAGGAATCCGCAAATTGCCTGTAAAATGGGCAGAAGTCGTCAATAATATTGAAAATTATTTGGAATGAATTCATGGTTTTATGTTGAATAAATTTTAGTTCAAAGTCCCGCAGTTTTCAATTCACCAACCCAATACATCAAACAAAGTGTTTTACATATTTAATTCATTTATCGTTTTGTTTAGAATGCATTCAAAATCATAATTAATTCTTTTTCACTAACCAAAACTGTTTCAAGCTTTTGTCCATTCACTTTCTCATCTTCTTGTTTCAACGTCGCCACGCGATAAGACTCCGTACGAGCTGAGGGCTAAATTTTATAGTTCTGTATGAATGGGTATAACTTAAACATCAAGAATTTGATACCGATTACCATTTAACAAATCCTTTCAAGCTTTAAACCTTTTCGATATGGAAACTCACCTCGTACGGATTCGCCATAATCGTTATTTGAGAAGTAGAAGTAACTGGTCCTAAATCAAGTCAGATTCTTTAAAGATGCAAGTTTTTAAAGAATATTCTCTAAAAAATAGTAAAGCTATTGAGCGCAGAAATCGAGAAAGCAATGAGAATAAAATAATGAAATTACACGAGTGAGAAAGGGAGAGGAAAGGAAAACTTATTTCAGCTGAAAGTTTTCCTTTCGCGGAAAATTCCCGAATTCCCGGAAAATCGAAAGAAAATGAAGAAAAAGAACGAAACGAACGCTGTACTTTGTGCGCTCTCGATCGCTCTCGATCTGGCGCATCTCCTCAGCACATAGGCTGCTCCTCCCTTCCCAGGCATCTCGTTTCGTTTAGAGTCGTTTCATGGTTTTGCTTTGTGACGTGCTCGCCCAAAATTCGATCCAAATCGTTTTCAAATCGGTCTCGCTTTTTCAATCAATTTTTGTCAGAGAAGCGACCCCAAAGTGGGCAACAAGTTTTGGAAGTCCTGAAAGGGACAAAAAGGGATAAAAACCCATGTCAGTGATGAAGTTATAGAAGCTACAGTCGATTATGTAACTAGTAAATGTGATTAACTTTCAATCTATAACAAGGGAAAGCAGTGAAATCACAACTTTCAGTGGTAATCTTGCCGTTTAACAAGTCTTCGATATTAAAAAGTCAAATACGGAAATGGAAATGTTCCCAAAGTCAAATGGCGAATGAAAAATATAGAAAACAAGAGAACTAGAGAAAAATCCGAAAAGAAAGAAGGCATTGTTCTAAAAGTTTTTAAGAAAACAAGCTAGAGCTGAAAGATTTAAGAGTTTGGAATTTTTCTAAATCATCAATGAAATGTCAAGAGTCTAGTTTTTTTATAAACTTATAAATTTTAGCTAGCTAAAGTCCCGTAGAAATTTTATGCTATTGAATGCCAGTTTCGAGGTGAGGAGGAAAAGAGAAGACAGGAAAATGGGCTCAAATTTCGCAATGCATCGAAAAGCACCTAACGTCGACAACCACTCCATAATTTGAAGCATTCACTCAAATTCCCCTAAAGCTTACCAAATTATGAAATTGATTGGTTAAATGATGCTAGCTTTTATCGAGCAATCAAGCATCAAACTTTTTGTTGTTGGAGAAACAAAGTTACCATATTTTCTCTAATAATAGTGCACCCAGAGCGTCGTCTAAATTGATCGAAATCTCGAGAACCGCTTATCAGAACCTATCGATGTTGGGTCGGAAAATGTAGCTGACGATGAAATCTAGTGGGGGATTTGAGTGTTGAGCTTCTGGGAAAAATTGGAAACCGTAAAATAGGCATCAACTTGGCTGGGGGGGTGCACTACTATTAGAGAGAAAGAGAATAGAGCAAGCAGCTTTGGCAGATTACGGTAACATCTGTGAGATGATATCTCTTTCTCAGGCATTTAATCTCTAGATTACAATAGTTTTAGCTGAATCCAGTGATTGCCAAATCCCGTATTCTCTCTAATAGTAGTGCACCCAGAGCGTCCTCTAAATTGATCGAAATCTCGAGGACCGCTTATCAGAACCTATCGATGTGGGATCGGAAAATGTAGCTGACGATCAGATCTAGTGAGGGATTTGAGTGTTGAGCTTCTACAAAAGCTTGGAAACCGTAAAATAGTCACCAACTCGGCTCGGTGAGGTTCACTACTATTAGAGAAAATATTATATATAGTTTAGCTTCACAAAGTGCTTGAAGAGAATGCAATAATCGATAGAAGCTGGAAAAGACTGAAGGAGGGATTTGGTGGGACAGCTGGCACCAATGCCCAAGAAAGGAAAGGAAGCCAGACAAACAAGAGAACTCATTCCCTTTGCGGGTAACGAAAAATCGAAACCTAACATAATTTCTAGCTTGTTTTAAAGGATCTGAATCATGAGATTAAATAAAAATCTTTAGCGCAAAGATGTTAGTTTTTTTTATGAGACTTTTACCTGGCTTTATCAGATTACAATTATGAAAGAAAGGTTTTGGTTTTAGTTTTAAAAGATTCGAACAAATTGTTGCAGTAATTCATAAACATTTTACATAAAAGCCCAATAGTAACAACTCTCATTCACTTCTTTTCTCTTTTACTTTCTTTTACTTTTCGTTACCCTTTCCTTTCACTTGTGTCTGTCCATTCATGCGTGTATTGGGGTGCCCAATTTTCAAAATGGCCACTCTCTCTAAAGCTTTCCCCTTGTCTTGCTACTTTGATGGACATAACTAAAAGCTAGACTAGACAAGGCTTAAAATAAGAAAGGATTGGAGAAAGTTTGGATTTGAAGAATTGAAAAGATTGATAAGTTGAAGATTTCAAGAAATTGGTTACGATAAGTTGAAGATTTCAGAATATTGGTTGCGATAAGTTCGAAAGCTATGAATCAGCTGTCAAATTATAAAATCAAAAGCTGCATTTAGCACCAAATTGATACCAACTTGGATAGTTTAAATTAAAGCAAAGAAAAAAAGACATGGGTAAATTCAAAGAATACTTCAAAAATGACGGGTGACTAAAGTCATGGGAGTTAATGGCTGAGAATCGATGTGGGGTTGACGAGAGAATGGGGAAATGGGAAAGGAATGGAAAAGAGATCAGAAGAAGGAGAAGGGGTGGTTGTTGATGGTGTCTCCCCTCTGTTCCCCCTCCATCTATTTCAGCCTTGAAGGGCCCATCTCTCCCATGAAGAGCCTCTGCCTTGTCTTGCCAGGGCTGTCCGTCCATTCGTCCATTCCGAATTCCCCGATGACCACTTGGAGCCGCCAATTCGATGCGACTTTTCACCCGCTTAGGGTACAAGATAACTTTTTCACGAGCTGCAGAAAAAGAACATTTCTGGAACTTCCTAATTGGCATTGCCTACAAATTGCTTATGACTAGATGACTAGAGTGACTTCCTACTGCGTTTTCGAAAGCCTACCAGTTTTTAAAAACGACTGTAGACTTGATTTGATTTAATATATCTACTTTAATCAATTCTACAAAGATTCACGAAGAATATCGAACGATTTGTTAGACAGAACAACTGTTAGATAAACTTGTTATTATCATGTTGACCGGAAAGTCTTAAAGATTACTTTTTGAAATAAATAAAGAAACCAATCGATCTAAGGCTTATTTTATCAGGAAGTTCTATTATTTATTTACAAATTCCTCTTTAAGGTTAGTTAATTTTTTTAAATTTGTGAAGTCGAACAATCAAAAACGATGAAACTCAAAGTTCTGATTTGAGCATCTTTTGTCATAGAGACCTATTTTGATGTCAAAAGACAAAAATAGAGAATGAAAAGCTAGACAGATAGACTAATTTTCATAACGTTTCAAAAGCCGTTTTCATTCTATGTTCATTGTAAGGATTTTAAGAGAAACAAGTATTTCTGTTCGGATTTGCCTCGGATAAAATTGAGCTAAATGAAATATTGGGTTGGGGAGAATGAGTGGGCGCCAAACTTTAAAGGGACTTTTTGCACACATAAAGCCTTCTTTAAACATACGTTTGGTTTCATCAAAAGGATCCACTATTTCTCTACAAAATCACTTTTGAGAGATTCCACAAAGCTTTTCTTTCGTGGAGTTTATGAACTTTCCAAACGCAGCTGGTTAAAATGGCAAAGAGTCCGACTCATCATTTGAACAGTTTCTTTCACATAAACCTTCTTTGGTGTTTATATAAAAAAGATAGAGCACATTCAATTACTTGTTGCCAAATTTGCAGGAAGATCCCACCAATGGTTTTTTCTAGATCACAGTTTGTAGTTTTTGTGAAAAAATGGCTTTTTCTTGAGCGGAGGCGCTGTTTGAATTTTCTTTTAAATGTCATTTTGTAGAGAATTCGTTAACCATTCTACTCATATCAAACGCATATTATTTGACGAAGTCGAATAGAAGTTTTAGACATTTTTTTCATTTTCGGCGCCGACTCATTCTCCCCAACCCAATAAATAGTTAATTTCTTTTATATAAAGTAAAGCACCGATTGATCGGCTGATCATTCATTTCTAAACGAAAATTTCAAAAAGATCGACAAGATTTTCCATACAAGAATACAAAAGTTTTTCATAGTTTGCATATTGCTAGAAAGTAGAATGGTGTAAGGCAAATTCTCTACTAATGACTGCTTTACAAAAGCTACATATAAATCAGTGACAATTAGAGCAAAAAATTCATAAAGAATCAGTGACAATTATCATAAAGAAAGATCATAAAGATCATAAAGAATCAGTGACAATTAGATTAAAAAAAATTTAGAAACTTCCACAACGACTTCTTTTAATAATTTTTGGTCTTAAAAGTTCTCGATTTCCATTTACAAATCACCTGCTTTCATTACACGTGTTTTAGATTTTATTTCAGCTCAAAAAACATGAAATCAACAATATAACCAACACCAAAATTGACTAAAGTTTTAAAAACCATCAAGAAAATACACATTTTCGAATAGAAAACATGATCTATCGCCGGATATTGACTTGGTAAAGTGACTTTTAAGGGGGGAAAGGCGAATGGAAAGAGATCGATGGTAAACAAAAGGTAAAGGAGCATAAGGAGATCCACTTATAAGGGAAAAGTACTTGAATTCGATAAAATGAAGGAAAAAGCTGTACATTAGACAAAATACTAAAGAAAATAAGGACTTTTCTCTTCTTCATTCATCTTGTACTCGAATCTTCGACAACCATTTTTTACTTCCAACTTTAACCTCCTAAATTTACCTCTTCGTTTTGAATATCGAATTTCTCTTGTTGCACAACTCTATCTTTGAGTTTCTTACTTAATCTTTCAAAAACTTTAAGATTGATAGACTGGATCTGGCTTCTAGCCTGCGTTCCTTCCTTTATCTTGTCTGGACTAGAAGCCAGACAAGAAGAAGGCCGCGGAGGGCCTAGAAGGCAGAAGACAGGCCGAAGCCGGGGATGCCTAAAGCCAGACAGAGACAGAAGCCTAGAGCCAGACGGCGATCCTAGAAGTCAGACAGAGCGGCCTAGGTCAGACAGAGCGGCGCGCGGCGAGGCCTGCCTCCTTAGTGTTCTAGAATTTCCTATTTCCCTTTTATATTTGCTTCTTGAATCAACAAAAATTCTTTTAAAAACCTTTTCAAATAATCCCTTTTGCATAATCTCTCATATCATCATCTGACCATTCATCAAAATCACTTCCTTTCCCATACAATTGCTTCAATGCATGATACTCGTTGAAGGACTTATCCCACTAAAGAACTTTTCATCTTAAACCTTCTCACCATTTCATAGAATACAATCAAACACTAACCGTAGCTTTGGCAGACAGAAAAGGCTCCGTTTGAAAAGGATTTCCTCGATTTGTCTCATTTGAGGAAGATGAGTCAATTTCCATCATTTCATCATTCATCGCGATATCAAAGAACATCGGTGTCTTGCTTCGACGAGTCGATGACGTCATTCCACCACGAGAATTCTCCTCGTCTTCAGCTACCTAGAAGTTCTTGATTTGATTTAACTAATGCTAAGATACTATTACCATTAAAAGCTTTAAAATCTATTGTAAAATTGGATCTTTAAAGTATTGAAAATATTGAAACTTGCCTGTACAGCAGGAGTGGACCTTCCCGAATCAGGTCTTGTCTCAATCCATGTAATGATATCTTTGAATTGTCTAATTCCCTCTTCACTCAATTCTCCAATATTGACTTGATTGCTTGGATTTGTGAGGATTTCAGTGATCTCTGGATGATGAGATAACAAGTGATGGAGGAGATGGATTTGGTGAGATGGAGTCACTCGGGTTCTAAAGGTTTCTCTTGATAAAAACTTGATAAGTTGTTTGGGTACTTTGAAGATACAGAATGCTTTACAGAGTTATCTCAGAGTTAAAGATCTAGGCTACAAGTCTGAGTCTGAGTGCTTTTTTCGATTGAAGCAACTTTATAAACATTTTCTGGATAAGCTTGGATACAAGATTCTACAGTTTACAATTTAAGATACTTTCATTAGTTCATTAGTACATCTAATCTAATTCTAAGTCTAATTATAGGTTTTGCTCAATTTCTTTTGCCATTTACCTGCTCTTTATCGCTAATTTCATCCTCTCCTCATCACTGAGCGATTCACTTGCACTCAAAGTTTTACAAAAATGCGCACTCCTCGCATAGTCGAGAAAAAGAGAGACAATTTTTAAGTTCTAAAGGGATTTTTTGAAGTTTTTCTTTAAAATTTAACTAACCTCAGTGCCTTGAATTCTTCTGATCACTCCATTTACATCAGGTGCCCAGTTTTTTGTGAATTTTTGTCGAATCTCTTCACAAAATGTTAGCAAATAGATGGCGGTTTGGTTTGGCTAAAGTTTGGAGCTAATATTCGATCTAATATTAGATCTAATATTATTAGATTAATATCTATTTCATTCTATTGGGTTGGTGAATTGAAAACTGCCGGCTATTGTCATATGTGACAGTTTGAGCACTTTCTTCAAAAGAAACCCATTTTGGTGTCAATGGAAAAGTTGTAGAGAATCAAAAATCAAGCTTATAACCAAATTTTCAGAAAGATTCAAAAACTGGTTTTCAAGAAATGCAAAATTGACGAATTTTCACAAAACTTGCATTTTAAGCGAAACTACTAAGTGTTTCTTTTTGGAAATTTGGATATAAGCCTAATTTTTGATTCTCTACAACTTTTCTATTGACACCAAAATGGGTTTCTTTTGAAGAAAGTGCTCAAACTGGGACATCTCCAGTCCTCCATTTTTGAGTCTCACACTTGTCTCACACACAAACCAAAATCCTACGCCGAAAGAGGAATCCGCAAATTGCCTGTAAAATGGGCAGAAGTCGTCAATAATAATGGAAATTATTTGGAATGAATTGATGGTTTTATGTTGAATAAATTTTAGTTCAAAGTCCGGCAGCTTTCACTTCAACAACCCAATAATATTTCATTCTATTACCCACCTGAAAATTCATGTTCTTGACATATTCGAGAAGTGCGAATTGGAGAAGAACGATGCCCAATGGGAATCCATCGGATCGTTCGATTGCGAAAACGTTTTGCATTTCAAGGATTTCGACGTGACGAGACTGAAAAATCGTTTAAATCAAAGATGTAAGTAAAGAAATTTCGGAAAACCAACCGATTTCACCGTATCAATCCATTCTAAAGGCATCTGCTTCAACAAAGTTATTGAGAATTTGATAGCCTAAAACTTTTTACATTACAAAAATTGAAATTCCTATAAATTCCTATAAATTTTTATTTTTCTCACCTCTTTATAGTTTTTTGTTCCCAATAAAGCGTAGATTTTAAGGAATAAAAGACGACATTTTGAGGTGTCATCCGTGAACTCATTTGAATCATTGATAAACTAAAGATTAAGATTTTAAATTAAGTATTTATTAGACACCTCATCGATGATTTTCAAAGAAAAGTCGAACTCGGCACTTAAATGAAGGAGCTGGCCAAAGTTGAGCATCATCTTTGGGCCACCTGTAATCAATTTTTCCTTTTGTTCCGGTATGATTTTGAAAGAAGATCTTTGAAATTTTTACCAATTCTTTCTAAAATCTTCGTTATCATCACATCATCCATCTCTAAAGAGGCTAATTTGTCTCCGTAATGCGGCAAGCGAACATTTGTCCCAAAGAGATTCGGTAAGTGAAGACCGAGAATGTTGTCTGAAAATCGATTACCGTATTTCCTCTAATAGTAGTGCACACCGGCGAGCCGAGTTGGTGACTATTTTACGGTTTCGAAGCTTTCGCAGAAGCTCAACACTTAAATCCCCCACTAGATCTCATCGTCAGCTACATTTTCCGACCTCACATCGATAGGTTCTGATAAGCGGTTCTCGAGATTTCGAGGAATTTAGACGACTCTCTGGGTGCACTACTATTAGAAGACGGTATATTATTCCAGGTTAGGCTAGTAGATCAGACTGATCTATTTCCCTAATATTTCCCGGTGAGCCGAGTTGATCACTAGTTTACAGTTTCTAAGTTTTCCTAGAAGCTCAACACTCAAATCCCCCACAAGATCACATCGTCAGCTACATTTTCCGACCCAACATCGATAGGTTCTGATAAGCGTTTCTCGAGATTTCGATCAATTTAGACGACGCTCTGGGTGCACTACTATTAGAGAAAATATTACATAAAGCTTAAAAGTTCAACAATTGAGATAACGATGATTTTCGAAGAAAATAGGAATTGTTGAGCTTTCAAGCTTTCCTTATGCACTGCTCCAGCTAATTATAGAGCCACTTACGTTTTTCAAAGATCAATAGAGACTTTTCAATGAAATTCAGCTTTGGTTAGTAGAAAACTTTTCTGTACATTTTCATTTAAAAGTTGCTAACCGTTGTGGCGCTTTGACTGCAAAAGTCGAGGCAATTTCCCGATTATCGATGTTTAAATGCTTGGATCTGTTCTTTCTCAAATTCAAAGAGCTTTTCACCTCTTGTCATTACTTTCAAATAACTTAATAAAGTAAAATGAATTGAATAAATAAATGAAAAACGGAAAAACAACTACAAACAAAAACCAGAGTGGGTCTTTAATTAGTTGGAGCGGTAAAGTACCATTTTTTGACTTTTTGACAAAGCGCCACAACGCTTAGCAACTTCTTAGCAAAAATGAAAATTTACAGAAAAGTTTAGCACAAAGATTTTCTACAAGTTAAAGCTGAATTTCATTGACTTCTCTCAAAAGTCGCTACTACTTGTTACTACTGCTAGTCGCTACTAGTCGCTACTAGTCGCTACTACTACTACTACTACAAAAGTCTAAAAACCTAAGTGGCTCTAGAATCAGTTGGAACAATCTATAATAAACATCATACTTTAAAATATTTTCATATTTTTCGTATAATTTCTATTTTAAAGTTTAGCCTAAAACTCTTGCAACTACCGTATTTTCTGTAATAGTAGTGCGCACTACTATTTTTTCAACCCCCCTCCAGCCTGCACTACTATTACAGATGCTAATGAAAAACTGCACTACGATTACAGACTGCACTACTATTAGAGAAAATACGGTATATTCTTGTACAAGCTAATGAAAAACGAAAGCTAACGATAACGAAGTCTAACTAGTCAATCATAAAAGCCAAAACAATTGTTGATCATAGTTAAACCCACCAGCCATTCCATAAATCGCGTGAATGTGCAGAATGATCCCCAAAATACTCCAAGACAATCGATCTTCACCCATAGAATCATTAGGTTCAATGCAAAGCTTGGATAAAAGAAGAGTCGGTGATCCGTTCCCTTCTGCTAACCATTTTTCACGTTCAGTGCGAAGATCCTCTCTAGAAAATCGTAATTATTCAATATCTCTCAATAAAATGTTAAAGTTTTACTTTCTTTTGCAAAAGGCTTCATATAGACTGGATCATGGATTGAACTAACTTCATATAGACTGACTCTTGGATTGAACTAACTTCATATACACTGGATCTTGAATTGAACTAACTTCATATAGACTGACTCTTGGATTGAACTAACTTCATATAGACTGAATCTTGGATTAAACTAACTTCATATAGACTGGATCTTGAGCTATCTCCAAAAGTCGACACATCAGAATCCCTGTGTACTCCAAGAAATCGCCAAGGTTGATATTTCGAATGTTGTCTCTGAAAATCGAATTCGAATTTGATTGAATTAGAAGAAGCAAACCTGATCTCATTGCCGACAGCCAATACAATAAGTCTTGCCACTGTTTGCGCTGTCTCTTTATCAAAACATTTACTCATCCAACACTTTGACGAATTTGAGTCAAAGTGATAGAGTTGAAGGAGCAGAATGCGAGGTACTAAAAGGTTTTTGTCTGTTTCAAAATTTTGCAATAATAAGGCAATTGTGAATTGCTAGACTCACATATCCTTTCATAAGCCATTTTCCGGTAATCATCCTTTGCCAACGCTGACACAGTCTTCGAGAAAAGCGATGTTAATTTTGAGGAAAGATCAATTCGGAGAATGATTAAGTCGAAAAGAAGTAGAATTCGATCGATATTTGACATCTTTTTCATCGCCGATCCAACCATTTTCATCACAACATCTCCAGAAAGCATTTGAGTTACATCTACAGAATGTTTATCAATGTCAAATATCAATGTTTATGATTTCAAATATCAATCTTTATTATTCACTGGTTGTTTAACGCTCTCAAAATTGATTTATCAAAAAAAACCCATCAAGAAAACAATTGAAACAACCTCAATTTTCTAGGTTATTTACAGTTTACTAGATTTTAAATTCCAAAATCGATTCATCCAAAAATTGATCATCAAATTTTACCAAAAGAAGTCAGATCCCTGTTATTTTTGTTTAACAATAAAAAACCTTCACTATTTAGCAGTTTTCGAATCTCTTAGACATTAAAGACATTAATCATATTTCAGTTTTGATTCTTCTAAAAGAACTTAACGAGATTTTATGTTAAACTCAATTTATCCGACCTTCACAAGTTTCTAGACAAGCAGTAGAAGGTAATAACTTGGAAAAAGTAACATTAGGCGTATTGAGCATTAAAATTGTACAAAGCTCTAGACTAGTATTCTAATGATCCCCATAAATATTGAACACCCTATAGTTGGCATTTTCCATTCCATTTAAACGAACCATCAAGTGTTCCAAGCGGTCCTCTTTCTCCAAATTTCTCTCCTTCTGGGTTTTCTCTTAATGCTTTTAGAAACTCGTTTCCTTGCTTTTCAACGCCATAGCTTAAGACACGAGCCAATTCTTGTTGCAGCTCAGCATCTCCTGCTCTAAAATCTGTCTTGTATCATTGAATACATTGCCATTTAAAATTACAGTTAAACTAAGCCTTTTCATGATTTTCCTAGTCATCACTTACATAGCATTCACTTTTTCTTTGCTTGTCGTCCCGAGTGGCATGTCATGCTCGATGGAGAGTCGAATCAAGCACATCTAAAGGGAATTCGAGTTAGATTTATTCTAAGCCTTTAGATTTCTCAATGACTAACCTTGCTAACAAGACTATCTGGATCAAATTTCTTCTCAACTGTCAGCATCTTTTGCATTTGAATGTAACGCTCTTCGAAAGAAGTACCCTGGAAAATGCTTTGATTTGATGATTTCTCTGTCAAGTTTAAGTTATTGGGTCAATGCCTGTGAAATGGTTACTTTTTTCAGATTTCCAATCACTAGATTCCAAAAAAAGTTCTTTTATGATTTATTGCTAGTGAAAAGTTATCCAATGATCAGCTTTTTAACCAAAGATTCCTGTGGAAAAAAAACTATTTCAAGCAATAATCATTTGCATAAGCGTTTAGAATAAAAAAAAAGCTAATTCATTAAGAAATCCTAGGCTTTATCGCTTCAAATTATTTTCAAGACTTAAAAAATATATTGATACAGAGAAATCTTTGAACAAAACTATGTTGGCTAATAGAAATTTGGCTCAAAAGAATATCAGAGTTGAGTTGAATCATTGAAAAGTTTTTTCATCATTTCATGTCAAATAAAAAAGTTTCCCTGTTATTAGCTTAAGTTTAGAACTTTTCTGATTAAAACAGAAATTAGCTAGCTGCTTTGGTGGAGAAATTTACATGGATTAGCCATTTCATATGCATTATCTCAATAAATATTGATAAACCAAGTATTAAGCTATTAAACTTGAAAGGTAACCTTTAACTTGTCGAAGATCTCCGTGACGAAAGTGAGCTGCGAGGTTTGGCTTTGAGTCTTCGAAGTTGAATGAGAAGAATGCCCACCACTTGCAGCAACACGTTTTGGACCCATTTTGGGAAGAAGATCAAAACAAAAAGATTTGATAGGAAATGGAAAAGAAGTTTGGTTCGAGTGATCGAAAAGGAGTCAGTGATCGCAAAGGAAAGCTGTTATTCAATTATACATGGTTTTGGCACGTAGTCGGGGAAATTTCTGGCAGATGATTTGACTGGAATGGGTAATTGGTCCCTGATGTGATAGATCCAGATGGATCTTTGAATTTAATTGCAATAAATTAGTTGTTTCAATGAAATGTTCATCTGCCTTGGCTTTCAGTTTCTTTTTGTCCCTTTCAGGACTTCCAAAAATTGTTGCCCACTTGGGGGTTCGCTTCTCATCTGACAAAATTTGATTGAACGCAAAACGAGGCCGATTCGACAACGATCTGGATCGAATTTGAGAAGAGCACGTGACAAAGCAAAGCCATGAAACGACTCTAAAAGAAACGAGATGCCAGGGAAGAGAGGAGCTGGCTATGTGCTGCGGAGATGGGCCAGATCGAGAGCGATTGTGGACGAGCACAAAGAACATCTTGCCAATAGAAATCTTTATATTTATCGATTTTTCTTTTGCTTTTTAGATGGTTTAAAAAGAAATTATTGAGGTGTAAATTTGTATCGGGGGTTTTCGAGATCAGCGAATCGATTGGCGCAATTCATTTTATTCATTCTACAAATTGGACTCTGATTTAATTGGTGTAAACTTTTAGATAAATTTGGAAACTTCTAAGCCAATCTTAGACTTTTTATTAGCAATTTTTTACATCTCAACTTTAAAATGCACTTCTTTTTAAGTATGAATTATGAATAAGTTTTATTCCTTTTTTTTTTGCAAAGAATTCCTTTGACAGATACCTATAAGTGAGCGACAAAAGAAAAGGAGAAAAGAAAAGAAAAAAGTCAAAAAATTGAGGTGAAGGAGGAAATTGGTTTCTGGTTAATTTATAAGTGCAACACTATTTAAGACAAGTGATTGAGAAGAGGATCCGCTCAGGGGCGCTTTGGTCTTTGCTTTTTTGGGGCTTTAGGCCTGTAACTTTTATGGATCAAAAGATTTTCAGGAGCCAAGATGTTTTTCGAAAACTAGACATAAAATGTGACATTTTTTATATTGGATGTTTTGTTTTGGTCAACGACCGAGTCGGAAGTCAGGTTAGAACTTGGTTTTCCCACACAAATTTCCATCAAAGGAAATAACTTTAACTGTGCCCTGTAACTGTGCCCTGTAACTGTGCCCTGTAACTGTGCCCTGTAACTGTGCCCTGTAACTGTGCCCTGTAACTGTGCCCTGTAACTGTGCCCTGTAACTGTGCCCTGTAACTGTGCCCTGTAACTGTGCCCTGTAACTGTGCCCTGTAACTGTGCCCTGTAACTGTGCCCTGTAACTGTGCCCTGTAACTGTGCGACCAAAGCTTCCCTGGACGGACCCTCTTCTCAATCACTTGTCTTAAATAGCGTTGCACTTATAAATTAACCAGAAACGTTTTCTAAATCAGTTTTTCGCGAGGAATTCGAATTTCTTACTTTTAAAATCGTATCTTTTATCTAAAATTACCAAAAATGCAGCAAATAAAAGTACGGGAACTTTTGGCGCACCCTGTATTCAGTTAACAAATTGGACTCTGATTTAATTGGTGTAAACTTTTAGATAAATTTGGAAACTTCTAAGCCAATCTTAGACTTTTTATTAGCAATTTTTTACATCTAAACTTTAAAATGCACTTCTTTTTAAGTATGAATTATGAATAAGTTTTATTCCTTTTTTTTTTGCAAAGAATTCCTTTGACAGATACCTATAAGTGAGCGACAAAAGAAAAGGAGAAAAGAAAAGAAAAGAAAAAGTTCAAAAAATTGAGGTGAAGGAGGAAATTTTTCAATGTAATTGTTGATAAAATTGAAAAAGAAAAAAGACAAATTTTTACATCACTGAAAATAATAATTAAAAACGAGAAAAAAGGGTACAAAAAATGATGATTTAAATCAAAAAAAAAAATGATTTGGCTTAGCGGAAGAAAAAGCGGAAGAAAAAAAGTGCGAAATTTTTGCGAAATTTTGCGAAATTTTGCTTTATGGGATTACAATTTAAGAAAAGAATTAAAAATTTTGAAAATTTTGCTTTATGAGCGTTACAATTTGAAATTTACAGTTTGAAACATTGAAGTTTTTGTCGGCTGAGGGAGTGGTTGCATCAATTGGGGGGGGAGACATCAATGCATCGATCTCTTCATCGATTGAGTAAAATCACACTTTTATTGGTGAAATTGATGAAAAAATTGATGAAAAAAACCCGTAAATTTTCAAAGAAATCATCGCCCTGACTTGCAGGAAATATCATTAAAAAAGAAAAACAAAACAAAAAAAAAAACAAATTTCAAATAAGTAAAGATCAAATGCATTGGATTACATTGGAGATTTCGATTTCTCACGTGATTACAAGGTAAAGCGCATCGAGAATTTGAAAATCTGATACAACAAGACTACAAAATGTAAGCACAAGCCATTTGGCAAAGAAAATTTAGCAATTTTTATGGATTCAACTGTTTCTTATTTAAGAATTGTTAAAATTCTAGAAAATTCAGATACCATTCAACTCTTTGAATCTAGTTTTTTAAACCAAAATTTAAATCCAATGCATTTGATGCTTAAACTCAAAATTCGATTGATAACTCAAGCCATTATCTTCTGATTCTCTTGTAACTTCTCGATCTTCTCTCCTTTCTCTTTCCCTTTCTTTCCAGTCTCTTTTTTCTTTGACTTTTTTGGTGATGTCTGAGTTTTCTTTTTGTATTTCGATGGATCCACGGTTTGAGCGTTTCCAAGAGCCGCCAATTCAGCTGCGTAACGGGTTTTCACCTAAAATTTCATTTGAATCTTGTCAATGTTTGATGAAAAAAGTATGACAAGGCCTGTCTCTCTGACTTGAATTACCCTGGAGTAAATCTGTTAGCTTAGTCGTATGCAAAAACAAAACTTGATTCCGTTAAGCTGATTAGGCGTGTTAATATCTCAATTTTTACCTACTATTCTCAATCTGTGTTACTTACAGCTTAATCAGCTTAACGGAATCAAGTTTTGTTTTTGCATCCGACTAAGCTAACAGATTTAGGGTTACTCCAGGATAGTTCAAGCCAGAGACAGGCCTTGTCATTGTCTACAAAAATTATCTGGCTTGGTCTGTATCTGGCCTGTAATCTGGCCTGTAAAAAGTTAAGATGGGAAAGAAAGATTTCTCGATCTCGACCATCAAAACTTACAGACAGATGCTCTAACCACTGAGCTATCCGGTATCTTCTGATCAGCGAAGAAAAAGGAAATACAACGGGAAGAGAAGGAAATGACTCAGATTGGTAACCCGGTTTGAATCTGCTTTTTAAAAACTATTCAAAAATGTATCATTTCTCCCAGGTACAGGCTTTAAGCTCTAGTTTTTATAGCTTTAATTCTATTCTTGAGTTTTCCCTTACCGTATCAATCGCTCGACACCAATCAACGGATCGTTTCTCTGGGTCATACAGATAATAAGTTCGATTTGACTGAAATACGAAATTTTCATATAAAAAAAAGTGGATCACTAACCGTATGAACGAAGAAAGTTCCAAAGTTTTTGATCTCCGTTCTCATACAAGAACTCCATGGGATCTCTCCCTGGAAAATCGGATTTGCAAATGCATTCAAATTACAGTATACCTTTAGCTCCATATTCACCGGATCTACATAATACAAATGTGGGCCTTCAGTCAATAAAAACATTCGTTTTCTCGAGAAAAGTCCCTTCTTTTTATCCAAAAATCCACTCTTCAATATCAAATTTTCGTCAACAAATCTAAATTTTGTTTTTCGATTTGAAATTTTCCAATTATTACCGATGATATGGATTCTCTGTTCGTTGTTTTTCCAATAATTCATTTCTCTTTTGTGTTCTTTCATTCTTGTTGAAAAGGGCTTTTGCGGAATCAATTGAAACATTGAAGTTTTTGTCGGCTGAGGGAGTCGTTGCTGGGGGGGACATCAATGCATCGATCTCTTCATCGATTGAGTAATTCGTTCTGAAAATTCGGATTCAATGCATGACTAGTGTCATGTTTACAACTTTAAAATAAATCATTGCATAGACCAAGATTAAGAGCAAAAAGATTGAAATCCTTATTTACAGTACTCTGCAGTAAAGTACTCTATATCTCTACAGTACTCTACAGTACTCTGCACCTCTACAGTACTCTACATCTACATCTCTACAGTACAGTAGATCTTAAAACTTACGATTGTCCACCGAATTCCTGCAATCCGATCAATCTAGCTAAGGCTTTCTCGTCCAAACCCGGCTCTATAGCAAGCTCAGAATAATAGGCAGGCTCTTCTCCTTGCGCCGGCAAATAGGGATGGAGGGTTGGCGGTTCAAGCTGAATTCGATAATGTCTTTTAGATTCAGAACTCTAAAATCTATTTCCCATGAAACTCACTTCAGGCAGGCAATCCCAGGCGATTTCCTCGAAGAATGAATGTCCCATGATTCCCTCAGCATCACCCTTGTCGGGACTTCCTAATCGATCGCATGGCTCAAGCACCTGGAATCGAAAAGTTACATTGAAACAATCCAATGATTCCACTCACCAGCATCTTTGCCACTAAATCTTTTGGTTCTTCAGGGAATCCCTCTGGGAATGAGTAGTCCAATGTTTGAATTTTCTTCATCATATGAAAATCGTTAACGGCTCGGAAAGGGGGTTGACCGGAAAGCATTTGGTAGATGATTGCGCCAAAGGCCCAGAAGTCACAACTGAAATGCCTTTTGAAATAAATACAGTAAATAGAGTTTTTAGAACTCTAACCTCCATTCTCTAAAGTCAATAATTTTTTTTTAAACTCACGCTGGCCCAACTCCGACTCCAGTTAACATTTCGGGGGAAACATATTGAGCTGTACCGACAAAGGTGGATCTCCTTTTAGTGATTTTCTCTCCATATCGAAAATTCTCGTCTTCCGAATCGAATGAGGCAGAGGGACGAATGATTGGGTCTTCTTTGTCTAAAGGAAAGATTTCATGAAATATTTCTGAGAATTTGCCCTTTACTGTAAACTATCCTAGCATAATGGACTCAAACTTTCAACTAGTTGAATAGTTTCTACAGTAATCTGGACTGTACATTGCAGTAAGACGCATGGAAATCTCTCGTTTTTCACTCACTCATCTCATCCATCATCTTCGCCGATCCAAAGTCACTGATCGCAATATGGCCAGTGTCTTGGAAGAGAATGTTCTCCGGTTTCAAATCTCGATGTACGACATTGCATCTAAATTCCAAATCATATAAATAAATCCGAATTCCATTCAAATCTCACTTGTGCAGAAAAAGAAGCCCGGATAGAATCTCTGCCGCATAGAATCGTGTTGTTGGCATATCAAAGGCGCCGACTTGTTGAAGAGTTGTCAAGAGCTCGCCTCGTTTACAGTAAGACATGGCAAAGTCTAGATTTAAGAATAAATAGAAATTTTCATTGTTTACAACTTACAAAGTCTTTCTGGATCCTGAAAAGTACAATATAGACTGACAACAAACGGATGGCCTCCATGGGAATAAGTCAGAGAAGCCATGATGTTTTTCTCGCGGATTACATGAGTGGCCTGAAATCGGGAAGATAAAGAATACTGTAAAGTTCAAAATACTATATAAATTTAAAATTCAGCAACGAGAATAATCTTCCTAAATCTATTGAAGCAAAAGAAAAGGCATTTATAAAAGATAAAAGTAAAAGATTAACTTTTGATTATTAAAAGACTGATTACAGTAATCTTTTACAGTTAATCGTCAGCTTTTACAGTTAATCTTTAATTCGAAATTCGAATCACAATCTCTCACCGAGTACACATCAGCATTGTTCTTGTTTTGTCGTTGAATGAGCTCTTTTGAGATGACTTTAATCGCATATTCATTGCTCGTTGTCACTTCTTTTGCGAGGTAGACCTAGAATTTGATTGATTGATTGATTGATTGATTGATTGATTGATTGATTCAATTGAAGCTTTTTTCATTCAAATTTTCACAATTCAAGCAAACCAAACCTGCAATTTTGAGGATTAATTCAATTGAAAACTCTTTTTTATTCAAATCTCCATAATTCAATCAAACCAAAACACATTTTGCTAGTTTTTTGATATTCTTTTTTTTGCTCTTTTTAAATCTGAACGATTTTTGTCAATTTTTGAACTTATCCAATGAATGAGTAACGTTTTTTTCGTTTTAAAATAATAAAACATTCTTTCTCCTTTTCACCTGTCGTTCCCAAGCCAATTATTATTGTTTTTATCTTTTCCAATTCCCTTCAATTAACTGAATATCTTTTATTTTTAGTTGAATCATCATTTTCTCCTTTTTTTTGGTTCTATTTTCAATTCACGTCATAGTAAATTTCCGCCTCATGTGGGTGGTGTTTATTTTTGGGGAAAAGGGAGCAGAGATCATTTGCCAAATCTAGTAAAACTAATCTAATAATACTTAAATTCTATTCTAGATTCGTTAGATGAGGTGCGTTTAAACGATCACTCTCTAACTAGAGAATAATTGAGAAAGATGACAGCGAACAGATAAGAGTCACTTTGGACCGATTTAGAGATCAAGTATAGTATAAGGGAAAAGGGAGCAGAGATCATTTGCCAAATCTAATAAAACTAATCTAATAATACTTAAATTCTATTCAAAAATTGAAGAAAAAAAACCAGGAATAACTTATTCTATTGAAAATTTTGAACACCGAACATCATCCGGATCTTCAAAAAAATCTTCAGATCTCATCTTCAGATTCCTTTCTGAAACTTGCCTTTCTAATCTCAATTTTATAGGCAATATTTGGAATTAAAAGTGAAAAAAAAAGTGTTCAAAATAAGGGATTATCTCTGGTTGTGGTGAGAAATTGCTAGAAAAATCCAGAAAATCCCGGAACCAGTGATGTTTTCTTGGAAACAATGATCTTTAGACGTCAACTAGATAGGGATTTGATGGGTGATAGATGGATTTTCTTCGTTTAAAACTAATAAAAACATTGTTTTAACTGACCGTACTAAAAGCTCCTTCACCAATCGTTTTCACAAAAAAGAAATCGCGTGGCGTTTTGTTCTCTTGAGCCACCATTCCGCCCGGGATTCCCGACGAGGAAGGCGGTGTTAACTAAAAACAAAATTTACATATAAACAAATCAAAAAAAAGATATATTTAAATGCAATATAACTGTATAAAGAGATATTTGAATTATAAAAATATACCGTAAATACTGTAATAGTACCCCACCCCCCTCGTACAGTCGAGTAGTCGCAAAAGTTTTTTAGTATTTCATTTTTTTCAAAGCACCCGTACGCTTAAAAAAGGCGTCTTTGGTATCAAAAAATAGCCCTGAATTTCAGCTATTTTTTGATACCCAAATGTACATTGTAGCATAAACCAGTGTCGAGAAAAACTCGCTCAAAGCTAGACTACGCAGCACTCCGCACCGTCATTATGGGGATGGGGTACTATTACAGTATTTACGGTAGATGATAAGGAAATGAATGGGGAAACTTCTTTAAAACTATTAAAACAATAATATACACAGATAAGAAATGTGATTGTTTATTAAAGAATTTCTTTTGATTACCCTGATCTAAAAATATCGAAAACAAGCAAGAGATGAAGTTAAAGAGATATTTTTAGAAAAGAAATTGATCCAAATAAGGAATAGAGGAGGTTTATTGGTGAGGAAAAAGATGGGGAAATGGTTGATACTTTGATGAGTGAGGAAATCTTGGAAATAGAAACATGCCTTGAATAGAAACAAAGAGAATCAGCAGAATTTGCTGCAGAAATTGAAGATTGCCAGAAATGAATTCCCTCTGTGGGAAAACCTCACATGCAAAATTGCACCCATAGGTGAATAGCGCGCTCGCCTCAAGCGCACACGACGCGGGTTCAACCCCCGCCAGTCACTTTAATATTTTGCAATTTTTTTTGCAAAGCCACAACTACATGAAACTTCATTAGACACGTGTTTCAGCGTTTTTTTAAAATACTAAAAGGTAGTGCACGCACAGACGGATAGAAATTTGATTATACAGTACTGGACAATGAAATATGATATTTGAAAAACGATCGTCACTTTCGCGCGTCTGTAACTCCCTTGTCTTTGCCGTATTTCTAAATATTAATATTACCATTGTGCAGCCCTTGAAAAGAGCTTTCAGAAAATGTTTAAACACTAATAGTTTAAACTCAAAGACAAGGGAGTTACAGCCGCGCGAAAGAGATGATCTTTTTTCAAATATCATATTTCATTGTCCAGTACTGTAGATAGTAGAGATAAAGTTGAATCGAGTACTAGTCATTAGTTATTTGTTATTATTTACTAGTTGTTTACAATTCGTTTGTAGACAATCAAAACTTCAAGTAAACATGGATTAAAGCATTTATTTGAAAGGTAGCTTTGATATTTTGGTGAAGAAATTTGGGGAAAACAAGTTTGAATAGGAGAATAAAGGAAAACACAAGGTAACGGATTGAAAATAGACATGAAAATAACTTTTTGTTACAAAATCTTAAGGAATTGAAAGGATTTAGAGTCTAGAAGTTGAATTATTTCGTTTAATCTATTATTATTTCACCTAAACTACAGTTAGCTCAAGTTTTTTTTTACAGTTTAACTGAGGAAAATGCTTCACTTCACAATGAATATCTTTAGAATTTCAATTGAAAACTGATTAGCTTTTATTTGAGTTTACTAAAGATATTCGTAGACTAAATTCGTGTAAATAAAAGACAAAAACAAATCGTAATCTGTTTTCTATTTTGCACTCACTTTAACCACGTCTACTATATCATAAAGTCAATAAAAAGAAGCTCAAAGCTTAAAACTTTTTCAAAAAAAAAGTCATGGTGCTATAATGTAGAAAGAAAATTGTGAATAGGCTCATAAAAATGAAAAACAAAACAATCGTACACTCATCCCTTTCAAATATAAACTCTAAACAACGGCAAAAACAACGCAAAAAAGAGAATGGGTTGAATGTGTGGGAAAAACAAAAATTTTCCCTTTTCCCAATGCCCACCTTTCTCCTCAAAAAGAGGTGCAAGCCCCACCCATTTCTTTTTTCTGCAAATGAAATCCCTATATATTTTTCTCGATTTTACGGAAATCCTGTTGTTTATCGGGAACGCTTGAGATTTGAGGAGAAAAGTGAGAAAACGGGGAAATCCCTTCGCTTGTTTTTCGATGAATTTGGAAATAGGGAAATTTAGAAAAAAAAAAAAAGGGAAAAGAGTGTGGGAAATCGAGTAGGAAATAGCATTGCAACCAAACAGCTAAACAGCTAAACAGCTATCAAAGCATTGGTGTAAAAAAGATTCTTCGTGTAAAAAAGATTATTAAACTTGTTTAAAATAGTGAGAAATAGAAAAATCTGAGCTTTTTTTTTGAATCAGAGATTGAACTGAAATCGAATTGGATAAATTCAATAACTAAAGAGGTAAATCTCGTTGATTTCAGCTGAGCCAATCGATCTGAACGATCAAGTAACTGGATTAAGATCCGAAAGAAGTAAACTGAACGATCAACTGATTGAATTATCGAATGGTTGGGTAAATGAAGCACATTTTAGCTAACTAAATCTATCCAAAAATCTAATGCATTTGTGTGAAAAAGCTTTAGTAAAAGAATCGTCCAAAGCTTGGTGACAAATCTTAACGATTAGATGCTGAAACACCGATGAAACAAGGGGAATCGAATGAAGACTTTCAAGAAAAGAACTCATCCGATATTTGATGCTTAACTAAAGCATCAAGAAATGCTTACCAACTTAAGAAATATTCCAACTTTGAGAAGTAAAACAAGTTGAATTCCATTGAAAGCTTTCTATAGGTATATAAAGCTTTGTATAGGTATATAAAGCTTTCTATAGGTACATAAAGCTTTCTATAGGTATATAAAGCTTTGTATAGGTATATAAAGCTTTGTATAGGTATATAAAGCTTTCAAGGAATTCAACTTCTATACGTAGATCATTGGGTAGCTTTATATAGGTATATAAAGCTACCCAATAATCCTACCTATATAAGTTTATGAGTAAATTGCGTAGATTTTTGGTTAGCTTTATATAAAGGTATATAAAGGTATAGGTATATAAAGCTACCGAACATATATAGCTTTATATATAGGTATATAAAGCTACCGAAAAATCTACGCAATACCCCATAAATCTTGCAATATTTTCCTTGTCATCAAAACGAATTTCGCAAAATTTTTGTTATGGAAAACAAGATTTTAGCTAACAACAGTGTTACAAAAACAATTTCCATAGTCATTCGCAAGGAATTTCTCAAAATCTGGATAACAAGTTGTTTTTCGATTGGTTAAATAGGCAAGGGATTAAAAGAAAACATAGATAAATTCATAAAGATCAAGAATTTTGCAATGGGAAATCTCTTTAAAAGGGATGTTTTCATAAACAACCCAATCCCAATTTGATGACATGGAACGGGGGAAAACAAGTCGAGGAAAGGAGGTTCGTAATTGAATTCTCTTCGTAGATTCTATCACTTTTTTTTGAGATCTACGCATAGTAAACACAATTTTTCGTTCAGAGAAAGTATAGCTAGTTTGCTAAAATCTAAATACAAAGCGTCATTAGCTTGATGAGTTTAGAAGGAAAGTTTCAATAGATGAGCTACACCGACACACCCCCTGCCCCCAGGATAGAGACTTATACTTTACTTGATCTCTAAATTGAGGTGCGTTTAAACGATCAATCTCTAACTAGAGAATGATTGAGAAAGATGAGAGTGAACAGATAAAAGTCACTTTAGATCAATTTAGAGATCAGGTAAAGTATAAGTCTCTATCCTGGGGTGCAGAGGGGGCGTACAGGTGTAGCTCAGTGGTAGAGCTCTCACTCAGTAAGCGAGCGTTCCCGGGTTCAAATCTCAGCCAATTTTTTTTGATTTTCCAGTCTCAACCGACAAAAGAATCAATTATAAAACTGAATTCTAAGCCTGTTTTAAATACAAATTGCTTTATTATGAATAGTTTATGAAATTAGAGAAGTTGTCAGTAACATGAGTCAAAATGGGACGAGTTTTACAGGTACAAGCTCGTACTTTGACCAGATTTATGTTTTTTTTTTTTGCTTAAAACTCAAACCGTGTCCTTTCTGGCTTATTTAATTCTTCATTTTATAGCAATTATACATTGAAGAAAGGTTTAAGTGTGTCAGAAATTGTGCCTTTCCTTTGGCCAAGCACAAAGTAAGCAATGTAGTAAAGAAAGTATCAAATAGTGACTGTATTTCCCAGTAGTTGATTGGAAATTTTAACGAAATCTGTGAGATCTCTATTCTAAAAGCGATAAACAACGAGTTCATTGCATGTTTACAAAATTTCATGATCCTAAAAATATGAAAAAAAGATCAGATCACATTGTTGCTCACCTAAAACGAGGTGAACTATTTGAAAATGAGAAAATCAATGTGTTTTCCTCTTTTTTTTTTTCTAGTTTGTGCATAGTAAACTGCAGCTATTTCTGGGTGAATTGAGCAAATGAGAAATGGAAATGAAATTTGACGGAAAGGTATAAGAATTCGACTTCA
This sequence comes from Mesorhabditis belari, assembly GCA_958450365.1. Lineage (NCBI taxonomy): Eukaryota > Metazoa > Nematoda > Chromadorea > Rhabditida > Rhabditidae > Mesorhabditis > Mesorhabditis belari. Next base: position 1,182,116 of record CAUEEP010000757.1, on the reverse strand, counting down.
AAGGGTTTTTTTACAACAGGAGATTCAGAAATTGGTAACTGAAAGGCATGTAAAATGATTGCTTTTCAAGATCAAGCTCTGAGTTTTAGCCAAACGAGATTTGAAATCAATCTGGCAATCAATCTGGAATCAAGTAAGGCTTTAGTACATTGTGCTCTCAGAAACGCACACTTTCTGGCACTTAGCAATTCATTGAATTGAATTGAAAAATTGAAAAATTGATTGAATTCTTTTAGGCCAAAATCCCATTCAGAAAGTGCCAGACTATGTGCGTTTATTAGAGCACAAAGTACAGCCTCGAATTTGTTTAACTGCAAGAAATTATTCAATTCAAAGATCGGTATCGGTACTTTGAACGTACTTTGAACTTTGAACGGTACTTTGAACGTTTGAACAAACAAGGAATCGATACTTTGAGTGCTTTTGAACGTGCACTTTCTGGCATTCTTGTAAACTACAGAAAGAAATGAGTATGCAAGAGCTCAAAGTAGGGATTCTAGCTGAAGACTTGTTGAGGGAAAAGTAAGAAAAGATTCAAAGAAGTTTCAATTTTTCAAAGCCATTAAAAGAATGAGCTAAATTGCTTTAGAAATCGATGAACAAAAGCGCAAAAGAAAAAGCAAGAAATGAGTTCACCAAACAGTGCTTTTTTTTTTTCCAAACAAATGATCGAGTTTCAGTCTTAAAAGAGAAAAGAAAAAAACTGATAAGCGAAATTCTTCGACTTGTTATTGCTAATTGAATAGTTTTTAGAGGAAAGCTAGATTCTCTTATGCAAAAAAAATAGCTTTAAAATGAAGAATAAGCGCAGGTGTTTCTACATAAAAATTGACCACACAAAAAGAACGTAAACAGCCATTCAGGTTTCTTTTTTTTTTCCCCTGAATCCTGTTTCCCTACATTTTATTGTTCAAAGCTAGACTCTGAAATGTTTTTCAGGAAAAAAATCTAGTTGAGGTTTCAGATTTCAAATGATCTCATGAAAAGGAAAAAAAGAAAGAATCGGAGATTAAGAGTTTGAGAGATTAACAAGGGGGAAACCGGGAAATGATGTTAATCGATGATTCTTTCTAGTCATTTTAAAGTCATTTCATCGTTATTAATCCTGCAAACTGTTCTTTGACTTTTGCAAACCGAATCTGTAGAGAAAATGAACTAAATCTGTAGAGAAATCTTCAATTCCTTGATCATGAAGCTTTTCAGCTAAAAGCTTTTGCCGTTGTTCTTTGGAGAAAATTTTCTGCTTAAACGCACCCTTCCTGGCACGCAGATCTCGAAAAAATACGCTTTCTAGTGCACTAGTGCACAGTAATTAAGCTAAAATTGTATAAGATTCAAATACAACTAGTCAGTTGTTTGCTTTATACCTCAAAAAGGTTATTCTAGTGCACAAGGTGCTTAAATCGAGAAAGAAAAACAAATTAAGTGCACTAGGAAGGAAGTGTTTACAATTTTAAGGCAGATTCCTTACTGCTTACTTGGAGAAGTTTTCAGTTTCAAATTTCGTCTAGACAATTAGGTCTAGATTTAAACCGAAATTTGAAACTGAAAACTTCTCCAAGTAAGCAGTAAGTAATGTGCCTAAAAATTCAAAACACTCCCTTCCTAGTGCACTTAATTTGTTTTTCTTTCTCGCTTTAAGCTGAGAACAATCCGCCAAAAAAATGTGTTTTATTTGAGCTTAAAGTACACTAAATGAAAGTCAAAATAAAAAGTGATTGACCAAACAGTTCTTATAGTCAAATAAATAGGAAATTTTGTTGAATTCATTGAATCATTTTTCTTCTACATCATCATATAAAATGATATCATTCGCTATTTCCTATCTTTTTCTCTCAAATTTAGATGAGAATCTTTGATTCAAACCCTTCCATTGCAAAGTTTAAAAAGAGAATTTAGAGAAGAAAACAGAGAAGAAACATTTTGTTAGAAAACAAAATAGAATCTAGTTTTCAATTGCCGACAAAACCGATGTCAATCACTGCATAAACCAAGATTTTTAACGAGCCGAGAAGAATTTTTATGAATCAGTTATGGGAAAAGGTGAAAAAAAGGTGAAAAAATGTGAAAAAAGGTAAACAACAGGGCAAAGGTCGAGTTGAGCATTCAATGGCTAGCTTTTCATTGAGGATTTGGGTAAATCATCATAATTTATCATTATAATTTATCTATTCTTATCTACTAACCTTAAAAGCGATGCCGGGATCAGATCCAAATCCTAGTCGACTGCTTTCTGAGGCGTCACTGTCCGATCTTGGGAGAGTGCCTGAAAAATGGGTATAAAATTTGCAATAAGTCAATTGTCAGTCAATTAAAAGGGATGTTTTCATAAACAACCCAATCAAACAAACAAGGAAACTAGTCTAATCAAACATCAAAATATAATGTTATAAGATTAATAAATAATCTAAAAGACTGTATGATTTAGAAAAAGGGGATTTCAAAAGAGAGTCAGAAAAGGAGCTGGGTTGTTTAAAAAAAAATCGCTGATTCAGTTAAAAAACAGGATTCAAATTGACTTTATAACAAAAGCTAAGAGCAAAATTTCGTTTACAACTAGAAAACTGACTATCACTTGTGCCTTGTTCATCTTCATCTCTTTCTCTGATCATTGTTGTTGTGATTGAGTGGGCGGGTTCGGGATTCTCTTCTTTTCCCTCTTTTCTCTCTTTTCCTTCTTTTTCATTCATTCGCGAATCGGTAATTGTTGTTGGGTTCTTCTGAAAGAAATGTGTTTTCACGAAATGTTTGCAAAATAAAGTAAACATTAAAAGATAAATGGATTGGGAAAAGAGATATATGACTTCAGAGAACAATTTGTAGTGAGAAAAAAAAAGGGAATAGTAGGTATTTTTCTCATAAGAAATCAGATGATTGAAGAAATTGAATGGAGATTAAAAATTGCCTAAAAATCCTCAAGTGTAGTTTGAGACGAGAAATGATCAGCTGAGCAGTTGGATTGCGATGAGAATTCCTCACACAAACTATTAGCTTATCCGAGTGCACTAAAAAGATTGTGTTTACACTTCTTAAGCACAAAGTACACAAATGAACCTACCGTAAATACTGTAATAGTACCCCATCCCCATAATGACGGTGCGGAGTGTTGCGTAGTCGAGCTTTGAACGAGTTTTTCTCGACACTGGTTTAAGCTACAATGCGTGCTTAGGTATCAAAAAATAGCCCTGAATTTCAGCTATTTTTTTTGATACCTAAGCACGCATTGTAGCATAAACTAGTGTCGAGAAAAACTCGTTCAAAGCTAGACTACGCAACGCTCCGCATCATCACTATCTTTGGTATCAAAAAATAGCCCTGAAATTCAGGGCTATTTTTTGATACCTAAGCGCTCATTGTAGCTTAAACCAGTGTCGAGAAAAACTCGTTCAAAGCTAGACTACGCAACACTTCGCACCGTCATTATGGGGATGGGGTACTATTACAGTATTTACGGTAGTAACCTAGTACAATTTGTTCATTTGAATGCACAAAAAGGATGTGATTCAGTTGAAATCAGTTTGCTAGAAAGGATGCGTTTAAGCAGTTCTCTAAAGAACAAATGTAAACGCAATGCTTCTAGCACACTGAAAAGCTGTATAAGCAAGGAAATCAGTGCACTAGATCTTCAAAAGTTTACGTTTTAGATTGCAATGAACATTCAGTTTTACACGGCGACACTACGGTAATCCTTATATTGAATTCAGTGCGCCAAAAAGGATGCGTCTAAGCAGACAAAGTCCTCCAAAGAACAATTGAAAGAAACACTGAAAATAACACGTACTAGCCACCATTATAGCATAAAATACTCGATTTTTCTTCAAGCTGACTACTTGTTTGTGTCTTTTTCTACGTTTTTTTTCCGTCTCCAAAGCTTTAAGGGACTCAAAAAAGAACTCTGATGTTGTCGGAATTCTTTTCCCTTTTCCCTTTCCCCTCCTTTCCCCCTTTTCACTACTTGTTATTCCACCCCCTCTTTTTCCTTTCTTTTCCCACTTTTTTTTATATCATCCATTTCACTTTCCTCCTAAAAATTCTCAAAAAAACATCTCTTCAGAAAAAATTTCAAAGTGACGCTGATCATTTTTTTTAATAGATTCTTCAAAATCTAGTTAAACTAGAAAATAGTTGACGCGGAATCTAATTACTGGGGAAATTGTTTTGCAGATTTCTTTCAAGAAACAGTTTGGTTAGAGATAGAAGAAATCGTTGATTCTGCACGTAAACTCTTGGCCAACTCTTGGTAAATGGCTTTGAAAGAAAATTATAGAGCTAGATCGAAACGATTTTGGTCGGTTCTGGTTGATCAATGATTGACTTTGCAAGAAAATTATAGAGCTAGATCGAAACGATTTTGGTCGGTTCTGGTTGATCAATGATTGGCTTTGAAAGAATAATATAGAGCTAGATCGAAACGATTCTGGACTCTGAATCAAAACTATCAAATCAAATCAATTCTCTTAATTCAGCCGCTGTTTAAGTAACACAATGCATTGTGGAATTTCTATGAGAAATCTAGCCAAATTTAAAGCAAGAATTGTTCCCATTCCTTGGGCAGAACTTGGGCATAGTGACGCTCAAGTTGGAGAAGCTGGCTCAGTCGCTCATCGCTCCTTTGCACTCAAAAAATGAACCCTCTTATACCGGGAATGTGTGACAGATGGCAAGCGATTACGATACCGTACAAAGAACATTTTTAGGAGTTTGATATAAAATGATATAAAAGATATAAAAAGAAGCGAATGAGCTGTAAATTTGTACTCGGGGGAATCGGCCGGGGAATCGATTTGAGCTATTCATTTTTTGAGTCGACCAAATATCGAGATCATTCTGCCTCTATAAACTTTCTTAAACTCCTATTTGAGCATTTTATTTAATGATTTTATCATTTTAGAAGCTGCCAATTTGATGACTCAAATGATTTTTTGTTTAAAAAGTTGAATCTCAGGTCAATTGTATTTTAAACTTTTGTCATACTCAAGGAAATTGCGCTTTGAAACCAAAAAACGAGGCTGTTCATTCGTTAGAACATGAAAAATATTCAATTTTACACGTTTCCCTAAAGAAAAACCCAGTAATTATCATAAAAATCGGAAAAAAGATTTTTTCTAGAAGGATTTCTCGTAAATTTTGTCACGTTTCCAGGCAAGGTAGCCATTTTGTTCAAAAATTGATCCACTCTAACTTCCTCATCGTTTTTCTTTTCTCCTGATTGATTACAAAGTTTGGTTTTCTCGGGAACTAAAGAAAAAGGGGAAAATCTAATGTTTTCTTTGTCTTTTTTGTCTTTTTTGTCTTTTTTGTCTTTTTCCATGTCAAGAATCGAGTCGTAACTGACTGAACGAGCTCAGAAAAACAACTTTTTCACGGAACATCCATTGGACGTTTATCAGAGAAAAAGAAGTTCCGGAAACTTGGAAAAACAACACAAATTCTTTCTGGATACCCAAAACCTTTTGGACTCAAAGGATCTTGTTTTGAACAATGAGTAAAGTTAATGTCAATGTTTTGAACAAATAGCTCCAAAACAACTATGGGGAAAGTTGAATGAACTCATTGTTACAGCTCTTTTTCACTTTACGAAACGATATTCTAATAGATTTAAGAATTAAATTGCTGGATTTTAATCAAAATCCTCTTACTATAGAAGTCAGAGACAAAACTAAACTTTTTGCTAGCTTGGTGAGACTTTACTAAGACTTAAAGAGCCTGAATTATGTCTGCGTAAATTTTTAGCTTCTAGCAGACTCAAGTCTTTACTTTTAAGAAAGTTTTGAGGTATTCAGTCTTACTAAATCAAGCGCTTGTAAAAAAACCTTTAACAGAAAAAACTTGCAAAGTTCTAGAACACTTGAATAACAACTTTTTCAAAGGATTTCAACAACAAGAGGTCCTATTTTTGTTTTCCAGTGATGAGTAAGGTGATCGTTTATTTAATGGATGTGTTTTTGACCAGCTTCAGCTTAAAATAAAAAAGGATTTCAGGGATCGAGGAAAATAAGCTAGAATCTTAAATCTAAATTGAACCCAATGAAAATCTATTTTCTTTTGTGTGAGTAAAGTGAACATTCTGAGAAATCGAGAGTATGTTTTCGACGTTTTTTTTGAGGGGAAAACAAGTCCTTAGGGGGTTATTTACTAGGATTCGATGAGTATTCAATAGTCTTACCTTAATCTAGTGACGAAATTCGAGCTAAATTTTTGAAAAACCCATCTTTGGTCCTTTACGGCTAACGGGCGGGCGCCGAGTTTTTTTGACCATTTTGTAGCCCGATTTTATAGAGATTTTTGTTAAAAACCTTTGATGAAACAAATAGTTTCTGAAAGTTAACGTTCTAAGCTATTCAAATCTTATTCAAATTTCCTGATCTGAAAAGTTTAAGGTGCTTAAAATCGAGCTGCAAGTTAGCGAAAAACTCGCCCTCCGCCCGTTTACCGTTAAGATATTACAAAGCATAAACAAGCCGCTCTACTGTAATCCTACTCTACAATTCTACTCTACACTAATTTTGATCGATAAGCCAAGCTAAAGCGACTTCTAAAGCACCCAATCTTTTAATGGCCGATTTAAAGTCTGAATTTGGTTGTTTTTTCTTCAAAATGTGTTTTCACTTCTCACGTATTGATCGCTTACTCATAGTGAACTCAATTTTCATTTCATTTTCATTTCCAAATTCAATTTCTTCATCCCCTAAGGACTTGGGACTTGTTTTCCCCTCAAAAAACGTCGAAAACACGCTCTCGATTTCTCAGAATGTTCACCTTACTCACACAAAAGAAAATAGATTTGCATTGGGTTCAATTTAGATTTAAGATTATAATAGAGTAGAATTGCAGAGTAGGATTACAGTAGAGCGGCTTGTTTATGCTTTGTAATATCTTAACGGTTAAGGGGGCGGAGGGCGAATTTTTGGCGAACTTGCAGCTCATTCCTAAGCACCTTAAACTTTTCAGATCAAAAAATTTGAATAAGATTTGAATAGCTTAGAATGTTAACTTTCAGAAACTATTTGTTTCATCAAAGGTTTTTAACAAAAATCTCTATAAAATCGGGCTACAAAATGGTCAAAAAAAACTCGGCGCCCGCCCGTTAGCCGTAAAGGACCAAAGATGGGTTTTTCAAAAGTTTAGCTCGAATTTCGTCACTAGATTAAGGTAAGACTATTGAATACTCATCGAATCCTAGTAAATAATGAATTTTTCTTATTATTGAGTTAAAATCTGGCTTCTTGAGCACCAAATAAGCCTTATTTTGCCGATTTTTGGGCAAAAACAGGAATTTTGAGGTGGAAAAACGTGTTCTCTATAAACAGGATCATTTCTTTTTTCTCTTTTTCTCTTTTTTCAACTCAAAAAACACGAAAAACTCGTTCTTTGCTCGACAATTTTTCCGAAAATGTCAAAAACAACTTATTATTTTTCGATTTTTGGGAGAGAGCTTTCGCGAAATTGAATTTTGAGATTCAGATTTGAGAAAATGAGAAATTTCTTTGGGATTTTGATTTGTTTAGATTTAGCTCTATTGTTATATAATAATAATAAAATAAGAATAAGAAAGATTAAACGTTTAGCTAGTTTTAAACAGTTTTAAAAAAGAACTTAAAATTAGAACAATAAACTGATGACTAATCCCAAACTATTCCCCGATTTTTCCAAGTTGAAGCTTAGCCTATAATTTTGCAAAAAAAAAAAGCTACACTACTGGACAATGAAATATGATATTTGAAAAAACGCTCGTCACTTTCGCGCCTCTGTAACTCCCTTGTCTTTACCGTATTTCTAAATATTAATATTACCATTGTGTAGCCATTGAAAAGAGCTTTCAGAAAATGTACAACACTAATAGTTTAAACTCAAAGACAAGGGAATATTGATTGATTGATTGAGCCTTAATTTGTCAGATTTGAATAATGATTTGTTTGGGATTTAGATTTATAGCTCTATTGTTAAATAATAAGAAAATGAATAAGAAAGATTAAACGTTTAGCTAGTTTTAAAGAAAAGACTGATAAAGGATCCCAGTCTTACATAATACTGTAGATTACAAACCTTAAAATTAGCCATTCTCTCACGTTAAAATTAGCCATTTTTATTTTTATATGAAAATCTGAAATTTTTTCGTATCCAATGATTCGAATTTAAACAAAATCATCTCTCAAAAACACTTCCAAATTTGAATTTGATGAATTGAAGAATGAAAATTGAAAATTTACTTGCTATTTAGATTGCTAACTTTGTAAGATTGAGTTCAACAAAATTAGATCAAAAGATTTGATTTCTTGAACTGGATACTATGATAAATTTAAGCTGTATACTGTATGATAAATTGTATGATCAATTCTTGAACTGTATGATAAATTTAAGCTAAACTATTGTCGAGGTTAATTTTTCTGATGAACAACAAAGAATGACTAATCCCAAGCTATTCCCCGGTATTTCCAAATTGAAGCCTAACCTATAATTTTGCAAAAAAAGGCCATGCGCAAGCATTAATTTGTTTTTCTTTCTTTTCAATTTCAGAACTCTGCTCTCCGAGTTCACCGAGTGGGTAATTGAATGCGTTTTGCGCTAAGCTCATGTTTTCTTTTTTTTTTTTTTGACAATTTTCTCATTATAGGGTTTTAGAAAAAGGGAAAAGAAAAGATAAAATATTGCGGAAATGAAATGAAATTAATGAATCAGAAACTAGAGAAAAGAGAAAAGAAAAGAGAAAAGAAGAAAGAATTTCTGGGATTTCATTTTTACATAAGAAATTTTGATTTTGGGGATTTGGAAAAGAAAATGAGGGGAAAACAACAAAGGTTTTGAATTTTAAAAGTCATTTTTCTGAGTCACTAGCGTCAGAATTTAGCTTAAAAGCTTGAAATTGAGCTTAAGAGAATGACTAAATAGCTAAATAGACTAAATGACTAAATCTAGCTTCAGGTCAAGCATGTTTTAGTGCTGTAGAATGCGATCTTACAGTATCTGTAACTAGAGATATAGAATATCTCTAATTACAATGTAATCTACAGTATTTTATAAGACTGGGATCATTTATCAGTCAATTAGTGCTAAATAAAAGCCATAAACAAGCCGCTCTACTGTAATCCTACTCCGCAATTCTACCACTACACTAATTTTGATCGATAAGCAACGCTAAAGCGACTTCTCATTCATCTCTCATTCAAAAATCTTTAACCATTGCGTTGTAAGAAAAGTAAATTTGATTTGAATTGATTTGAATTGATTTGAATTGATCTCTTGAGCTTATATTATCTTCTTTCTCCGTTTTCTCATCGCTGTTATTGACATTGAGAAAAGCCACAAAAATTGAATGTGAAAAGAGAAAAAAACATGTGATTAACGTGTGAATTTCAGCAAAAAAAGAGGGAAAGTGTTCAATGGATAAAAACAACGAAAACTACAGCTAAATAACAAGAGTCTTGTCTGCTAAAAAGCTTCGGAAGTCTGGAAATGTTTTGAAAATTAGAGCCTTTAAAGGAGCTTTAAAGGAGCTTTAAAAGAACTAAATAGGAACTATAAAGGAGCTTTAAAGGAGCTTTAAAAGAGCCTTAAAAGAGCCTTAAAGGAGCTTTACAAAATCAATAATCTTAGTTTAACAAAATTGGTGTTATCTTCAAAAAAATTTCTAAGAATCCCTGCAGATTCTGCAGATCTTTAGTCATCGATGTTTGTTTGGATTAGCGAAAGATTTTGATGGGAAATGGGTTAAGGGGGAAGTTGCATGAACATCAATGACGCTGAGGGGAAAAGGCTTTACTCATCCACTCAAATAATATCAAAAGATTACTCAACTTATGGAAAAGATTATTCGCTTACGGGAAACATTCTCTGCCAGATTTGAATGTTCTTAAAGCTACTACAGCTTTAAGAACATTCTTGAAGCTACTAGAGCTTTAAGAACCTTCTTGAAGCTACTATAGCTTTAAGAACATTCTTGAAGCTACTTCAGCTTTAAGAACATTCTTAAAGCTACTACAGCATTAAGAACATTCTTAAAGCTACTACAGCTTTAAGAACATTCTTAAAGCTATTACAGCTTTAAGAACACTCTTGAAGCTACTTCAGCTTTAAGAACATTCTTAAAGCTACTACACCATTAAGAACATTCTTAAAGTGACCACAGCTTTAAGCTAAGCTCCTGTCTCACTACAGTATACTTGATATAAATTGGCTGAAGCTGAATACTTTTAAAAGCTTTAGTTTTGAAATTTAATGCAGCTACTGTAAAAAGTTATGTCTCAATGCTGATTCTGGTTCATTGTCTCACTGAAAGAGTTTCAAAAAACAACACTATCTGATTAGTTGAATAATTTCTATTGAATAATACTCAAATAATAGATCTTCTTTTAGAAACACAAAGAAACAGAGTTTTTTTTAAAAACTACACGTTACTTTTGGAAGTAAACATCTCTAAGCAATTCCTCTTATTAAACCAAACTCCAACATCAATCTCATCATTATTTTTTCCTTGTAGTTTACTTTGGCTTCAATTTTTGATTTAATTTACACAATGTTTTGTTTTCCCCTTTAAAAAACTCCAAAAATAACTTGTTTTTCTTGACTTTTGGAGATTTTCCAAAGATTTTCGCTAATTTTTCGCATTTTTTGAACCCCAGACTGGAGATTCTCATCAGAAGACTACAAGAAAAAGAAAAAATATAAAAGAAGAAAGAGAAAAAGAATATAAAAGAAGAAAGAGAAAAAGAATAGAAAAACCCAAAAAGTTCAAGGAAAACTTGAAAAACAAAGAAATTTAAGGCTTCAGGGGGTACAGAAAGTTTGATAAAAATTTCTCATTTTCAGTGTTTGGGCGAAAAAATCTTTTACGGATATTGGACTTTGGATAAAATTTGGGTAACTTTTGTGTTTGTTCTTGAAGAAAAGCTGAAAATGATGCAAAAGATACTCTCAAAAAGAGTGAGAATTTGAGAAAAAGTCGACAAAAATAGACTTGAGTAAACAGTTTTGCGGTCATGATAAGAATGATCTTGGATCTCAAAGATTTTCTGAAGGAAAAGTGTAGAAAGTGTACTTGGGAAAGCTGGCATAGTACAATGATCCGTTGAAATTCGTTAGTTCAATTAGATTTATCAGCTAAAGTTAGTAGAGAACAGAAAAAGGCTCGAAAAACAACTGCAAATGCAAAAAATCGCTGATCGATTGATTTCGATTTGACTGATGAACACTGGTTGCGTGAATGTAAAGAATTTAAATGTAAAGAATGTAAAAGAATGTAAAGAACTTGAATTTTACATATATTGCACGGTAAAGTTTGAACTTTTACACTTTTATTGCTGAAAACAATAGATGATCTGGGGATTCGAGTACTGTAAAAGTTCAAACTTTGCTGAAAACAATAGATCTGGGAATTAGAGTACTGTAAAAGTTCAAACTTTACAGTACTCCGATCCCCCAGATCATCTATTCTTTTCAGCAAACCCTTTATCTCGTTCTCTGAAACAAATTGATAGTATTTCCTAGTAAACAAGCTTCACAAACTATCAGAAATGGTGACAAACATCAACTGGGGACACACAAAGCGTGTCTTCTAATGGTCGTAAAAGTTCTTGATCAGATTTTTCCCCCAACAAGCACACACATCACTCAATAACATGTGAAAAGACCGAAAATGGAAAAACAGGAAATGGAAAGAGATTGAGAGAACCATGTGACAAGGGAAATTCGATCGATCTTGATTTGAGTTGAGTTTCGACTGTTATAAAGGGAAAATTGGGTCAAGTCTGGTTTAGTTTTGGTCAGTCCCTAAGCTTACCGAAGCCAGATTCAAGACTGACTGGTTTGGAACATTTCTAGACCTCAATGAGTATGTCAGAGTCTGTCAGCAGGGTTCTAAAGGCAATTTTGGTTTTCAAGCAGGGTTCTAAAGGCAATTTTTTTGAATTTTTCAAGTCGTGTCTAATCCAGTACCTGAACCAGCCAGAAATCAAGCTTGGTTTAGCTTACAGACCCTAGAACCGGTTTGCAAAATCCCTGGACATCCGTGAATTTCTCAGACTGTGTTAGTAGAGTTGTTTCTAATTGTAAGACAATTCTTGGCCTAACTTTGCTATAGAACTATCGACTTAACTTTGCTATAGAAGTGATCAGAAGATTTACATCCAGTTGGGCAATTCCTTTGATTTTCTCCTTCAAATCTTCCAATTAGTATTACAAGTTTTGCCCAACATTTTCTTATCAAAAGCTTGCTATCAAAAGCAAAGATCAAAAGAAAGAGGAAATATGAAAAGGATTGAAAAAAGAGTCATGAAGAGCTTTACGGATTCCATGTGACCACAGAAAAGAAAGAAAAAGCAAAGGAAAGAAAAAGAGAAAAAATATGTGAAGACATGTTTGTTTCATTTCAGCTTTCCCTCCTTTTTCCCTCCTCATTTCCCAGTCTCAGTCACAACTCTTTTCCTTTTTTTTTAAAGTGGGCAAATCGAGTCATTCCTTCCAAGAGTCGAGTCTCAAAAAAACACAAAACAACTCTCGAGAATTTGTCTAGAATTTTGAGGAGTAAAGCTTTTGAAAAGATTTGTTCAATGGTGTCAAGCTTTAAGTCATAGTAAAGTAGTCAAGTAAAGCTTTAACTCATAGTAAAGTAGTCAAGTAAAGCTTTAAGTTATAGTAAAGTAGTCAAGTAAAGCTTTAAGTCATAACATAAGTCAAAAGTCGATCATTTTAAACCTTCCATGACGATTTTAATGTATTGGATAACCCAGCTAAATTCAATGAGTTGCTACTGGGACTGGGACATCTTAAACAACAAATGAATAGGATAAGATCTCAAAGTTGGCTTACAATTCGACACTCATTGAAGTTAAATGTTAAATGTTAATGAAGTTAAATGAAGTTAATGTTGAAAATCTCAATGAATGAGCAAAATAAAATCCAATCAATCAAATAAAAATACAAAAAAAGCCAAATTCATCATATTATTTTAAAAAAAATGATAATCTTCTCTCTAAATAATGTCAAATTTTTATTAATTAATCTTGTTTTCACCGTTTTTGTCTCGTCTAAGACGTTTTCTTACAAAAAAACGGATTATAAAAGATAGAAAATCTAAATAGTATATTGAAAAATCAAAGAAATTTCTTGTTTTTATATGCTTTTGATTGAGAACAGATGAAAAATGGAAAAGTTTGGTTCATTTTTAGAATCAGAATAGAAAAATGAAGGATTTTCGTTGAAAACACCCAGCTTTTCATCAGGAAAAAGGAAAACTCGATACATTTTTTGGAAATTTTATAAACATTTCCCTTAGTTAGTTTAGTTATTGGGTTGGTGAGTTGAAAACTGCCGGACTTTGAACTAAAATTGATTCAACATAAAACTATGAATTCATTTCAAATAATTTCCATTATTTCATTGTTTATGCCGCTTTTTATATTGTTGCATCAAATGCTTAACCGTTGTGGGGAACGAGGAGTGCATAAAATCGTGAGATTCACCGTAAATTTGGATTGAGTGGGAATTGTTTAAATCTCTAATTTTATATATCAAGTTTCTTTCTATTGGTGAATTGAAAACCGCGGGACTTTGAACTAAAATTTATTCAACATAAAACCATCAATTCATTCCAAATAATTTCCATTATTATTGACGACTTCTGCCCATTTTACAGGCAATTTGCGGATTCCTTTTTCTGCGTAGGATTTTGGTTTGTGTGTGAGACAAGTGTGAGACTCGAAAATCGAGGACTGGAGATGTCCCAGTTTGAGCACTTTCTTCAAAAGAAACCCATTTTGGTGTCAATAGAAAAGTTGTAGAGAATCAAAAATTAGGCTTATAGCCAAATTTCCAAAAAGATACACTTAGTAGTTTCGCTTAAAATGCAAGTTTTGTGAAAATTCGTAAATTTGGCATTTCTTCAAAACCAGTTTTTGGATCGTTTTGAAAATTTGGATATAAGCTTGATTTTTGATTCTCTACAACTTTTCCATTGACACCAAAATGGGTTTCTTTTGAAGAAAGTGCTCAAACTATCACATATGACAATAGCCGGCAGTTTTCAATTCACCAATCCAATAGATTGAATTCTTTTAGACCAAAATCCCATTCAGAAAGTGCCAGACTATGTGCGTTTATTAGAGTCCAAAGTACAGCCTCGAATTTGCTTAACTGCAAGAAATTATTCAATTCAAAGATGGAATCGATACTTTGAGTGCCTTTGAACGTGCACTTTCTGGCATTCTTGTAAACTACAGAAAGAAATGAGTATGCAAGAGCTCAAAGTAGGGATGCTAGCTGAAGACTTGTTGAGGGAAAAGTAAGAAAAGATTCAAAGAAGTTTCATTTTTCTAAGCCATTAAAAGAATGAGCTAGATCGGTTTAGAAATCGATGAACAAAAGCGCAGAAAAAGGGATTCTTCATTTTTGATTCTCCACAACTTTTCCATTGACACCAAAATGGGTTTCTTTTGAAGAAAGTGCTCAAACTTTCACATATGACAATAGCCGACAGTTTTCAATTCACCAACCCAATATTTCAATTTTTGTGATATAAATTTTATAAAAATCTTTAAAATTTCCTTTTTTTTCCTAATCCTTTTATTGAAATGAATAGATTTTCTCAAGTAAAACTAATCTAAATTCAAATAAATTCAATTTTTTTAATGTAATTCTGGAAAATTTCATTTTCCAGATGATAAACATTGTCATGTTCTAGTTTTTGTGATTTTTGTGCCGAAGTCTAGTGTCACAAATTTTTCCATGAAGAGAAAAATGATGAAATTTTGAGAAAAATGAACCTAATCTATTTTGAAAACAGTAGAAAACGGAAAAAATAAGTCAATAAGTGAATCAAAATTCTATTTGGATAACGCTTTTCATTAAAATTTAAAGAAAAATTGGGGAATTTGAGGGAATTTATTGAGTGGTTTCTGAGTGATTGATGAAATTTTTGAGTGATCAAAAAGAATGATTGATTGATGCTTGCAATTTATAAGAAAACAGTTAAGAACCTTGAGAAATTAACACCAAAAAAATGATTGATTGAGGTACTTTTGATGAAGTACTCAAAATCAGGAACGCGCCAAACTGGCCCAGGAGTCTGGTCAGACAGCCAAGCCAGAGCACTGGACTCTGACTTTTCTCCAAGCTTAAGAGCGATCAACAACTAAAGTGAGTAAGTAGCTTGCGCAATAATGCCAAAGAGTCTACTAGAGTCTAGTAAAGACAAAAAAATTCATAAAGTTTTGAATAACAACACGAGAAATGGTGATCAATTATTATGTCGTGATTACGTAGGAATTGAAAGATTTGAAACAAGTAAAATATAAAAAGAAGAAAAGGGGGAAAAGGGAGGACAAGGTGCGGGAGCAGAGAATGGAATATTGGGGAAGGGGGAAAGCGGGAAAGGGGACAGCGTCAATAACAAGAGGAAAGGGAGAGATGGGAGCAGTGAAGGGGTGATCAGAGTGAATGAGAGATTGGATGGGGTGAGAGAGCTGAGAATGGGATTGGATTGAGGAAGGTGAGTGGGAAAGGGACTTTGAATGATGCAAGTTAAAAGAGGCAGGATGAGAGATTTGGTTGTTAGAGAAGAGAAGTGACAGTGAAAGAGATCCCACTGAGAGAAAATGGATAATTTGAGAGCTGGTCAACAATGAGAGAAGGCAGGATTTGGTGGAGTTGAGAGATCTGTCAGTTATTGGAGGATTGCGAGAAAGAGACAGTGAAGTCCTTTCTTTTTCCCTTGCTTGCCCTTTTTCTTCTTCTTCACGAAACGCTTCCCGATCCACGCGAGTACACTTGTAAACACCTATAGAATGAATGAAATGAAGAGATGGAAAAGAAGAAAAGAATTGAGAAATAGAGAAGATTTCAAGGAGATTTAGAGCTTTTTTTCGAGAAGTAAGAGAAAAAGAGTTAGAAAACAAAATTTCAAAGAAAGATCGGATTTTTAAAAGAGACAGATGTGATCAGTTTAGAGTTAAATATAAAGAAAAATTTCTGAAAAAAGAAATTCAAAAGAAAAAGATGAAGATTTTGAAGAGAAATAGAGATTTTGAACAAGAATGACGCGAGATCTGAATTGATGTGCGGGAAAAATGGGTACTCAAACCTAAAAAGGGGGGCACACCACACTTCGATCTACTTGTCCACCCATCTTTTCGCCCACTTTTTTTTTTCTTGAGGACAATGCCTGGTGCTACCAGGCGGAAAGGAGGAGATGGGGGAAAGATTTGAGAAAACAACCATCAACCACCAATCATCATTCAATGAAGAAACAGGATTTCGAAATGAGAGCAATGAACACAATTTGAGGGACTGAAAGCTCTTGAAGCTTCGCTGAAGAAAAAACTTCGCTACGCTAGTCTCGAAACCTTTAAATTATCTGTAGATGAACTTGATCTTGAAGCTCTAGTGGATCCTTGACGTTATCTGTTCTACCCATTACATGCATTTTATCGTGTTTCTTTTTATCGGCCCTTTTGCGTGTTATGTGTATGAATTGATGTGTTTTAATCTTAAATCTAGCGCACTTTATCTCAGGTCCTGAATAAAGTATCTATATAAAGCAATATCGGTTTAATGATTATTGATATAGTAGAAAAAAGAGAAAAGAGACAAAGCGCAGTTCAATTAGTGTATTGGTTGATTTAAATTTTGCAGATCTCAACAAGTGCAACAAAATGAAACCAAAATCCTAAAGATTGATCCACTTAGAATAAAGCTATGGCGAGTTGCGCAAACGACCCAGTTGCGTAAAAAAAAGGCGCCACTTTCGTGGACCATTTCGTCTAAAATTCCAGTCACCTCCAATAAGTTTGTGTATAACTCTTTTCCAATCAGAACTGCCAGAATTTGGAATCGATTCCCCAGAGTTTCGAGAGAGTCCAATAGTCTCGAAACCTTTCAATGATCTGTAGATGATGTTGATCTTGAAGCTCTAGTAAATCCTTGACGTTATCTGTGCCACCCATTACATGCATTCTATCGTGTTGCTTTTTATCGGCCCTTTTCGTGTTATGTGTATGAATTGATGTGTTTTAATCTTAAATCTAGCACACTTTATTCTCAGGTCCTGAATAAAGTATCTATATAAAGCAATTCGTTTAATGATTATAGATATAGTAAACAAAAGAGAAAAAGTGTCAAAAGGGTAATGAAATGCTGAACTTATTATTGTTATAACTGTTATCTAAAGTTATTGTAAAGGAGGCTTTTGAGAGAATCTTTAATAAGATTTGAGACTAAGTACAATAAGCATTCTCAGTATTTCTGTTCTTTAATGTACATGTTACAGAACAAGCGTCCTATTCCCAACAGGACGTCCGAAATTAAGCGAAAATTTGTGTCCAGTTTTGAACGTTCGATTCCGAACCGGACGCTTGTTCCATTTTGGATGTAACATCTCTATAAAAGAGCAGTGTTTCTCTATCTGTACAACCATTTTCTCAACCAATTTTGACCAAGCTTCTTTAGAAAACCTTAGAATATGTATATTGTAGTTATGTCATTTCAATCCAATAATTTAAAAAGTCAAGTTCAGTGGCACTACGGGGGACAAACCTGGGTTATTACCGATGGCCGTAGACAAGCGCGCTTCCGACTGCGCTACGACGACAATACCGTCGCTCCAACGACAATACCGCCGCTCCAACGACAAGACCGTCGCTCCAACGACAAGACCGTCGCTACAACGACAATACCGCCGCTCCAAAATATTCGGCTATTAGACGGGTTCTTCGGCTGGTACAATAATAAAATAGCATTCTTTCTGGTGCATTCAATTCATAAAACTCAATGAGGAGTAGGATTCGAAATGAAGCGATCGACTAATGGATATCATGCAATTGATTTTTATCTACTCCAGCGAATCCTTGAGCTTTCAAACCTCCCAAGCGTCTTTGTACTCAATAAGGAAAACACACCCTTTCTGGTGCGTACTAAAGAAATGACTGCACCAGAAAGAGTACATTTTCAAGTTCTATCTCCAAAATGACACGAAGAACTGAAAACTTTACGAAAATAAGTTGTAATTTTGAAATTTTCTGAAACAAATAAGCAGAAATCTTACGAAATCAAAGAAATTTTCGAAAAATCAAAGAAATTTACATGTTCTTTGGTTTTTCGAAACGCCACTTTAAACTCATTAGATCAAAAAACTAAAACTCAGAGTAATATTGTAGATTTGAATCTTTTCCTCATCATGTTAAAGCCATTCAAAAAGCTTGGCGCACTTTTTACCCCTACAAATGGTATTGGATGAGTAAAAAGTGAGGAAAAGAGTCGTGCCAAGCACGATCATCCACCACAGACAATGAGAAAAACACGACAAAACGAATCTGGTGAAAAATAGGGGACAAGAACAGACGCATTTTGGGGGAAAGCCAATTTAGAGAACCCTTCTTTTCCCTCCAGAGAATCCTCTTCACTTTTGACCCCATTTTTTTTGCATGAGCCTTGCAAATGCAAAAGTGAAAGTAAATGAAAACAAAATGTAAATAGCTTTTTTTGAAGCTAGACTTGATTGATTCTTTAATTTATAGAAAAGGATTTGAGAATGAAGAAATTGCAGACTTTAATTCAAAATCTTTTAAAGTAGTTTCTAGTCGAATTTCCTCAAAGCATTAAGCTTTATCTTGTGAGATTTTGTAAGAAAATAGACTTTGATATCAAAATATTTCAATGTTCAGATAGTATTCACAACGCCTCTTCCAAAGTTTTATCTGTTTAACAAGTTACAGATATCCCTTTTGGGTATAAGTATCCCTTTTGGCTTGTTCCGTAAAAAGTAATTCAGATTAGCTCTCTTTAACCTTTTAACTAGAAGCTTTAACTATAAGCTTTAACTTCCTATCCAGCTTTCAAAGTACAGCTTGCAAAGTACTAATTGGAGAGTTGATCAATGTGCGGCTTGACTTGGAAACCATGCATTGATTTGATCCACCCAAAAGTTGACTAGAGTTGCTTCCACTAGAGTTGATCCACCCAAAAGTTGACTAGAGTTGCTTCCACTAGAGTTGATCCACTCAAAAGTTGACTAGAGTTGATTCCACTAGAGTTGATCCACTCAAAAGTTGACTAGAGTTGATTCACCCAAAAGCCAGGCTTTTATCTTCAAATGAAAGTTAATAACAATGACATTAACTTTTTCCAAATTCATCTTTAATCTAGTGAGCATAAAAGAAGTAAAAAAGATTTATAATAGTATCAATCAGTTTTGATCGAGAGTTGACACCTTGCCGATAACTGTAACGTTTAGCTCCGCATACTGCATTGAGACAAAGCTACAAAGTAATACAAAGACAAAGGCAAAGACAAAGTAATACTTTTTACAGCACATTTTTTCCTACAGTTTGATTCGTAAGATTAGAGAAATTCTGATCATTCAATTTTGTGATTTCCTATAAATTTTTGATCAAAGAAACACCCGGACCCATTCAAAAAGGTCACTAAAACAAACACTAAAGATCTCCCTGTGAAAGACTAAAATCTAGTCTTTTCTGCACTTAGTGAATAGAGAGAATTCCTCGTCAAATTCCTCTTCCATTCATTTCTCAATTTCCTTCACAAACCGTTCCTTTTTATGTTTTTGAGAAAAGAGAAAAGGAACTCTAAACTCAAATCACAAAAAAATTCGACAAACAATAAAAAGGCAACTTCTTTTCACCGAGATAGATTTGAAAATTTGAGTCATGATAAATATTTGTGAGTGGATCGGGAATCAGGAAAAAATTGAAGGAGACACTTGAGATGAACTGATCGAAGATCATTCACAAATAAAGGTATTTTGCTAGACTAGAGTGTTTGTTTGGGGGGAAATTGTCAAGAAATCGCTTCGAAATTCGTACTTATTTTCGTTTAGTATTTACAGAGGCTGACAGTTGAAATTTGGTTTGTTCCTTGTGCATAAAACGCTTTTCTAAACTAGTGCATAACTTGGAAATTTCTTGTGATCTTTCCTCGTTTATTCGATTCTTAAAAGGTGGATAATTTGGAAAGTTGAAAGGTTTTTGCTGAATTTTCTATTGGGAAATGGTCGAGAGCCTATATTCATACTTATCATTGTACCGTATCGAAAATGACTGCATTTAAGCTCTTCCCTATCAAAAGTTTATGAAATCTAAGAAATCTAAGAAACATTTCCTGTTTTGATCGAAAGAAAACTTGTTTTGATTCAAAAAAAATCGTACGAGGCACCACCAACGAAAGAAGTGATTGAAGGAAAGGAAAGGAACCCTTTTGGCCTTGAAAAGATTCTTTTGACACTAATTTGAATAAAGAGATGTGCTCTTTGAGACTTGGATACATTTTTAAAAAGAAATTTTGAGAGATATTTACCGTATTTTCTCTAATAGTAGTGCAGCCTGAGCGGCGCCTAAATTCCTCGAAATCACGAGAACCGTTTATCAGAACTTATCGATGTGGGGTTGGAAAATGTAGCTGACGATGAGATCTAGTGGGGGATTTGAGTGTTGAGCTTCTGGGAAAGCTTGGAAACCGTAAAGTAGGCATCAACTCAACGCAAAATAGGCGCAAAACTTTGAAAGCCGTAAAATGTCATCAACTCGGCTCGTGCATTGAAAACACGGTACTTACAGAGCTACAGACTTACTTACAGAGTAAGCCTGAGTCTAAGCCTGAGCCTAAGCCTGAGCTTTGCCTAAAATCCTCGAAATCTCGAGAACCGTTTATCCGAACCTATCGATGTTGGGTCGGAAAATGTAGCTGGCGATGAGATCTTGTGGCTGATTAGCTGTTTGATTTTTGATGAATTACTGGTTTTGAACAATTGCGCGGAATAGATTGTCTTCAAATTTTGAAGGATTCTAAGATTTCTTAAGTAGATTTCCCAGTAAACGATTCATTTTCTAAAAAGTAGATAATTTGGAAAACTATCGTAATCTTTACCCCAGTTTTCTTCCGTTCTCCGTTTGATTTTATTCGATTTCTAGTTTGATTCTAATGAAATCAAATATGAGTACCGTATTTTCTCTAATAGCACCCAGAGCGTCGTCTAAATTGATCGAAATCTCGGGAACCGCTTCTCAGAACCTATCAATGTGGGGTTGGAAAATGTAGCTGACGATGAGATCTAGTGGGGGATTTGAGTGTTGAGCTTCTGCAAAAGCTTCGAAACTGTAAAATAGTCACCAACTCCGCTCGCCGGGGTGCACTACGATTAGAGAAAATATGGTATACTAAAGTAAGCAAATCCCAATAGCAGCTGGACTTCCAGAGATTTAGAAAGAGAATGGTGAAAAAGGTGTCATCACGTTTACATCAACCAAATAATTTTTTTGTTTGATTTAATAAATTCTACTCTTTTCCTATATCTATCAACTATTTTATTCAATAATTGTCAAAATCTCGGAAATTCTCTTGTCCCTCTACTTCCTCAATAGATACCGTATTTTCTCTAATAGTAGTGCATCTTGAGCGTTGCCTAAATTCTTCGAAATCTCGAGAACCGCTTCCCAGAACCTATCAATGTGGGGTTGGAAAATGTAGCTGACGATGAGATCTAGTGGGAGATTAAAGAGTTGAGCATCTGCAAAAGCTTCGAAACCGTCAAATAGTCATCAACTCGGCGGGGTGCACAACTATTAGAGAAAATACGGTATTCAAAAATTTAATGATGCTCAAAAAGCACAAAATTTACAACTTTTGCTTGAATGGAGACGCACAGAGCAGTTGCTGATGAAGAAAATGATTTCAAAAAAACTATTAATCATAAGATTATTTTTGATTTTATATTCTATATTATCTTACTTTTGAGTCAAAGAAATTTTCTTTATCTCTCAAAGTTTTTCTCCAAAAATTGCACTTTAACGGTCCTTTTTAGAGTGTGTTCTTTCCTAAAAAAAGAGATTTTGTTAAATAAAAAAGATTTTAAACAAACAAAATAACGAAATAACCAAGGATTTCAGTGTAAAAAATGATTTTTTTTGAAAAACCTGCGCAAAAAATTGCTTTTATATTTTGTTTCGCGCAGGCGCGCCTTTTTAGAAAACACATTACTCGACAATTACTCATGCAAATTTACTCGAGTAATTACTTACTCGCAAAGAACACACTCTAGTCCTTTTGGATCCTCACAAAAACATAGCTTGTTCAATAGCTTTCTCTATTCTGATCGATTTTCATTTTGAAAGCCGATCGCAGTCTTAGCTCAATAAAAACCTTTTGTTCTAGACCATTCTAGATACAGAATTTCATGCTGATCCCGAATCTGCTTTCCGTTTTTCTTGCTCTCTATCAAAAGTTATAAACATTTTAAATTTGTAGCCAAAAAATGAAAAAATCAAATGAGATTCCCGCATAAGAATAGAGAGAAGGCCTTCAGTACCAGCCGAATGTGGACTGGCGGCGCAGTGGATAGAGGACTTATAGTTTAGATCTTCTATCCGAAACGATTCCCTCAGTCTTCTGCTTGGGTTCAATGCCATCTTTTCTTTTTTTTCTTATTTTGATGTTTCAACATTTAAACTTGTTTTATTTTTATATTTCAGGAGGTAATCTTTTTCCAGAGATTCATTAACTTTTCTTATACAAACATGAAAGTTTCATTGATTAAATTGGATGCAATCAGCACAAAGAAGTCATTAATGAAGTCAAATTTCTAGATTCGTTTAAAGTCAAATTTCTTTTTCCACATTTAAAAGCCATAGCTGTTTTGCTAGCCTCTTTTTCCCTTTTATACAGTTCTTCGGAAAATATTCACGTAATTTTTGATATCTTTTGATTGAGCGGTAGATCTTTTCGATGCGTTTTTAAAACAATTAAATAAATATGTTCATTAAATTCATTAAATATGTAATTTTTATGGAGAAATTTGGTAGATTAAAAGAGATTTTCAGCCTCTCGGACTTCAACCCAATCAATCATTTCAATCTTCAACTCCATTTGTAGCAATGAAAGGGGAAATTGAACGAAATCGGAACGCCAGCTCATCTATTTCATCGGCACGGAACATCGGAACGCCAGCTCATCTATTTCATTTCATTCTAATGGCCATTTCTTGATCCAATGAGTATACCTAGTTGACACTAAACGCTTAAACCGGTGGCCCAAATAGAAACTCAAACCATTTAATACCATTTTTATTCAGTTAATACTTTTCCTTGCCATCTATAATCTTGCTTTATTGCATAGCTTTATGACTAACGAAAAGAAATCACAAAAAAATGAATTGCACTTGAATGAGAGGAAATGACACCATATTTGGCGATATGAGCAGAAAAGATTGTAAAAATGTGAAAGATGATTTTAGTCAGATACTGAGATTGCACAAGGTATAAAGAAATAATAGAAACTAACAATTGAGAGTACAATATCTGAAGAATGGCCCGGTGCATTGAGCTGAATCTTTTGCGAGACATTCCCGGGACTCGAATCCGATCATTTCACCGTTGTTGCATGGTTGGCCGGAAGCGAATTGCTGAAAATTCGGTTTTTTTAGGTAACTTAAGAATTTGGAACACTGTTCGCAGTTGTTCTTAATCGCGATAAGTTGTGCAAAGTTCTTAAAGCTCAGGCTATCACCTTCTGATTCTATTATTATTAAAGGATTAATCAGCTTTTAGGCCAGTTTCAACCTTGAGTCTCTCGGCTTGTCTTGTTTTAACGGGATGTGGAAATTGTGAAGGAGATCTAGCCAAAGCTGGGGGAGAAATTGGTCCCAAAGATTTCACACAGTGGCCCCTAGTAACCTAACGCCTAGTCACCGCTCCGTCGACGTTACCGATTTCAAAAGGAACAGCTATCTATCGGAAAGGTGTGCCAGATCGTAAGCGATTACGCAACCGCACAAAGAACAAGGTATTTACAGGAATTTCTCTTTTCCTTTATAGATAACAATAGAGAAGAAATTGAGCTGTAAATTTGTATCCTGGGGTTTTCATGGTCGGGGAATCGATTGAGGCTACTCATTTTATTGAGTCAACCAATTGAAACTCGGGTTTAACTCTAAACTAGCTCACTTCTTTACAAAAAACACATTGATCATGAATAATTTGTTAAGAAAAAGTGTTTTTACCTGGCAAACTCCTAGCCACGGACTCCATACTGATGGCTGATCATCGGCTGGAGGAAGGGGGACTGGTTGAGCTCCTGAAAAAACCAAAACAGTTTAAATCTTTTAAAACTGTTAAATGAATTGAATGTTTCAAAAAATGGATTTACCTTGATCTTGAAAATCGTCTCTGTCACTCGGCTCGGCGACAATTGATCTCACGGACTCAAGTGGTGGTTGATCTAAATGTTCTTCCAATTTATAACTGTTTATTGCTTTTATGAACTTAAAATTTGATAAAACCTTACCGTAATCTTCTGGACTCATGACGGGAGTGGTGACTGCAGGACAGTTCTCAACTTGCATCAAAGCACCCAAGCATCTGAATCATCTTTTATGAGAGAAAGCTTTCTTTACAAGTTTACACTACTGGACAATGAAATATGATATTTGAAAAACGATCGTCACGTTCGCACGTCTGTAACTTCCTTGTCTTTGAGTTTAAACTGTTAGTGTTTTACATTTTCTGAAAGCTCTTTTCAATGGCTACACAATGGTAATATTAATATTTAGAAATAAAGACAAGGGTAAGGAATGGCTAAGAAAGATTCCTGGAGAGGGGATTCAATCTACGACCTTTCCTTTTCTTTTTTCTCGGCAAATGCTCTAACCATTGAACTATCCGGTATCTTCTTGCCAGAAAAGAAAGAGGAAATACAAGCGAGAAGAGAAAGGAAGAAAGAGAAGGAAATAGGTAAGAGAAAGATAGAATCTCTGAGCAAACGAAGTCACTAGAATAAAGACTACAAGGTGAATAAAAATGAAGCTATATATAATCCAAATTTAAGCCATTAGTTCATTGCGTGAAGCATTTAAAGCTATTACTAAATTCTCACATCTTAATCAGTGCTACAGTACTGGACAATGAAATATGATATTTGAAAAACGATCGTCACTGTAATCTGTAACTCCCTTGTCTTTGAGTTTAAACTATTAGTGTTATACATTTTCTGAAAGCTCTTTTCAATGGCTACACAATGGTAATGTTAATTTTTAGAAATACGGTAAAGACAAGGGAGTTACAGACGCGCGAAAGTGCGAAAGTGTTTTTTCAAATATGATATTTCATTGTCCAGTAGTGTACATAATAAATCTCATCTTCATTTTACAAATACCTTCTTAAATCCAAACATTTTCTTCTTCTCACTCGTCTCTCTCCAGATTTTGTGCATGGAGTCCAATCAGACCACTCGGAAAAGAGAGATGATGGATCAGCCTGTAAAAAGATCAAAAAAATATCTTTTTTCTAAGACTTCTAAAGTTTATATATCTTAAAATCTAATCGATATCTATCTAATCTCTTAAAACTTACCGGAACCTCGGTAGATTTGATGAATGGATGTCGCGTTGATTCATCCTAGAAATCATTCTGATTGAATTCTGATTTATGAAAAATGAATAAAAGACTAAAAATCTAATCTAATAATTGAAGATTCATCTAATTTAAATGACCTCTGTAGCTTGAATGGATGGAATAACATTGACTGGCTCTTCTTCATCATCTTCTCCTCCATTATCCCCCATTACATCATCATCTTCGTCTTGATCGATCACATTCTTAGCTGATTCCTTTTGACGTTCCATTTCCTTTTGTTTCTTCTAAAAACGTTTGATTATGTGGAACAATTTGTTTGACATTTGAGACTAACCTTTCTGTCCTCTTTGTAAGCAGTCACCGTTTTACTCGCAAATTCTCGAGCCGGCTTCTTGAACTTTAACGTCTTCGTATTCTCGTTTGACTGAAAATTTGATTTTTAACTTTATAAGCTGAGTTAAAGTTGCTTCAAAGCGCTTACATGTTTCTTGCTTGCTTTCGTTGTTGTTTCTTCTTCAGTTTCCATCTCATAAGATCTCTCTCCATCATCCAATAGCGCATCTTGATCATCTTGATCTTCTGACTCAACAATAGTCGTTGTTTCATCATCTAAAAAGAAATGTAATGAGGAAAATGAGTACTGAGAAAGAAAATGAGGAAGTTTTGTGCTTAATCTATATAATATTTTATGTGAAAAATGAATAAACTGGTGCTGAAAGTGTTTGTGAATTCGAGAACTAGATACAGTACTGGACAATGAAATATCATATTCGCGCGTCTGTAACTCCCTTGTCTTTACCATATTTCTAAATATTAATATTACCATTGTGTAGCCGTTGAAAAGAGCTTTCAGAAATTGTATAACACTAATAGTTTAAACTCAAAGACAAGGGAGTTACAGATGCGCGAAAGTGACGATCGTTTTTCAAATATCATATTTCATTGTCCAGTACTGTACACTTTCTACACTATTCCTTCAAGAAAATCTTTGAGATTCAAGATCATTCTTATCATGACCGCAAAAGTGTAGAAAGTGTACGGTTGTAAGCCTTTATAATTTCTCATAATCTGTTTGTGATTTTAAACGATTTTAAATGATTATCATTCCTACACTACTGGACAATGAAATATGATATTTGAAAAAAGATCGTCACTTTCGCGCGTCTGTAACTCCCTTGTCTTTGAGTTTAAACTATTAGTGTTATACATTTTTGAAAGCTCTTTTCAAGAGCTACAAAATGGCAATATTAATATTTAGAAATACGGTAAATAGAAGGGAGTTATAGACGCGCGAAAGTGATGATCTTTTTTCAAATATCATATTTCATTGTCCAGTAGTGTAGGAATGATAATCGTTTAAAATCGTTTAAAATCACAAACAGATTATGAGAAATTATAAAGGCTTATGGAAGTCCGTATTCTTTTTGAAATTTTCTATTTCTTCTTGGAGGTCAGTCTTCTTACTGAAACTGCCAGATAGACTCAATTGAGAGCTTAAAGTTGTTTTGTTCATTTCGAAGTATTTTAAGTTTTTCAACTATGGATTAAGTATTACTAGGTTAAACTTTAAGTTTTAAACAAAAGCCAAATGAGTGCATGCCTGTTTGTTCACTATCGGGTGCTTGTGTGGTGGTTGTGATCTCTTTTTGTGCCATCTTCGGGAATTTCTTTGCTCTCGCCGGTTTCGCAGTCGTCTTTTCCTCATTTTCCTCGTTTTTCTCTTGATCCACTTCGTCATCATACTCATCTCCGATCATTTCCTTTCCATCATCTTGCTCTTTTTCATTTTCTTCTTTCTCTTCAGATTTCCCGATCTCTTCAGTGTTTTCGGTGCTTGTGCTCAGCTCAGATTTGCCGATTTTTGTGGATTTTTTCGTTTTCTCACCCGATTTCCTTGCCCGATCCCTCTCCAGAGCTCTTTTCCTCTTCTAAAAAGAATAGAAAACTCTCACGTCACACTAGATTTCTTTACAAATTTGATAGTCTAATTTGATTGCTTTGAAAAAGTGATTTTTAACAAAAGAATAGTGGTGAAAAGTAACTCAAAACTTCAAGACAAAACTAATCTGCTTTGAAAAAAAAAGATTGCTTTTTCTAAAAATTAGAAACCTTACCGTACTCGTCTCCCTTCATCTCGTGGCTTTCCTTTTTCGTCGTCGGCTTGGGTTCTTCTGTAAGATAAGGAACAACTGTTGCAACAGATACTACTGTAGTCAATGTGTGAACAACGTTCAACGTTTGCTCGAAATAGTACGTCTAGGCAAAGGTAGCCGTGGCTACTTTTTTAACTAACTCGATTCTACTGCAATAGTATTTAGCAATCCGGCTTTCGGATGGAGAAATTGTAGAAATGAGAGGTTTTTTTATAAGTTGAAATTGCGCAAGTTATCTTTGATGCCACTAGATTTCTCTTCTAGATAAATTTCGCAATAATTTTCCCTTTACAAACCCGGTTGAGTCTCAATGGGATTCTTGAAAGTCTTCACATTTGTCGACTTTTTCATCGCGCATCCATTGCTGAAGTAGATCACCTGGAAAGAAATTGTTCTTTTGTTTTAAATTCGAGAATTTGAGCTTATGAACAATTCAATTTGAGCTTATGAACAATAAGATTTTAGGCTCTTACCGGATGACTTAAAGGGATACCTTACTTCAAATCTTTTAGCTATATCTATGTTTTCAGTTTTTTGTTCAAAGAAATGGGGAAATTTTTAAATGGCTGGGTCCGGCTGACTGCAATTTGTAACGCAAAGCAGCCAAATTTGGGTAAAAATTGATCCCAGGAGTTTGGGCATAGACTGGCTTACTCGCTGAACGCTTTTCCGCCTTTACAGATTCAAAAAGAGCCTTTACAGATAGCGAGCGATTAAGCGATCGCACAAATACAGTTATTTATTTCTCTTTTGCTTTGTAGATGATACAAAAGAGAAGCAATTTAGCTGTAAATTTGTACCCTGGGGTTTTTAGGGTCGGGGAATCGATTGGAGCTACTGTATTCTCTCTAATAGTTGTGCGCACTACTATTTTGTCAACCCCCTCCTGGACCGCATTAGAGAGTGCACTACTATTTGAGAGAATACGGTATTCATTTTGTTGGGTCTGCCAATTCTCATCTCCAATCTCAAATAAGATCACAATAGATTAGTCGAACTAGAAATTCTGAAGCTTTTTTTTTGTTCTATGCTTGATATAATAAGCTTGTGAGCATAAATCTTTGAACAGATTACTGCAATCTCTTCTACTACATGTCCTTTTCATGTTCTGTCATTCAGAAGTGCTACAAATTCTAGCTAGTCCAGTCAAAGGTTCTTTTTAAATCATCCGATTTTTAAGTTATCCTGTAATCGAAGAGAGCCAAATAATAGCTCCATGCTTCATTTTTATTACAGAAAATAGAATTCTGTCATGTCCACCTTTTAATCCATTGCTTTCTTCTCCGCACTCACCTTTTCAGTGTCCTCTTTTGTAAAAGAGGCTGGACGGCTCATTGCCGATTCGGTATTTGTGATGCATTCACCTTCTTCATAAAAGTACATGGCTGACTAAAAAATCGAATCATAAACTTAGTTAAATGGAAAGTAGGCTTAAAAATCAATGGTAGTATCAAAGTGTTTGCTTTTGCTTACATAACCCATTAGGTTATGTCAGCAAAATAGTGAATAGTTGCAGTGACTGGTTTGGCTAAAAGTTAACGAGAGTCTCTTCTTTTCAAGCGCTTAAAATATTGAAAATCGATCTTAAAACCCACCATGCATTGCACATTCCTCACACACAAAGCCACACACTCTTCCAGAGATTCACTCAATGTGACATTTGTGGCAAAACCGACAAGAACCGAGTCGTCAGCACGGGTGAATTGAGCTTCTTGGCAATCCATTGGAATGTCATCTGTAAATTTATAGATTTTAAGCCATTTTCTAGAGCTTTTTTAGAGCTTTTTAAGATCTTTTCTAGAGCTTTTAGTTATTTTCTTCGATGCCACTGAAAAATGAAAAGATTTGACCGGCTCTGAGTTGACAGAAAAGTGCATTCAAAGGCAATAATGACCTTACTTCAAAAGGGAAGAAAATCCGGACTACGATTCGCGAAAAGTACCACTCTATTTTACTCACAAAGTTCAGAAATTTGAAAAAAAGAACAAAGATCTAAAGTTACTAGAAGATTTTGAAGAATCTTCTAATGTTTTCTATAACTCTAAACTTTTAAAAAACCAACCAGTCAAGCAAAATTTCTCGAAATATCTCTTCCCAGCCGCTGCCGTTTTCTCTCCATTTCCCATTGGTTTGCTTTTATCTTTGTAAATTGTACAAGTGAAAACAACATGATCATAGACAAAGGAAGAGCAAAGAATTGAACGACCGAATGGATCCTGAAAGTATGCTAATAAATTTTACAGAACTAAACATAAATTTTGTAAAAAAATCAACAAGAAATTTTACCCGATTGTTTGAGCAAGTGCTCATGCATTCCTCTTCACTGAAATCTTTATAGACAACATTATCTCCGGCAGTCATTTGAGTGTTGTCGACGACGAAAAACGCCGAAGCTTTACCCTCACAGATTGCTGAAAAGAGATCAATGTTTATACTTTAGTGTTAAGCTAGAAAGATAGCTGTAATTTCAAGTTAAACGATAAACTTTACTTCAAAAGCTTTCCTTGTATGCATGGAAAATAACAGGGATTTGTCTTGGTGTTGAACGTTTTGCAATTTTAATTTTTTAATATTTAAAATATGAGATTAAAGAGTAGATTTTTCAATTTAACCAGATCTTTTTTTAAAGATAAATAAGAAAGTACTAGTTTTTTTAAAAGAAAAGATTCTTAAAAAGCACTAAGAAAGGTTTTGCTTTGAATTGACTGACTTTGAAACAGTTTCGCTGTTTCAAATGGGTTTTCCGCTTAAGAAACCATTTTTCTTGACCCCAATTTGAATCGAATAAATGAAAACATTGATCTTCTAGCAACCTATCGATTCTTTCTTCACAGCTTATCGTAAATTTTGGAGTTCTTAAGAAAACATGATGTCTCGATTGGGGAAAAAAAACGAGAAACCGTTCACTTTTCACTTGGTTGTCAAAAAGGAAAGCCTGTTTTTTTTGTGATGTCCTTTAGGAAAAGAAAATCAGAGGAAAATCCATTTCTACGCCAATCAAAGACTTCTTTTTAAGAAAAGAACTACATAAAGAGATTCATAGGGTCGAGATTTACAGAAAAAAAAAGTATGAGAAAAGGAAAGATCTAGTCATTTTCAACGTTTCGATTTGATTGTTGAGTGAAAGGAGGGGGAAAATGCAATTAGCGAAAGAATTAGATCAGTAGTTGAAGACTTTTTTTTTTTGATATATTGATTTAGAAAATTGCAAGTTTCATAAAGAAAAGTAGAAATTGGATTATTTTTAGCAAGTTTCATAGCTTTGACACGTTTTCATAAAGCTTGTGATTTTGAGTTATCGGTAAATACTTTACGTCAGAGCTATTGGCAAAAGATATTACCTTTTCTTCTACCTCTACCTTTCTTCTAGTATTACCTCTTTTCCCTTATCACGTTAAGCTTCACGGACAGTATTTGACAGTTACATTTTACCATAAATTTAGTCAATGTTTAGTTAGCCAATGTTAGTTAGCCAATGTTTAGTTAGCCAGGTAAGTTAGCCAATGTTTAGTTAGCCAATCTAATGTTAAGTTAACCTTTCTTCTAGTATTACCTCTTTTCCCTTACCACATTAAACTGTACGGATAGTTAGTTAGTTAGCCTCAATTCAAGTAATCAAAGATCTTTAAAGCTAGACAAAACTAAAGAAAGTTAAGTAGTATATAACGTTTTTTTTTCAAGCATGAGCCATTTTATCATTCTTTTTGAATCCTCAAGCTCTCAGATATGAGAATAAAACTGCTTTTTTAACAAAAATCGAAGTTTCCTGACTTACCTCCACTATTGATCATCATTTTGCCTTGAGGAGCTGCCAATGCTGTAGCCAAGCATAGGCCAAATATTAAAAGTTTCATTGTTGTTGAAAAGAATCTGGATATCGTGTAGAAAAGAGAAAAGGAGGGGAGAGATCTCTTGGATGAATCGCCTCAAATCTCTGGATGGGATTGAGAGAGGGGCGGAGTCAATCTCTCTCTCTCTCTCTTCCTTTCTCAAAACCATTCTTCTGACTTTAAGCTAAAATATGGCATCCACTGCCTGGTGAATTATGTGTGTACATTTGGGGAGAATTTCCTCTAAATGTCTCTTTGAGAAACAGGCTTGATAGCACTCTGATTTGTTGGGATTTTGGTAATAAAAATTCTTGGACGAGATTAGGTTAACTGCAGATAAAGGAAATCTAATTTTTAAGTAACAGTATCCAGATATTTAAATAGTAAAAATCTGTATGAATCCAGTAAATTTATAATTTTAAATGGTTGTCAGAGACTATTTTAACCCTTTGTCTCAAGAAAAGTTCCAAGGGAATCGAATCGGCTTCGGGTTTTGCATATAATAGCTTTTCACAATGAAAAGACCCCTATTTTTTCTCCAGGAAAAGATCCAGGAAACATATCATATCAATCTTATTTTAGATTAGATCTCAGATCTTTCAAAAGTCATCAAAATCTTTGCACCAAAAGCACAGATTGATTAACCGAATCAGCTTCACAAATAGGAAAAAGCGAACTACAGTACTGGACAATGAAATATGATATTTGAAAAACGATCGTCACGTTCGCACGTCTGTAACTTCCTTGTCTTTGAGTTTAAACTATTAGGGTTATACATTTTCTGAACTATCTGAACTATTTCTGAACTATACAAACTATTAGGATTATACATTTCTACATTATACATTAAAGCTCTTTTCAAGGTAATATTAATGGTAATACGGTAAATGGTAATATTAATATTTAGAAATACCGTATTTTTTTGACGCATTTCAGCGCGCGCGAAAGTGACGATCGTTTCTCAAATATGATATTTCATTGTCCAGTACTGTAAAAGCTTTTCACAATGAAAATACCCGAATTTTTTTCAAAAGACCCTAGCTCTCAGATGTAGAATAAAACTGCTTTTTAGCGTTGAATAAACTATTATTATTTCCGAGAAGAATCCTAATCTCTCTTGGGTATTTTTCTATAATATTGCAGAAATTACGATAACATATCTAACTCCTGCTTTACCAAACTTTAAAAGAAACCCGATCCACCAAACTCTCACTGTGCATTTCCCTCTCCAGCTCAACTTTCTAAAATCAGATATTTCAAGAGAATCTAGAAAATCTCGAGTCTAAAAAACTGCAAGTTTTCCTTTTGTGAAAAGATTCATTTCATTAGGGCAGCCCGGAAAACCGGCTTCGCTCACCCGTTTTTCTCGATGCCCGATTGCATAAGGAAAAAGGAAAAGAATGGCTCTCTTTAGGCAAAAATCTCGATCCCTTCTTCTTATTGCCTTGAAAATGACCCTCATTTTTCTGTTTTTTTTTTATGAAATGCCTTTATCAGGAGCGAGTTTTGCGCGCCAATTGGGTGACGAGACCATATTTTTGAGGACAGGTTTTGGCTGATGGGAAAAGAATGGCTCAGATCTTCTTGATATCGCTCTTGATAAAAGGATTTTAAATGGAAATTGATTGGGTAGAATAATGATAATGAATAGGTTCGAATAGGTTCATAATTGTTTGAGCTGACAATTGTGGGAATTAGAAGTAAAAGGCTCGAGGCCTATGTGTCTTTGCCTGCGCTTTAATAAACACATGCTTCCTCGCTTCCACTCAGAATCTCAAAGAGTCCTAAATGAGGAAATCAATGTGCCAGGAGGTGTTTGTTTACTAAAGACCAAAATAGCAAGCAATTTTTGTTAATTTAACTCTAAACTGGCTAGAGGAAGGTTGATTTAATCCTAATTTGATTTAACCAGTCTACTGTAGCCTGCAGTAGTCTACTGTAGCCTACAATAGTCTACTGTAGTCTACAATAGTCTACTGTAGTCTACAATAGTCTACTGTAGCCTACAATAGTCTACTGCAGCTTACAGTAGTCTACTGTAGCCTACAATAGTCTACTGTAGCCTACAGTAGCCTACTGTAGCTTACAGTAGTCTACTGTAGCCTACAGTAACCAGTCTACAGCCTTTTCTTTCTCCCAAAAATCGATCCTCAAATGTCGAATATGATCGGGAAAGTGTGAATGTGAGTTGTGTAGTATTTGGGTTATCTGATTGATCTGATGAAAAGAAAAAGGGAATGGATGAGATGAATGGGAGAATGGAGAATGGAGAATCGAGGGGAGAAGACCCCCGACCTCTGAGGATTGAGATGAACCGGGTAGATAGAGGAGGAGATGGGAGGAGAGGATGGGACTGTCCCCTCATCTCATCCAAACACTTCTGTCACATAACCGATCGCCACATAGCTCATAGATGAGAGAATCTTAGGAATTGGAAAGGGAGAGGTAATCGAAATAATTCTTTGACAGTTCGCTTAACTTTTTTCTTTTTAATAGTGTAATATACGAATGAAAGAGTGATTCTTAAACTATTTATTCTTTTAAAACTATTCTAATGTGAATCAGACAAAATAGTTCTTTCGGTTCATTTTGTGACACAAAGCCCGAGTGGCTTGTTGCATGGAGCGGTTGTGGGACAAGCTGAACAAGTGAAAGCCGGGTTAAAAAGCCGGTCGGGTTAAACAAGCCGGGTTAAAAAGAAGCAAAGGAATTGGCAAGAAAAGGTAGGAGGATTGAACGCTTGACCTTTTGCTTTCCGCTGCTTTGCTTTAACCACTGGACCTTAATTTGTCAAGAGAAAGAAGGAAAGAAAAAAGAAAGAATCAAAGCTCTGTTTTCTTACAATATCGTGTATGAAACCGGACGACCGAAAACTGGGAAATGATCCGTGACGAACCCGAACAAATGCATCAGCTCCGGGTCGACGTAGTGGAATGTGATGAGGAAATTCGACCAGCAAACGGCTTTCTGAAAGAGAAGTTGTAGAATAATAGAGTTTACTGAGAAAAGGTACAGGTAAACTCATGTAAAAACTTATTTTAGAACTCGTGAGACTTGGCAACAACGGTAATTTGGTCAAAAATTGGACAAGCTTTTGCAAAAAGCGGTGGTTTCCCCGAAGTATGTAAAAGTATAATTTGCCTAAATAAATGAATGTAAATCCAAATTGGAAAATCCCTCGTTTCGGTGACGTTGTCCCCAATCGAGTGGGAAAATCGATGAATTCATTAAATTCAAGTGAAAGTTTTTAAAAAAATCAAAATTTCTAGAATTCTTCAATAGCTTCAAGCTTCAAATAGCTTCAAATATTCAAAATAGCTTCAAGAACAATCTCAAGAGCTGACATTGACTGTCTTCTTCAAACATAAATGCTAATTTTTCTGCAAATTTTGTGCTTTTCCAAACTAGAATAAAGTTTTGCTGAATTTTGAATTTCTTGGTGTTTTCTAAACAATTCTAAATTTGAGCCAAAACTGATAACCGCAAAATTCAACCGCAAAGTTAACTAATTTTAAGTTCTTTGAGACAACCAAAAGATTTTAAGATCATCGCTAAAATTCTACGTTTGGTGCTCTTTGGCCCCTTCACAAATCACAAAAATTTCTGTATCTAATGATGAAAAGAAAACTTTTGAATCCTCCTTTCTTTTTCGTTCTGAAAATTTGGATATAAGCTTGATTTTTGATTCTCTACAACTTTTCCATTGACACCAAAATGGGTTTCTTTTGAAGAAAGTGCTCAAACTGTCACATATGACAATAGCCCGCAGTTTTCAATTCACCAACCCAATAGATTAAGATTAGCCTTGATTTGCGGAGAAGTCAATGTCGAATTTGAAGATTCGGAAACGGCCAGAAGAGATTGGACATGAGAGAGGGAAGGGGGTTGCGTAAAAGCCCTGCGCCAGACGACGAGCGATTACGCGGCCGCACAAAGAACACGTAGAACACACAAATTTTAAGCGAAACTACTAAGTGTATCTTTTTGAAAATTTGGATATAAGCCTACTTTTTGATTCTCTACAACTTTTCCATTGACACCAAAATGGGTTTCTTTTGAAGAAAGTGCTCAAACTGTCACATATGACAATAGCCCGCAGTTTTCAATTCCCCAACCCAATAGAATAAAGTTTTGCTGAATTTCTTGGTGTTTTCTAAACAATTCTAAATTTGAGCCAAAACTGAAAACATCAAAATTCATGTATGACTCGAAAAGTTAACTAATTTGAAGTTCTTTGAGACAACCAAAAGATTTTAAGATCACCGCTAAAATTCTACGTTTGATGCTCTTTGACCCCTTCACAAATCACAAAAATTTCTGTATCTAATGATGAAAAGAAAATTTTTGAATTCTCCTTTCCTTTTCCCGTTTCTGTTATCAGCGCTTGTGCTTTCCTCAAAACTTGCCAACTGTTTACTCGTCTCTTCCCAGAAATTGATTACTTACTACACAAGAAATCCTTCGAAAATCACTAAAATGATCTTAAAACCTATTCTTGTCGCTATTCTAGGCTATTTAAGTTATTGTTTTCTCTCAGGATCAAAGAATTTACCAGTAATTGATGTAAATGGAACGTTTGATCGAAAATACGAGCTGGTTGCTGAGGATTTTAGGTGAAATTTTTATAGAAAATCGATGAGTTCGGGGGTGGGGATGAGTGTCGCCTATTCAGCCACGAAATTGATCGGAGCTTTAGCTTTTGCCACATTAGCATCATGGAAACAAGTCGATTACAATGATAAAGTCGTTTTTTAAACAAAATCTTTTAAAAAAATCAAATTCAGGTTAATGCGACCTTTTTTTTGCGCTACTGGACATTTGCGCACCTTTTTTTTGCTGGAAAAGGCCTTAGGAAAGGTCATAGAGCTTCAAAAATGTTCTCATGGAAGGGAATCGTATGCGTAGATTCCGAATTTCGACAAATCAGACCTCGCTGACACGTCAAATTTGGGCTAAAAGGCAAAAACTACGCAACTTAACGCTTTTCCGCAGTTTTTGCCTTTTAGCCCAAATTTGACGTGTCAGCAAGGTCTGATTTGTCGAAATTCGGAATCTACGCATACGATTCTCTTCTATGAAAACCTTTTTAAAGCTCTACGACCTTTCCTAAGGCGTTTTCCAGCAAAAAAAAGGTGCGCAAATGTCCAGGTGCGCAAAAAAAAGGTAGCATTTGTCCCACCCCATGAATTCATTAAATTCAAGTTAAATTATTAAAAATTTCTAGAAAATTGCTTCAAGAACAATCTCAGGGGCTGACATTGGCCGTTTTGCACAAAGGAGAACTTGTCATCAATTTATGGGGTGGAAAGGCGGATGTGTGAGTTTTTAAAGACAAAAATTGCAGGTGGCTAACAGGAAAATCTCCGAAATTGTTCCAAATTAATGAAATTATTACTCTAAAATATTATTTGATGTCTTTATTCGAAAAGTTTCAACATTTCTAGAGTTGCCGGCCGAAATTGGACAGAAAACACGATGAGTGTCGCCTATTCAGCCACGAAATTGATCGGAGCTTTAGCTTTTGCCACATTAGCATCAAGGAAACAAGTCGATTACAATGATAAAGTCGTTTTTTAAACAAAATCTTTTAAAAAAATCAAATTCAGGTCACAAAATATTGGCCTGAATTTGGAAAACATGAAAAAGATGTGTTAACAATTGACGATATTCTCAATCATAAGTCTGGTCTTATCAAATTTTCAAGAGATTTCACCTTGAATGAAGCAAAAGACGAGAGATTTATGTCAAAATTGATTGAAGAGGTGAGAAATGCATTTGAATTTATTGATATTTATTGGTTACACAATCGATTTAGAGCGATAAGAGTAAGTCTTATGTTTGAGTTGATGGCTAGCATAGAGTTGTAGAGCTCAGTGACAATGAGAGCTAGGGACTAGTCATTCATTAACAATGAGAGCTAATCATTAGTCATTCATTAACAATAAGAGCTAATCATTAGTCATTCATTAACTAAATGAAGTCAATAATGAAGTTAGGAATGAGTTTACAAAGCTATTAAAATGTAAACAATGATTTGAAAAAAGTTTAGGTGTCTATTAAGCTGTCCAGAAAGTCTTTTCCTTTTCCTTCGTTCCTTTTCATAATTCCTTTTGAAGAAACAACAAATTCATCAATTAATCTATGGATTGCTCTAAATAAAAAAGTGTTTATTGTTGGTCAATTTCCCATCTCTTTAAGTTATCTATTGACACGAAGATAGATTTCCTTGGCTAAAGTGTCTAAACCGTATCATCGAGCCGTTACCCTTTTTGACTACCCGACTTCATGCTCCCAAAAAAGCCAGGCATAAGACATTTTAAAACCCGTTTTAATGTTATTTTGCGAAAAAATAATTGGCCTTTTTAATGAAACAAACCGTAGTTAAATTGGTGCATTTGTTGGCTTTAAACGGAAGTACGAAAACGAAAGAAAAGACTTTCTGAACAGCCTAATACTTGCTAGGAATTTTGCTCTTTTCTTTTCATACTTTTTTCCAAGATGAATTATATTAGGTTGTCCAGAAAGTCTTTTCGTTCCTTTTCAATAATGAAGTCAGGAATGAGTTTACAAAGCTATTAAAATGTAAACAATGATTTGCAAAAAAGTTTAGGTGTCTATTAAGCTGCCCAGAAAGTCTTTTCTTTCCTTTTCGTACTTCATTTTGAAAAAAACAACAAATTCATCAATTAATCCATAGATTGCTCTAAATAAAAAGTGTTCATTCTTCAATTTCCCATCTCTTTAAGTCAATTTTGGTTCACTTTCAAGCAAATTCAACATGTTTTTCGTAAAAAATCTATAAAAACCTTTACGAAGAAAGTTGGCTGAATCAATTTCTCTGAAAATTTAGCTATATACTAAACTTTTTGTGCTCTATCTTTTATCTATTGACTCGAAGATAGGTTTCCTTAACTAAAGTGTCTAAACCGTATCATCATTTTGACTACCCGACTTACCGCTCTCAAAAAACATCCAGACATAAGACACTTTTAATAGAGAACAATTGATTCGTCTCATTCCAGAAATTTCGCACAATTGTTGTCGTTTTAAAGCAACAACCGGGTTCTCGATCCTAGAAATAGAGTGGGGAGTGGGACAAATGCGACCTTTTTTTTGTGCACCTTTTTTCCCCCTTGCCCTTAGCCCCCGTTTTAAGCTCTAAAAGCTAATATTACCAATTTCGATTCCAAAGTTGTTTTCTAGGTAATTTTAGGGCGTAGAATCGAAATTTTGACATATCAGAGCTTGTGGAAACAAACGGACCGAGTTATACAAAGAGAAAAATCGACAATTTTCTGTAATTTGATGTTTTGTCTTTCAAATTGGTTCCACAAGCTCTGATATGTCAAAATTTCGATTCTACGCCCTAAAATTACCTAGAAATCAACTTTTGGAATAGAAATTGGTTAATTTTTTTAGGCTTTTTAAACGCGGCAGGTGCGCAAATGTCCGGGTGCCCAAAAAAAGGTCCATAGA
Organism: Mesorhabditis belari; assembly: GCA_958450365.1. NCBI lineage: Eukaryota > Metazoa > Nematoda > Chromadorea > Rhabditida > Rhabditidae > Mesorhabditis > Mesorhabditis belari. The sequence continues at coordinate 1,143,311 of CAUEEP010000757.1, read as the reverse complement.
GTTCCACTCCCATAGAGTGTGCTCCTCACGAGTAATGCGTTTTTTAAAACGCACACTTAGGAAAAATTACCGTACTTTTAGCGAAAATTATTGCAAAAAATTGGCGCAAAAAAACACGAGCGACGACTTATATAAAAGTAAGAAAGCAACTACAAATGAATCCGATTCCTATACCTCGAGTACCGTGAAAATTGATCCACTCTTCCAGGCAGATAGTTCAAATTTGACACAGATTTTCTTTACGTTTTCACACTAGAGTGTACTAAGTAAATTGTGGGTTTTCTATTACCGAATTTCATAAGGAACATTTTAAGACCAACCACAAGTTGATCGGTCAATTGGAAGTTGAGAAGATGAAGGAGAAGAGAAAGAGTCGTGAAATTCCGACTTATATAAGACTCTTTTTAAAGATATTCAGCCGTTTAACTGATTTGGTGGCAAATTCCCTTCACATGCAAAGATATCCAATTTGCTCGACGTGTAAAGAGGATTACTCGTAGTTGCTCGACCAAAAGCGTCGATTAATCGAGTAAAAATGACTCATGCGGATTTTACTCGAGTAATTACTTGCTCGCGATGAACCCACTCTAATTTTTAAACCCGTTTTAATGTTATTTTGCGGAAAAATAATTGGCCTTTCTAATAAATAAACCGTCGTTCATTTGTTGTTCATTTGGTGCATTTGTTGGTGTTAAACGGAAGTACAAAAAGAAATGAAAAGATTTTTTGGACTAGCCTGGTTTGGTTAGGCTTACAAACTCGAACTTTTAATTGACTCGTGCATAAACTACTGGACAATGAAATATCATATTTGAAAAACGATCGTCACTTTCGCGCGTCTGTAACTCCCTTGTCTTTACCGTATTTCTAAATATTAACATATACCATTGTGTAGCCCTTGAAAAGAGCTTTCAGAAAATGTATAACACTAATAGTTTAAACTCAAAGACAAGGAAGTTACAGACGCGCGAAAGTGACGATCGTTTTTCAAATATCATATTTCATTGCCCAGTAATGTAATTTAGCAATTTTCCAGGTCCCCTCAGGATCACGAAAAGCCCTAATGAATCTGTAGTTCAAATACTGTAGCTCCTTATCAATCCAACTTCAGAGTGTCCCCATGTGGGCCCCGGGCGAACGAATCGGTTATCACGCCTTGACCTACGGTTTTCTCCTTGATCAACTCTTTCAACGAATCCACCCCAAGAAACAAACAATTCAAGAATTTTATGAAAAAGAGATCAGATCAAAAGTTCCAAGTTTGAAATAAGGAAAAGCCCAAGTTTTTCAAGTTTTAGATGGTGATTTCTACTTGGGTGTCCGAAAGGAAGAAGCTCACCGAATCGCTCGAATCACTCTAGACAGCCTGTGGCAAACTATGAAAAATCATTGGGATCACTTCGCAGTGTAGACTTTTTCGAATAATGGTTTATTTTCACTATTCCAGAACTTGGCCCGTTTTCTATGCGTATTTCAAGAATGGTGGACTGGCGCTCGTTTCAGGGAACAGTCCAAGCTTTCTCTCGGTGTCGAGGAGAGTAAGTTGGGAGACTTTTCTTAGAAACTATTCCATAATATTAAATATTTTGATGTGTAAGTACATTAACTTGAAAACTGACTGATTGAGTTCACCTCAAAACGACTTCAAAGCTTGCTAAGCGTCGAAATTTCCACCAAAGCTTTCCAAAGCTTGCGTTCAAGTAAGAAAGTTTAGAGTTAGACAAGTAAAACTTTCAACAATAGCCTAAACAACTGTAAAGTTCAGCTTTAAGTAATTGAATAGTTTAAAACGTTTCCAATATCGACAAATCGAATTCGATTCCAATTCGATTCCAATACAGGACATCATTCCATACAATGACATCGATGTCCTCCAATTTCCATCAACGAGTGCCCTTGGAGTGGGAACTGCGGCTGGTTTTACTCGGGTTGTGAGACAATTTTGGATAGGTAAAATCAAATTCTTATATTTCTTAAAGAAAAAAAATCTCTTCAGGTGGTGTGATTTCAGAAGAAATTTGGAGAGATTTGGAAAAACCAGCAATATTTGATGAAGAAGATTTCGTGCTCGGGCTTCGACGATGGATGAAACACGGGCTTTTCTATAGGAAGATTGAAAAAGCTGATAGGGTGAGAGAAGCTGTTGAACTAGATTCTGTAATACAACTGGTAATCTAGCTTTGAACGCTTTCACTTAGTGGTCAATCTTTGTTTGGATAAAGCTGCTTTTCTAGTAGCACAAAAACTGATGCTTATTGATTGATATGTTTCAGTTCACGATCAACTTCCCCGGAAACGGTGGTCAATACGTGGATGTGGATCAAAAAAGGGATTTGATCATCGTTTTGATGCGAAATGGATTAAGAGGAGGATTGGGCGATCCGGCATTTGATGGAATCCGAAGGAAAATTATTGAAATTGCTGATGAAGATTAGCGTTTTTCAAAGTGAATTTTCGATTTTTCAATAAAATGTTTCGTTTTTCTGGGAAATCCGGGTCTTTTCATTGTGAAAAGCTATCATATTTCTCTGTTTTTAGCGTCACTTTGTCCAAATCATTGAGATCAATTATTGGGTTGGTGAATTAAAAACTGCGGGACTTTGAACTAAAATTTATTCAACATAAAACCATAAATTCATTCGAAATAATTTCCATTATTATTGACGACCTGCTCATTTTACAGGCAATTTGAGGATTCCTCTTCGTTAGTAGGATTTTGGTTTTGAATCGAAAAGCTTTCAAAGCCAATTTTTGACTGCTTCTTCCGAATCAAAGTGTTTTCCCGCCAGCTCATTACTCATGATCCGGAATAAATAGTAATCAAGAGGGGCGAGGTCCGAACTGTCTGGGGAATGCGCCAAAAGTTCCCAAGCAAGGCTATTTATTTTAGAGCGAGTCAGTTTTGCAATATGAGGGCGCGCGTTGACGTGGATGAGAACGATCTTTGACTTGGAGGGCCATAGAGCTCATAGCTAGAGCACAATTAAACGCTAGTTTTCATTCGAATAGAGCTAATTTTGACTAAGTTTTGTGATTTCTTATTGATTGTGATTAAATAATATCAAATTTAAACTAATTAAATGTTAAACTGAAAGCTGTTTACGGCATTTTCTTTAAATATTGGGTTGGTGAATTGAAAACTGCGGGACTTTGAACTAAAATTTATTCAACATAAAACCATGAATTCATTCCAAATAATTTCCATTATTATTGACGACTTCTGCCCATTTTACAGGCAATTTGTGGATTCCTCTTTCGTGGTAGGATTTTGGTTTGTGTGTGAGACAAGTGTGAGACCCAAAAATGGAGGACTGGAGATGCCCCAGTTTGAGCACTTTCTGCAAAAGAAACCCATTTTGGTGTCTATAGAAAAGAAAAATAGAAAGGTTGTAGAGAATCAAAAATGAGGCTTATATCCAAATTTCCAAAAAAATACACTTAGTAGTTTCGCTTAAAATGCAAGTTTTGTGAAAATTCGTAAATTTGGAATTTCTTCAAAACCAGTTTTTGGATCGTTTTGAAAATTTGGATATAAGCTTGATTTTTGATTCTCTACAACTTTTCCATTGACACCAAAATGGGTTTCTTTTGAAGAAAGTGCTCAAACTGTCACATATGACAATAGCTCGCAGTTTTCAATTCACCAATCCAATAGATTGAGATTAGCCTTGAGGAGAAGTCAATGTCCAATTTGAGGATTCGGAGCCGGCCAGATTGGTTTGGTAAAGCGAGAGGGAAGGGGGTTATGTAAAAGCCCTGCGCCAGACGACGAGCGATTACGCACAATGTGCTCTTTGTCCACAGAACACACAAATTTTAAGCGAAACTACTAAGTGTATCTTCTTGAAAATTTGGATATAAGCTTGATTTTTGATTCTCTACAACTTTTCCATTGACACCAAAATGGGTTTCTTTTGAAGAAAGTGCTCAAACTGTCACATATGACAATAGCTCGCAGTTTCTAATTCACCAACCCAATATTATCCAAATTTGGCTGCATTTTTCCTACAAGTCCAGCTGGATACAGCCGGTCAAAAATTTCCCTATTCTTTGAGAAAAAAAACTGGAAACAGATAGATATAGATAAAAGATTTAAAGTAGATTTGAATCTTTTCTTTTTAATTCATCCGATAGTTCTTATATTGTTTTAAATTTTTTTATATTCCGATAGTTTTCATGTAATTGAACAGAGTCCAATTTCTTTATTGTTCATACGCTTAAATCAAATACAAATACAAGAATTTAAACAAATTCATTAAACCTTTTACCCATTAAACCAAAAAGTAAAAAGCTGAATGAAGAAAAAGTTTTTATTTTTCTTTAATTCCATGCCGCAAAATTGAATCGCTTTTCGTGTTCTAAAGTCATACACATTGCACTTTTTTGAGTCGACAACTCTGGGAATTGATTTTTTAAGTATTTGAGACTTCGTTTTGAGAAAAAACTAGTTTGATTGTTTGATTTAGCTAGCGTTGCTGAGCCTAAATTCGAGAATCTTTCGTTTTGCTTGCTTGCTGAGCAAGCAAAACGAAGCAATGCTTTGCTTGGAGCCAATGCTTTGCTTGGAGCAATGCTTTGCCTAGGAGCAATGCTTTGCTTGGAGCCAATGCTTTGCTTGGAGCCAATGCTTTGCTTGGAGCAATGCTTTGCTTGGAGCAATGCTTTGCTTCAATCTTCAAATCTCACTTTTACATATGCTATCAGAAGTTGTGTATTCAAGCTGTGCTTTTGATCTTCAATTTTTCATTCTCCAAAGTACAGTTCCCGGACTGTGGTTTGCGGAAGCTAAAATTATGGTGTAAGAGAGTCAAAAATGCTTGCAAAAGGGTCATTTTAAAGGGAATTTTGTGAGGTTTTACCCAAAAATAGATATTAAAACAAAAATTTCCGATATGTCTGACATTTAAAAAAAACAAGAGAAATTTCCAAAAATTCATTCCGTTTCCATCAACTCTTCAAACTCTAACGAATCAAAATTTCAGAAAAACAATAAGTTTCGCATGTTTGCAACATTTTTTCCCCAATTAATCGTGAGAATTTCCCCCGACAAATCAAAATTTATATTGGGTGAGCATTTGGTACCGTTTAGGTTTATATTAAGTGAGCATTCAGTACCGTTTAGGTTTATATTAGGTGAGCATGGGCTAACGTTTAGGTTTATATTGGATGAGCATTCGCTACCGTTTAGGTTTATATTAGGTGAGCATGGGCAACTTTTTATGGCAACTTTGTTTGGTGAGCATTCGCTACCGTTTAGGTTTATATTAGGTGAGCATGGGCTAACGTTTAGGTTTATATTGGATGAGCATTCGCTACCGTTTAGGTTTATATTAGGTTGATGCAAAAGTCTTTTTCATTTTTTTCGTACTTCTTTTGAAAAATAACAAAGTCATCAATTAACCTATGGTTTGCTCTAAATGAAAAGTGTTTATTGTTGAATTTCCCATCTTTTTAAGTCAATTTGGGTTCACTTTCAAGCAAATTCGAGAGTGAAAACGGGTTTTTCATAAAAATCTATAAAAACCTCTATAAAGAAATTGGCTGAATCAATTTCTCTGAAAATCTGAAAAAATATCTAACTTTTTGTGCTCTATCTTTTATTTATTAACATCAAGATTGGTTTCCTTAGCTAAAGCGTCTAAAATGCATCATCGAGCCGTCGCCTTTTTTGACTACCCGACTTCAGGCTCTCAAAAAAATCTAGACATAAGACATTTTAAACTCGTTTTAATGTCATTTTGCAGAAAAATAATTGGCCTTTCGAATGCAATAAACCGTTGTTCAATTGGTGCATTTGTTACTTTTTAACGGAAGTACGAAAAAAATGAAAAAGACTTTTGCATCAACCTAATATTTGGTGAGCATTCAGTATCGTTTAGGTTTATATTTGGTGAGCATGGGCTAACGTTTAGGTTTATATTTGATGAGCATTCGCTACCGTTTAGGTTTATATTTGGTGAGCTATCGCTACCGTTTAGGTTTATATTAGGTGAGCATTCAGTATCGTTTAGGTTTATATTTGGTGACAAAAGACAAAAGATCACGTTTTTTCAAATTTCTACAAGAAAAACTGATAGTAGTTTTTCCAAAACTTTCATCTGTAAATACTTTTGTTTTAATTGCAGTTAAATTCGAATGTTTTTTGTTTTCAAATGTAAACTGGAACTGAAGAATGCCTAGTTGAAGGGGTAGATTGTAGATGGGCTGAAAATTCCTCAGCTTGGTCAAATCGGAAAGAAACAGTCGCCCCGGCAACAACTTCTCTCTTTCGATGCTTGAAATGGTTGAGGGAAATTGAAAAAGAGGAAAAGTGATCGTCACTCTCTCATTTTTCCCCCCTCATTTTCCTTTTTCTTTGATAGGTCTTCCTTTATCTTCTGATATCCAGTAAATGAGTCTTGTTTGATCCAAACTACCCATTTTTTATTAAGTGCTTTGGAATTGTTGATATTGCTTTCTGATTCACATTCTTTAATTTTGAAGAGGTTCGCGAATTGCTTACAATTAGATAGATTTGCCAAGATTCTAGGCTCACTAGGGAACAGGTTTCACAAGCGCGAATCCGAACCAAAGCTATATGACTGACCCAAGTTGGATACGGGCTAAACGATGGTGTTTTTAGTTTTTGCCTAAATGATCTAGATTTAAGTAAAAGCACATTTGAAATTTGATAAGCAACCTGAACAACTTATGAGTTTGTAAGGACTATTGTCGCTCGCTAAAGAAGTGACTCGTTGGTGCAGTGCCGCTGTCTCCCGCTGTCTTTTTGGCATCTGAGTTCGCTTCTCTTTCAATCAATTTCTTTGCATAAGTCAGCTTTTGTTTGGATTCGCGCTTGCGAAATTTGACCTTTCCTTATTTAGTGCCAATTTTGAGATGAAAATTCCTTTTTCTAGAATAGCCGTTGTTTTCGATTAATCACTGACGTCTCATTGAACAACAGAGATTTTCGGCTTTCATTTTGCTTTATTTTAGTAAAATACTTGACTTTTCTTACTTGACTACTCTGGGAAAGTATTACAAATTAGATAAGAATGAGATAAATATCAAAAATGAATGAATAAAAATGCTTTATTCATTTTGGCTTTACGGGTTTCTTCTGCTGTTTTTGATCTTTCGCTTTTTTCATGGCTTCTTTGTCTAGATAATGACTGTTTTTATCATATTTTATCATATTTTATTATATTTTATCATATTTTATCTTATTTATTCTTCTTTTTCATATTCAATTGCATTTTCAGATGTTTTTTTTTTGGTTTTAACCTCATTCATTCATTTATTCTGTAGTATTTGTGTGCCTCTAAATTTCCCATTGAATTTTTGCAGCAAAATTAGGTCGTTTTCAAATCTTTTACACGAATTCCAGGCGAATTCCACGCAATTCCAGGCTTTAATACTCAATTTATCAATTTTGATTAATGCTATTTTATTAAAATAGACAATTTTTGAATATAAATCTGAAATACCAATTAGAATTTGGAGATAAATTGAGTTCTTGACACTTTCGATTGCTAAAAGCAGATAGATTTGAGATTTGAATGGTTTAATTTACATAGAAATAGTAAAAACTCGAGTTTTCATTGGGTTTTTATAGTCTTAACATAAAAATTCACAAAATTTCAATGTTCAAAGTATCTCGGAAATTTCAAATTCACCGTAAATCATTTGTAAATTAAAAGCGATTCAAAAATTTTCGTTCTTTTGCCTAAAAATCTTGATTTTCTTTCGAAATTCAAACTTTTTTCTATATTTTTCTCTTCCGCCTATTTGACTTTCAATCCTTCTTTTGAACTTTCTTTTTTTGTTTTTTTTGTTCGTTTAAAGACAAAGCAATGAATGACGATTGGATTAGTGATGGCTTTGGGGGAATTCTTCCAGAAAATTGAGAAATTTGAATAGAGGAAAGGAAAAATTGTCGAGATTTCATTTGAATGAACATTTCAAATTAATATGCCTTTAGTTAATTGAACATAAAACGATTAAGATTCTTTTGTATTTACTTTTGAGCACGAAAAGTCGAAAAGTCTAGAGCAGGAATGTTCAAACCGGGTTCTAGAGCTAGTAACCGGCAGAAGCATTTGGCCATGCAAAGGCCAAGTTCTGTCCTTGCCAGGGCCAGATTGCAAGAGGCCAAGTTCTGTCCTTACCAGGGCCATATTGCAAGAGGCCAAGTTCTATCCTTTCCAAGGCCAGATTGCAAGAGGCCAAGTTCTATCCTTTCCAAGGCTATATTGCAAGATCAGTAGCTTGACCAAGACCTGATTTCTAGCCTTGCCTAGTCTAAACTTGTGCTAGTGCTTCGAATCTTCTCAAATTCATTCTCTTTATTGAAAAGTTCTACAACTTTATAAAGTAAAAGATTTTTTTTGATTTTCTTGAACTCTTTTTAAGCGAATATTTCATTTTTTATTCAAAATCTTAAAAGGAAATTAATTTTTTATCTAAAAACAAAATCAAAAAAACATTTCTTTCTCCTCTTTTCCCTCATGAGAAACGAATCTTTTTTTTCACCCCTCCAATTTACGTCAAAAAACTTATTTCTCTTTTTCTCACATTTTTTAAACCACTTCAAAATTGCGTTTTGAGTTCAAGAATTAATCCACAAAATTGAGATTTGATTCTTTTTGTTCAAAATGTTCTTTGTTCGGTTTGCGATGAGCCAAATGGAGGAATCAATGTGGTTTCTCAAACAGTAAAGCTCAATTCCTTTAGATTATTCGTTTTCTAGAAAGTGTCTACTTTTCAGGAATTACCGTAGCCTTTATCTTAAATTCGATCTATTAATATTGCAAAGGATTTACAAAGGATAGCAAATGATACAAAAGTCGGTAGATTTTAAGATAAGTAGAAAAACGTAGAGCCAAGATCGTAGTCGTGAAAGTACAGTAGTCGTGACCGTAGTCGTGAAAGTACAGTAGTCGTGAAAGTTGACCGTTCAAAGTCCGTGAAAGTCCCTGAAAGTTCAAACTGACCAAGCCATTCATTCCAGTATCTTTGGGTTTCACACTAGAAATCTAGGCGGGTATTCTGTACTGAATTTGAATGATTTAACCTCTGAATAAAAATTTGAACTGATTGTTGTTATTTTTACGAATCGTTGATAATTTTTGGTTCTGACGGGAAAACCCTGTAGTTACTGTACTTCTGTCTTTTACTTATACTAATACTAATAAACTAATAAACTAATAAACTTCCTTAAGTCGAGAAAATTGTCGATACTTTGTGGGTTGGGGGGCACTTTTTTTGAAATTTTCACTTTTCCTGGAGTAATCAGTGACACTGAACACGAATTTCGCGTGTTTAGACCCGGTTTATCATCGAAAAGCCGACTTTTTTTTACTTTACTTACTTCTGTCTTTTACTAATTACTGTACTTCTGACTGTAAATAGACAATCTTCTCCGTCGATTTTCTCAGAATTTTCTAGAATTCAAATCTCTTCAATCGTTTATTTATTCAAATTTTTATTTACATTTATCCATTAATCGTGTCAATTTGAATGAAACTATAAGCTGACTGAGAAATCGACCGGAAATCGACTTTTTTTCGGTCGAATTCTTTAGAGAGTGGGCGGTGGTGGACTGAAGAAATATGAAATATTAGATTGACGATTTGAAAGTTGATACACTTTTTCGTATTCTCTATAAAACCGATTTAATACGCCAATTCAATTAAACTTCTCTAAATAAAAGCTCTATACAATACCAAGCGAAAGTCTTGCAACATCACTTTTTCAAAAAAATCGATGAAATTTTTTTTTATAGAAAATGCCACCTGTTCGTCGGGCTTTTTTTTGTTTTTTATTAGAATAATGCATTTACAAAAACTAATTTGAAGTTCAGCGTAAAACAAAAAAGTAAATGATAAAACTACTAAAAGATACCTCGACTCAAGCCTAAACGACTTAATGAAGTGATTTTGGCAAAAGGTGGACCGATTGAATATTAATTTTTGATGTTTCTGGATAATGTTGCAAGACTCTGGATAGACATTGCAAGACTCTGGATAGACTTTGCAAGACTCTGGATAGACATTGCAAGACTCTGGATAGACATTGCAAGACTCTGGATAGACATTGCAAGACTCTGGATAGACATTGCAAGACTCTGGATAGACTTTGCAAGACTCTGGATAGACATTGCAAGACTCTGGATAGACATTGCAAGACTTTCTGGATCTAGATTTCTGGATGCAAGATTTTCTGGATTCTGGATAGACATTGCAAGACTTTTGCACCCAGTTTTTAGGGTATCTTTTAGTAGTTTTGTCATTTACTTTTTTGTTTTACGCTGAACTTCAAATTAGTTTTTGTAAATGTATTATTCTAATAAAAACAAAAAAAAGCCCTAAAAAAAACGGGTGGCATTTTCTACAAAAAAAAATTTCATCGATTTTTTTTGAAAAAGTGATATTGCAAGACTTTTGCTCGGTATTGTATATAACTTTTATTTAGAGAAGTTTCATTAATTTTTGATGTTTCTGGATAATGTTGCAAGACTGGATAGACATTGCAAGACTCTGGATAGACTTTGCAAGACTGGATAGACATTGCAAGACTCTGGATAGACTTTGCAAGACTCTGGATAGACTTTGCAAGACTGGATAGACATTGCAAGACTCTGGATAGACATTGCAAGACTCTGGATAGACATTGCAAGACTCTGGATAGACTTTGCAAGACTCTGGATAGACATTGCAAGACTCTGGATAGACATTGCAAGACTTTCTGGATCTAGATTTCTGGATGCAAGATTTTCTGGACTGGATAGACATTGCAAGACTGATAGACTTGCACCCTGTTTTTATTTTTGATAGAGTGATATTGCAAGACTTTTGCTCGTATTGTATATAACTTTTATTTAGAGAAGTTTCATTAATTTTTGATGTTTCTGGATAATGTTGCAAGACTGGATAGACATTGCAAGACTCTGGATAGACATTGCAAGACTCTGGATAGACTTTGCAAGACTGGATAGACATTGCAAGACTCTGGATAGACATTGCAAGACTCTGGATAGACATTGCAAGACTCTGGATAGACTTTGCAAGACTCTGGATAGACTTTGCAAGACTGGATAGACATTGCAAGACCCTGGATAGACTTTGCAAGACTCTGTATATAACTTTTATTTAGAGAAGTTTCATTCAATTGGCGTATTAAATAGGTTTTATAAAGAATACGAGAAAGTGTATCAACTTTCAAATCGTCAATCTAATATTTCATATTTCTTCAGTCCACCGCCGTTGTTGTTGTTGCAAGACTTTTGCTCGGTATTGTATATCCAATCTTTTTACTTTTTCTTTTAAAATGAAGAGCAGACTCTTGGCAACCAAATCTATCTCTTGATAAGGCACATTTTTCTGTTTTTGATGAGACATGGGCACCAGATAAATACAGTGCGTTTCAAATTCTTAAACGCACCCTCTAAAATAGCGAATTTTGCATTTAGAACACCGCTACAACTATTAACCTTTTTCTATTAGAAAGAGCATGTCTTAAAACCTAAAAAACACGAAAAATAAGCATACTGTAAAAAGCAAAAATTTTGTCAAATTTTCAAAATAAAAACTTTTTGGTAAATTAATCGTTCTGGTGCGTTGACGGATTATTAGTTTTGATTTTTTTTACCTTTGATTGTTAATTTGCGTCGATAAATAGGAATATTTTCATAGTGTGTCTTAAGAATTTGAAACGGTTGATTTAGCAAAAAGTTTCTATTTTGCGGTGTTCAAAATGCAAAATTCGCTATTTTAGAGGGTGCGTTTAAGAAAATGAAACGCATTGTATTATCGAATTTAAGAAATGCTTAAGCAAATTTTGGTAACTTTTGAAACAAATTTGAGCAGAAGTTCAAGTTTTTCTGAAAATTCTTCAAATGGATCTTCAGAAACGATTGATTGGATGTAGCTGAAAATTTGGCTATTGATCTAATTCAGCTAATTCCCAGCTATTGGTCTAATTCAGCTAATTCCCAGCTATTGATCTAATTTAGCTATATCCAATCAATCGTTTGTTATGCTCTCTCTTTTTTTATTGACACTAAAATAGCTTTATGTGAAAGAAAGTGCTCAAATCACTTCATCAAGTGTTCAACATTTTTGGTTGCTCAACTTCTTGCCCTCTAGAAATCTACAAAACCTTTTCTATAACTGTCAAAAGCATGTTTTAGAGAATAAATGGGCCATTTTATTGGTAAAAACTGTAAATTAATTGGTGCACTAGTTATCCGTAAAAAGTGCACTGGATTCAAGTACCAACTTTCAAATTACCAATCTAATATATCTAACTTTTTCTATTTTTATTGTTAGATTATTTGTGTTATGATTTCTAGCATTGTAGAAATTTAGATTTTTTTTCTAATTGCCAATTTTTGCCGTCTCCTCCCTCCTAGACTTGTTTTTCGGTTTAAATGATTTTGTTTTTGTTTTAAAAATCGAGATTTCTAGTTAGAATTTAAGAATTAGAATTAGAATTGTCTTTGCCAAACGCAGGAACTTGACAAAAATTGTTTAAAACTTAAGCTTTCCGAGACAAGGCTATTGTCCGAGACAAACTTAAGCTTTCCGAGCTATTGTCCTTCAGTGAGATAACTAGCACTTCTGTTTTGAAGTTATATTCTTCGATTTTGGCTTAAATATGTTCAAGTACCCTAAAGTCGCGAGTATAAGTTCTGTTTGGTTTTCGCATGCAAATTGACGGTTGTCTCCGGTGCGGCGTGTCGAGGGTTCGAACCCCGCTGCTGCATAACTTTTTTGCTTTTTAAGAACAATAATAGAAGTAAATTTATTGAGGGTTATAGCTATTTTATGTTGTTATTTGTTGCTCCGGACGTGGCTCGGCGCGTCCGCCCTGCTCCTCTCCGGTGCTCAGTCTTATGGATCCCTCCCTGGCCTCTTCATCCGGCCAAAGTCCACGTCGACGGTCGAAAGAGATGCTTTCCAGCGTCTTCTTCAACACTATCGTCTGGATGTATCCATGCACATAACAAATAGCAATGGTGATAGGCTGTCACCCTGTAGTATCTCGCGCTCCAAGAACAATAATAAAAGTTTATATAACAATAAAAATGTATAAAAACCCTACAAAAAGAAATTCAAAGCAATTAAAGCGAATGTAAATTAAGGCAGAACTTATACTCGGATCAACTTATACTCGAGACTTTAGGGTATTATACTTTGTTTTATTTGTTTTAATGTCAATATAAATAAATTTATTTACAGAAAATCGAGAAAACATTGCTTTCCTTTTCTCTATCAATCCCTTTGGTTATCCATCGGATGGGCGCATGTGGATCGTGTCTTCGATTGATGCTCGATGCTGAATCGGATGTTAAAATACATGGTTTGTTGAAAGAACATGGTTTTCTATATGAAAATCTCAGAAGCACTAATTTCTTAGTACTTCGCAATAACAATTTTCAACATTTCTTATCGAGTCTCTTACAGACAGTAGAAAAAGTTCTCACTGAAATTGATCATAAATATTTCAGCTTCTTGGCTTTGAAATCATTTTAACCATTGTATTTTTAATATTTCAGTCATTGAACCGACCTCGATAGCCCAACCTGAGCAATCTGTAGTGATAACTCGACCGCCAACGGCTCACGGGCCAACGTTACAGGTAAGGAATGGCTAAGAAAGATTCCCGGAGAGGGGATTCAATCTACGACCTTTCCTTTTCTTTTGCTCTAGCCATTGAACCATCCGGTATCTTCTTGCCAGAAAAGAAAGAGGAAATACAAGCGAGAAGAGAAAGAAAGAAAGAGAAGGAAATAGGTAAGAGAAAGATAGAAACTCTCTGAGCAAACGAAGTCACTAGAATAAAGTCTATAAATGAAGCTATATATAATCCAAATTTAAGCCATTAGTTCATTGCGTGAAGCATTTAAAGCTATTACTAAATTCTCACATCTTAATCAGAGCTAATTTACCAAATTTTCAGGTCCCCTCAGGATCACGGAAAGCCCAAATGAATCATTTGACAGTTGGTGGGGAAGGGAATCCGTGACATTAGCATACAGGAAATCTATGATTTTGATTGTTATTCAAATGAGCTTTATAAGATTTAAAACTCTAAACTCTAAAATTTGGGGAGCTCGTCAAAACAGCCAGCGTTGGACAAGACCAGAGTTGTTCCATGCAATCAAGGTCTGTCAAATCAGCGTCACGGCAAAGTTTCTATGTTTTCCTTACTCTTATTCGATATAGAATAAAATTCTCTACATTTTGCATACTTTTGGATCACTTAAAACAGAATTTGTGTCCAGAAAAGCTCAGTTAACATCTTTTTGAACCATTTTTCGTTTTTTTTTTTGGCATTTTCTCATCCCAGATTTGTTCTAAACAGCTTCAAAACTTCAGCAGATAGGCAATTTCTAGAAACACAAATAAACTTAACCGCAAACGCTTGATTTTGGCTGTTTTGACCAGCACTTTTCGCGTGTTTTGCCTCCAGTTTCTCAGTTCTCTGTGTTCTCATCCACTCAAAGCTTATAATCCCAAAAGAATTATAATGTTTACGGGTTTTCTCTTTTTCGTAAAACTATTTTAGATTCGAGTTTTTCTGAATTCTCCTTGAATTTCTCAAAGTTTACCTGTAAAATTCTCAAATGGTGCCGAAAAGAGAATTTTTTAAAATTTTGTTTTTGGGGATTGGGACAAATGCTACCTTTTTTTGCGCACCCGGACATTTGCGCACCTTTTTTCGCGTTTTAAAAAGCTCTAAAAAGCTAATATTAACCAATTTCTATTCCAAAAGTTGTTTTTCTAGGTAATTTTAGGGCGTAGAATCGAAATTTTGACATATCAGAGCTTGTGGAACCAATTTGAAAGACAAAACATCAAATTACAGAAAATTGTCGATTTTTCTCTTTGTATAACACCGTCCGTTTGTTTCCACAAGCTCTGATATGTCAAAATTTCGATTCTACGCCCTAAAATTACCTAGAAAAACAACATTTAGAATAGAAATTTGTTAATATTAGCTTTTTAGAGCTTTTTTAAAACGCGAAAAAAGGTGCGCTAATGGGCAAGGTGCGGAAAAAAAGGTGCGCTAATGTCCGGGTGCGCAAAGGTCGCATTTGTCCCACTCCCCGTTTTTGTTCTCCTCTCAAATTTCGCCTTTTTGTCATTCATCCATTTATTTGAACACATGAATTTTTGTGATAAATTTTAAATTTCAACTCTTGGAGATCAAGATTTTAGAGAAAAATGGCACAAAATGATGATACAAGAAGGGGAACCCGATCAGAAAATTCACAATTCAAAGAGAACAATTCAAAGAGAACAATTCAAAGAGAACAAATAAAGAACGACGGATTGATAAGTAGCAAAGAAAATAGGCACAATACAACAAAAAGAACAAAGGGATTACATTAAGAAATGAAAAGATTTTCGAAAAACAAGTGAAACGTCAAATATTTGAGATTGAGAAAGGATGTAAGCCCGCGTAGGACAGGACCAGAGTTGTTCCATCAAAGTCTCCAAGTCAAACGAGACCAGGAATTCAGGTTTAATTCAATGGCATCTTATGTGCCTGCTGCTAGACCCAAGCCAGCTAAAACTAAAGCCAGGCCAAGACCTAACCTGGCTTTACTTTTGACTCTCCTCGATTCCAATACTTTGAAATTTCACTTGATACGACAATTTTTTGAGATAAAAATTCTTTGGTCAAACTATCGTAGTGAACATTGTCAAGTAAAACAAGTACAATAAAAAAAGAATAAATTAAATGGAAGCCTTTTTCGCAAAGCGAACCCAATGCTCAACAGTTTGTCGACCCAAATCAAGAACAATTGAACGAGGCTCACGACTTGGAGCTGCTGAGGAATCACCATCACCACAAGTCGATTCAGGAGCTTTTGTCATCTAAAAGAATCGAATTTATATAGATTTGACAAAGATTTTAAGCAGGGCTTGGCTTGAAGCTGAAAATACTTTGAGATCAAAAATCAAGCACATTTTCTTAATACGATTTGAAAGAAAAGTTTCTGAAAGGGTAAACTTTCATTGTTTTGAGCTCAACGTGACAAGTACAATTGATGGCGTTGACAATCGGCTTTTGATAAGACACTTAAGCAGTTAAGTATTGATTAGATTACAAGTTTTGATTGATTTGATTGGTTACAAGTTAAGTATTGATAGTAAAAATGAAAGCCGGATCTGAACGAATCTCATTGTTGAATGAATTAGCGTTTCTACCAGATTCACAACTACAATTTTAACAGATTTTAGTAAACTTTCACAAAAATAAGCTTATTATCACTGATACAATAAAAAGAAAGATTTCTGGAGAAGATTGAACCCTCGACCTTTCAGATTTCAGAGGCAGATGCTCTAACAACTGAGCTATTTGGTACCTCCTTACCAGAGAAGAAAGAGGAAATCCAAGGGGGAAGAGAAAGGAAGAAAGAGGAAGTCCAAGGGAAGGAGAAAGGAAGAAAGAGGAAGTCCAAGGGAAAGAGGAAGTCCAAGGGAAGGAGAAAGGAAGAAAGAGCAAATCCAAGGCGGAAGAGAAAGGAAGAAAGAGAAAGATTCAATCTCTGAGCAAGGAAATAAGTCATAGATAGAATTTAAGTTTTGTAAGCATTTTATCAAAGAATAACTGTAAAGATCCTCTTTTCTTCAGTCAAACAAAGTCATGACAACTTCGATATCCAAGAAATTGAAACTTTACAGTATTTTCTTTTTAAGCACAAAGCTGGGGATAAAGCAAAGGGTTTTTTGTTAATCACCTATAATTTTTCTTTTCTCTTTTCATCCACTCATTCACCTACCAACGGGCTTTCCAATTCTTTAGCACAATCTATTAGTGATATGAAGCGATTACAAGAAATGAGTCATACCTCTGGAGCGAAATCTTCCTCATCACTACTTTCTCTCCATCCTTCCGACGAATCATAGAGTGGATTGACTCTCATAATGAACTCGCACAGCTGCTCGAAGTCACGAGATTGAAGCTAAAATGTTTTTTAGTTTTTTTTATCTATTTTGCTATGTTTTAAATGCTATGAGCAATATTGGCTAACGAAAAATAGCAATTGAATGGTACTGTTCTTGAGTGTGGTCCTCAAATACTTACTAACCAGGCTTAGGATTTTCTAGGCCAGAATCTAGGCCATTTCTAGGCCTACAAGATTAAATCAAAAGTGACGAAGAATCTGGTTATACCCCCATCCCAACCAGTGATCCCCATACCCCAAAATTTAGATTTTAAAAAGTTTGCATTAACACCCAATCACGATGACAAAACAAAACACATTGGGAATCATTGGAGAATGGAAGTAATGAGTGGAAATAATGCGATGAAATCTACTCAAAGATCTACTCAAAGATCCACTCAAAGATCTACTCAAAGAGATCGTTTTGTTCAACTTCTGAATGAAACATAAACTCCGCTAGATAGCTTTCCATGTCGAACAGTTCCGCGGTGCCTTTTATTTCTTGATTTTGCTGCTCTCCACAGGCATTCATTGTGTGTAAGCCATGGACTGTGAACTCTGTTGTGAGTTGGCTGAGTTGGCTGAGTTGGCTGAGCTGAGTTGACTCGTCTGACGAGACAAAGTTGTATTTATGGTTGACAGTTTTATGTGTGAAACCGGTTTTCTCAATGTCTGATGTCTTGTTGATGCGCTTCAGGGAAAACCGTATTTAGCCACGTGGCTTTTCTGTCTTTGGGGTATAACCATATAGTACCATTATGAGTATGAACCGAGCCTGGACCTGGACACTTGTGCCAGCTCTAAATAAAACTCTGATCTCTGCTGCAAGTTTTTGCTTTAATATTCTGTAAATTCTTTAGCACAATATAATTTCTATTTTTATAAAAAGATCTATTTTCTATTTTCAAGATCAGAAATTTCTGCAATTTTCGCTTCTTTGTTTTCAATCTTTATGCTTACCGTAAATAATAGTAATAGTAAAATACTGTAATAGTACCCCACCGCCCTCGTACAGTCGCGTAGTCGCAAAAGTTTTTTTAGTATTTCGTTTTTTTCAAAACGCCCGTACTTTCAAAAAATGCGTCTTTGGTATCAAAAAATAGCCCTGAATTTCAGCTATTTTTTTTTTGATAACTAAGCGCACATTGTAGCATAAAACAGTGTCGAGAAAAACTCGTTCAAAGCTAGACAACGCAACACTCCGCACCGCCATTATGGGGATGAGGTACTATTACAGTATTTACGGTATGTGAAAAAAGCGAAGAAGATAAAAAGATTTGATGATTGAATGATAAAATGTTGCAGTCTGTGTAAAAAGGGCTATTTTTTGGTTTTCTTTTTCTTTTCGTTTTCGTTTTCTTTTCGTTTTCGTTTTCTTTTCGTTTTCGATTCTATTAGAAAAATACCGTAAATACTGTAATAGTACCCCACTCCCCTCGTACAGTCGCGTAGTTTTTTTTTATTTTTTTAAATAAAAAAAAAAAAAAAATAAAAGAAAAATAATTATTTTTTTTTTTTTATTATATTTTATAATATAAATAACAATTTTTTTCCGGAAAGGGGCCCCTGGATTTAAAGCAGTAGTCGCAAAACTTTCTTAGTATTTCATTTTTTTCAAAACGCCCGTACTTTCAAAAAAATCGTTTTTGTTATGAAAAAATAGCCCTGAATTTCAGCTATTTTTTTTGATAACTAAGCGCGCATTGTAGCATAAAACAGTGTCGAGAAAAACTCGCTCAAAGCTAAACAACGCAACACTCCACACCGTCATTATGGTGGGGTACTATTACAGTATTTACGGTACCTTTTTTCTAACTGTAAAACAAAAACTTTTCAAAACTTTTGATTTTCTGAGAAACTAAATGTCAATATACTTGTTGAGTTTATATTTTTATCAAAATTCACCTGTAAACTGTTTCGGACAAAATTTCCGTCTCGACTTTTCACTGATCGAGCCGACATTCGTGTCGATTTTGGAGCGTTCGATCGCCTGTAACTGGGGAATTTTGTACTAACAAAGTTGATAAAATGAAAGATAAAAATATATATTACAGAATATTTCTTTATAGCTTTTTAATTAATACTTAAAAACCGTAAAAAACCTGGAGACATTGTGGCGAGGGTTGTGCCGGAAACCGCGTGAGATTCGTCGCTTTCTCAAATGATACCGCAATTGGGCACACGTCAACATTTCCCTGAAAATTTCCATATAAAACAAATTGATTAAGAACGTAACATTTTAGTCTTTCCCAAACCTGTAAGTGAGCCGCATTCGATCGTTGAAGTAGGCATAAATGAAGGGATTACACGCGTGATTGCACAACCAAATCTGAAAAAAATTATTTTATTTTAAAAACAATCTCTTGTAAATTCTAGTACAGAAAAGAAATGCAATTTTATTTTAAAAATAATCTCTTTTTATTATAGTCTAGTTGAACTCACCAAATGCAATCCCACGAATTGCCAGGCGCTCAATCGATCAACCACGTAGGGCTTGCAGAAATAGACGAGTGAAGCGATCGTGCAGAGAAGAGATGGATAGAAGAATTGAAAGGTGAGACGAGCCTGGAAGTATTCGAGTTATTGATTTTAGATTCATTCATATCTTGTTCAACTATAAATTTAGAATTACAATTAAATTTAGAGTTAACAAGCTAAAAATTCGGCCTCAGAGTTACAAAAACCCGGATTCCTTGTGCCGGGTACAAACGCACTAACTACTAGACCATGACACCGCGGAAATTAGCCTACCCCACATTTTTGGCTAATGGCCTTCATTGAGTAGCTTGTTTTCAAAATGATAGTCCAGAAGTACAAAAATTCGATGTCATATCGTGACCAGTGTTGCGAACTTTCTTGGATTAAATCATAATCCGTGCGGTTGTCTATGGATTAAGTCAAATCCAAAGTTCAAGCCAAACGCGCCATCAATGATTGGAAAAGAAAAATGACTTTAGAACTGCATCAAGACTAAAGTATTCATTGTCTTTGTAATTTAATTTCAATTTAAAACCTTTAAAATCCTTTACTCACCTGTTTCTTGAAGCGATTCGCGCTGTTTTGATTGATCTTGTTGCGGCTGATCTTCTGCTTGACACGATGAATCCGGAGTAGAACCAAAGACGAGCAAATCCATTGTGCGCCCACTCCCGCTCCATTAATCACCAACATCAGAATCAGGAAAAGCTCTAGAACACAGGGAATTCGTTTATCCAGTCAATTTTTTTTGTTAATCAACAAAATATTTTCATTTTTGTAACTGAAACTGCAATTAGTTAGCAGCTGTGCGCCATGCAAACGATCTCTTTCGGTGCTTATTCAACTCAGAATTCAACTCAGAGAATTCTTTCTCATTCATCACTCTTACCATTTTGTTGTAGGGCTAAAGTTCAAAATTTTCATTCATCCAGTTTTGTTGTGGATTTTAAACTTACGAGGTCGATCGCCGCGTGTTTGAAGGAAACTGAAAGACCACATGTCACGCCGGATTCCCATCAATGGCTCGGGCATACTTCCAAGGATTGCTAAAGGCGAATTGTGCTTAGAATTTAGGAAACAGAGTTGTAAACAAGTCGACAATCCCCAGTACAAGAGTATGTTTGAATTGAAAATATGATACCTTTCAACCTTGAGTAAAGCTTGGTATCGTAGTTTAACGACAATGAAATTCCGTGTTTATTGGTAGACTCAACAAAAATGAATAGCTCCAATCGTTTCCCTAACCCCGAAAACCAAAAAATTTACAGCTAAATAGCTTTTTTTTTGTATAAGAGCGAACTCATTGAAGAGAATGCCTTTCAACCTTGAGTAAAGCTTGGTATCGTAGTTTAACGACAATGAAATTCCGTGTTTATTGGTAGACTCAATAAAGTGAATAGCTCCAATCATTTCCCTAACCCCGAAAACTCAAAAATTTACAGCTAAATAGCTTTTTTTTTTGTATAAGAGCGAACTCATTGAAGAGAATCGAATGATTAAGAAGAATTTTAATGTTTTAAATCTGAATTTTTCCCGAAAAAGTTTTTTGAGGCTTCTTTTGTAGGCTCTCCAAAAATTTCGCTCGTTGAACTACAAACCTTTGTTGGTTTTTTTTGAGAAAACAGAGATCTTTTCGTTGATTGCAATCTAGTTACTAGACTTGTAATTTTTTGGAAATCGGCTTAAGTACAAGTTCTTGATTCTTTTTGGAAACAATTTATTAAATAAATAGAAGTGATGAAGAGATTCTCAGCAATCGAAAGATTTTGGTCTTCAGCTGATTAGTCAAAGACGAAAAATGGGGTTTGAGTCATCCTACTAAGAAGATTAGCTGAATAGAAATATTCAGCTAATCAATTTAGTTAACTGAATATGATTGTCTTGTCAAAAAAGCATCAGTATAGAGCGGTTCCTTTTTGGAATCCGTTAAGGGGAAAGGATCGATGAACGACTGAGCCAGTTTCGTCAGTTTCAATGAGAATCTGTCCCAATTCAAACCCCTTCTTTAATCCTTTCAATTTCTTATTATGTTATTATTATCCTTTCCCCACTCACCAATTGCAATCCCAATGACCCAGGTGAAAATCGAGCCGACAATAGCGATGGAGACTCGATTGAGAGCCCTGGCTTTCGTTCCATAATAACAGATGGCGATGCAACGATTTAGACCTAAAAATAGGCAAGAGATTCAAATAAAACCATAATACTTTTCATATTCATGTCTAGTCAAATTTTCTACCTAACAATGCATAGCTGACCACTCCAGCAATCCAAGCGGCAATCTCGCAAAGGGAAAGAACGATTCCCAAAGTGTTTGTGTTGATCGGAATCGACAGAATATCCTGAAATTGGAAAAACCGAATATTTAATCTCTATAAATTTTTGAACTTAAATAAATTTACCGGCATTGAGTCATTCCCAGTCACTTTGTAGGTGGCTAAAGTCGAGCCGAGCCTCTCATCACCAGGCCAGAGAAGGGAACAACCACAAGCAACTCCTAGAGAAGTAATGTTTTGTGCAGTTTTCACAAGAGAAAGATTTTGTGCATCTAATGATATCAAGAATATTTAAACTGGATAGCTCAACACCAAGATATTTGAGCTTAAAGTAAAATTGTCAATGGGAAAAGGAGCAGAGTACGTATCACATGTTTGATAACTTTGAGATCAAATTTCTTGGTGTTGGGTTGTTCAATTTGAATAGTTTATATACCAATCGATAGAGAAAGACTTGACGCATCTAATGATATTAAGAACATTTAAATTGGATAAACCAACACCAAGATATTTGTGCGCCAAGTTAGATTGCTAATAGGGGAAGGGGCGGGGCGCTTGTTTGATAACTTTTATTCTTTCCTTACCAGCAATGAGCATCATAATCGCATCGGCTAAGGCCACATTAGCCATTATCGTGTAAGCAGAAAGACGATAGACACGATTTGTGCCGATCATAACAACTGAAATTGAGCATAAATGAACTTCTGTGCAGCTAGGTTTCAAGGATTTTGTATCACTTTCAAGTTATCTTTTGACTTGTGCTTTTCTTTTAAACATTCCTTTCATTTGTAAAAGATTCCTTTTAAAATTTCTCCAAACCTGTCGCTAAATTGCAAACGAATCCGACGAATCCAATGATCACATAGGTGATTCCGACCATTAACTCGTCGGTCCACTCCATTTTTGAATGAATCACGTCATTGAATGTGGCAAATGCCGTAAACACTTTCTAATTCCAGTTTTAAAATTTGAAATCACATTGAAAACAAGGAAATTGTTGAGGAAGTAAAATAACAGAAAAGCATTTTTATGGAAACCGTACCAGACCATCAGTAAAGCCAAGTCTGGTTCTAGAAGTCTAGCCTGGTCTAGAGGTTTTGAAATCCCTAGACTAGACCGAACTTTGGATTGATCAGAGTGGATAGGGACATGAAAGAGCAAACGATAGAGATCAAAGAGTTGCTCAAGGGGAGAAGTCCCTCCATTCCCTCATCGAAACGGCTGTCATCTTCCCCTCTTCCCCTCCTCCTTTTCCGCGACTACGCGACTGTACAAGGGGGGTGGGATACTATTACAGTATTTACGGTAGGTGATTCCGACCATTAACTCGTCGGTCCACTCCATTTTTGAACGAATCACGTCATTGAATGTAGCAAAAGCTGTAAACACTTTCTAATTCCAGTTTTAAAATTGAAATCACATTGAAAACAAGGAAATTGTTGAGGAAGTGCGAAATAAAATAAAATGAGCCAATAAGAGTACTCATTCAAAATTCAAGCAAAAAAGTACTCATTCAAAAATTTCTATTAATAAAAACTTGCAAAAATATTAAACTAATGAGAATTTTTGACTCTTTAACAGAAATTTCTATAAGAAAATGTCAGAATGAGAAAAAGAAAGGTCAAATTTATAATATTTTTCATCAAAAACTTTGACGAATTCACAAAATTCCACAAAATTTCACAAAAATTCAACTCTAGTTTAATGTTTTGATGACAAAACTTAAGAAATTCAGCTTTATAGTTATTTTTCTAAAGAAATTTTTTGTATTTGAACATTCATAAAGCACATTTTTCAGACAATGACCTCAAAAAAATTCGCTTGAAATTTGATTACGACGATTTGTGTTTCAAAAAACAATACTCATTGATGAAAAAGTTTTGAGCAAAAAATCTGAAAGAATCAAATTATTTCGCTTCACCGAACAGAGAGCTTTTGTAGTCATGGTTTTCATCCCAAAAAAGAATTGCACTCAAAATTTTAGTCATAAGTCAAGTGATTGGCCAGATGGCAACAAATTTTAGAAAATTCACCGTAATCTAGCCTTTAGTTTTTATCTAATCAATCCATCTAATCAATCAATCAATCAATTTTATCTAATCAATCGATTTATTGAATTTTTCAACAAATTCTTCAGCAGATTACCCACAAATTTCACCTCAAACTCCTCAAACTCTGACCAGATGGTCGACCAGTTAGGAGTCTTGTTTCTTAAGCGCAAGGTCGACGGTTCAATCACAAGGGAACTATCGACTCTATTTATGTGCAACAAGGAAAATCTTGGCTGATTGTCAAATCTCTTCTTCTCAATCACTTGATGCCAATTATATGCTTTATTTCTACGGAAACTACATTGACCAAATAGCTGATGAGGAAGGTCGAGGGTTCAATCACTTTGGCAAGATATAAATGTGTCTTTTTGCCCACCAAGTGGGCTTTTTCTTTCACAGGTAATCAGGGCAATAACATTGCAATAACAAAAAAAGTAAAATTGTAAAAGTTTAAAAAAATTCAAAAAGCTGACAAACACTGAAAAAAATGCAGCAATTTTTGTCAAAAAAACCTACTTTATAAGAAAAATTCTTAAGGAAAAGTGTTTAATCTTCTAATCTAAATCATGTCCAGAAAATCAAAAACGAATTGGTCAAATAGGGAATAAAAGAATAGACAGAAAGGCGGATCACTAATCAAATGTGTAGTTATTTAATCTTAAAGTTATTTAATCTTAAATTTAGAATCATTTGTAAACGAGCAAAGCGAAAGAATTAAAATCACTGTTCATCTTAATACCAACAATATTGTAAAAGTTTGATAGCTGATAAAGCTTGTCAAATCTCTTCTTATCAAGCATTTGATGCCAATTATATGGTTTATTTCTACGGAAACTACGTTGGCCAAATAGCCAAAGAGAAATCTCTTTATCTAATGCCAATAACGTTGTAAAAGTTTGAAAAGATTCAAAAAGCTGATAAACACTGAAAAAAGCGCAGCAATTTTTGTCAACAAAGCTACTTTATAAGAACAATTCTTAAGGAAAAAGTGTTTAATCTTCTAATCTAAATCTTATCCAGAAAATCAAAAACGAATTGGTCAAATAGGGAATAAAAGAATAGACAGAAAGGCGGATCACTAATCAAATGTGAATTTAGAAGAAGTGATGGAAAGATTCTTCGAAGAGAAGAAAAAGGAAAAGCTTTGATTTGTGAGAGGAATGGATGGGTTCTTATCTTTTGCTTCAAAACAATTTTATTTTTCAAGAAAAACTTTTTTTTTATATAAAACCATTCTTATGGTAAGTTTTAACAGTTTCTTTTAAATTTCTAAATGAAATGTAAAACTTTAGAAGAATATTTGAATGGATTGAATGAATGAAATCTTTCTGAATTTTTCTTCATCAAATTTAGAATGAAAATCTTTTTGAGGAAGGAATTGAGTGAATTTTGAGAAGATGCTTTTTGTTTTTTATATTTATTCTTAATACTTTATAAAAACATTCTTAAAAACATTGATTTTTATTTTCTTTTAGATCTCTGAAATGTAAACTCTATTGTAAAAGTTGATCGATGTAAATGAAGTAAAAGATAGGCCACAAGCCACAAGCCACAAAGTGTTTCTAGACACAAAAAGCCACAAGTATTGATAATTCTTTGAGTTAAGTTAGAGCAGACCTAGGTTGGCCTTGCTGCAGACTTGACTCAGCTTTATCTGTTAGGAAATTCCCGTAACCTGACTTCTGGCTTAGCTCTGATTGTTAGAGATTTAGAGAATAGAAAATGACTACGTTAGAAGGCTCGATCTCGAGTTTCTTAAATGCAAAAATGTTGCAAAGAACCAGTGACATAAAGTTATAAAAACATTCTTATAAAGTAAGTTTTAACAGTTTCTTTTAAATTTGAAAATTACAATTTTTCTTTTACTGAAAGTAACTTTCAATATGAAACCAAAGTTACATATAGGGCCCTCATGGTGTATTGGTTAAGTTCTCACTTCCAAACTGAGGGTGTGGGGTTTGGCCCCCCTAGGGTTCTCTTCCCTAGCCCGTGCGCCCAGACTAGAGGTGTCTTCTCTAGAGCTGACTAGAGATCCCTTCTCTAGCGGAGTTCACTCTTCCACTGGGTTGGCCCATTCATGGCCTGAGGTTATTAAAGCAAGAAGCCTATCTTCTATCTATCTTCTTTTCTCCCCGCCTCCACATCGCCGAGTAAAATATCTCATCTTTCTCTATGTATTTATGTGTAGATTTGTGTATTGTCTGACTGATTACGCTTTATTTCATGTCCTGAATAAAGTATCAATATATATATATATATATATATATATTTTTGAAAAGTTAATCAAAAATTTCTAAATGAAATAGAAAACTTTAGAATAATATTTGAATGAATTGAATGAATGGGATCTTTCTGAAGTTTTCTTTATGAAATTTAGAATGAAAATCTTTTTGAGGGGAAAAAAGACAGGTGTTTTCACTCAACAAAATTTACTAATTGGAAAGAAAGAAAAAAAAGAATCGAAAAGAAATGAAAAACGTTTTCGATTCTATTAGAAAAATATGTGAAAAAAAAGCGAAGAAGATAAAAAGATTTGATGATTGAATGTTTCTGCATGAGTAAGGGGTAAAATGTTGCACCAAAACGTTACAGTTAGTATTCTCTGTGTAAAAAGGGCTATTTTTAAAGTTTTGATCTTAAATTTGTCTCACAATCTGATTCTAACAACTTCTTACTGAAGTCAACTACTTTGAGTGAATCAAAAGTGAGTTTTTTCCTTTTTTTTTTGATATGAATTCTCTTCTTTTCCATAAAAATATGCATCCATTGACCCTCGAAATCCCTCGAGACTTTTCAAAAAAGAACTCGATCTTTTTATTTCCTCATTTTTTTAAGTAAAATACAGCTGAAAGTTTTTGTGAAAAGTGGAATAAGAGATTTTTAAGAAAAATCTTTAGATTTATTTGTTTAAGAACAGGTGAACTGTTTAAGAGAACAAAAATCATTTTAGCAACTCCATCAATAAGCAGATTTCATAATTTGATGATCAAGAATCAAACAGAAACATCAGAAACGTTTATCTTGGTTTTTATGAACGAGTGAAACCAATAAAAAGTGAGCCTAATTTCGTCTAAGAAAAAAAAAAGAGTAAAGAGAAAGAAAAAAAAAAGAAAGAAAAAGAAAGAAAAGAGTAAAAAAAGAGTAATGTTTGATTGCAAAATCTTCAGCTTTGAATAGATTTGAAAAATTGATTCAAATTTTGTAGATTCTAGATGGTAAAATCCTTCTAAAAACAATCAGAAACTAAAATTTAGTTTATTTCATTTCTTTATGCTGAAGGATTTTCTTTGAGCTGATTTTCTTTAAGCATTTCTTTAAGTCAAAAAGGAAAACACGTATTTCTTCATTTTTGTGCACTAAAAGGGTTACTTCTCTATAGATTTCTATAGAAAAATACTATAAAAACAATTTGAAAGCAATAAGTAAAACAAAAACAAGACAAACAACAAGTGAAAATTGATTAGATCAAGCCTGCAGTGAAGAAAAGTTTCTAAATTGGCCTTGCCTTCTTTGGCCTGTCACGGAAATAGTCTTGAAACAATTCTGAAACTGAAAACTTGATATTGACATTATTGATAAAGATTTAAGCAGTTTATTAATGTGAAACTAATGGGAAACTAATGTGAAACCAATGTGAAACTAATGTCAAACTAATGTCAAACCGATGTCAAACTAATGTCAAACTAATGTTAAACTAATGTTAAACTAATGTCAAACTAATGTCAAACTAATGTCAAACTAAATCCGCGCTCAACATTGCGAAATTGAATTTACGAATAACTCGGAACACAGCTCTCCAAAAAAACTCTCCCGACGTTCCTCCTTTTACGTGAAAATTTTCTCGTTGATCAGAAATGTTTCCCTTCTTTTTGATGAAACGATCTCATCACGAATTCAGTCCCTTCGTGTCTTTTTCTTCCCTTTTTTTTTATTCCCGAAAAATCTCTTCCCCAATCTTTAAGTGCTACTCAGAGAAAATCCAAGATCTCTTAAAAAAATAGCTCTAAGAATTAGCAAGAATTTCCACATCTTTCAACCTTTAGTCGACAAGAATAGAACAGTTTATCATCTAGAAATAGAATTCTTTTATGAAAATTGAAATTCTGACGTTATGAAAGGTATTGTTGAGAATTTGTAGTGAAAAGGCTCTCATTTTGCTTTAGAAAATGAGCAATGAGAGAAAAGAATTCAGCTTAAATTGTATTATTTTGAGAAAATTAGTCTAAGCATTTTTAAAATCTGGTTTTTGATCTTAAGATATTCTATTTACAAGTGCAAACGATTTCAATTTTGTATTCCATTTCTTTTCTTTTGGTCTAAAAAACATCTTATCTTGGTCATTCTTGAAGAATTTTGAAGAAGAATAGTTGAAGAATCAAGCCTTCTTTTTAATTTTAATGTACTTTAGGGTAATATGAGAAACACATCCTTTCTGGTGTATTTCTTTATTCTTTTTCAAGTTTACTATTACAAAAGGTCGTGCTTTCACTATTTTGTAATAGTAAACTTGAAAAAGAATAAAGAAGTACACCAGAAAGGATGTGTTTCTCATTTTACCTTAAAGTACACTCAAAATTAGATTCAATTTCCATGCAAAAGTATTATAGTTAACTTAAGATAAAGAATATTGAAATGAATTTTTGAAAAGAGTGTGATGATCACTTGATATTTGAGAAAGAAATATTTCTTTTTTAATGAAAAACTCCTTGACTCAAGGGTGAATGAGCTTTTCCCAGCTATTTCTCAGCTATTTCTCAGCTATTTCCCAGCTATTTCTCAGCTATTTCTCGGCTATTTCCCAGCTATTTCTCAGCTATTTCTCAGCTATTTCCCAGCTATTTCTCAGCTATTTCACATTTCAGAATACAAAGATACAAGATTCAAAATTTCCAGGAGATTGTAGCTATGGATGCGAAAACTTAGGTAAAATCATGAAAACAAATTTCCGATTTGAATGAGGGGGAAAAAAGGAGAAGAGAAGAGTGGAGATTGAGGGGCAAATATCGGGAAAGGAAAAGATCCGCAAAAAAAAGGGATGGATCGACTCAAATAGGGCATTTTTCGCTTTCACCAATTACACTATCCGCTGTTTACGAACGGGATAGGCTATTTTTTGAAGAGTTGAATCACAGATTCAAAGCCTGCAAGTTGCAAAGGCTGCAAGGCTGCAAGTTGAGCTATTGGTATGACTTTTTTCCGTGCAAATTTCCTCATCGATTAAAGTGCGTGGATAAAAATCATAATAACTTGATTGGTTCTTGTGATTCTTATTGATTTTTATTTTCTTTTACAGATCTGAAATGTAAACTCTATTGTACAAGTTGATCTATATAAATGAAGTAAAAGATAGGCCACAAGCCACAAAGTGTTTCAAGACACAAAAAGCCACAAGTATTGGTAATTCTTTGAGTTAAGTTAGAGCAGAGCTGGGTTGGCCTGGCTGCAGACTCGACCCAGCTTTATCTGCCAGGAAATT
The DNA here is from genome assembly GCA_958450365.1 of Mesorhabditis belari. NCBI lineage: Eukaryota > Metazoa > Nematoda > Chromadorea > Rhabditida > Rhabditidae > Mesorhabditis > Mesorhabditis belari. The sequence goes on along the minus strand of CAUEEP010000757.1, from coordinate 1,114,091 downwards.
ACCGTAACCTGACTTCTGACCTAGCTCTGATTGTTAGAGATTTAGAAAATAGAAAATGACTACTTTAGAAGGCTCGATCTCGAGTTTCTTGAATGCAAAAATGTTGTAAAGAACCAGTGACACAAAGTTTAAAAATTTGAAGCAAACTTATAGTCTTCAATCATTACCATTTATCTTTTCTTGTAAAGAGCATAAGGTTAGAAGTAACTTGAAGTTATTTAATCTTAAATTTAGAATCATTTGTGAACGAGCAAAGCGAAAGAATTAAAATCACTGTTCATCTTAATGCCAACAATATTGTAAAAGTTTGATAGCTGATAAAGCTTGTCAAATCTCTTCTTATCAAGCACTTGATGCCAATTATATGGTTTATTTCTACGGAAACTACGTTGGCCAAATAGCCGAAGAGAAATCTCTTTATCTAATGCCAATAACGTTGTAAAAGTTTGAAAAGATTCAAAAAGCTGATAAACACTGAAAAAAAGCGCAGCAATTTTTGTCAACAAAGCTACTTTATAAGAACAATTCTTAAGGAAAAAGTGTTTAATCTTCTAATCTAAATCTTATCCAGAAAAGCAAAAACGAATTGGTCAAATAGGGGATAAAAGAATTGACAGAAAGGCGGATCACTAATCAAATGTGAATTTAGAAGAAGTGATGGAAAGATTCTCAAAGAGAAGAAAAAGGAAAAGCTTTGATTTGTGAGAGGAATGGATGGGTTCTTGTCTCTTTTTTTTCGCATCCACCTAACTACATTTCCCGTATCTTCTCCCCTTTGGGTGTTATCCGTTTTCTCTTTTCAGAAGTACCTTCTTTTTTGATTTGAAGAGACCCTCGTTGGATGGTTGATTTCTAGAAGAATTCAAGGGAAAAAGGAGAACACGCCAATCACGTAAAAGATAAAATCAAGAATTTAGAAAGCCATCATTGATGTAAATGAATTGAAGAGATTGGAATAGTTGAATCTTTGATAAATGCTTATTATTCAAGTCAAATAAGTCAAGTCGAGTAGAAGCAAAAAAAATGAAAACTTTTCTTATAAAACAAAGCTAGAATAAGGTGAGAAAAGAATTAAAAGAAAGAAAAAAACAAATTACAGAGTATTTAAAACATAAAAGAAACATTTGGATTCTTTTACAGATCTGAAATGTAAACTCTATTGTACAAGTTGATCTATATAAATGAAGTAAAAGATAGGCCACAAGCCACAAGCCACAAAGTGTTTCAAGACTTGCATTTGCAAAACTTGAATGAGAAACAAAAAATTGCAAATCTTTTCTTATAAAAGTCTCAATTTCTCTTCATAGGAATTTGAAAATTTCGAAATTTTTCTATTAAAATGCATTTTTGTTTTTGGTAGATGAAAAGGAAATGTAAAAGTTGGCTAATCCTTTTTGTGGCATTCCCAAATTTAGATGCGTTTCAAAAATAATGAATTCTTGAGCTGTTCCTTTTTCGAAATTTTTGTAATTAAAATGAATTTCGGGTCAAATTTAGATCAAATGAATTAGCGAACTGAAAAATTTGTGTTTAATAGTCAATTTCTTGTTTTTTTAAACTATTTAATCAAACTAGAAAGATTATTCCTTTAAATCCATCTTTCCCTCAAGTCCATTAACCCTTTTTTTGATCTATTTGACAAGTAGGATTTGAAAGCTGTTTCGGATTTGAAAGGATTTGAAAGCCTTTAACCAGAAGGTGTTTGCACCTCGGAATCAGATCGTTCCTGAAATGTAACTTTAAGGAGTTCCCTGGTAAGACTGACCTTTCCCTTAGATCAAATGAATTAGCGAACTGAGAAATTTGTGTGTAATTTCATCAATTTCTCCTTTTTTTAAACTATTCAATCAAACTAGAAAGATTTCGTTTAATCCATCTTTCCCTCAAGCATTGAAGTCTATTTGCAAGTAGGTTTGAAAGCGTCTGGTGCCTTTAACCAGAAGTGTTTCATCTTGGATCAGATCGTTCCTGCTTTAGGGTTCCCTTGAGGCTGCCTTCCCTTAGATCAAATGAATTAGCGAACTGAGAAATTTGTGTGTAATTTCATCAATTTCTTCTTTTTTTAAACTATTCAATCAAACTAGAAAGATTTTTCTTTTAAATCCATCTTTCCCTCAAGTTCATTGAATCTTTTTTTGATCTATTTGCAGTAGAAAAGAATGATTGCTTTTATCTTTTGACCTTTCATTTTCTTCTCTTTTCATTTTTGATTGTAAATTCTTTTTTTGCGTGATGAAATAAACGAAAGAGAATGAACAAAGAACCCTCAAAAATCGGGCTTTTCTATTTTTGATTCAAATTTGATAAGCTTTAAGTATTGCAGAGAATTTTTTGATGAATTAAATCTTGAAAATGTTTAGGTGAAAATGAAAACAAACTTCTTTTTCTATTCTTCTTCTTCTTTTATTCAAAAAAACAAACCTCTTGGCACATTCATTTCACTAAAAACTCAGTTTTTAGTGAAACTAAAAGTTTTTCATGTTGAAAAACTATGTTTTTGACAAAAGTAAGCCAGAAAAAGTTGTTTTTACATTTTGACACGCAAAGAATAAGCTATCAAAAGCTGAAGCTGAAGGTATTTTGTTAGAAAATGTGATAGAATTTACCAGAAAGAATGTTTTTGGAAATTTTTGTGACCAAAAACAGTAAAAAGTGTTTAAAAGACTTTGAACTTAACGATTGAATTGATTGAGTTTTTTATGATAAGGGATTGAATGAAAATCGAGAGGGAAATCGAGGGAATATTTCTGCGGAGGAATTGAGTAGATCCGGGTCCTCCGCAGAAATATTCCCTCGATTTCCCTCTCGAATTTCATCCATCCAATCTACTCAATTTTAACAACTTTAGTTTTTGTCTTTTTTATTTTTTACTAACAATCAAAAAGGTTTTGTAAAGTTGTTATAAAGATTGAATAAAACGAGAAAAAGGGATAAGATGATCAAGCTAGAAAAGGAAACAATAAGTAAAAACAAAAAAAAACAAAAAAACAAAAACCAAAGTGATTAAAACTGAATAGATCCGGGTCCTCTGCAGAAATATTCCCTCGATTTCCCTCTCGATTTTCATCCAATCCCTTATCATTTTTTGTCGTAAATGTGCCCATTTTTAGATTCATGACCGTCTCTTTTTCTTTGGTTTTTTGAAGAGACAGTCTCTCCATTCATGCATTTCTTAGAGAATTCACAGAACAGGTGTCAATTTTTGTGATCAAATCTTCGGGAATTCACCTGTTTCTTTCTCAAATCTCATTACCAAATCGACTAGAAGCCATTTACGAAATTTTGATCCCGAGAAAGTGAAAGCTTTGGGTATTTTTAGCTCAAAAAAACAGGTCAACTGGCTGATCTCCTTGGTGATTTGGAAACAAACAAAATGTTTAAACTGCTTTGACGTGAATGAGCTGATTTCTTCGAGTTAATGAGATTCAAAAAGAAGTTTTACTGAAAATTTCATTAGTATGAAATGGAAATTTGAGTTTCGGGGTTGAAAAATTGTAAAAATTGTTCAAAACGATTGTTCAAAACGATCCTACGTCAGAAATGATTTCAAATGTTCAATTCAAAATTAAAAATCGAAAAAATCAAGTTAATCTAGCTTTCTAGAACTTTATAAAGCTTAAAATAAACATATTTTATAGATTTTAGGATAAAATTTCTTGATTAGAGAAAAAACTAGATGAAGTCGATGAAACTCGAAGAAATCTGGGTAAGATTTTACACAATCTTACGCAGATTTCTTCGAGTTAATCAGATTCAAAAACAGTTTTACTAAAAATTTGAGTTTTAGGATTCAAAAAGGCAAAACGATTGTAATCCTACATCAGAAATCATTTCAAATATTCAATTCACAATTAAAAATCAAGTTAATCTAGCTTTCAAAGCTTAAAATCCTAAAATTTAGAACTTTATAAAGCTTAACATAAGCATATTTTATAGATTTTAGAAAAAGATTTCTTGATTAGAGAAAAACTAGATGAATCTTACGCAATCTTACCACCTTGGCTAGATTTAAAGCCGCAATTTCGGCAATTGATTTGACTGCTCTGTGATTCTTTCTTTAGGTATCTTTTGGGTGTGTTCTGAGTGGTGTCCCGGGTAATTATTGTGATTTTGTTTTGTCGCTATTCAACTGAATAAAGCATATATATAATCTTACGCAGATTTCTTCGAGTTAATGAGATTCAAAAAAGAGTTTTACTGAAAATTTGAGTTTTAGGCTTCAAGAAGTCAAAACGATTGTAATCCTACATCAGAAATCATTTCAAATATTCAAATCACAATTAAAAATCAAGTTAATCTAGCTTTCAAGGTTCAAAATTCAAAATTTAGAACTTTATAAAGCTTAACATAAGCATATTTTATAGATTTTAGAAAAAGATTTCTTAATTAGAGAAAAACTAAACGAAAATTGTTCTACAAAATATAAATTTTACTAAAATTGGTACAAAATACAAATGTGAATAAATGAAAAACAAAAACTGACTCGATTTGCAAATGTTTTGACAAAATGTTGTCTCAAGAATGACACCTGTCTTCTAAGAAGTTCAAAGCTGCAAATGCAAATGCAAATGCAAAAGTTTTACTTTACATTAACTTATTAAAAATTAACTGAAAAATGAGTAATTTGTAAAAGCTTAAATGTAAAGAATATAGAAATCCCGTGCATTTTCCAAAGATAGAAACACTCGACTCGAGAAACGAGATCGCTTGAGTGGGCTGAAATGAGAAGAATGGAAGAATGAGAATACGAAACCATTTGAAGAGTCGAAAGCACACGTGACAATGATCGAAAAGACAATCTACGACAAATGACACAATCAAACGACCCAAGATTCCCCCTTTTTTCTCAAATTTTGACGTCGAAATGATGTGAACCCAAGTGGTTTCTTAGAGAAATTCATTAGATGAAAGACTACGTCTAGGCTTCTTTTTTGTCTTTTGATTCTATTCGGATTAAAGATTAAACCAAGTCTTTGATCAGTCGGAAGTTTCGTGAAAGTATGCGAAAAGTAAACGATTTAACGATAGATTTGAATTCGAATTGAAAAGAAACAAAAAGAACGATAAAAACTGATCAATAAAACAATGGTTATCTCTGTTTATGTTATCCAGAGTTGCCTGATCTTCATTTAAACCAAAAACAAAACATGTTTGACAAGATTTGAAGTCAATCTTTGCTTTCAAAGGAATTCAATCTTTGCTTTCAAGGACTATGAACCTAGAATTCAAGGAATTATTGAATTCTCTTTAAAAAGAAAAGCAAGAAAAGCAGTTTAATAATTGAAAACGTTAAAAAGATAAATCTGGTAAAAAGGAATGCAAAATGAACCAAAAATATTGGATGTTTTTCAAAAAAAAAAGCAATTTTTTAAAGAGTGAATCGTTTAGATGAAGTTTTCCTTTGGTTTTTTTAACGGATTGTCTTATCGATAGTTTTTTTTTCTGATTCCTGAGAAATGGATCTGATTGGATTAAAGGTTCCTTTAATCCAATCAGATCCATTTCTCAGAAATCAGACAAAAAACTATTTGTAAATCTGGTAAAAAGGAATGCAAAATGAATCAAAATATTGGATGTTTTTCAAAAAAAAGCAACTTTTAAACTGTGAATCGTTTAGATGAAGTTTCAAAAAAAAAAGCACCCTTTGATTTCTCCCTTTGATTCCCTTTGATTTCTCCTTTAATCCAATCAGATCCATTTCTTTAAAAAGAAAAGCATCAGGCTAGTTTAATAATAGAAAACGATAAAAAGATTTGTAAATCTAGTAAAAAGGAATGCAAAATGAATCAAAATATTGAATCTTTTAAAAAAAAAAGCAACTTTTAAACTGTGAATCGTTTAGATGAAGTTTCCCCTTTGGTTTCTCCTTTAATCCAATCAGATCCATTTCTCAGAAATCAGAAAAAAACTATCGATAAGACAATCCGTTAAAAGTTGAGAAATTTACAACCATTGAAAAACACAAAATTGATAAAGAGAAGAAAAGATGTCTGATTGAAGGATTGAAGGATAAAAGGGGAAATCATATGATTCGTTGATTGTTGATCATGAAAATGATTCGTTTCTTCGTTTTTTTCGAGAATTGGCTACAATTTTTTCTTCATCTAAACCCTCAAAATTCTGAAAATTTCAATAAGATTGTTTTTTCGCAGAAATTGGTCGCAATGCTATAGAAATTGGGTGAAATTATGTTTTCTATAAAATGAAAAGTCAGAGTTTGAGCAGAGAAAAAAGAAAAAGCAAAAAAATTTGGAGAAATTTGGGGAAATTTGGCGAAATTCGATGACTCTCGCCCATTCATCGAGATGAAAAGAGAGTCAAAGCGTTCCTATTTAGTTTTCAAATCCCCTACGAAATCGTTTTAAAAAGTAAAAGATTTGAAAAAAATCTTCAAACTATCTTTAACGCTTTAAATAATTAACATTAACATTAACATTAACATTAACATTAATATTAACATTAATATTAACATTAATATTAACATTAATATTAACATTAATATTAGCATTAACATTAACATTAACATTAACATTAATATTAACATTAACATTAACATTAACATTAACATTAATATTAACGCCTAAATTAACACCTTTAAGGTTTTTCTTTAAGAAAAAATAAGAAGATTCAAATTTTCAAATTCAAATTACTCTGTAAACAGCTCAAAAAAAGGCTTGCAATTCAAAAATACAAATCATTGAAAGCCAATAATGTGAAACAAACAAAGGATACATAATAAGACATAAAGGTCTAAACACACAATTTTTATGGCACTGTTGATGGCATCTTATTGATGGCATCTTATTGATGGCATCTTATTGATGGCATATGATTATCCCTATTACCCAAATGTTGTGAAAGAAAAAAACCCCACTTGATGGGAAAAAGAAACATTTTTATCTTGCCAGCGTGATCGAACCCTCGACCTTCCGCTTAAGAGAGAAGACTCCTAACCGGTCGGCCATTTGGCCACAATTGAGAGAAAGTTTTCGTAATTTTTGTAATTTTTCAATCACTTAATAGATTAATAGAAAGAAACTTGATCTATAAAATTAGAGATTTATACATTTTCATTCATCACTCCGAATTTACGGTGAATCTCACGGTTTTAGGCACTCCTCGTTCCTCGAAAGTTCTCAGAAAGGTTTTCATTTGATGTACAATATCAAAGGTGGCACAAACAATGAAATTTCTCTGTAAATCTCTGTTTCTCTGTAAATGAAATTTCTCTGATTTATTCTCTAAAATGGCATAAACAATGAGATTTGTCTGTAAAATAAACTTATTCTCTAAAAAGATCGAGATCAGGATCAAGATATTCTACTAAATGAAAACACAATGCTAAAGCTTGCTAAAGCTTCCTAAAGCTTGCTAAAGCTTGCTAAAGCTTGCTAAAGCTTGCTAAAGCTTGCTAAAGCTTGCTAAAGCTAAAGCACGCTCATTTACTCTTATCCAAACAAAGTGAGAGCAAAGGTTATAAACCATCTTCTTCTTGCTTTAAGATTTGATTCTATATTTAGAAATTTAAATTCTAACAAAAAAGTATAGATTATTTGAGTGTTCTTTGCGATTTTTAGCTCAAGAACTTCTCGAGCTAACGAAATTTCGCTGCTTCAGTGGAGAAGTTCCTCTTTTTTTTTGGATAAAGAAAGGCTTAGACACAAGGAAATGATTGAGATATTCAGTGAAGGGAAAAGATGATTTGCAGATGTTTCATGATTGTAACAATGAGTTATTTATAGCTAAATATAAGAATTAGATTGAAAGAGTATCCAGAAATGACTGGTAGATCCGAGTTTTGTCCGAGAATTTTCTAACGCTCAAAAGAGTCGAAATGAAAGAGTTCAAAGAGAGAGTCAAAGAGTTTTCAAATCAAAAAAAAATACAAAAGATGGCTTCAGCTTTGACTAAAAGTCAGTCAGTCAAAGATTTGAAAGCTCTTTGACTTTTTATCTTTGATCTCTTTGACTTTGACAAAGCTGAAGCCATCTTTTGTACTTTTTTTTTGATTTGAAACTCTGAAATTCTTATCTGAACTCAAGATAGATCATTTTTTTATGTCTAAAAATAACCTTTTTCCAGCGATAATTCATCTCGTAATAAGTGTTCAATGCGCAGCGTTCAGGAAGCGAAAATTTCGCTGAAAAGCTTATTGTTGTGAGTGAGAAATTGTCTTTTTCTTCAACAAAAAATTGAGCAATTCAAATCAGAACACCAAAAAACGGTGGGTGTTGTTTAGGGGAATTCGATGAAAATAGACCCTGAAGACTGAAGAAATCGCTTTTTGCGAGTGAGAGAGCAATTTATTTCAGTAGGAGGCGAGTTTTTTTGCGAGTAGAGGACACATCTGTGACCAATGAGAAACACAAAATGAACGAATGAGAGAAAAAAGATACAAATTGCAAAGATGAGTTTCGAAATCAAGTCAATTGAGGGGATTTTGATGAGGGTAAAAGCAATGGAAAGATGAAAAAATGGCAACAGATTGAGAGTGAGTTTTTTTGGAGTAAATGATTTATGGTAGAATTCGGTTACGACATTAAAAGTTGACTATAGAAGACTCGATTTTAGTGAAACCGCTTAGCTGAGATTATTAATGAAAACGAAAATCCAATCAACTTTCTTAATGATGTGTGGAGTTTGAAGATGCTAGGTTTTAAAGCTTGGCTTCTTGGCCGACTTCTTGACCAAACCTTCTTGGCCGACTTCTTGACCAAACCTTCTTGGCCGACTTCTTGACCAAACCTTCTTGGCCGACTTCTTGGCCGACTTCTTGGCCGACTTCTTGGCCGACTTCTTGGCCGACTTCTTGGCCAAACCTTGTTCTGGCCTGCGCTGGCTTCATTGCTAGTTAAAATTCTTGATGATAGTCGAAAAAACCTGAACCTAGACTAGTCCGGTTTATTGACCAATTGTCATTACTATAATTTTGAAACTTTAAATTTACTGTAGCTAGGACAAGTGAATGAGCTTGAATTTGTTGTTTAGTTGTTTTAAAAAAGTAAACCACTTGAGTTAAGGATCTAATGATTGACGTCAATCCAAAATCATTCCACATCTGGACACCCTCATTTTCCCATATGGAAAGCATTTATTTTGAAAGATTTCAATCTATGAAACATTCAAAACTAAATAAAAAAGCGAATAGTGTTTCTGAAATTTTATAAATTGAAGGAGAAAATAAAAAAGAAATGACTGGTAGATGCGAGTTTTGTACAGAATTTTCTGAAAAACGGTGAAGGGAAAAGATGATTTGCAGATGTTTCATGATTGTAACGATGAGTTATTTATAGCTAAGCATAAGAATTCGATTGAAAGAGTATCCAGAAATGACTGGTAGATCCGAGTTTTGTATAGAATTTTATGAAAAGCAGCTGAAAAACGCGCTGTCGTAAGAAAAACAGATTGGGTACAATGTTTCGTACTAAGATTTGCTAAAAAGAGTTCCTGAATCTAAATAAACCATATCTAAATATGGATTTGAAAGATAGATTTCAATTTTCTATAAATATTGAATAGATATCGTAGTTGAAATAGAAGTTGACAGGCAATTTGGAGAGTAAAACTTGTGAGTGGGCAAATTGCTGAAACAGATTGTAATGTGATTCAAGGTTTAACGCAAACAACAATATTTGCTTAGTTTGACATTCAATCACACGTTGGACATGCCGATCCTTTTATGGGTTGGAGCTGGGAACACAAAACATGGTCGGCGCCTAGATTCAAACCAGCGACCTCTCGCTTAGCTACAACACTCTACGAATGAGCTACATCGACACATACCCCATTTCCGCCAGTGTAAGGCATTATGCTTTACTCACAATCTTATCAGTTCTTAACATAAGCCAAGATAAGTCAGGGCAAGACAAGACCAGATCCAAGTCCGGATATAGTCCTAGTAAAGTCAAGATTTCGGTCCTGGCTTCTGACTATGAGTCTTCTGACTTCTGGCCATGGCCTATCTTGGCTTGGTTCCAAAAAAAGGCTTTTGAAATAGCCCTGTATTTGATTCTTGATCTTGATTAGTGTCTTTGATGTAAAGAAATAGCAAAAGGAAATTAAAGAAGATAAGATGAGGAAAACAATATAGCATCACTGTTGTAGACTTAGCTCAATCTTAGAGTTCCTAGTTTTTTTTCAGATTTGGGTCCAACTTCCGCCCGCCACTCCTCCCGTTGCCCTTTTTTCTGCACCTCACCCAATTGCAAACAAAATCTCTCTTTCCATTTCGATTTTTGTCTATCTTTATCTTAATTCCTTTCCCTAACCACTTAAAACTCTTTCAAATTTGCAAAACGAATAATTATTAATCGTGCCAAAGTGTGTGAGTGTTCGATGAGGGAAAATTGAGAAGAACTCTAGAAATAGACGTGTCATTGATCTTTTGGAAAAAAAGAGACTAGAATATGGGATTAGAATGTGAGAATAGTTGAAGAAGAGGGTATTTTTAGAGAAAGCGTTTGTTGATTTGAAGACATTCGCTTGAGGAGTAGTTTTAGCAAAACTCCAAACGAGATGAGTACTTTTTGATTACTTGATACAGGAGTACTTGATATAGGAGTACTTGATACAGGAGTACTTGATCACCTTGTGATCTTGTGCTTGTGCTACCATAGAAACTAAGTTCAGAATAAGTTCAGAATCAAGGAAAATAGATCAACTCCAACTTTCAACCAGCTATGTGAGACTTGTGTTTAGATTTCATTTGTTCACGGTGACAGAATCGATATGTTGTATCAACTTTGATAACACAAAATTTCATTTTAAAAAGAAATATAAGATTTACTAACTAAGTAGAAGATGTTATTTGTTGCGCATTTTGTGGGAAAAGAATCGAAGAGACAGAAAGTTTGAGTGCTTTGAGATGAATGGTTAAATGTAAGAAAAGGGTGTGACAAAAGAATCGAAGAGACAGAAAGTTTGAGAGCTTTGAGATGAATGGTTAGATGTAAGAAAAGAATGTCATTTAAAGTACAAAGAATATGATTAGTTTAAAGCTTTTAAAGCTACTGTACTAAACTCAAAATCATTTCTGAAATTTCTGAAATTCTCGAGATTAATCAACAAAAGAATTCGTCTATTTTTACACAAAAAAAAACTCGAATTTTTGATGAAACAGTGAGAAATGAGATGGGGAAAATGGTGAAGAAGTCAAGAAATTAGATACTTTAATCCATCACATTTATCCTCCGCTTTTTTCTTTTCTGACATAAGCTTTTGTCCATATTGTCGTCAATGAGAGAAATGTTCATTTTTAGAAGAAAATTAAAGAAAAAAGGTCAAATGATCATCATTGGCTAGACCTTTAGAGTTGGTGTTGAAATTTTGGTCAACGGAAATTTGGATACTTCTCAGTTTTAGACAAAAGACGACTCCCAAAAATCATTGAAATTTGATTTTGCATTCTTCTGATCAAAAGATTCAAACTTTTACTCTAAACTTTTCTTATTCATCTTTAGTAAAACTTCAAATTACATCTCTAGGTCATTTTTTTCTCTCTTATTGAGTACATCCAATTATTGACCCTATGTGAAAGTAAAGAAAAATGAAAAATGTATAAGAAACCAGAACTCAAATAATAGAAAAGTAATTAGGTTTTCTTTTTTTCTCTTTTTATGTAAAAGTTCATCACACAAATTTTAGCGTAAATTCGCAAGTCTATGTGGAATAAATTTGATTAAAGTTTACAACTTTGACAATCTTTCCAATCTAATCAATCGTTTTCAAAGTGATTTGACTTGTCGATGCTTTATTTAAAGATTTGTTTAGAAATCGAGTAAATGGATCCACGGTTTTAAGAGACTTTACGAAGTTGTAGATGAGAATTTTAAAGTCTGCGATTGTATTGGGTTGGGGAGAATGAGTGGGCGCCAAACTTTAAAGGGACTTTTTGCACACATAAAGCCTTCTTTAAACAAACGTTTGGTTTCATCAAAAGGATCCACTATTTCTCTACAAAATCACTTTTGAGAGATTCCACAAAGCTTTTCTTTCGTGGAGTTTATGAACTTTCCAAACGCAGCTGGTTAAAATGGCAAAGAGTCCGACTCATCATTTGAACAGTTTCTTTCACATAAACCTTCTTTGGTGTTTATATAAAAAAGATAGAGCACATTCAATTACTTAAGTTGCCAAATTTGCAGGAAGATCCCACCAATGGTTTTTTCTAGATCGCAGTTTGTAGTTTTTGTGGAAAAATGGCCTTTTCTTGAGCGGAGGCGCTGTTTGAATTTTCTTTTAAATGTCATTTTGTAGAGAATTCGTTAACCATTCTACTCATATCAAACGCATATTATTTGACGAAGTCGAATAGAAGTTTTAGACATTTTTTTCATTTTCGGCGCCGACTCATTCTCCCCAACCCAATAAATTGCATGTGTTTGTAGCTAGAAGTTTTAAAGTTTAAAGTTTTAATGCATAAAGTTTTCGGGGGTTTTCCAGAAAGCACTTCCCTTTTCGAGGAGGTTTTCGAAAACTACTCGCGCAAAGAAGCTGCACAATAATGAGTACGGAGAGTTGGTGAAAGAGAATTACATGAAAGAGATGAGGAAAGTGAGGATCATCGTGATCGTGGGCACAACGCTGCCAATAGCGATCGTCGACAATCACAACCATCGCGAAGCAGAGGGGCACAATAATTTGGAGAATTTCGCGAGAGCACACGAGACGCGTAAACGGATTTATTCTACTTTCAAATTTGCCTGCATTTATTTAGAAATTTTAGATATTCTAGAAAACTTTTCAAATCAGAACCGGTGTAGAACAAGTTCAGTGATTCTCTATTGACAAATAAAGAATCACTGAATATAAATGAATCGATTCACTCAACAAATCGTCTGCCCAAAGATTATAAAAGAAAATCTATTGTTTTAAACTTTTTTTCGTAATTTTATAATGAAAACTTTAAAGCTTTTTAAAGCTTTTAAAAGCTAAGATTTTGACAGTTTATTAGCCGAAAAAGAAAGCATTCATTGAGTGATTTCAATTTGTGACCGAGTGACGACACTTCTCTTGGCCATCTCCAAATTATCGATCACTTTTCCGAGCATTTTAGCTTCTCTAAAGTTTTTCAATTTATCTTTTAACATTTCTCCCATCACCTTCTCATTTGTTTTGCCCCTATTTTGTAGCGAGTCCAAAGAACGTAGACGATCTCCAAAAGGGTCACCACCGAGGCACCTAAATACAGCCCGAGGGCACCACCAGCGTCGCCTAAACAAGAGGAGTCACTTACTTTGTTAAAAACTTAAAACTTAAATACATATTATATTCATTACCTAGCTTTAAACTTTAGAAATCATCTTGAATCTTGAGGCTCTCTCATAAACCTTTTAATATGTCTTTGTTAGCCAAAAAGAAATGATTTCGACTCAAACTCACAGGCCAGCGTCCAAAACGGGTACTCCTCCTGCTGTGTCCACGTCTCGATTGCATTCGATTGAAGATAAATATTCACGATGGCCAAATTTTGCCTGAAACTGAACAATTCCAAATAAAAACCCATCTCAACTTCTCAAATTCGGCATTGATCTGCGCGTTCTTGTAATAATCGCCGAAATGATCACGGAAAAGCTCATTGAAGATCATCTATAGGGAAAGGCTCTCCTTCAAACCTATAAACTAACCGCAAAATCTTCAGCCATTTCTCGAAACTCGTCAAATTGCTCGCTGACATATTGGGGTAAACGTTTGTCAATGCAAAACTCGATGTCCTCATCATCCAACGTGAAATCGCTCGTGTTGTTCTCGTTGTCGCCAAAGTTTCTCTGAAACCAGGACTGCCGGCCGAGCTGACTAAAAAACGGCACTAACACAAGATGACCTTTTGGAAAGAGCGCTAGCTGTTAGTTTCGTTGGTAACCAGGCTCAAACCGGCTGTAAAGGAGAGGGAACCAGGCCAGGCCTGCAAAATCCTGGCTAAGAACTGCTCTGACTGAAACAAGTAAAGTAGCTCAAGTTTTATTTCAAACTAATGGCAAATTGATTGTAGTTGAAATTGAGCAATTAACTTGAATACAAGTTTTTTTGATTTAGGATTAAACGAGAAGAGAACGACAAAATGACATAAGTACAGCACGTGAAAACTGTGCTGAAAGCTTTCTAACGCTTTTGAACTTCTAAAAACTTAGTTTCTCTTTAAAAATGCTATAGAATCTAAAGGTTTCCACAAAAAAAAAATCAGTAGCCAGGCCAGGAGCTGAAACAACTGAAACATAAGCTAACTTTAAACTAACCTTTAAAATCTCTTTAAGCTCATTTTTCTCTTTCCGAAGTAGTAAACGTGCCTCGTAAAGAAAATCCTGAATCGGATGAATCCAGTACTGAAATTTTCTTCTTGTTTTTCTTTTTTTCTTTCTTTAACAAACTCGTTGAAATTCCTGATGAAAAAAGTATACATATGAGTGATATTTAATGTATTCAGCAAAAGTATACTTTGAGATTTCTCCATCCAAAAACTAAAAATAACCTTTAAAATCTACAGGAGCTTTTGAAGATTTAGAAAGTTGAAAAGTTGAAACCCTTTGCAACTCTCGATCCAAATGAAAGTTCCTCAGCAATTCCCAATTCACAAAATCAGCTGATTTCTTCTTTATCATTAGCTCAATTGTTTGGAGATTCGGAAAAAGATCGGAGTTCTGTTAATTCGCAAAATCAGCTTCACTTTTTAAGTTAAACCCACATTCTTCCAAATCTTAATGATATCGTTGCAGTCTTGTTCGTACTCGATGATGTATTCCCCGATAGAGTACGGCTTTATGTCTGACTCTTGAACGGGCCAACCGTGATCGGAGAGACTGCAAGGCAACAGGGGGATTAAGCTTCTTTTTCTCATCTCTTCATTTTTAAAGTTCAAACTCTTTTTCTATTAACGAACTCGAGCTTTTGCTCGAAATATTGATCCTTCAGATTCAACAAATCTTTCCTCTCCACCACGTTCAATCTCGATCGCCAATTTATAACAAAGAGCACTTTTCGAAGAGTTTCTGTAGCCTGAATCCTTTTTCAAAGATCGAAAGTTTTCAACTCACGAATTCCTTGCTGACAAAGGCTGAGTCACCGCACGAATGAGTGACCTCTTTATACAGTCTTTTCCCATTCCCATCAACGCCAATCAAGTACTTCTCAGCACCGATTTCACTTGTGTCCTAAGAAATTTGAAATTGTTGTAAGAAGTGCATCTACCTGATCTATTCTACAACTGATTCTACCTGCTCATAGTAGAAAGTACTGTTGCCGGAGACTTTTGGCATTAGGTTCTTTGGGATCCCACTGATGTCCTAAAAAAAACCAAGCGTTAGAAACATTTGATCTTACTGTACCTGTGTGAGAGTGTATTCCATGGAATCACACGGCGCTAAACAGCTCTGACCGATCTCGGCACTCAGATTAGCTTGTAGTCTAGAGGCTCTTTTCGTCAACCTTCAGCTTTCAACTCACCTCCTTTGATAGGGTAAGACACAATTGAAATAGGTCTCAACGTTGCACTCATTTTCTTGTCCTAAAACTTTATTGCAAATTTCTTTACTAAACCACTGTACTAGGCCCTCCAGTGTACAATCGACGAATCGAGCAATTGCAATGTTCCTCAAACTTCTCGTGCATAGAGCGACCCATACAGGCTCTGAAATTCAAATTGAAAATTTTAACGCGTGACTTTTAAATGGTATCAACTTAAAAAGTTAGACCTTAAATTATCTGGTGACATCAAATTCGAAAGATTTCTTGATTGCTCAGTCTCCTCACGACAACTAGGCCCGGGCAGCTTTACTCTCTAAAAATCTTACAAGGGAAAAAGAACTGGGTGTGCTGGTCAAATGACATCAGCCATAGACCATTCGACGCAAAATTCAACGCCAACTCCGTATCTCCATTCCGTTTCTGCTAAGGAGCACTATGTCAAAAGTTATAAGGATTTCAAAAATCATCCCTCGAGTTTACAAGCAGATTTCTCGGAGACTTTGGAAAGCAGTGGTGGCAGTGGGCTAGAATACAAAGCAAAGTTTCTCTAGCTCGAGTCCGTCGTTCTACTTTTTGGGATTTGCAAAGTTAATTGTTGTATTTGAAACGGAGAACAATTAACTTTGTAAATCCAAAAAAGGAGAAGAAAAAAGCAGAAAGGCGGACTCGAACTAGAGAAACTTTGCCTTGTATTCTAACCCACTGCCACTCGGTCACCACTACTTTCCAAAGTCTCTGAAAAATCTGCTTGTAAACTCGAGGGATGGATGAAATCCAATCCAAAACTTTGAGCGCTTATAACTTTGACATAGTGCTGTGTTGCAAAAACGGAAAGAAGATTCGGAATCAGCGTGAAATTCTGCGTTGAATGGCCGATAGCTCATGTCATTTGACAGGCATCCCGTTGATCTTTCCTTGTTAGAAGTTTGAAAAATCGGCAAGCCACTAACGTGCTTGATTTTATATGGAATGTTGACAGACATTCCCGGAGAGACGCTCACTCCATCGGAGGTAGTGATTGGACGATCGGATCGGTCAAAGAGTAACACCTAGACAGCCGATCAAGGTTCATAAATGTTGAGGAAACCCTAAAGCCAGCTTCTTCTTGATCGTTGTTGACTCGACCACAAGTCTCCGCATGTTCATAGCTTTCCGTGTTTAGCACTAATCGGAGACCATGACTTGAGCCTGAAAAGCTCCTCAAAATGAAAAGTAAATGCTCTTTACCGGAATTCGTCACCTCAATCGGAGTCTCATTGTCAAGATTCAACGCCCAACAAATCCCATCAATTGTCCAGTACTGACGCCACATTTTTGGAGTACATTTTGTCCCATTTGGTAGAGTACAACTAAAGCTTTTAAATGGCTTTTAAAAAAATGCACTAACCTAGCAAGCATCGTCGTAATCTCATGAGTCGAATTTTGAAGGAACTCAATGGCTGACCAGTTTCCAACTGAATCAATCACCTGAGAACTGAATTAAGCGCGTTTTTGATTCATTGCAAACCTGCTCAAAATATGGAGCATCTTTACTGTGAATGGTGTTATTTGGAAGAGCCCACTCGCGAACTTTTGGGTCGTATAAGTAGCTGAGGCTAAACTATAGGTTTTAAATTTTATTTCCCCTCATTAACTTTACCGAAACTGATTGTTATTGCATAGAGCGATTCCAGGAAAAGTGATCTTCTCGGGGTATTGCACGTCCACATTTGTGGAGATCGGATGCTCCATGTAGCGGGCTATCTTTGGGGAGAAGTTAGGGGAACATGAAATCAGAAAGAGTTAATGTTAAAGCGAATCTCAACTAGCAAAGTTTCCAAAGCACTGCATCTTGATTTTCTTTACTTTTAGCTACTTTCACTTTACTACTTACAGAGCTAGTGACTTAAAACTTCTAATAAGCCATGTTGAACTTTCGTCGCTTCATTCTCGATCAAATTCTAAGCTATAAACATGTTTTATGTACCAAAATATATCTGAGACTTGGAACTATCTTTTGATATATAAAATATGACTTCAGGATAGGATTTGATTGCGAACGGGGCGAGGAAAGTTGGGTGTACACTTATTAAAAGCTTCACGGTAACTGCAATTAACTCAGTTTCTTTCATGGCTTGAGAAATCTGTAAAAGCTTTTTAATTTTGTTCTCTGTAACTTGCTTTAAGAAGATTTCCCTTCACCTGTGTCCATATTTGATAGAAAGTCAAGATGAGAAAGAGGATGATCACCGAGAGCCAAAGAATTCTAAAAACAGCGGTCACAGGATGGGAAGCAGTCTAGGAAGAGTAAAAGCAATGAAACCCAAAAAAACCCGATTTCCCCCACTCACCTAACCCATTTCTGTTGTTCGGCCAAATACTTGAATCCTCCCAAATTGATCTCTTCAACGATTTTCTCATCTTTTCGCTGAAGCAACTCAGCGATTCGGCTCGGCATTGTAAACTTGTGAGAACAGTGCAATCAAATGAAAATCCATAACTTTATTGAAAGTTCTCTACGATGATTTCTCTCTGCAAATCATTTTTCACTACTTTTTTCGATAAAAGGAACAATTTTACCGAGTTGATCAATAAACCAGCAGATTTCTCTCAAATTTAAAGAAAAAAAAAAGCTGAAACTAAAAAATCTCTTTTCAAATGTGTTTCCTATTTTTTTAAAATGTCAAATTTAGACAGAAAGCAGAAATTTGTCAATACAATAGTATGCTCTTTAATAAAAACTTTTTTTGAGAGTCATTTTTTTTTTGTTCTGAAACGATGGCATGTACACTTTGCTTTATGCTTTTTTTTGCCTCATTTTTAATTGATTGCCGCAGAAGGGGGTCTGTTTTTTATGGAAAGTTCTACCTATCCTGGTTTTTGTCGAATTTTTACCGCTCCCCCTTTCACAGTCAGCTTTGGACTGGTCTGGCTCTGATTCTGGGTTTTGAGATTTATTAGAGGCCTAGGCATTTTATTTAGAAAGAAAGATTTTATGATAACAAAAAAATATTCTATAAAAGTGCATAAGAAAATGAAAAGTGAAAAGCTTGATGATATGATTAGAAAAATGAACAACTCAAAATCATGGTCTTAAGCTTCTCCTGGTGACTAGATTGTTCAATAACACCTCAAAAATGCGGCCATGAAGCACGACAACGAATGTCAACGATGGATGCATTGAGTAGTCCGACAACGGTGGCTACAGGTCGAGGACGAAGCACAACAACGAATGTCAACGAATGCTCCTGGTGACTAAGAGCATTCACTCTTTGAAACGTCTTTTCAACTTTTCCGATCGTTTTGAATTGAAAGTTATTTCATAAAATAGCCAACAAATTCTTTTCTATCTGATCATCTTTTTCTTAGGCTATCTCAATGTTTTTACTTTGTTTCGACAGTTTTTTTTCATGATTTTCAAAAATTCATAATTAAAAGTAGACTAATATTGCGAGAAAATGAAATGCGAGAAAATTTTGAAGTTATTGTTCGTTTGTTGAAAGAGAAACGGGAAATTTTATTTGGAAAAAGTTCACGATAGCTTTTCAGAAACTACTTTTATTAAGAGAATCAAATTTGTAGAAATTGAACAATTCAATCAACCAAGAATCATTGAACAATTCAATTAAAGGACACAAGCGCCAAAGTGAGCATCATTGTAGCCGTGATACTGTCAGACGTTGGTGTTGTTGCGGCTTGTTTTGTAGATGCTCGACCTGTAGCCACCGTTGTCGGACTACTCAATGCATCCATCGTTGGCATTCGTTGTCGTGCTTCATCGCCGCATTTTTGAGGTGTTATTGAACAATTTCAAGTACTGCTGGCCAGAGCTGTTTCTGGCCTGAATTTTGCCAGATCCGACCGTCCAGGGCCCCTGAGGATCACAATGGGATTGTGATCTTGTGATCTATTGATGTACTTTGTGGTCGAAAAATGGAAACACCTCTTTCTGGCACATTGGATTTCACTGGATTTGTCACAAATAGAGTCACCTAAAGCATCTAAAGCACAAAGTGCAACAAAGAAAATCTTTTTAACAAATGATTCCACAAAAAATAATTTGTTGACACTTGATGATAAATCAAAAAAAAATATTCAATAACCCGTTTCTGAAAGCATGAAATTTCCTCTCCAATCAAAAGCACATCGTTAGTTAGCCGGTTTTGATGATTGAAAAGGAAATTGGGAAAAGAAAAGAATTTCTTTCAATGAAATTGAATGAAATAAATGAAATTTCTTTCAACTCATCGAATAGATTCATTTCTTTTAATGAAAGCAATGAATTTTTCAAATTTGAGTCGAGTTTTCTGAGACTTTAAGACAAATTTTCTTGCTTTTAAGGAGTTTTTCAAAATGTTTTCGAACTTTTTAAATAAACTATGCGTGATTTTTGCATGCAATTTCCACTCAACGAGACATCGATTTCCAGTGAAAAAGGCAGTCGATCGCTGAAATTTTTGCTCCTTTTCTCTTCTCTAAAATCTCTTCCCAAATACTCCATTGCCATTTTTTCGTTTTTCGCATTTTGGTAAACAATCCATTCTTTTCGTGTGTCTAAGTTCATAGATTTTTAAAGAAATTTTTAGCTGACCTTTCTCGAAAAACAGAAACCATTAGAATTTTAGTAAAAAAACCTTGTCATATCCTTACTTTACTAAATTGATTAACAATATTGTTTTAATATTTCTTTCCCTTAGTTCTAGAATTGTCTTGAAGACATCTAAGATAATCTAAGACGTCTTGAAGCAATCTAGTTATCCACCATTGCAATTTGCCCTCAAAATAACAGTAAACTCAATTAGCTTGCCCATTTTAAAGCTTAGACTTGGCTTTGCCAGTTCTATAACTTCATTCTTCTTTAATTTTATGCCATATGCTAATGATGATTTCCATTTTGTCTTAAATCTCTTCATTTCCTTATTCTTTTCATGAGATCAAGCCATTGAAAAGGGAATTTATTGGCATCTTTCCCCTTTCCCATTTCCCCTTTTCTCTTTCCTTTCCCATGCTTATTGACCCCTCTTTTTCACCCTCACAAAACCCCAATGTTTCCCCCATTGATTAACCAGCTCAACAGCTTTATCTGGCCTTTTTACTCAAATAAAACTTTCAAATAAACTTTTGAATTCGTTTGCTTTGGATAAAATTTAGAAAAAGTTTGACTTTTAATGAATTGTTATTCATTAAAAGTCATTATAGTGTTATTCATTATAGTAAATGATCAAATTTTTAACCTTCTTATAGTTAGAATAAAGTAATTCACTTACAAATTGAATTCAATTTACTTTAGATTCAAAGTTTAAGCATTCAAAATGTTCACTGTGCTAAAAGAAGACATAAAAGACAAGTAATCAAGGCCAATTTTCATGTTTTCAAACTTTTTCCACTCTTGACACTAGTGCCTCAAATTTGTTCACGATTTTTCAGCTATATTAGCTATAGCTAATATAGCTGAAATTCAATTTTGTTTGTTTCAGCTATAGCTAAGAAAATTGTCCTATAAACTCTTCCTAATTGAAGCAACAAAAGGGTTTTTGAACGGTGAACTTCAAAACTTCATTGAACAAACAAAATTGAATCGAATGAGTTGTGGGAATCCGGTTAGAAAAAGAAAAAGAACGAAATTTTGGTGAAAAGACCCAAAATTTCGAGGAGTTCTTTTCGTGTTTTCTTTTCTTTCCAATCGCCGATAATTTTTTCGTCTTTCCAATGTACAACTGACTGCTTTTTTCCTTTTTCTTTTCTCTTCTTTGAAGTAAGAGATGGGCTCTCTCTTTTACTGAAATTTCTTGACAATCTTTTGCCATTTTCTTCTCTTATATGACTCAAATAGTTAGCTTTCTTCGATTTTTTTTTTGGTGATTTTGTTTTATATAATATGCTTTATTCAGTTGAATAGCGACAGAACAAAATGACAATAATTACCCAGGACACCACTCAAAATACCCCCAAAAGATAAATATTGGGTTGATGCATTAATTATCCGGACTTCTTTTATAAATGATTTTATTTAACAAAAAATAACATAAATAGTTAGAAAAATATGTTTAATTGATTATTCTGGAGCATATTCACCGCCTACATCAATAACTGATTGCCATTTGCTTGGAAGACGATCGATTCCACGAGCGAAGAATAAACGATCTTTGGAGGCAATCCACGCTTTAACATCGTCTATCAAGTCATCCAAATCGTTGTAGATCTTATTTGTTTGCCAATTTTTGAGCGATCGATTGACGTGGTAGTCCGTTGGGGCTTCTCCAGTTCTTTGAGATCGCGAAACGACTCTGCGGCAGACCATCCCTTTTCGAAGTGGTAGAGCATGATATGGCGAAGATGGATATGATTGTCGACACGCATTTTGTTCACTAAAGAATAACGAATATTTAAAAAAAAGAAATAGACAAAAAGCTTTCAAAACAAAAAAGATACAAGCACGCAAAAAGAAGTCCGGATAATTATGCATCAACCCAATAGATTCATGATAATTGAAATCATAAATAGATACCCGAAAGTCGCGAGTATAAGTTCTGTTTGGTTTTCGCATGCAAATTGACGGCTGTCTCCGGTGCGGTGTGTCGAGGGTTCGAACCCGCTGCTGCATAACTTTTTTGCTTTTTAAGAACAATAATAGAAGTAAATTTATTGAGGGTTATAGCAATTTTATGCTGTTATTTGTTGCTCTGGGCGTGGCTCGGCGCGTCCGCCCTGCTCCTCTCCGGTGCTCAGTCTTATGGATCCCTCCCTAGCCTCTTCATTAAGGCAGAACTTATACTCGGATGAACTTATACTCGAGACTTTAGGGTAATATGCTTTATTCAGTTGAATAGCGACAGAACAAAATGAAAACAAATGGAAAACTCAACAAAATCGAGTTTTGCAGCTATAGTTTTTACAAAATCCTAAAAATTAAACCGCTAAGTTTTTTCAGATCAAATGCGTTTATGTTATTTATTGGAAACAAAACAATAATTAGCCAGGACACCACTCAAAACACACCCAAAAGATAAATACGCTACTGGACAATGAAATATGATATTTGAAAAACGATCGTCACTTTCGCACGTCTGTAACTCCCTTGTCTTTACCGTATTTCTAAATATTAATATTACCATTGTGTAGCCGTTGAAAAGAGCTTTCAGAAAATGTATAACACTAATAGTTTAAACTCAAAGACAGAGGAGTTACAGACGCGCGAAAGTGACGATCTTTTTTCAAATATCATATTTCATTGTCCAGTACTGTAGATACATGATAATTGAAATCATAAATAGATTATCATAAATAGATAATTGAATTCAATTTTCAACCAACCGCTCAGATAGGAAAGGCTATTTTTACGTATTTTTATCAGTGAATAAGGAAATTTTGTAGACAAATAGCTTCCACAATTTTAGCTTAAGCCTTTAAAAACTAAAGTTAAAGAAAAAGCAACAATTAGAAGAATGAAATTAGCTTTTTCCTTCAAAATTCACTTTCAAACTTACACAATTACAACAATTCATAGGATAAAAATCTCAAAATCACTTTTTTATTCACTTTTTTTCAACAACCAGAATTATTTTATGTTAAAAAGTGAACGATTTACTTTTAGGAAATGTTATACGTTCAATTTTACATGTTATAAATTTATTTAATTTTACATCCAATCCAATCACCACTTTTAACATTATTCAGTCTCATTTCCTTTCAACTTTCCATTTCTCGTAGTCATATATTGTCGATTCCTTCCCCCCCATTTCTTTTATCCTGACTCACTCCCATTTTTTTTGCCATTTTCCTTCTTCTTTTCTTTCAATTTCGATTTTACTCATCAACAAAGAAGAATATTCAATTTCATCCAAAACCCTAAAAACTATGCTAACAAAAATAACTTCTGGTCGACAAATGGTGACTCATTTATTTACAAACTTTTCCAAAAAGAAGCCAGTTACTTGTTCCAGCCAGAGAAAGAGACTTGCAATTGATTTCTTTTTGTGAAACTTAAGGGGTAGGATAGTTTCCGCAAATTGTTTTCCGCAACAGGGTTATTTGCGCAACTGGGTCATTCGCGCAACTCGCCAGAACTTTCTTTTAAGTGGGCCAATCTTTATGATTTTGGTTTTCTTTTGTTGCATTTATTGAGATCTACAAAATCAAACCAAAATCATAAAGGCTGGCCCACTTAAAAGAAAGTTATGGCGAGTTGCGCAAACGACCCAGTTGCGCAAATAATCCTGTTGCGGAAAACAAGGTTGCGGAAACTAGCCTACCCCAAACTTAAAACTAAAATCTTGATCACCGTCTTTTTGTCTTAAATGATACTGATTTTTCAAAAACTTTTCAGATGATCTAGCTTGTATCCTCTTGATTTCCTCAATTAATTTTCGAGGATGTTCAAGTGTTTCCTTTTTGGAACAGTCTTCCGCACAGCATTGGCTTTTTTAGCTCATTTCAACTGGTTGGCTGCATTCAAGGTCGGTTTTTGAAAAGAAAAAAGTAAACAAGAAACTTGGATAGAAATGAGTGTTTTTGATGAGATCAATAGTTGTTCTTTTTGTCTTTTAAAGGTTATTGTAAAAAGAAATGAGTGTGTTAGTGAATGCTTCGATTGTCAAGCAAAAAACTCAATAAAATCGAGTTTTGCAGCTAGAGTTTTTACAAAATCCTAAAAATTAAACCTTTAAATTTTTTCAGATCAAATGTGTTTATGTTATTTATTGGAAATCGTTTGATTTATTTTGGTTTTGGATGCATTTATTTCTATGTAGCTGTTTCCGGGCGTTACGTAGAGAAAACTATAAAGTTATTTGGTGGAATTTGATGACAAAACGATGCACAACACATAAAGCATACAGTATTAAGGTTGGTTTGAAGTTTAGATCTAAGTTTTATAACAAATTAGAAGCTTCTAGGAAATCTACATGATGATTTATGGACAAGGGAGCGCCACACAATCGGAAGTTGAATTAGAGAGGATCGATAATGCGGTGAGGCTTTGGAAAAGGTTAAATAAGTCAAGGATTCTAATAATTAATATACTATTTTATTTAGATATTGTCTATTTTTTCAAATTAAACTCATTCTAAAAGATTTAGGAAAAGAAAGAACTGAAAGATCGAGCCTTCCGAAGGAGTATGAGATCACAAAGAAGAGAGAAAGCAACAAAAGTCCGATTTACTGCTCAACACATTTCCATTTACAATAAAATAATCTAAAAAACTATTGTTAAATTAGATATTTTACTTTTCCAGCTCATTTTACCGGGTTACTCATCTCAATCTGTAGAAGCTATGCAGTAAAAGTTATGCAGTAAAAGTTATGCAGTAAAAGCTATGCAGTAAAAGCTATGCCTTGTAACGATAAAGACAACTTTAACAGAACAAAAATAAAACTATGGATCATAAATTTTCATTTAGAATATGTGCATCTAATTTACGGGCTCCACGGGTATCACTTTTTTCAATTCTATAATGTAAAGCTTCTGTTTTAGCTTTACATGTTTCGTTAACTCCCTCTAAAGTAAGAAAATCAAGTGCATTGTGGGGTAATGGTTAACACAATTGCCCAGTTAAACGAAAGGTCACGGGTTCGAGTCCCGGCGGCGCACGAGTTTTGATCTACCCTAGTTGGGTAATGCTTGACACAATTACCCAGTAAGCGATTCAATACATTCCCATTTACAATAAAATAATCTAAAAGACAATGGTTAAATTAGATATTTTAGGTTAAATTAGATATTCCCAGCTCATTTTACCAGGTTACTCATCTGAATCTGTCGAAGCTATGCAGTAAAAGCTATGCAGATTGTATCGAGAAAGACAACAAACAACTTTAACAGCTTTAACAAAAATACAATTATGAATCATAAATTTTAGTGTAGAATACATTCAACGAATTTATGAATGAATTTATGAATGAATTTATCTAAAATCTTCAGGCAATCACCGCTGGATCGCGAAAATTTGAAGAAGTTTCCAGTGATTCGAGTACTGATGAAGAAGTTGAGGCACTCATTAAAAGGCAATATTTCAACAATTCGAATCAATAAGCCAGCTTAGATTTAATTCTTAAAAAACCCTAAACTAAATTCAAAAATTTAGTGGTTTGGATAAAAAGAAGGGCTGGAAAGCGGCAAACATTCGACAAACGATACAGACAAAATATCGGGATTTGCGATCGAGTGAGTTTTTTGGAAAGGATAGAAATGAAAGAATATAATAAAATATTGTTAAAATTAAGATTTTGAAGATAATAGTACTTAAGAAATCAGATTTTCAAAGTTCAGAAGCCGAAGAAGCACTTTTACCGAAGAAAGAGGAAGGAGACGAGGCTGGCACATTGAAGGGTAAATATTCAACAAATATATTCTAAATTTATATAAAATATGCTAAGCATATAGTAATTTTAATCTTTTAAAGGTAAAAAATGGGAACTTGTCAAAGGAATCGTGGAGAAAGTGACAAGTCCGAAAGTGGAGAGACGGATCGAGATTCGAACGATTGAGATTGAAGAGGAAGAAGGTTTCATTGGAATTTTTATTTTGAGTTTATGCAAATCAACTTTTAGATGATCACATCTATCCACTTTACCCAGATTACTCTAATATTTTTGATGTAAATGATCAAAAGAATGCGAGAAAAAGAGAGCGGAAAGATGTGCGAGTGTTGAGGAAAAGAGTGAGAGATCGAGTGAGAAAAGAATTAGAAGAGAAAGCTGAAGATGAGAGGAGGTGGGCAAGATGGGCAAGGTTTAAAGAGAAAGGTTTACAATGAATCTTAGAATACGCTAGTTCTACAATAGTTGCCTAAAGAGTTGTTGTACTTTTGTACTCTGTTTTTGTACTTTATGTTGTACTTTGTGCTTGCAATTCTAAAGAACAAATAGTTGAAGGTTTTTGAAAGCTGAAGATGAGAGGAGGTGGGCAAGATAGGAAAGGTTTACAATGAATCTTACAATACGCAAGGTCTACAATAGTTGCCTAAAGAGTTGTTGTACTCTTGGTTGTTGTACTTTGTTGTTGTACTTTGTGTTGTACTTTGTGTTGTACTTTGTGTTGTACTTTGTGTTGTACTTTGTGTTGTACTTTGTGTTATACTTTGTTGTGCAATGCTAAAGAACAAATAGATCAAGCTTTAGATTGTGCTAATAGCTAGATTATGCATAAAACTTGGATACACTTTAACACAAAACTTTTATAGACGAAAGCTTCTAACCGACGCGATCGATCTCCTCTTGAACATGTTGAGAATGGTGACGATGTTTGCTCTTGTTACATGGAATATCAGGAAACACAATCCATTGGCATCATTTAAACATTTGGAAATTGGTAATTGGTAATGTAATGGGAGTATTTATTCACAAAAATATCATAATTTTTTTGCCACTGGACTTTTGAACGCGAAAAACTAAACTAAAAAAAACTGTTTATCTATCCTACGGGATCAAAGCCTTGACCTTTCGACTAACAAGTCGGCCACGGCAGCAGCAGCAATTCTCTGCACAATGTCATATATGAGTGAGTTTAGATTTCGATCCTGAAGTGACTGATCAAGACATTCGTGATCTCCAAATGGGCTACGTTAACCCGCAATGGGTGCTGGCTCTCAGGTAAGCGTCAAGATTAAACTGATTCAATGAATTTTAGTGTCACTGTGTTTCTCGACGTTTTTATGTCATTCCTCCAATTCATGATCGCCTATTACCAACAATTTCAATTGTTGAAGAGGATGGGATTTTGGTGGTCTTTCTTGTGGACAGCGATTTTGGTTATTGTAAGTTTTTTTCACTTATCTGAAAATTTGCAATGAACAAATATTCAAATCTTTTTGCATAATACTTAGGTTTCCCTTTTTGGAATGGTTTTACCGATGGTTTATCTCTTGGGAAGTCTCGATCTATCGTGGTGTCGAATTATGCCGAATACTGATGTGAGTTGAAGAGTTGCCAAATTGATTTTAAAGAATCAAATCTTTATGTCAAGAATAATAATCTAAGTCTTAACATATACGTCTTACGGCTTTTGGTTGTAGAGAATTTGTTTTGTATACTTATGTATAAAAATATAAAGAAAATTTGCGTCAAAGTTGACCTTCCAGATTCCGTGAGGAGTTTGGGGACCCTTTCCAAATTCCGTGAGGAGTTTGGGGATCCCTTCCAAGTTCCGTGAGGAGTTTGGGGACTCCTTCCAAATTCCTTGAGGAGTTTGGGGATCCCTTCCAAGTTCCGTGAGGAGTTTGGGGACTCCTTCCAAATTCCTTGAGGAGTTTGGGGATCCCTTCCAAATTCCGTGTGGAGTTTGGGGATCCCTTCCAAATTCCGTGAGGAGTTTGGGGATCCCTTCCAAATTCCGTGAGGAGTTTGGGGATCCCTTCCAAATTCCGTGGCGAGTCTCGGAGTTTGGGGACTCTACGTCTTAACATACTTATCAAAAAAAACTTAAATCAAACAAATTCAAAGAACTCAAATTTGTTATTTCAGTTAGCCTGTTGGATGCCGCCACATTGGGTGGATTTCCCCTTGAGGATAAGAGGATCCAATGCAATTGGTCAGTAAAAAGCTAAAAGCCTAAAGATACATTAAAGCTTAAATCTAAAGCTTAAAATTGGTGAGTTTAAAGATTTAATGCACAAATGTTTGGCCGAAAGCAAGCAAAGCACGCTTTCAACAATGAAGAACAAGGTTAATCATGAGAAAGTGAATGGATTCTGATAGAAAAGATGAGTTTATAACTGTTAGCAAGACTTTTTCGACTCATGAATCTCCGTTTCACTTAAAATTCAATGGCTATTTAGGATTTTAAACAATATGCTAGTGTTGATAATTTTGTTTTTAATCGATAAGTTCCACTGGAAATGTGAAAATCCTGTGGAAATCCAATCGAGAACATTTTAGTACAGAAATGTCGACAAAAATTAGGACTTTTTAATAGTATAGTACTTTACAAAAATTCTATAGGGAATTTCCAGAAACGATTTCCAACGACATAAAACCGAACGAAAACTTTTTATGCACCCTGTAGCAAACCAAAGGAGTGTTAATTGACGTACGGGGTTTCTGTTCATCTTTTTTCAAGTCGATAAAGTAAAGCTGATGTTTTAGCTTTACATGTTTAGTTAACTCCCTCTAAAGTAAGGAAATCAAGTGCGTTGTGTGTAATGGTCAGCACAATTACCCATTAAACGAAAGGTCACTGGTTCGAGTCCCGGCGACGCACGAGTTTTGATCAACCGTAGTTCCAACTTTTGAATCAAGTAGTTAATTGTAGTCTGCCTGGTCGTTGATTTGATCATTTTTAGGTGGATGGCTTTGGAGGGTGGAGGACATCGGAGTCCGGATGGATATTCCGATTTTGCTGATCATTCCCTACAAGCTGAACCAGCTCAAACACATCGATATATACATGGACAAAGAGCTGAACACACAGCTAGATCTGATAGATATTGGTAAAACCATCATTTACTTGTTTATTTTCAAATTTTCACACTATTTGGTGCTGTTTCCTTTGCCGATTTGCATTTTGTAGCACTAGAAATTCACTAGTTTAAGCCACCAAAGATTTTTCGCTTTTTGCTCAACATTTTCTTTGTCCGATCATTGTATCAACGGGTTCCAAGTTGAATAAAGTATTGCTATGAAAATCATTTCAAAGTTCAGCTCACAAACAATCTTGACAATCACAAACAATCAGAAACATCTTGGCTCTTGAAAATCTTTTGATCCATAAAAGTTACAGGCCGGCTAGATTATTGGCTCTATGTTAAGTGTTAAGCCAAATTTCATTCCAAAAAAAATGGTCTATTTTCTTTGAAACAGTCGATGAAATTTGAAACTAACAAATTATTATTATCTCTGTAATTGACAAATTGTAACCTGAAATGACTCTGAACAGTTTGTCTTTTTAATATTTTCAAAATTTTCAATCCAACGCTAAAGCCAATTTTGAAAATTTTGATTTTTAATGAAGAATTTCTATTGGGTTGGTGAATTGAAAACTGCCGGACTTTGAACTAAAATTTATTCAACATAAGACCATAAATTCATTCCAAATAATTTCCATTATTATTGACGACTTCTGCCCATTTTACAGGCAATTTGCGGATTCCTCTTTCGTAGTAGGATTTTGGTCTTGAATCGAAAAACTTTTGGAGCCAATTTTTGACTGCTTCTTCCTAATCTAAGTGTTCTCCCGCAAGCTCATTACTCATGGTCCGAAATAAATTTTCTTAAAAGTTTTTCTTTAGATTTCCTTGAAAGTATAAGAAGCATTGATTCAATAAAATATTGACAAATGTTAATATTACGGCAATAGTTATCAAAGTAATAATATTGGGTTGGTGAACTGCCGGACTTTGAACTAAAATTCATTCAACCTAAAGCCATGAATTCATTCCAAATAATTTCCATTATGATTGACGACTTCTGCCCATTTTACAGGCAATTTGCGGATTCATCTTTCTTGGATCTTGGTTTGTGTTTGAGACAAGTGTGAGACTCAAAAATGGAGGCCTGGAGATGTCCAAGTTTGAGCACTTTCTTCCAAAGAAACCCATTTTGGTGTCAATAGAAAAGTTGTAGAGAATTAAAAATTAGGCTTATAGCCAAATTTTCAAAAAGATACACCTAGTAGTTTCGCTTAAAATGCAAGTTTTGTGAAAATTTCTAAATTTCGCATTTCTTGAAAACCAGTTTTTGAATCATTCTGAAAATTTGGATATAAGCTTGATTTTTGATTCTCTACAACTTTTCCATTGACACAAAAATTTAATAGAGCAAGTTTGAAATGAAATTTGCGCAAGTAACCTTTATCAATTGAATTCGAAAAATATTAAAAAGACTCAAAGTTGTCTAAAGTTAGAGTTGCACAAGTTGCTATATTTATTTCGTATTTCAACATAACCGAATGTTTGTTAGTCAATACTTT
Source organism: Mesorhabditis belari (assembly GCA_958450365.1). NCBI lineage: Eukaryota > Metazoa > Nematoda > Chromadorea > Rhabditida > Rhabditidae > Mesorhabditis > Mesorhabditis belari. The sequence goes on along the minus strand of CAUEEP010000757.1, from coordinate 1,083,751 downwards.
TATCAAGCACGCGTTTCACAGCAAACGTCTAAATCCTCTACAAACAAACGAAAAGAGTTCCATGAACGCCTTTGCACTCTGCCAAACCACTTTTGCAGATCTTTTGCCTATCTTCCTCATGTATTTTTATTTTATTCCTCTTCGTTTAAATCTAACATCTTTATGTCCCTTTCTTAAGTTTAGAATGTCGGTCAATGCCAGCAATTTAAAAGAAAAAATAATGAGACAACCGTATTGGGAAGGTACCATGCGTGAGGCAGAATACGCCTACAGTGTTACGAAAAAGCTATATCAAGTTGTATTTTTGCGAAAAAAGTTAATCTCAAGTTTATAGGATGTTGATGAATCAATGTTGAAGAATCTAAACCCACTTAACTGGCATACCCTGTCGACTCTGATGAACCCCCTTAACTGGCATACCCTATCTACTCTGATGAACCCACTTAGCTGGCATACCCAGTCTAGTCGTGTTGAAGAATTGCTTAAACATAAAAATTACATATCTTTCTCGACAACTCTTGAAAACTATGGATTGCCAGAAGGCAGTAAATACCCGGTCAATGGTACAGAGGGGTTGGATTATGCTCGCCTACTCGTTCCGCTTGAGAACTTTACCGAATTTGATATGTACTATTATCCAGAGCCGAAGTCATTCAACGTCAAGATTTTTCTGGTAGAAAATGAAGACACAAAGAATTCGATGGAATCAAAGAGCTGGATAAAAGCAAAAAAATCCGTTTCTCTATTACGAAAATCAGAAATGGTATACAAATGATCGAAAAATGTCGTTGATTGGTTATGATTATGTAGTGGACATCGTTATTTTGACAGATTCTCCGTCAGACTTCATTACTTCATTGATTATTGATCGCGTAAGAAAGTGAGTTAAAAAATACTTTCAAAGGCTTTGAATTTTTGTTTTAGTTGATTATTGCAGACTTGAAAACAGTTTGCAAGTTTGAAAACAATTGCCATTTAGAGAATCGTCGAAGAACATCGAAAAACTCGTCGAAGAACTGAAAGAAAAATTGAACTTTGAAAAGGTTGATAAAAACAAAATCTCTAAGGCCGAATATGCTTACCATGTCACTAACGCATCAGATCAGGTTATCACGTTTTTAATGACTTTCAACAAACTTTGCAGGGACCAAAGCCTAAATGGAAGGAACTTGAACTGCGTCCTGTAAACAACGAGATGAACCCCGGCCTAGGTCATATTCAATGTGTTTTTTTCTGTTCTTCTTTGTACAATACGAAACTTCCTACAAAGAGTCCATATCCAAGCGAAGGAAAAGAGGGGGAGGAATATCATCGGCTCAAAGTACCCCTTGATCGTTTCAAATACTATCGAATGTTTTATTATAAAAATACTGCATCTGGAAAGTATGCGACGGATGTGAAGAAACTTCTTCTCATTAATGATAGGGAAGGATTCGATCAAATTAAAAACTTACCTGGTCTCCAAGAACTCCGCTTCAAGGAAGAGAAAAACCAATATCTTTACCTAAAAAATGGTACATGGTACGCAAATGATACAAAATTTGACGGAGGAGTAATCTTAAATGCAACCCCTCTTCCAGAGGGATTGCATTTAGGACCAAAAGAGGGCTACGACTGGGATACAGTCAAGAAGATTATCAAAAACCCCTGAAAAAGGTGAAATTGATGACTGAATTTCTTCTAATAAAGGCCCTCGCTCTAATAACTGTTCTATTTGAAGGATTACTAAAAATAGAAACTCGGGGGCTTCTATTTGAAGAAATCAATAACTGCTATTCATTTGTTTCAGTTTTCTTTTTCTCTTTTATTCGTTTGTCTTTTAAATGTTATGATGAGTAAGTAAATTGTTGTCCAAGTTAAGGCATCTTTCACACATAGAAACCGAATATCCACACAATGAAATAGCTTTTATTGCCCGATCTGGACCAAATCTGAAAATTTATGATAAATCTTGAGAATTCAACGAACTTTTTCGTGAAATTTCAAATCCGTGCACTTTGCACATTGTTGTGAATCTTTCATTGAGGAGGGGAACGTTGAGAAATAGAAAACATAGAAATTCCAAGCTGATCCTAGATTGGAGATACGTTAGTAGATACCGCAAGCCTAAATATTTTATCCTTTGAACATTCTATTCCACAGTTGATGCTTAAGAGCTGGGCTTTTTAGCATTCAAGAATTTAGTGAGTCTAAAGAGTTTCACCAAAAATAGAGAAATAAGAATCTCCTCAGATTCGGACGTCCGGATCGGAGATGGACGTCTCCTCAGATTCGGACGTAACATATACATGGACATAGGGCTGAATACACAGCTAGATCTGATAGATATTGGTAGCACCATCATTTACTTGTTTATTTTCAAATTTTCACACTATTTGGTGCTGTTTCCTTTGCCGATTTGCATTTTGTAGCACTAGAAATTCACTAGTTTAAGTCACCAAAGATTTTTTTGCTTTTTGCTCAAGATTTTCTTTGTCCGATCATTGTATTATGATCATTGTATGATGATTTCTTTGTCCGATCATTGTATCAACGGGTTCCAAGTTGAATAAAGTATTGCTATGAAAAGGAAATTTTAACGAAAATCATTTCAAAGTTCAACTCACAAACATTTTAAGTGTTAAGCCAAATTTCATTCAAAAAATGGTCCATTTTCTTTGAAACAATGTTGGCGGATCGGGTCGGTGGGTCGGGTCAAGCTCAAAATTTTCGCCGGGTCGAGTCGGCGCCCGGCAAAATTTTTTGGCTTGACCCCACTCGCTGACCCGACCCGGCCGCCAAAACTCAAAATAGTTCATTGTTCATTCATGTACATTGTTCATTCAATAGGACCGCTTCGAAAACCACAAAATTTACAAAATATTCTTCTTTGGCTTTGCTGTAATCGTTTGTCCACCATTTTCCTTGAGAATAGTAAAGAAATGGGTTCTTCTCAAAAATATTGAGTGGTTGAATTCCTGGAGAATCGGTGAGAATCTTGTTTTCAAAACTCGAGTTGACCAAAGTGAGACGAATTTAGAAGACTCTTGGTCTAACAGGATTTCGAGTAAACACAAAGCCATTGTTTTTAGAAAGATTGCAACGAAATTTATTCGTGCTGATGCTTCAAGCTTTCAAAGAACAATTTCCTGGATAAGTCTTTTCTGGTTCAGTCTTTTCTGGAAAGTTTTCATACGCATTTTGACTAAAAAGCCGAAATTCTTCATTAAAAATCAATATTTTCAAAATTTTCAAAATCAAAACTTTAGCGTTGGCCTGAAAATTTTGAAAGAAAAGATTTAAAAAGATTAAAGAGAATTTTGGAAAGATTAAAATGACAAAATGTTCAGAGTCGTTTCAGGTTACAATCTATCGATTACAGAGAAAATAATCATTTGTTAGTTTCAAATTTCATCCGCTAACATTGTTTCAAAGAAGATAGACCATTTTTTGAATGAAATTTGGCTTAACACTTAACATGTTTGTCGGCTGACATCAAAATCAAGAGACAAGGATCCTATCTCTTTTGGGATCTGAGTTAGTACCTTGGTTGTGTCCTGCTATGTGAATCGGTTCGTTGTCCGGCTTGGCGCAACGCTTTCACCGTCAAGAGTGCTCGGAAAGGAGAACGACAAATTGGGCAGTTGTTTAACTAAATAATTAATTCACTTTAGAGATAATATTAATATTAACTTTTATAGTTTTAAGGAAGACACCAGATTTTTAAATGATACCAAATATTATTAACTTTTTATATAGTTTTAAAGAGAAAACTTCGGGGTTAAGAATGGTATAAAATAAAGCTTAACTGAATCATTAAATTTCATGGAAATCAAGAGACAAGAACCCTATCTCTTTTGGGATCTCAGTTTAGCATCCTTTTAGGATTGCGTCTAATGCAATTTTAAAACATTTTAACAGACTAGAGACCATATCTTTGTCTTACCTTAAACCTTAAATTCTCCGCACAACCGGCACAAATGCAGGATCAGGGTGTCTCGAACCTAAAATCTCGATAAGATTTTGCTATTTTACCCATTAAAATACCCATTACATTTACAAGAAAGCATGCGTTTGCAAGAGCACAAAGACGAATGAGTTTTTCTCACCTCTGTCATACAAATGATGCACTCAAATCCTGTATCCTCATTGTTTCCACTGTGTTCCTTGTTCTCAAGGCCAAAAATTTCCTAAAACTTGATAAATATACAAGAAATTAAGAAATATAAAAGATATTCAGTTATACTGACCTGTAACAGATAAACAACTCCGTCGCTGGCCACTCGTTGTCGCAATGGTTTCAACGAGAAGCCACCAGAGTGGTCGTTAGTCAACTAGAAATAGAAATTTAGATTAATAGATTTCTATATTTAAATACTATATTATATACGTATATTTACGTATTACCGCGCTTTTCTCTTCTCTCTTCTTACTTTTCAAATGAAAAAAGCAATAAGAAAACGCCTTTCACAATCGTTTTTTGTTTTTGAAAGAGAAGTAAACAGCTCTTTTTGGTAAAAAGGGAAAAAGAAAAACTCCGCCCCTTCACAAGCCTTATAAATACTCCCCAAAACTCTCCCGGAACCCAGCCATGAACGTCTTTTTTTCATTTTGAAATCCCGACTACTTTCAATTCATAATATTTTAACAAACAAATACTTTTAGTATTTTTTCTTTTGCTTTTTTTGCGAAACCCAACCTGGGTCACGGATTTTTCGCATTTTCTTTACGAATCCACTTTTTATAACTGGGGGCAGGGGCAAACTACGGCGAGGATCTTAACGGATCCAGTGACCCTGACATCTCTAGAGAAAAAGACCACCCTGACAACATAATAATTATTAACTATTATTACTTTCATAAATATTGCCGTAATATTAACATTTGTCAATATTTCATTGAATCAATTTGCCATACCAATGCTTCTTATACTTTCAAGGAAATCCTTTTCTTTGTGAAAGATGGGAGTTCTAGTAACCGATTCATTGCCTCAAAATAGACAATAGCTCAGACAAATAGACAAAGTCAGTTAAGCTCTTCATAAATGCCTAAAAGCAATTCTGGATCACTTCTTGTAGCTTATCGTTGATGAATTTTTGTACTTGGAAAATTCGGTTCTTGTTAATCCACTGAAATTTAACCCACTTGCCCATCGTTGAGAGAAAATTATAATGGACTAGTTTAAATGAAATAGGAAAATTCAAAATAAAGCACGACATCTCTGAATTCGAATCTTTAAAGGATATTTCTGATCTTGTCGCCGATGTTAGTCAAATGCGTAGTCAATAATTCGATGAGAAAAATGGAGAAAGGCTAATAAGCTTCAGAATAAGCTTCTTTAACTGGCTTTGGACTTTGGACTTGACTTGGGCTAGCCTAAAAATTTAATATAACAAGTTTGAAATAAAATTTGCGCAAGTAACCTTTATCAATTGAAGTAGAAAGATATTAATAAGACTCAAAGTTATCTAAAGTTAGAGTTACACAAGTTGCTATATTTATTTCGTTTTTCAACATAACCGAATTTTTGTTGGTCGATACTTGATGTCGATACAAGCACGCGTTTCACAGCAAACGTCCAGATCTTTTACAAACCAACGAAAGAGTTCCATGAACCCCTTTGCACTCTGCCAAACCACTTTGCAGATCTTTTGTCTATCTTCCTCTTGTCTTTTTATTTTATTCCTCTTCGTTTAAATCTAACATCTTTATGTCCCTTTCTTAAGTTTAGGATGTCGGTCAATGCCAGCAACTCAAAAGATAAAATAAAGGAACAACCGTATTGGGAAGGTACCATGCGTGAGGCAGAATACGCCTACAGTGTTACGGAAGAGCTATATCAAGTTGTATTTTTGCGAAAAAGTTAATCTCAAGTTTATAGGATGTTCTTGAATCAATATTGATGAATCGAAAACCACTTAACTGGCATACCCAGTCTACTCTTGTTGAAAAATTGCTTGGACATAAAAATTATATGTCTTTCTCGACAACTCTTGAAAACTATGGATTGCCAGAAGGCAGTAAATACCCGGTCAATGGTACAGAGGGGTTGGATTATGCTCGCCTACTCGTTCCGCTTGAGAACTTTACCGAATTTGATATGTACTATTATCCAGAGCCGAAGTCATTCAACGTCAAGATTTTTCTGGTAAAAAAGGAAGACAAAAAGAATTTGATGAAATCAAAGGAATTGGATGGAATCAAAGAGCTGAAAAAAAGCAAAAAAAAATCCGTTTCTCTATTACGAAAATGAGAAATGGTATACAAATGATCGCAAAATGTCAACAATTGATTATGTAGTGGACGTCGTTATTTTGACAAAATCTCCGTCAGACTTCATTACTTCATTGATCATTGATCGCGTAAGAAAGTGAGTTAAAAAAATACTTAAAAGGCTTTTAATTTTTGTTTTAGTTGATTATTGCAGACTTGAAAACAGTTGGAAAGTTTAAAAACAATTGCCATTTAGAGAAGCAATCGTCGAAGAACTCGGCGCCTGGATGGAAGACATGAACATGGAAAGCGATGATGAAATCGAACTGTCTAATGCCGAATATGCTTACCATGTCACTGACCAATCATCGCAGGTTATCACGTTTTTAATGTCTTTCAACAAACTTTGCAGGAACCAATTCCTCGATGGGACGAACTTCAAATGAATGATGTAAACGGAGGCATGAACCCCGGCCTAGGTAAGCTTAAAGGTGTTTTTTTCTGCTCTTCTTTGTACGATAAGCAAATTCCTGCCATAAGTTCATTTCCAAACAGCGGAGTAGTAGAGGAGCATTATCACCGTGTCAAAGTACCCCCTTGATTGTTTCAAATACTATCGAATGTTTTATTATAAAAATATTAAAAATTCGAAGCATGTGAAACTTCTTCTGATTAATGATAGGAATGGATTCGATCAAATTAAAAACTTACCTGGTCTCCAAGAACTCCGCTTCAAGGAAAAGAAAAACAAATATCTTTACCTAAAAAATGGCACATGGTATGCAAATAATACAGAACCTGAAGAAACACCCGAATTTTATGTGCATCTTTTGGTCTTAAATGAAATCCCTATTTCACCATGGGATGAAGTCTTGAAGGCTTGGTGAAATTGATGACTGAATTTCTTCTAATAAAGGCCCTCGCTCTAATAACTGTTCTATTTGAAGGATTACTAAAAATAGAAACTCGTGGGCTTCTATTTGAAGAAATCAATAACTGCTATTCATTTGTTTCAGTTTTCTTTTTCTCTTTTATTCGTTTGTCTCTTAAATGTTATGATGAGTAAGTAAATTGTTGTCCAAGTTAAGGCATCTTTCACACATAGAAACCGAATATCCACACAATGAAATAGCTTTTATTGCCCGATCTGGACCAAATCTGAAAATTTATGATAAATCTTGAGAATTCAACGAACTTTTTCGTGAAATTTCAAATCCGTGCACTTTGTACATTGTTGTGAATCTTTCATTGAGGAGGGGAACGTTGAGAAATAGAAAACACAGAAATTCCAAGCTGATCCTAGATAGGAGATACGTTAGTAGATACCGTAAACCTAAATATTTTATGCTTTGAACATTTTATACAGCACGTTGAAAAAGAAACAGTTGATGCTTGAGAGATTGGCTTTTTAGCATTCAAGAATTTAGTGAGTCTAAAGAGTTTCACCAAAAATGAAGAAGTAAGAATTTTTGCAATTAGAGATTTGATATGATGATATGAAGGTTCACTTGTTGGAGCTTGATCGATTTAAAGACTACGAAATGTACTATTGCCAAAATCCTGTTAGACCAAGAGTCTTCCAAATTCGTCTCATTTTGGTCAACTCGTGTTTTGAAAGGAAGATTCTCACTGGTTTCCCAGGAATTCAACCACTCAATATTCGTGAGAAGAACCCATTTCTTTACTATTCTCAGGGAAAATGGTGGACAAAGGATTACAGCAACGAAGTAAAATACTTTGTAAATTTTGTGGTTTTCAAAGCGGTACCATTGAATGAACAATGTACATGGGATGGAGTGGAAAGAGCGGAATGGCTCGAGGTTGGAGATCCGCTACCTCGTGAAGTAGTGCATGGGCTAATGCTGAAGATGTGGAGTGCTTCGCGAAAGTTACACGCCTTACAAGGTAAAAGAAAGCAACACTGTACTTTGACAAATACTAGGAAAATTAGGTTAAAAATTTTACTAACCAAAAATCTCAATAAACTCTTTCTTAGGCGTTTTTTTTGTACTTACAATTAGTCACAAACTGACAAAGCCATTCACCCATAAAAGAAAGAAGAATGTTAGTCATTTTTTTGTAGATTTTTCACTTCTTTTACTTCTTTCATAAAGTAGCTCTTACAGAATTACAGAATTACCCATTAAGCGAAAGGTCACGGGTTCGAGTCCCGGCGGCGCACGAGTTTTGATCTACCCTAGTTCCAACTTTTGAATCAAGTAGTTAATTGTAGTCTGCCTGGTCGTTGATTTGATCATTTTTAGGTGGATGGCTTTGGAGGGTGGAGGACATCGGAGTCCGGATGGATATTCCGATTTTGCTGATCATTCCCTACAAGCTGAACCAGCTCAGACACATCGATATATACATGGACAAAGAGCTGAACACACAGCTAGATCTGATAGATATTGGTAACACCATCATTTACTTGTTTATTTTCAAATTTTCACACTTTTTGGTGCTGTTTCCTTTGCCGATTTGCATTTTGTAGCACTAGAAATTCACTAGTTTAAGCCGCCAAAGATTTTTCGCTTTTTGCTCAAGATTTTCTTTGTCCGATCATTGTATCAACGGGTTCCAAGTTGAATAAAGTATTGCTATGAAAAGGAAATTTTAATGAAATCATTTCAAAGTTTAGCTCACAAACATGCACAAACACAAACACAACACAAACACAACAAAAATGGTCTATTTTCTTTGAAACAATGTTAGCGGATCGGGTCGGCGGGTCGGGTCAAGCTCAAAATTTTCGCCGGGTCGAGTCGGCGCCCGGCAAAAATTTTTGGCTTGACCCCACTCGCTGACCCGACCCGGCCGCCAAAACTCAAAATAGTTCATTGTTCATTCATGTACATTGTTCATTCAATAGGACCGCTTCGAAAACCACAAAATTTACAAAATACTTTACCCCGGCTTTGCTGTAATCGTTTGTCCACCATTTTCCTTGAGAATAGTAAAGAAATGGGTTCTTCTCAAAAATATTGAGTGGTTGAATTCCTGGAGAATCAGTGAGAATCTTGTTTTCAAAACTCGAGTTGACCAAAGTGAGACGAATTTGGAAGACTCTTGGTCCAACAGGATTTCGAGTAAACACAAAGCCATTGTTTTTAGAAAGATTGTAACGAAATTTATTCGTGCTGATGCTTCAATCTTTCAAAGAACAATTTCCTGGATAAGTCTTTTCTGGTTCAGTCTTTTCTGGAAAGTTTTCATACGCATTTTGACTAAAAAGCCGAAATTCTTCATTAAAAATCAATATTTTCAAAATTTTCAAAATCAGAACTTTAGCGTTGGCCTGAAAATTTTGAAAGAAAAGATTGAAAAAGATTAAAGAGAATTTTGGAAAGATTAAAATGACAAAATGTTCAGAGTCGTTTCAGGTTACAATCTATCGATTACAGAGAAAATAATCATTTGTTAGTTTCAAATTTCATCCGCCAACATTGTTTCAAAGAAGATAGACCATTTTTTGAATGAAATTTGGCTTAACACTTAACATGTTTGTGAGCTGACATGAAAATCAAGAGACAAGGATCCTATCTCTTTTGGGATCTGAGTTTAGCGTTTTTTTAGGATTGTGTCTAATGCAATTTTAAAACATTTTAACAGACTAGAGACCATATCTTTGTCTCACCTTAAACCTTAAATTCTCCGCACAACCGGCACAAATGCAGAGATGACGACACGGGAGGATCAGGGTGTCTCGAACCTAAAATCTCGATAAGATTTTGCTATTTTATCCATTAAATTACCCATTATGTTTACTAGAAAGCATGCGTTTGCAAGAGCACAAAGACGAATGAGTTTTTCTCACCTCTGTCATACAAATGATGCACTCAAATCCTGTATCCTCATTGTTTCCACTGTGTTCCTTGTTCTCAAGGCCAAAAATTTCCTAAAACTTGATAAATATACAAGAAATTAAGAAATATAAAAGATATTCAGTTATACTGACCTGTAACAGATAAACAACTCCGTCGCTGGCCACTCGTTGTCGCAATGGTTTCAACGAGAAGCCACCAGAGTGGTCGTTAGTCAACTAGAAATAGAAATTTAGATTAATAGATTTCTATATTTAAATACTATATTATATACGTATATTTACGTATTACCGCGCTTTTCTCTTCTCTCTTCTTACTTTTCAAATCAAAAAAAGCAATAAGAAAACGCTTTTCACAATCGTTTTTTTCTGGAAGATAGGTAAAGCGCTCTTTTTGGCAAAAATGGAAAAAGAAGAACTCTCCGCCCCTTCAAAAACCTCAATAAATACTCCCCAAAACTCTCCTGGAGCACAGTCATGAACGTTTTTTTTTCATTTTGAAATCCCGACTACTATTTTAATTCATAATATTTTAAGAAACGAATACTTTTAGTATTTTTTCTTTCGTTTTTTTTTTTGCGAAACCCAACCTGGGTCACAAATTTCTCTCATTTTCTTTACAAATCCACTTTTTATAACTGGGGGCAGGGGCAAACTACGGCGAGGATCTTAACGGATCCAGTGACCCTGACATCTCTAGAGAAAAAGACCACCCTGACAACATAATAATTATTAACTATTATTACTTTCATAAATATTGCCGTAATACTAACATTTGGCAATATTTTATTGAATCAATTTGCCATACCAATGCTTCTTATACTTTCAAGGAAATCCTTTTCTTTGTGAAAGATGGGAGTTCTAGTAACCGATTCATTGCCTCAAAATAGACAATAGCTCAGACAAATAGACAAAGTCAGTTAAGCTCTTCATAAATGCCTAAAAGCAATTCTGGATCACTTCTTGTAGCTTATCGTTGATGCATTTTTGTACTTGGAAAATTCGGTTCTTGTTAATCCACTGAAATTTAACCCACTTGCCCATTGTTGAGAGAAAATTATAATGGACTAGTTTAAATGAAATAGGAAAATTCAAAATAAAGTACGAAATCTCTGAATTCGAATCTTTAAAGGATATTTCTGATCTTGTCGCCGATGTTAGTCAAATGCGTAGTCAATAATTTGATGAGAAAAATGGAGAAAGGCTAATAAGCTTCAGAATAAGCTTCTTTAACTGGCTTTGGACTTGGGACTTGACTTGGGCTAGCCTAAAAATTTAATATAACAAGTTTGAAATGAAATTTGCGCAAGTAACCTTTATCAATTGAAGTAGAAAGATATTAATAAGACTCAAAGTTGTCTGTGTTAGAGTTGCTAGATTTGTTTCGTATTTCAACATAACCGAATGCTTGTTGGTCAATACTTTTATCAAGCACGCGTTTCACAGCAAACGTGCAGATCTTTTACAAACAAACGAAAAGAGTTCCATGAACCCCTTTGCACTTCGCACTTTGCCAAACCACTTTGCAGATCTTTTGCCTATCTTCCTCTTGTCTTCTTATTTTATTCCTCTTCGTTCAAATCTAACATCTTTATGTCCCTTTCTTAAGTTTAGGATGTCGGCCAATGCCAGCAACTTAAAAAAGTGGAAAAAACCGTATTGGGAGGTACCATGCGTGAGGCAGAATACGCCTACAGTGTTACGGAAGAGCTATATCAAGTTGTATTTTTGCGAAAAAGTCAATCTCAAGTTTATAGGATGCTGATGAATCAATGTTGATGAACCCACTTAACTGGCATACCCAGTCTACTCTTGTTGAAGAATTGCTTGGACATCAAAATTATATGTCTTTCTCGACAACTCTTGAAAACTATGGATTGCCAGAAGGCAGTAAATACCCGGTCAATGGTACAGAGGGGTTGGTTTATGCTCGCCTACTCGTTCCGCTTGAGAACTTTACCGAATTTGATATGTACTATTATCCAGAGCCGAAGTCATTCAACGTCAAGATTTTTCTGGTAAAAAAGGAAGACAAAAAGAATTTGATGAAATCAAAGGAATTGGATGGAATCAAAGAGCTGAAAAAAAGCAAAAAAAATCCGTTTCTCTATTACGAAAATCAGAAATGGTATACAAATGATCGCAAAATGTCAACAATTGATTATGTAGTGGACATCGTTATTTTGACAGATTCTCCGTCAGACTTCATTACTTCATTGATCATTGATCGCGTAAGAAAGTGAGTTAAAAAATACTTTCAAAGGCTTTGAATTTTTGTTTTAGTTGATTATTGCAGACTTGAAAATCGTTTGAAAGTTTGAAAACAATTGCCATTTAGAGAATCGTCGAAGAACTCGGCAAACGTCGAAGGACTCAGCACCGGGATGGGTAAATTGAACTTTGGAAAAGATGATGAAAACAAAATCAAATCAAAACAAAACATAACAATGTCTGAGGCCAAATTTGCTTACCATGTCACTAAAATACCATCGCAGGTTATCACGGTTTTAATGTCTTTCAACAAACTTTGCAGGGGCCAAAATCTCAATCAAAGCCTAAAAGGGAGAAACTTAAACCGCATCCTGTGAAAGAAAGCATGAACCCCGGCCTAGATGGGCTTAAATTTGTTTGTTTCTGCTCTTCTTTGTACAATGAGAAACTTCCTGGCAAAAGTCCATTTCCAATCAAAGGAAAAGAGAAGAAATATCACCGGGTCTTAGTACCCCTTGATCTTTTCAAATACTATCGAATGTTTTATTATGAAAATACTGCACGTGAAAACTATGAGACGGATGCGGAGAAACTTCTTCTGATTAATGATAGGAATGGATTCGATGAAATTCAAAAATTAAAAGAGAAATTAAAAAAAAAAAATAAAGTAGAAAAACTTGAAAAATATCGTCTACAAGAACTCCCCTTCAAGGAAAAGAAAAACAATTATCTTTACCTAGAAAATGGCAAATGGTATTCAAATTCAAATGATCCAAAAGTCGAACGCAAACACCATTTTTATGTGCATCTTTTGGTCTCAAATGCAATCCCTCTTCCAGAGGGATTGCATTTAGGACCAAAAGAGGGCTACGACTGGGATACAGTCAAGAAGATTATCAAAAACCCCTGAAAAAGGTGAAATTGATGACTGAATTTCTTCTAATAAAGGCCCTCGCCCTAATAATTGTTTTATTTGAAGGATTACTAAAAATAGAAACTCGTGGGCTTCTATTTGAAGAAATCAATAACTGCTATTCATTTGTTTCAGTTTTGTTTTTCTCTTTTATTCGTTTGTCTTTTAAATGTTATGATGAGTAAGTAAATTGTTGTCCAAGTTAAAGCATCTTTCACGCACAGAAAGCCGAATGTCCACACAATGAAATAGCTCTTATTGCCTGATCTGGACAGATCTGAAAATTTATGATAAATCTTGAGAATTGAACCAACTTTTTCGTGAAATTTCAAATCCGTGCACTTTGCACATTGTTGTGAATCTTTCATTGAGGAGGGGAACGTTGAGAAATAGAAAACATAGAAATTTCAAGCTGATCCTAGATTGGAGATATGTTAGTAGATACCGTAAACCTAAATATTTTATCCTTTGAACATTTTATACAACATGTTGAAAAAGAAACAGTTGATGCTTAAGAGATTAAGAGATTGATGCTTGAATGCTTTTTAGCATTCAAGAATTTAGTGAATCTAAAGAGTTTCACCAAAAATAGAGAAGTAAAAAGTTTTGCAAGTAGATTTCTTGCTAGATGTTCCATCTTTTGTGGAGCTTTAACAAACGTTCATTGTCGATGCAAATGAACAACACATTGACACAATTACATTGATACAAAGTAAAACTTTACTCAAGAAAACATTTGATTTCCGCGTGCCTGATTGAAATTCTAGAAATTTTTGAGGAAAACTTTTTGAAATCTTTCATTTTATCGCAAAATACTTTTCACTTTGTACATTTTTCTTCATGACGGTCATGACTGGAAAATGATTCCGATCTGTATGAACATTATGTTCACCTTTTGATTTTGAATCATATTCCATTGGTTGGTTGCGATCGGGATCATGAGGAAAGCAAAGGTGTGAAAATCGGTTTTTGGTTTGGTTAAATTCTCTCGGTGTTGTTAATTCTCTGTTGTTAACAACATGCTATAGCAATTTTGTAGTCATTTGTTTCTTTTCCGTTATTTTCATTCTGCAAAATCACGAACAAGACATCTAGCTCTCAGGCGCTGTTTTGAAACACTTTCTTTCCAAATTTCATAACCCCATAAAGAGCTAGAGTGAAACGTTAATGGTGACAAATAAAGAAAAGAAATGCCGACTTTTCGGAGCCTAGTAAAAACCCAAATAAAGCCTTTATCACGAAGTCATAAAGGCTTTATTTGGCGCTCAGTCGTTGAGCCGTAGAAGAAGGAGAATTTTGGCCACTTTTTAGATTCACATTGCCCGAATTGTGTTTTCTCTTTGATACTTATTTGATCTTGGGGCCAATAGCACGATCAGGGGAATGTGCAGCGTTTATGATCGTTTCGGAAGACAGAATGGTCGAAGCTAAGGTTGCTTACCATGTCACAAATCAAGTTTGGCAGATAAGAAATGTGTATTGAATAGTTAAGTTGAACAGTTCCAAGGCCATAGACTATTCAAAATTTCATACATTCTTTGATGACTCAACCAGTTTAAAGATTCAGCTGTTTGCCATTTGCCACACTGAACGAGGTTTAGAAATACTAGGATTTAAGTTCAATTAAATAGAAACGACTTTCCAGAAAAGACTGAACAAAAGTTATCCAGGATCCAAAATGTAAAAATAGATTACCAACAATCAACGCTTATCCAGCACATGGTTATTCAGCACAAATGTGTTAACCATTATAGAGTAAGCGTCCCGCTCGATCGATTTAAAGGCTACGAAATGTACTATTGCCAAAATTCTGCTGAAACAGACTCGCCTTTTGGACCAATCTACCAAATTCGTCTCATTTTGGTTAACTCGAGTTTTGAAAAGAAGATTCTCATTGGTTTCCCAGGAATTCAACGACTCAATATTTTTGAGAAGAACCCATTTCTTTACTATTCTCAAGGAAAATGGTGGACAAACGATTACAGCAAAGACGGAGTAAAATATTTTGTAAATTTTGTGGTTTTCAAAGCGGTCCCATTGAATGATCAATGTACATGGGATAGAGTGGAAAGAGCGGAATGGCTCGAGGTTGGAGATCCGCGACCTCGTGTAGTAGTGGATGGGCTAATGCTGAAAATGTGGAGTGATTCGCGAAAGTTCCACGCCTTACAAGGTAAAAGAAAGTAACATTGTACTTTGACAAATACTAGGAAAATTAGGTTAAACATTTTACTAACCAAAAATCTCAATAAACTCTTTCTTACAATTTTTTGTACTTAGTCACAAACTGATAAAGCCATTCATAAAAGAAAGATATAGAAAGATAATCCATAAAAGAAAGAAGAATGTTAGTCATTTTTTTGTTTGATTTTCACTTCTTTTACTTCTTTCATAAAGTAGCTCTTTTAAAATTTTGAAGTTTACCTCAGCAATCTTTTTAAGATAACGGGGAACCTTGGATTCCAACAGAAGAAGAAATCAGCGCACCGTTGGAGGAGAGATGGGAAAATGAAATTGTGGAAGACAACCTAGCCGACGAACTTGGAAATCAATTGAGAATTGAAAATTAATCGATGATAATTTTTCAGCTTTTATGGCTATGCTTGCTTTTGTTTCTCTGGCAGATCACTTCAAAATGTTTCAATAATTAATTTCAAATCAAAAAGTTGAAACCGTCGTCAAATCAAAGTTTGATTAGCATAAAGCTGCTAACATTCAAAAAGTTCAAACTCAGACAAGAGCTGTTTTTTTGCTTTTTCACGAATGAGGCTTTTTCTTGGTGTTGGAGTGGTCTCAAGGAACGGGATTTGATTTGCATGCAACGAGCATAAGAAGGGGGAATGGGAGAAGATCGGATTTTTGAGCTTTCAAAAGAGAAATCGAGAGTCATGAATGAAAAGAGATCTGAGAGATAGAAAGAAATTGAGATGTAAGCTAGAGAATAGTGATATTGGGCGAAATGGAGACCCATCTGGAGATCCACTCATGTTAACGAGATGTTTTTTGCCCCGATCTTTTTCCTCTTTCTTTTTCATTCACAAAAAGCTAACTACTCAAGAAAGATGAACATGGAACATTGAACATTCATCGTTTTCTCTTTTTTCTAATGAATGGTTATCCATTTTTTTCAGATTCATCACGGCAAAGCGGTCATTTGTCAGTTTTTTTTGCTTTTAAACATTCCAAAAGACAACTGCCACTGAACCATCAATCTTATTTTGAATTACCGTAAGATTCTTCATTTTCTAGTCAGATGATACTATGATCGACTGACTAAGAGCCCTGTATCTTAGTGGGGATGTCAAGGATGTCAGGATATCAAGGATTCAATTCCCCGAGATTATTGGTTCCATCTATTGTATATGAAATCAATATAGGTAAATTAATAGCAGAATATCGGCTTTTAGACTTCCAACAATCCCTCTTTTCCATTGTGAAACAGAAATAGGAAATAGAGAATAGGAAAATAGGAAAATAGACAAAAACGTGGGCCACGTGGGCCATTTGAGCCACCCCTTGATAAAATCGTTTTTGTCTATTTTCATGAGCAACTCATTGAATTTGTTGAGCCACTAGTCTTAAATCAATTTGCAAATTTTATACGAGTTCAAGAGTTATGAGAGTTTGTTGTCTATCAAATTTTGCAAATTAGACTTTCAAATTAGTAATTTGCAAATTCCAAAAGCTCAATCGCTTCTTTAATCGCTTCTACTTAGTTTATTGAGAAGAGTCGGGTTGATTTGTAGCTAGACAGCTTTTCTAAATCATTCTTCATTACTTCTATGACCTATCTAGCATAAAAGTCACGAAATTAGGCCTATTAGTTCAGTGAATTGCTTCTACCACCTCATTCCCACGTTTCAATCATTCTACGAATACTTTAAAATCAAAAATTGCTAATATCTTTAAATCCCAAAGAATAAAGTCAAAAGTTCTGAAAGATTTTCTGAAAGAAACTTTCTCTTCTTGTTGTTCGTACTAATCATCTCGATGTAAGGCATAGATGTTCTCCTATTTCTTTCCTTTCGTATTCAAAGAGTGATCCTCTCTTTTCCCCTCATTAATTTTGTATAGGGACATCCCCAAGAGATCCCCTCTCCCCTCTTCAAAATCCCCTTTCTCTCTCAATTTTTTCGCCTTTCCCAATCGCAACCTGACCCTTATTTATATAAAGGATTCTCATCTTTTAAAGAAATCTAAAATTTCGCTTTCTTAAAACATTTCAAACATTTCAATTTCTGAAATTCTCTTTCTCAAAGTGCTCACGAATGTTTTATGAACATTTAAATGTCTCGATGATCAAATAACTTTCGATTTCTATAAAAGCTTCTTATTTTTACTTGAAATTTTGATTCCCGTCAAAGGTTCTTTGAATATAGAAATTCGAATTCGAATTGAAACTTTTCTAGGATAAAATCTCGACGTTGTAGCTTTTCTTTTAACTGAATTGAATTTGAACAAAGATCACAAAAGCAATGTTTCGTTTTTTATTTTCAGAACAAGTAAAAATTCATTTATCCGCTTATCAGAACCTATCGATGTGGAGTTGAAAAATGTAGCTGACGATGAGTTCTTGTGGGGGTTTTTGAGTGTTGAGCTTCTGCGAAAACTTTAGAAACCATAAAATAGTCATCAACTCGGCGGGGTGCACTACTATTAGAGAGAATACGGTGGTCTCTATTTTATCCTAGTTTCTTTAAATTTTTCCAACTGTTTCGTTTTTTCAGACGATTTTTTAATCAAATGACTTAAACTTAGATTTTGACAGGTGAAAATATTACAATTCGTGCGGCATCAAGCTTTTTTGACTTTCCAATCCATTTCAAGTGGTCGGAAATGGTCGTCTTGCCCACGCCAAGCTCCTCCACACGCTCTCGAATAGTCGTACGTGGATTTGCTTCCACCAGGGTCTTCAGTTCGTCGTCACCGAGTTCAACAGGACGGTCACGGCCTTCTTTATCTTCGAGATCAAAATCACCAGCTCGGAATTTTCAGAACCAAGTTCGCACTGTTGACTCGCCGACCCTGCCTTCGCCCCAAGCTTTGTTAAAGTTACGAGCCATTTCAGCTGCATTGCGACCGAGTTTGAACTCAAAAAGGAAACCTAGCGAAAGTTGGTTTCGGACATCTAAAACGACGAAGCTTAGGATTCGCAAAAAATTTTATTTTCAACAAAATTTAAAAGTATGGTTAAAGAGAGCACAAACTCAGCTTTCTAATGACTATTTTACGGTTTCTAAAGTTTTCGCAGAAGCTCAACGCTCAAATCCTCCATAAGATCTCATCGTCAGCTACATTTTCCGACCCCACATCGATTACAAGGTACAGAGCATACTTTATGGAGAAAAATGTACCCAAATAATAAACAATGCAAAAAACCAATGCTCATTTATTTCCGGACAGCCTAACACTTAAACTCTTGATATACTAAAGTTCAAATACTCAAAATCTCAAAGGGAAACAAGAATTATCTTTTGCAATGATTGTTTTTAATAAAATTCCATTCTTATTCATTTTATTCGATTTTTATGTTCCTCTTTTAGTTGAATCTTCTTTTCGATCAAAAGAAAGACCCATTGTTCACATCAAAAAAAGAAAAGAGAATCCTCTTGAGAATTTCTCGAAGAAAAATGACCATAAAAAAATTGAAATTCTCATTTTCTTCTTGAAAGTTTTAACATACTTTTTTATCCAGTGTACCTGAGCTTTTCTTTTTATCATTTTCAGATACAAGAATTCTGCCGAAACACCTGTTTTTTGAGCTTTTTTTGAGTCAAACTAAAGCTGGGAAATCAAAAAATTTCGATTTAGATTTGAAAAATTTCATTTCTGAGGAAATCTTTTCCAAAAATTGACTTTATTTAATGGTGACGACGGGTTCAGTGGGCAATTCCTCAAAATCAGCCCCGTATTCGAGATCCTTTTCCACTGGTTATGTTCATCCTGGATCGGAGACTGATTCAGGTAAAGAAATTTAGAAAAAATAGCGCTTAAAGTTGAA
Source organism: Mesorhabditis belari (assembly GCA_958450365.1). Taxonomy (NCBI): domain Eukaryota; kingdom Metazoa; phylum Nematoda; class Chromadorea; order Rhabditida; family Rhabditidae; genus Mesorhabditis; species Mesorhabditis belari. The sequence continues at coordinate 1,064,614 of CAUEEP010000757.1, read as the reverse complement.
TATTTTATTGTCTACAATAACTCTAAACAGACGATGATAGGCAAAAAAGTTAAGCAAAAATTTTCTCTTTGACTGGTTTGGCTGGTTTTAAGGAAACTTTAGGGTTTCTCTACATAAAAAAAATCAATTCCAAGCATTAAGCTATGAAATTTCGTTTAGGGAAGTCTTAATAAATAAAAAAACGAACTTAAAGCTTCATTTCAGATGATCGCCTTTTTTGATAAATCAAAAAACGATCTTAAATCCTCATTTTAGATGATCGCCAAGGAATCTTTCAATCGAAAGAAGAAAAGAAACTTTTTCTGGCTGGAGTTACGATAAAAGTGGGAAATTCTAGAAGAAATTTAAGTAATTCCAAGTTCAGCATGCTGCTTTTGGATCAGCTTTTGCTACTGCAGCACAAATTTTTGCGAATTTCTATATTTTTATGATGGGTGAGTAGAAAATTTGAAATTTTCTATATCCAGCTTTAGGTTGTGGTGTAACGACGTTGGACATGCTATTCGCGAATTTTCCTGTCATATTCGGTTTCATAACGATTGGCCTATTTATCTATGCGATTTTGAGTAATCTCTCCTTCAGTATACGACCGTTTATCATTCATCAAGTAAGTGAATGCAAACATTTGAAGCGTTTAAAAGGAAGCTTTAAAAGTATCTCTAGAAATTGCGTCTTCTAATTTGACTGGTTGTCAATAATCCCAGAGTTGTCTGTTTTCCTAAAAGATCCTTCAAAATAATAGTTTAAGGCTTCAATTTCATTGTAAAAGTGAGTTTGCTTAAAGAAAAATATTCGAACTTTCTAAATTTAATGTTATTTTGAAAAATCTGAATTGAATCGCTTTGAAAATGGCCGTTTATGAGTAGTCCAGAAACTTTTGAGAAGAGAATCTCTAACATTCCTATGCTAACATAAACTCAAAATATAAACCAAGATAATATCTGTAATCTTATCAGGTTTATAGTGTTTTGATTCTAACTTTGCGATCATTTCAGATCACGGCCATTATCATCCTCGTTCTCGTCCTATTTCTCTTCATGTATTGCATTTTCCATTTGCATAATTTCAATCCAATTCCTCCATTGACTCTTGACGGAGATTTTGATGGAATTGAAAGAATTCGATCAAAGATGACCTTCTTTTTAGAACCTCTTTGTGAGTGTTTTGTGATTATGAAAATCTCAAGAAAAGCATTGGTTAATTAGTTTAAAAGTACAGTCAACGCTCGATATAACGATCCCCTTGTGATCCTCCTTTACGATAGAGAACCTTTGTGGTCCTATTGGGACTACAAAATGGAATCGTTATATCGAGAAAACAGTTGTATCGAGAGTCGTTATATCGAGAGTCAAATCCACTATAAAAGAGCGGTGTCTGTCTGTCTGTACGGGCCTATAAAGCTAAAAATTCTTTAGAAAACCTTAGAATATATTGTATGCCATTAAAGAAATTTAAAAAAATCAAATTTGGGTGGGAATCAAAAACACATGGGAATCGAACCCGAGCCGTGTGGGCCGTAGACAAGCAACCTTTTCCATTTCCCCAATGAATTCAATGCCTCTTCTGGATCAACATCGTTTCGACAAGCTCTCAATCAACAATGTCAAAATGTGATCTTTTTACTTTAGCATAATATAGTGAGAGATTAAGACTACGATTTTATAACCATTTCCCTACCATTTTATAACCATTTCCAAAGACTGGCACCCAAAATATCCAGCTAGAAAGTCCGTTTTTGGCTAGTCACAAAATGAAACAGCAAACAATAAAATACTTGAAAGGATTAAGATTTTGGATTCCTAAATTAGAAGAAATTTCAGCAACAGCTCAACGCGCGGGTTTTTCCTTGTTTCTACTGGTGAATTTCACGATTTCGATCACTTCATTGCATGTGGCTATGATGTAAGTTTGAAAAGCTTCAAGAACATCTAGAAAGACCAAAATAATCGTTCAAATCTTCGTTCAAATAGGTTTTTTCGCAGTGGAAACACTACTTTTCTGGCATACTTACCGAGTTTTTCACCTTTTCACAGCAGTAAGAGAAATCAATGCACTAGAAATGCATTTACCATTTTTACGCACAAAGTACGCTCTAAACATAGTTAGTTTTAGCATTAATAAGCTTATTAGCAAGAATTTCAGTGCGCCAGAAAGGATTCGTTTCTAAATTTTTGATCAAAAAGTACTTACCGTAAATACCGTAATAGTACCCCACCTCCATAATGACGGTGCGGAGTGTTGCGTAGTCTAGCTTTAAACGAGTTTTTCTCGACACTGGTTTATGCTACAATGCGCGTTAAGATATCAAAAAATAGCTGAAATTCAGGGCTATTTTTTGAGAACAAAGACGCATTTTTTGAAAGTACGAGTGCTTTGAAAAAAAATGAAATACTAAAAAACTTTTGCGACTACGCGACTGTACGAGCGGGGTGGGGTACTATTACAGTATTTACGGTAGAACAAGTTTCCTATGAAAATTTCAGTCTTCACACCCATTTGGAGAGTTGTATGAAAGTCGTAAGCAATGATGTGACTGAAGTTTAGAATACCTTATGTAATTGTATTGAATAAAGTTTTATATTCTGATAAACAACAAACAAAAAGCTTTCTGAGAATAAATTCATTTGGATCTAATTATCAACCAAAAAAAACTTTGTACTTCCACCACTTTTCATCAAATTTCTTTTGAATATTTGATAAAAAAGAAATGCTAAAAGAAGCCAATACAATTTTTATCATATTTGGTATTACTTCTATATTACTTTTTATTAAAACAATCAATTTCTCGAGACTTTTTATTCTTTTCACTTTTTCTAATCTTTTCAGCTTCAATTACTGCTCTTTTACTGATCTTTTTTTTTCAAAGTACTACCTGATAGTGGAGTTTTTTAAATCTCAAATTGTGTCCCAAAATTTTCCAACCGAGTGTGACGCAAATATGCTGAAAAAAAGTGAACAAGAAGCTGATGAGAGTAAAAAGGATAGACGATAAATAGAATATGGAATCATGGCTGGCTTTGAATAGCTTTACTTATAAGAAAATATAAGCAAAACTTACAATTTACAACTTAAATTGTTAGTGAAACTTTGGACTTTTACATGCTTTTCAACTAGAATAAAAGAATGCTGAAAGCTTTTTCAAGTGTAAAGAAATATTCTTTTACTCTTCACTCAAGACACGTTATTTCTTGTTTCGAGATATCTGATCTCACTTGAACTAAGAGACTTTATTCAATAGTCGACTGACTCGGAATTTTTGGGCTCTCACTTGAGCAAATTTAGCACAAAATCGAGAATTGAATTAAAAGCGACGATAAAAACAGAAGCAATTTCGTCCTAATTAGGACACAACTTTGACACGATGAAAGGAAAGCAGAAAAAAGTAAAATCACATCAAATGAACAACAGTTGTCTTATAAAGGCTTTAACAAAAGATATTCAGCTAACAAGCTACAAAATAATAAATGATTTGGGGAAGAATGAAGGCGCACGGATTTCCGCAATACTTTTCCAATTTTTAGGCTTTCAGAGTTAGATAACTTTTTAGTGGCTATTCGCCACATCAAGTATTTTTTGATTTTATTGTATCGTTCACTGGTCCAACACAAGTTAGCTCACATTTTGACATTGTTTATTGAGAGCTTTTCGAAACGATGATGACCCAGAAGAGGCATTGACTTCATTGGGGAAAATGGAAAAGGTTGCTTTGAACAATAAGCTTGCGAGGCATTTGTAAAGAAAAGAGATTTAGATTTTGAAAACCAACAAAAAGCACAATAAACCTTTAAAACACCAACAATTCCTCTCAAAAGAACTATCAAAACGTACACGTCTTCAAAAACTAAATTGATAAATAAATATTATTATATATATATGCTTTATTCAGTTGAATAGCGACAAAACAAAATCACAATAATTACACTCAAAATACACCCAAAAGATAGATAGATACCTGAAGAAAGAATCACAGAGCAGTCATTGAAATTCAAAGTCATTGAATCTATTGAAAAGAGCACGAGTTTGTGACGTCATTCATTTCATAATTCCAAGTGAAACTCGATGATTCACCAGAATCAACACGAGAGATTTCTCCAATTCTCTTCACCTTCCATAATCTTTCCCTTTATTTGTTATTCGAACCCTTTCCTCCCGTTCAATCCAATATTTCCGTTCAACTCTTTACTTTTCTAGGGAATTGTTTGTTTGTTTTCGTTTTTAAAAGTAAAAAACTTACTCTTAAAAAGAAAATTTTATATAAAATGAGTTACAGAATAATTTTCGCTTTATTACTTTGAAAAATCGATCATTTTTTAGATTCATAACTTTTCTTAGAACAATTTTACCACTAATTTTTTGTTTTTAACTTTTAAAATGTAATTTAAAAAATCAAATATCGTGGTAGGTTTGTTTTTTGATTATTTTTTGATTATTTTTCCGTATCTTTTGCTCTGTCAACAATTATTTAACCTTCGACATCTTTTATCATTCAATTTTAGCTTTAGATTCTATTTTCAGGATGCTTTTGACCAGTTTTAAGTTGGAATTAATGAATATAAATCTTATAAAGCAGAAAAAGATTCGGATTTCAGTACTTTTTATCAAGACCAATTGAGTTAAAAGTTTGCAACTTGCAACAATTTCCTCCCTTATCTTTACTAAACTAAAATGATGGGGAAATTTACATTTATCCTGTTTTTATTGAAGAGCCAAAGCTACGGACCGCGGATTCTCCGCCCTGAAAACCCGAGTTTTCAGTTGCAAACTTTTAACTCAATTGACCTTGATAAAAAGTACTGAAATCCGAATCTTTTTCTGCCTTCAGAACTCTAGCCATCCTTTTTATCATTTTAAGATCAGAGATAGCTCCCCATTTCTCCACAAAAAGTTCAAGAACTTTCAAGAATGTCCATCAAGCATTCAAGGAAACTATCATTTTACTTTGATTCCTTGACTTTGATATGAAATGAATTCAGTGTAGATCGAATGAGATCAAGTCTCCCAAAAATGAACTTGTCCTTCTGATCTAAGATCTCATCTAACCAAATTTCTGAGTGTTTCCAAATATCCACGAGAATATCAAGTATCAATGAGTTCGATTCTTATTTTGACCTAAGATCTCACAGGGAATCTCCTATTCATTCCCACAATATAAAAGCGAAGAGCTTTTATAGCCTTTTCATTCTGTTCCTCTTTTCTAAAAGTTACTTTTGAAAAAAGCTACCGTATTCCTTATTCTCCTCTTCAAAGATGCCAATTCCTTCTTTAGAAATGAAAATTCAAATCAACTTCTCGAGAACACCGCCAGTTTTTGAAGTCGGTGAAATCATTGAGGGAACGGTGGTTTTAATGGTCAGTTTTAGAGAAAAATATTGATTTGTTGGGTATGAACTGGCACTTTACTGATTTCCGATTTTCTAAAAAGTTAAGCTATAACTTTTTCAGAAAATCTTTCCCCATAATAAGTAAAGAGTTGCCCTTTTTGGTGCTATCCCGTACTGATGATTAGAGTGTGTTCCTCACGAGTAATGCGTTTTTTAAAACGCACACTTAGGAAAAGTTATCGTACTTTTAGCGAAAATTATTGCAAGAAAATTGGGATAGGCTACTTTGCGCCAAATTTTTTGCGAAACTGGGTCGTTTGCGCAACTCGCCGTAAATTTCTTCTAAGTGGGCCAATCTTTATGATTTTGGTTTGATTTTGTTGCACTTATTGAGATCTACAAAATGAAACCAAAATCATAAAGGTTAGCTCACCTAGAAGAGAGTTATGGCGAGTTGCGCAAAACGACCCAGTTGCGTAAATAACGCAATAACGCAAAAACGCAAAAAAAAGTTGCGGAAACTAGTCTACCCCTAGATCTAGATCTAGATCGTAAATCCTCATTTCAGATGATCGCCAAGGAATCTTTCAATCGAAAGAAGAAAAGAAACTTTTTCTGGCTGGAATTACGATAAAAGTGTGAAATTCTAGAAAATTTTAAGCAATTCCAACTTCAGCATGCTGCTTTTGGATCAGCTTTTGCTAAGGCAGCACAAATTTTTGCGAATTTCTATATTTTTATGATGGGTGAGTAGAAAATTTGAAAAATTGGGGTAGACTAGTTTCCGCAACTTTTTTTGCGTTTTTGCGTTATTGCGTTATTTACGCAACTGGGTCGTTTGCGCAACTCGCCATAACTCTCTTCTAGGTGAGCTAACCTTTATGATTTTGGTTTCATTTTGTAGATCTCAATAAGTGCAACAAAATCAAATCAAAATCATAAAGATTGGTTCACCTAGAAGAAAGTTATGACGAGTTGCGCAAACGACCCAGTCGCGCAAAAAAAAAATTACGGAAATTAGTCTACCCCAAAAAATTGGCGCAAAAAATCACGAGCGACGACTTATATACGACTCTTTTTAAAGATATTCAGCCGTTTCACTGATTTGGTGGGGAATTCCCTTCACATGTAAAGATATTGAATTTACTCGACGTGTAAAGCGGATCAACTCGTAGTTACTCGGCCAAAAAAACGTCGATTAATCGAGTAAATAATTACTCAATGAAAATTTTACTCAATTAATTACTTACTTGGAAGGAACACACTTTACTAATGATCAATCTGATGATCATCCCGATCTGATGTTCGGCATTTTTGAGGGGCAGCTCCGTTTGACCGAAAATCGTTCATTTTAAGGTCAGTTCTCATTGATGCCCAACAGAAAGGAGGAATTTTAAATTTCAAAGCAAGTCGTGATTTTAAAAGTACAATTTCTAGAGTTAAAGAATGAAAATTGATACTTAAGTTAATATCGCATCGAAACTCGTTTCTTGTCTCTGCAAAAATATCATCCATACCCTCAGAATTGAAAATTTTTTTATTTACTAATATTTGAAGAAATTATAAAAAGTCTTTCTTCTTGTTTTATGTTTATTTTAGTTCTTGGTTGTGGATAAGTTTACTGCTATAAGTTGCTTTTGGATTCAGCTTTAGAGCTAACTTTGAAGCGTTCAAGTTTAACACAAAAATCTGACTCTTCCAAACACTTTTCTCAAAAGCTGAGCATCAAATCGGGATAAAAATTTGAAACAAAAAGAATTGCTCTTTACTTGTTATGAAGTAAAAGTTTCTGAAAAAGTTATCGCTTAACTTTTTAGAGAATCGAGTTATACTCATCAATTCAAGATTTCTTTTGAATTTAATTAAATTGAAACCGAAAATTTCCTTTAGGATGACCAAGAATTTGCTGGCAAAACCGTTTCAATACGAGCAAAAGGAAAAGTAAAGAATAGATGGTACATTTCGACAGGACAATCAACACTCGTTTATCAAGCGATCATCGATGTCTTTGAGAAAACCGATGTTGTTGTATTGGAGAAAAGTCGATTCAACGAGGCTCAGATTCCGTTCAAGTAAGCATAAGAGATTCGCTGCACAAAGTGCATAAAAACTCAAGCCAATCAAGTTCACCAAATCTAGGCTTAAATCCAACTATTTCAAGCTATTTAATGGTTTATTCTATCTGACTTTTGTGTACATTAATGAGTAAATGACCTTTTGTGGCTTTTGTGTGCCAATATATCGAATGTTATGCAATCTTTTTCAGCTTTAAAATACCGCCCAACTGTCTCCCTTCATTCAAAGAAAGCGATGCACGAATCGAATATAAAATCACCGTTTTTATCTTAAAAAACACTTCAACTGAAACAAAACATAAAGCAGTAAGAAAGATAAAAACTTTTCAACTCCTCCAAAAACAAAAACTTTAGAAATTCTTCATAAACAATCATCTTGATTTACGTTATTTTCCGGAACTCAGTCAACCATTGGAAATTATTAACGAGAAAAGCATTGGTTTATGGCCGTTTAAAAAAGGAGATGTTATGATGAAAGTAATTTTATATAAAACTAAGTAAAATATAATGTTTAGGTCTTGCTTCCACGGAAAGGATGGGCTTGGGGAGAGCTTTGTCCGGTCACAGTTCTTATTGAGAATTCGAGTAGTCGGGTCATTGATCAGGTTAGGGAAAGAATTTATGCTTTTTACTTTCAAATTTGAATTGTTTCACTCTCACAAATGATCTCCAATCATGTTTTGGATCTACAAATGAAAGCTCTCTCGTTCAGTTGTTTTCTAAAAGATGTATTTCATTTGCAAATGATCTCCAATCATGTTTGGGGTCTAAAAATGAAAGCTCTCTTGTTCAATTGTTTTCTAAAAGATGTATTTCATTTGCAAAAGACCGTAAGCATTTTGGTGTCTAAAAAGTATTATTGTTGTTGTTTCCAGTACAAAGAGATTCACCATAAAAATCTCTCTAAATTTTCAGCTAGAAATCCTTTTGAATCAACGTCATCATTTCCGAGGTTATCTCAGAAGAAAGAAAGGGATTTCAATTGATGATAAATTGCTTGATGGAAGTTGGGCAGAGAAAAGAAAAGCTACGAAAACACTTGTCTGGGAGAAAATTGTATTTTAAAGAACTTTTTCTTTAAAAAATTTTCTCTAGGCTGTCCAAGTGCCTCAAAATTCAGTGAAGGAATTGACCATTTCATTGCAAATCCCGACTGCTTCGTGCTCTTTTGAGTGTCCGATAAGTAAACTCGATTATCAGTTGAAGGTAAAAGTTATAGAAATTTTATAGAAAACGTCTAACATTGGCTTTATAACCGAATTTTTGTTTAGGTGATCGCTCACTCGTTGCACACAACCGCCTCAAAAGTCGAGTTGAAAAGTGAAATTGTGCTTGGGAGTACGCCGTTTAAAAGTTGAAAAGAAATTCAATACGATGATATCATAAATATTTTCTGTGCTGCATTTTTTCAATTGTCAGGGTTATGTCAAATTGTGGATCAATTGGAAGAGCTTGGAAGAGTTGTGCAGGTCGATATGGCTTCAAAGATATAGCCTTCACCCTGAAAACTTGAAAACATCAACTGATGAAGCTGACGAGGCTGACAAAGCTAGAAATTTTTTGAAATCAACACGAATTTGAAGCAAATTAATTCTGAAATTTGATTAAGGGCAAAGAAAACTTAGAAATTTTAGAATGTTTAGTTTAGAATGTTTTAGAAGGTTTAGAATGCAATTTAGAATGTGATAGAGATGACAAATTAGTTTTTTAAGAAAGTAAGGTTGCTGGTTTTGGTATTCACAGCCTCAACCCATAAAAGAACTGGTGTATCCAACTAAAAAACAAAAATCTTTGTTTATTGAAGCTACTGCCGTGCGACGTATGGTCCAGTCATTATTCTCAACGCCGCTTCAGCCGTCGGATATCGAATTGTCTCGAATTGACGCGAATCTGGACTTTAATCTCGGATAAAAGAACTTCTGCAAATGAACTGTTTTATCAATTTCACTTTATTTCATTCTATCAATAACATTTCGGACACAACTCCATATAATAAAGATGAATCTTTAAAAGAAAGATCAATGCTAGATACCAGATCAATCTAGACGCTCCAACTGCGACTTTTCCGTAGTAATTACTGAGGATTTCAAAAGTGATATCCAAACCACAGCCAAAAGATGAGATTAACTAAAAGGGTTTTGTTTTCAACTCAAAATTACCTTACCAAATAAAACATAAAAATGAGAAGTAAGATTCGTTTCCTGAAAAGAATCCCAGCAATTCCAATCAAACAGAAAATAATATAAGTGAGAAAAAATGCGGCTCCAATCAACAATCCGATAAGCTCGAGACGATTCGAGGAGTTCATTTCTTTTAGTGGACTGAAATTTGTGACCAATGAAAGGTGAATAACTCACTTACTGTCCACTTTGATGTAAATGAAGATAAGCCCAAACAATGATGAAGATGAAGATGTGGATTGATGCGAAAAGGAGTAGGAAAATCTAGATGTTTCGTGTGAAAGGCTTGTTAAATATTCGTTTATAAGCTTACTTTATGCATCAATCGTACTTTTGGCCAATTCGTTTGTAAAACCGACTAAAATCATGTTAGAATTCACTGTTAAACTTGAAATTTACGCAAAAATGTGGCGGTGGTGGTGGGACGGTTCTCGGCAATTTCCATTTCTGGTATTGGGTAGAAGTGGCACCTGGGAAAGTTGAGAAATGAAAGAATGAGCGAGGAAAGTAGTCTTTGCAATTTTTAACTTGGCTTTCAGGGCATGCACTGAGTTTAAGTCTACTCGTGGATTGAATCAGAGAATCTAGAACGCTCCGAAATGAAACGCGTTTTGGCCCATGCCCTAGGGGCCAAAATTCAAGTTGATACGGTTGGAGTATCATTTTGCTTTTGAGCAATAAAAGGCCTGTTCTCTTTGTGGCACTAGGGTGCTCTTTGTGCGGGAACGTAATCGCTTACTTTCTGGCGCACGACCTTCCTGTATAGCCTTCCCTTTCCGCTTTGAAATCAGCTTTGCGCAGAGGCGATAACGTGACCAATGAGGCTTAGCCGAGGTGCGTTTATTGCTGGTTGAAAACTGATACCAATTACCCGTCGCTTTCTGCCCTGAAATATGGGTGTCAGCGCAATTTTTGGAAGGCCCTAGGGGCCAAAAAATGGTTGCATTTCGAGATTTGATGTAATCTTTGCCGCAGTACAGAATAGTCCAGATTAGAATGTCCAAAAAACTACAGAAAAGAGCAAACCTCCGAAATGAAAGACCAGAAAGCCGTAAAGATTTCACCAAACCTCCAAATGAAACACTTTTTGGCCCCTAGGGCCTTCCAAAAATTGCGCTGACACCCATATTTCAGGGCAGAAAGCGACGGGTAATTGGTATCAGTTTTCAACCAGCAATAAACGCACCTCGGCTAAGCCTCATTGGTCACGTTATCGCCTCTGCGCAAAGCTGACTTCAGGGAGGAAAGGGAAGGGTATAGGGAAAGGGCGTGTGCCGGAAAGCGAGCGATTATCGAGCGCACAGAGAACACCTGGTTGGTACAGAGATCATTTAATGGTCAAAGGAAAAAGAGCATTCTAATAAAATAATCTTTAGCCTAAATTCTTATTTTATAGCTTTTTAAAATCAGTGCTTTTCAAAAAATGGATTAGTCGAGAGGATTCAATATACTCACCTCCACATACGGACAGATCTATGTAGTCGTTCTCATAACTTGCCATGACTCTGTTTTGAAAGCTAAATTTAGTCTAGCTGTTTTTCAACAGGTTTAGAATAGGAAATGAAAAAGAAGTGAACATCAGTTTTTTCAAAACTCCTTTGTTTGTTGAAAATGGCGACATTTTGGTGCCAATTTTGATGGTCTTTTGTGAAAAGAGCAACCAACAAAGAGCAAACTTTTGCGTTTCGACTTCCGATTGTTGATAAGAAACTTCTGACGGGAAAAATGGCATCGGAAAAACAAAGGACTTCCTTTTCCTTGCAGAACAGCAAGTACTTTTCATTTCTTTTATTTGAAACTGGTGGATTCAAGGTTTGAATATTAATGGAAGTGGAGATTTGGCACAAAAAAATGTTGGTTGGAACTAAAAATTTAATCGCTATTTGATTTGAAGGCATTGCAATGAGTCAACTTCAAGTTGTCTCGTTTTTAGCGAAATTGTACGGCATATTTATGCAGCCACCATAATTAACCTCTCAATTGCCCGTCATCTTACAAGGAAACGACACCAGCTCGAAGTTCAGAATTGCTTGGTGGCCGAGTGCATCTCATAGAATCGGCTATGCTTTCTGAAGCTGCAAAAATTAGCTGCAAACACCCACGCAACCTCAGGGAATATGGCATAGAAAATTGCCTTAAATTTCGGACTCTTCACGGGCCGCCACAAAGAAACTTTTCCAAAGCCAAACTTTCGGTTGGTGTCATTCTTTTGCTAGCAAATTTTGCCCCGCTTTTTCAAGGGGACTCCCAAAAATTCCTTAATACTCATAATTGTTCGTCTGCACGGAAATCTTTAGTAAAAGGCGAAAGATTTTCTCGGTCAAATGCAGACGAACCAGAGATAGGGAAGGGAGGAAAGGAAGGGGTATAAGGGAAGGGAGTCTGCCAGAAAGAGAGCGATTACGCTCGTGCACAGAGAACACTTGTTCATTAAGGCCCCAATCTTCTGCTAAAAATCTTTGGATCTGATTTCTAAGTAATCATACGTCTTGATGACAGAATAAAAGAATAGTGAAAGCGATGAGTTTGAAGTTAGGTATAGAGGTTTGCAAATGGTTCAATTTAATTCTTGGACAAAAACCACGGGAACAACCTTTGTGGATGAATTTTTGTCCCTTCATTGAATCGAATTGACGGAACCGTTTGTTTCACACAGATTTTCAACTTCAATTCAGAGAAAAGCCGTTTATGAGCTTTTTGTCCCGCTTTTTCAAGGAGACCTCCAAAAATTGACTTATACTCATAATTGTTCGTCTGCACGGAAATCTTTAGTAAAAGGCGAAAGATTTTCTCGGTCAAATGCAGACGAACCAGAGATAGCAAAAGGAGGAAAGGAAGGGCTATAAGGAAAAGAAGTCTGCTAGAAAGAGAGCGATTACAAGTCGGCACAAAGAACGCTCCAAGGAGCCACCACATTAGTTAATTATTAAGACTGACTCTGAACTAGCTCTTACAGGTGACAATTGATAGAGTTCTCGAAAATACAGTACTGAACAAAAATATATGAAGTTCCGGTTTTTTTCCCCAACTTTGAAGCACTATAAATCGAGAACTATAGATTGGAGTCTATAAGTGTTATAGTGATTCTGAAAGTTTTAAACAAGATCTAAATTTTTTTTTTTTTTTTTTTTTTTTTTTTTTTTTTTTTTTTTTTTTTTTTTTTTTTTTTTTTTTTTTTTTTTGGGGGGGGTTTTTTTTTTTTTTTTTTTTTTTTTTTTTTTTTTTTTTTATTTTTTTTTTTTTTATATTTTTTTTTTTTTTTTTTTTTTTTTTTTTTTTTTTTTTTTTTTTTTTTTTTTTTTTTTTTTTTTTTTTTTTTTTTTTTTTTTTTTTTTTTTTTTTTTTTTTTTTTTTTTTTTTTTTTTTTTTTTTTTTTTAAAAAAATTTTTTTTTTTTTTTTTTTTTTTTTTTTTTTTTTTTTTTTTTTTTTTTTTTTTTTTTTTTTTTTTTTTTTTTTTTTTTTTTTTTTTTTTTTTTTTTTTTTTTTTTAAAAAATTTTTTATTTTTTTTTTTTTTTTTTTTTTTTTTTCTTTTTTTTTCTTTTTTTTTTTTTTTTTTTTTTTTTTTTTATTTTTTTTTTTATTTTTTTTTTTTTTTTTACGAGTGGAGACGCCAAGAATTGAAGGTGAAATCCTTCGCAAGGAAAAGTTTGTGTTAAATCGAAAAATTGTCGGATCTCGAGGCATTAAAAAACTGTTTGGACAACATTTTGCGTCTATTTTTAAAAAGCAAAAAGCAATCATCAATTTTGCGAACCGAGTCGAACCAGAGACTCTCCGAAGACCATCGCACCATCGAACCATGATCGAGGGAGAAAGAGTATGTGGTCAAATAGAGCAGAGACCATTTTCTCGATAGAAAGCGAAATGTTTAAAATCGTTTTAACTTTCGTAACCTTGAAGATTTGCAGCTGAATTTTTAATATACTGTTCCCCAGAGTCGATTCTAACTACTCACCAATTTTGGGGGCAATCGGTGTACACTATGGCAATCGGTGTACACTATGGCAATCGGTGTACACTATGGTAATCGGTGTACACTATGGCAATCGGTGTACACTATGACAATCGGTGTACACTATGGCAATCGGTGTACACTATGGTAATCGGTGTAAGTATATGTGGTTCCCTTGTAAGTTTGGACCAAATTGAGTCTAAAAATAATCAGAAACTCTTTGTTGATCAGAAGAAAACAGAAATATCTTCTTAAGAAACTAGCCTTTATTCGTCTTTATTTACCAAGAGGTTTCTCTCGTGAGAGAATGTTCATTGAAAATTAGAAGGAGCACCTTTCTTCTAAGTAAAAGGCGTCATTCAATCTTCTCAAATTTCAAAAAGAGTTCCACACAGGTCAAAAAACAAAAAATTGTATTCTTATTAACAAAACTTGTATCGATTTTTAAAAGGCTGATGATTTTGTTGTTGATTTTCTATTTGTTCCCCAATCTGTTCATGGCCCAGTTCGATTACACAACGACCGGGCATCCAGGTTAGTGAAAAATGATAGAAATAAAGTAAATGTTGTTGATAAATCATAAATGAATCGTAAAACTGGTTCACTACTTTAGCAAAAGGTTACAGAAAGTCGATTCTACGATAGGGATCGGTTCAGAAGAGATTAAAGAACGAGATTTGACTGTACAAAAAAACTTTGATTTGATATTAAGTTTAAATGAATTCAAAAGGTTTCTTTGAATGCGATTCCAGAAGAATACTCGAAGTGGATGAATGATGCGACAGCTGTTTTCAACGAGATTTTCACGAAGAGAAACTACAATCGATTCATGGCTCCACTCTACGGAAGAATGCCTATCGATTATAATAGTTTAAAAAATAGTTTTAACAATGTTTACAACGAGTTTTTTCAGATAGCAATGTGGCCCGCTTAAACGTGGAGATGGCTCTTCGGTACTTGAAAGTTTTTGGTTTGGTGAGTGAAAAGGAAAGCAAAATCAACGTGATTTCAGGACGCCGAGAGTCAGATTTTGAGCTTTTTCTGCGAGTTTGAAATGGTAACACTTGATTTGTGAAATTTTTTGATTCCAAGCTTTCAGAGCTGGACAGATCCAAGATTGTCGTGGAATCCCGAGCACTTCAACGACACCAAATTCATCTTCGTCACCGCTGACCTCATTTGGACACCCGACAATCAAATTGGAAACACGTAAGAGGATCAAGAACTGTGTTCTCTCAACAGCTAGCCTACTTAAGGCATTCCCTGTGCATCGGTAGCCTAGTGGATAGTGTGCTAGTTCCTGGTTTCGATCCGGCCGTTTGTCTCTGGTTCAGATCCACTTGTTTTTTTTAGAAAAACACTTGAAAATTACTGTTACATTGCATTTACATGCCCACGCACCAGTAGCAAACAAGGTGGAGATGCTGATTCAAAGTTCAGCAGCTTTCACTCAATCCTACCCAATATTCCAAATGGTAAATGTTTCTGTGAGAGATTCCTGTACCTAATCCACTAATCCATTTGTTTTTTTAACAATTTCAAGTGGTAATAAAGAATATACAAATCCGACAATACTTTAAACATTCTGCCTACAATTTGGCAGAGACAGAGAATAGTGTTGTTCGAGATACCCAAAAAGAGGCTGTTGGGTCGATTAATCAAAAGTCGGCGTCTTTTTACAACATTATGTAAGAGAGATTGATCAAAAAAAAGTAATTTTTGAGGGTTTTTCTAAAAAAAAAAAAGTCTGATCGACAGTGGATCTGAACAAGGGACTAGCAGACTATCCGCTAGGCTATCGATGCCTGTGAGAAGTAGGCTAGCTGTTTGGCTAGCTGGCTAGGCCAAAACTTTGAAGGTTTATACGAAAAGGGCTTATGATAAGTAAGATTTTGAAAGCAGTTTCGGGATTACGGGGTGTTTCCCTGGGAAACAAATCGCTCCTGATTCTCTAGGATTCTCTAGGATTCTCTAGGATTCTCTAGGATCAAAGGATTCTCTAGTTAGCTTCTTTTCTAATAAGAATGTTTCCAGAAAGTCGTTGGATACCCTCCATCCGGACTCAATGAAGACGATCACTCTCTCAAGCAATGGAACAGTTCACTTGCCTATGGTTTATTTTATCGAAGTTGCCTGTGTTGTAGAGGTACTTGAGCTTAGTGTTTCTTTCGATTTCTTTAAATGCTTTTCTTTAGATCTCCCGTTTCCCATTCGACAATCAAACGTGTCCAATCCCCGTTGCCACAATGGCTTTAGATTTGAATGGGTGCGTTCGGATTTGATGTTATTTTGATAGACTTTTACAGGCAATACTCCTCAATGACAGGACGAATTCAAAATGTTAATGTGTTCAATTCACTGGTAATTATAGAAGAAAGATAAAAAAGAAAAGATTTAAAAACAAATCTGAAAACAAGAAAGTTCAACAATCATTTAGGGAAACGGTGAATGGGATGTGATTGGTGTGGCGATGGTTCCCTATCAATTCCTTACTGAGACTGTTCACACTCTTGTGAGTTGCATTGTGAAAATCATTGTGAAGTTCACAAATGCATTGTGAAGATCTCATAAATAAACATTATATTGATGTGTAACATTCTTCATTTCACCATTTAGCTTCTCCCAACAATCTTCTTGAAGCGTGTTCCTAACTATTATGTTTACGTGATCGCTTTGCCTGGTTTCATCCTGACAATGCTCGGCATTTTTGGAATGTTTTGGACACCACACATTCGAAAGGAACAGCTCACAAAAGTAACCACACCAAAAAAAGGGAAATGATTTACGAAATGGATGAATTCATTTTTAGTTAAGCATCGGATTGACAACCCTCGTTTCGATGACAGTTCTGTTGGACATGCTGTCAACAGCTATTCCAAAGACTTCCGTTTTTCCGTTATTAGGTTTGTTTGTTTCTTTTTTAAGAGAAATCAATGAAATACACGTGTAAACATGTTAATTTTTTCTTCAAATTTCGATTCTCTATTTTCTAGAAAGGAACTATTAAAGAGCTATGAAGGAACTATAAAGGAACTATAAAGGAACTAAAGAGAAACTATAAAGGAACCATAAAGGAACTATAAAGGAACTATAAAGGAACTATAAAAGAACTAAATAGGAACTATAAAGGAACTATTTTTGGTGTGCTAAACACAAAAGCTTTCATTTTATCTTACTGCAAAGCATTGAATTTTATTCATTTTAGTTTACTCTTGAAATCTAAGGTTGACCATTTTGGGTTTTGACCGTTTTGTTTTGATCAAATTGACCGAGAATCAATCAATCAATTCGAAAGTTTTCAATACGTTTGTATGCAAAATATATGAAATGAAATGTATTATTGTCTAAAATTTTGTTTAACAATAAGAACCGTATTGGAAAGCTTCAAAATCCCACTTAGATAGGCTAGAATAAGGTTTTTTTTCCTTCTCTTAATCTAAATTATTTTATAGTTTCAGAAGTCAAAGAATTCTTGACTTTTCCTTTTCATCGTTAAGATAAAATCAATGATATCGTAAAAGTGAAACACCCAAAAATGAAACACAAATATTTCTCTCTATCAGTAAATCAATCTATTCGATTTCCAGGTATCTATGTTGTGCTATGTCTTGCCATTACAAGTACTGCTTGTGTAGCCCTCGTTCTACAGGGTCGAGCCATAGATCCGAAAAAGTTAACAACTCAAGAAATGATGAAAGAAGAAAAAGAAGATGAGGCTAGAACAAGGTCTTTTTCCTTCTCTTAATCTAATTTATTTTATAGTTTTCAGAAGTCAAAGAATTCTCCATTATTTAATGAAAAGATTGTTGCATCGACACGTCGTCGCTCAAATCATTTTTCAAACTGTAAATCTCACTTGTTTTATTGTGTTTCTATCGTTTTGGAATTAAGTGAACAATCAGTAATAAACTATTGAAGAATCTTAAGACTTAGAGTTCATTTCTTTTAGTGCACGGAAATTTGTGACCAATGAAAGGTCAATAACTCACTTACTGTTCACTTTGATGTAAATGAAGATAAGCCCAAACAATGATGAAGATGAAGATGTGGATTGATGCGAAAAGGAGTAGGAAAATCTAGATGTTTCGTGTGAAAAGGCTTGTTAAATATTCGTTTATAAGCTTACTTTATGCATCAATCGTACTTTTGGCCAATTCGTTTGTAAAACTGACTAAAATCAATATTAGAATGCACTGTTAAACTTGAAATTTACGCAAAAATGTGGCGGTGGTGGTGGGACGGTTCTCGGCAATTTCCATTTCTGGTTTTGGGTAGAAGTCGCACCTGGGAAAGTTGAGAAATGAATGAATGGGGGAGGAAAGTAGTCTTTGCAATTTTTAACTTGGCTAGGGTATGCACTGAGTTTAAGTCTACTCGTGGATTGAATCAGAGAATCTAGAATGCCCCGAAATGAAACGCGTTTTTGGCCCATGCCCTAGGGGCCAAAATTCAAATGATACGGTTGGAGTATCATTTTGCTTTTGAGCAATAAAAGGCCTGTTCTCTTTGGGTCAGTAGGGTGCTCTTTGTACGGCGGCGTAATCACTCGCTTTCTGGCACTCGCCCTTCTCCTATACCCTTCCCTTTCCTCCCTGGCACCAGCTTGGCTTTCAGGGTATGCACTGAATTTAAGTCTATTGAATTCTGAAAGTCCGAATTTAAATCAACTATTGAAGAATCTTAAGACTTAGAGTTCATTTCTTTTAGTGGACTGAAATTTGTGAGCAATGAAAGGTGAATAACTCACTTACTGTCCACTTTGATGTAAATGAAGATAAGCCCAAACAATGATGAAGATGAAGATGTGGATTGACGCAAAAAGGAGTAGAAAAATCTAGATGTTTCGTGTGAAAGGCTTGTTAAATATTCGTTTATAAGCTTACTTCATGCATCTTTAAGAATGTTATTAAAGAATCTTTTTTTTCAATTGAAAGTACATGTGATCGTTTCGAGGCCATCTTGCAAACAAAACGAGCAGTTTGAGTGTGAACTGGATTGATCATGATAGATCACTCACCTACCGTAAATCCTGTAATAGTACCCCCACCTCCATAATGGTGGTGCGGAGTGTTGCGTAGTCGAGCTTTGAGCGAGTTTTTCTCGACACTGGTTTATGCTACAATGCGCGCTTAGGTATCAAAAAATAGCTGAAATTCAGGGCTATTTTTTGATATTATTGACGCATTTTTTGAAAGTCCGGGTGCTTTGCAAAAAATGAAATCCTAAAAAACTTTTGCGACTACGCGACTGTACGAGGGCGGTGGGGTACTATTACAGTATTTGCGATATGATGCGGATTATGCGATGGATCATTTACAAGCTATGGCTTGATTAGAGTACTTTGAACAAAGATTTCATCAGTCAAGCGATTGAAGATGTGGATTAGGTTTTTATTGAATGAATGACCAAAGAAATCAAATCCATTCATCAATCCAAGATTTTTCTTTCACTTTATAGTCAGACTTATAATTATCGTGCCTTTCACCAGTTTTCCTTTTCCTTTTCGGCCTAATTTCTGAGAGTTTAATGTCACCAGTGTAACCGACTGAGGGCAATTAGAGATTTTGAAAGGTTTACTGCAAATTGCAGGGTTCAACTTGTAAGGGTTTCATTTGAAATCGTTTTTAGCCTACTATTTAAAATAAAAGCCGATCGATTGATGCTCATCAATTTCCTTCTTCTCAACTTTTTCTACAAATTTACCTCAACAAAATGTGCCGGAAAGATCAGTCTCTCAAATGAGAATCCAATCGAAGTGATCAACACCGCATTTTTTCCGTCCGCAGCTTGTAAATGAGAGAAAATTTTGCACTTATACAGCTTCAAATTTCAGTCAACGGCACTCCACTTTGTGTGAATTTTGGAAAAACTTTCACCGTTTTATTAGATTTCGCCGTTTTCTGCGATTTTAAGCAAGTAAGAGAAACTTTCTTTTGTTGATTCCATTACTTGAACAATTCTTAGCTCTATTTTTTTTTGTTTAGGGTGACTCATGGGCTTCAGTGCCGGGAAATTGCACAAATTTGCTTAATCCATTCTACATCGACGATGTGAGAAAACCGTTTGAGGAGTGTAAAAAGAGGTTATTGCATGAAACACTGGGCACAGAAATTGAGCAGATTCTAACTCTAACAAGTATTCAAGGATTCAAGTCAACTTTTTTTAGTATTCAAGTCTACTTTTTTATTTCTTAACAAATAGTTGACTTGTATTTATTAACTATTGTTGGTTGGTGAATTGAAAACTGCCGGCTATTGCCATATGTGACAGTTTGAGTACTTTCTTCAAAAGAAATCCATTTTCTTTAAAATTTAACTAACCTCAGTGCCTTGAATTCTTCTGATCACTCCATTTACATCAGGTGCCCAGTTTTTTGTGAATTTTTGCCGAATCTCTTCACAAAATGTTAGCAAATAGATGGCGGTTTGATTGGGCTAAAGTTTGGAGCTAATATTCGATCTAATATTAGATCTAATATTATTAGATTAATATCTATTTCATTCTATTGGGTTGGTGAATTGAAAACTGCCGGCTACGTGTCATATGTGACAGTTTGAGCACTTTCTTCAAAAGAAACCCATTTTGGTGTCAATGGGAAAGTTGTAGAGAATCAAAAATAAAGCTTATATCCAAATTTTCAGAACGATTCAAAAACTGGTTTTCAAGAAATGCCAAATTGACGAATTTTCACAAAACTTGCATTTTAAGCGAAACTACTAAGTGTATCTTTTTGGAAATTTGGCTATAAGCCTCATTTTTGATTCTCTACAACCTTTCTATTGACACCAAAATGGGTTTCTTTTGAAGAAAGTGCTCAAACTGGGACATCTCCAGTCCTCGATTTTTGAGTCTCACACTTGTCTCACACACAAACCAAAATCCTACGCAGAAAGAGGAATCCGCAAATTGCCTGTAAAATGGGCAGAAGTCGTCAATAATAATGGAAATCATTTTGGATGAATTTATGTTCAATAAATTTTAGTTTAAAGTCCGACAGTTTTCAATCTTCATCAACCCAATAGCTTCTGCTGCTTTCAGCTTTAAAAAAACTTTCAAAATTGACTTTCAAACAAAAACCCATCAGATTCAAGTTAGATTAGTTGTGACTCAAACAAATTCCATTAAAAAAAGTAAAAACTTCTCGTTCAGCTTGAGGAATGGTAAATTGTTGATGAACTGTCAGAGTCATCTCAAGAAATCGTTCACAATCTACTGGGTGAATGACTATGATCTGGATGCATCAGCGGCCGTTCATCGAAGTGCTTTCTCGTTTCGTTTAGCTGAATTGATTGATGGTTTGATAGAATTACAAATGTTTTTAAATCATAATTTAGACAAAATCGGTTACCATCTTGAGCCATTCGATGCTCCGATGAATCCACCACTCACTCCATCGTTGTCTTTGAATTGGACGAATGTCTCCCAACCGACGTGGATTGCTTTATCTACTGGGAAGGGGCTAAATTATTTGCAAAAACTTCAAACGGTAACCCTTTTATTAGATTTTGAGATTTCTCGACTGAATGATGAGCTTAAACTCGATCTACAACTCTTTATTAGATCTCGGATAACCCGAATTGCTCCTACGAACTCATCACCGGAGCGCCACCGGCAAAGAACGATTATGAGAAGAGAAAACTCATGAAATTCAAGTAAACTTTCAGAAATTTATTTAAAAGTAGCCAATTCCAGCGACTCACAACCATTTATTGTGCAATTTCTTGAGAACAATCTCTACAGCTTATTCGTTCCATCAAACTGTGCCGTTACCATCGAAATTGACAAGGATGAAAGATCTGAGGGTTTGGTTTTGTTTGGTTTGGTTTGGTTGGTTTGGTTTCGTCACAATGGAAGGTCAACTGGATGTGCCATAGATCATTCGACGTAGAATTTCACGCTGATCATGATGCTGCTTTTCTTTTTTGCTACGGATCACTCTATCAAAAGTTATACGCGTTTAAAGTTTTGTAAAGAGTTTCAAAAATCAAACCGCGACATTAGAACCCTGTCTTCCGCATCCTGTACAGTTGCAGCGGTAGCCGATTGGCTGCGGCTTAGGCTGCGGCTGCAAGGCGAGGGTTCGAGCCCTGTAGCACCTTTTTACAAAACCATTTTACTTTAAGACAAAACACAAAACACACAAGGCATTAAAATCTAAAAAAGCAAAAACAAGCAATCAGCTACCGGACTCAAACCAGTGGTCCCTCGCCTTGCGTCCTAACTCTCTACCACTCGGCCACCGCTGTAAATTGTGGGCCAGCGGAAGACTGGATCGTAATGTCGCGGTTTGAAATTCCTTACAAAACTTTAAACGCTTACATCTTTTGACAGAGGGCTTCGTAGCGAAAAGAAAAGCAGCATCATGATCATGAAATTCTGCGTCGAATGGCTCATTTGATTTGACCAGCACATCCAGTTGGCTTTCTCTTGTTAATATACCAAAACAAGCCTTAAGTTAGTGTAAATCTTTCTCAAAAACCCCTTCCAGGCAACTGGTACAACGAAAAACAAACGATTTGCGACGGAGAGGCAATAGTGACTACACCAGCCTACTCCAATGAGCTTTCATGCTTTCCTGATGCATATTATCTGCAACGTGTCGTTCAGTGTGGTTAGGGAGAAATGAATTGCTGTTTAATTCACTTCTAGCTGATCCAATCGATGTAAGTGTTGAAGTGGTGGCACTTTTGAGTGGAAAGATGAGCATCGAGTTCGGCTACACGAAAACGAACAAGACAAAGTTTGTTTGCAAAGCTATACCATTAGATTAAGGACACCGTATTTTCTGTAATAGTAGTGCAGTCTGTAATAATAGTGCAGGCAGGAGGGGGGTTGAAAAAATAGTAGTGCGCACTACTATTACAGAAAATACGGTAAGCTTGGCTGATATCCCCTTAAAAAGAGAATCATTAGATTTAAAGTCAAAAAGAATCTCTTTCAAAGATTTCACAGGCTTAAAGGAGACTAAAGTTTACTTCAGATGAATGAATTTTTTTTTGAAAGCTTATACTCATTAGCAGTTTAGAATCACTCTGAGCACCTCATCGAATCTCTTTTGTAAACACAGCGGCATCGGAGTCAAAAGTGTCACTGTATGTTCTTGAAAACTTTCTTAATTCCAGATGTTAAGGCTCTAGTATTGCTCTAGGTGGCTCTAGTATTGCTCTAGGTGGCTCTACTATTGCTCTAGGTGGCTCTACTATTGCTCTAGGTGGCTCTAGTATTGCTCTAGGTGGCTCTACTATTGCTCTAGGTGGCTCTAGTATTGCTCTAGGTGGCTCTACTATTGCTCTAGGTGGCTCTAGTATTGCTCTAGGTGGCTCTAGTATTGTTGAAAAGTATCAATAATGAAACAGAAGTATTATATATTTCTTCTAGATTTATTGGAGTTCAAAAGCGAAATACTTGGGCTGTCAAGCTGGTTGTTTTGCTCGAGTTCGCGTTCATCCGAGTGGAAATCTAGAAGATGAAGAGGAAGAAGACAGGGAAAGTTGTGCTGAAATGACAACAACGATGAAAACGACAACAACTGAAAAAGAGATCGATGAAGAGATTACACAACAATCTCCACAACAAACCACACCAAAAATCAACAGCATTTTGTCACCAATTTTGGTGTATGTTGGTGCTATTTTTGTATTTTTAAATGAAATGAAATAGTTGATTGTAAAGTGAAGTAATCTGCTTTGCTCTAGTTTAGATAAAAACAATGAGCTCTATAAGAAAGCATATCAACAAACAACATCAACAACAAGCAGATTGCAACAATCAACAATTGCAGATTGCAGATTGCATCCATATAAAGGCGCTCTCATTCGTCATTGTCCTTTCAATTAAATAAATAAAAGTTCGAAGTTTATTAAGTAAAAGCAGTAAAGCGAAAATGAAAAAATATAAACGTATGAAAACAAGCAATGTTTTTTTATGATTAACTCTGTAATTCTCGAATAAGTTGAGGCGTTTCACGTTGAGATTGCATCAATATAAAGGGATTCTCTTTCGTCGTTGTCCTTTCCACGAATTATCGCTTCAACTGTAACATGATAAAAGCTAGAGCTGGATCAGAGTTCAACCACGAGTCCAGGACTGACCGCAACTTCTTGTACACTTTTTTAAAGGTTACTTTTTGAAATGAATAATGAACCAATCGATTTATGACTTGTTTTATCAGAAAATTCTATTATTTATTTACAAATTACTCTTTAAGAAATTTTGAAAAGCCTAAATTAGTTAATTTTTTTTAAAAGAAAAAATAATCCCTAAAATTCTATTAAAAAATACCGACTGGGGCTACCAGTGGTGAATTTATCGCATACACGAAATATATCAATCACAATACAACGACACACACAATACTAGGCTATATCTTAACTTAACCCACGTCATGACAGACGGCTCCCTAACCCTAAGCTCAATGGGGAACTAAATAGCTTTTTTGGTGGTGAAGGGAAGATGACGATGAAGGAGTGGCTTGTCACTTTAAAGAACTGGGGCCACAACCACCAGACTGCCCTCCAGAAAACCTCTCAACCCGAAGGGAAAGGAAATCCGAAGGGGGTGACCATGTCGCATGTGGGGTTCGAACCCTCGACCTTCCGAATCCCTAAAATTCTATTAGCCGGAAAGTTTGCCGCTTTTTTTAAAGATTACTTTTTAAACTGAATAATAAACCAAATCGATTTATAATTTGTTTTATCAAAAAATTCTATTATTTATTTACAAAATATTCTTTATGAAATTCTGAAAAGCTCGCGTTAGTTCATTTTTTTTAAAGGTGTAAAGTCGAGGAGTCAAAAACGATAAAACTCAGAGTCCCGATTTGAGCACAGAAACCTATTTTGATGTTAAAAGATAAAAGATAGAGAATAAAAAGTTAGGCAGATAGATAAGACAAATTTTTCGAACATTTCACCAAGTCGTTTCCATTCGATGTCCATTGTTATCCGATTGCCAAGCACCACGATTATGTATTTTAGTGTGGCGGGTGGGCAATAAATCTTTTGGAAATTAAAACGTTTCCCTCTCAAGCAAAGAATAAAGCAAAGAAATAAACCACAGAAAGAAGAGTTCACTTTTACAAAAAATTGTACAAAAAGTGAAATTTTCCGGGAAAGTTCACTGAATCCTGATGTGGGTTGGGCAGAGGTTTCTGGGGACGACGCTCAAAGACCTCTCCCCAACCCACAGTCAACTTTTCCGGAAAAAACCACATGAGATTTACAAATCGTTATTAGACGGTAAAGAAAAAAAGAAAATTTAAATTTAAAAGATATTCAGAGGGCTACTTTCGTGCCTATTTTGGCCCGATTTCAGGGCAAAGGTCCGGAAATGAATATGCTGCGTTCACCTCGTGTGTTTGTTTCTGAAAAATAATCGGGAATGAAATTTCGGTTATTTTTTAATAAATTTATTTTCAGAAAAGATTTCACTGTCAATGACGAGAGATTCATCGAAAAACTCGTCGTCGAATCGGAAGTTGAACGTCGAAAAGTGAATTTGCTTCGAAGAGTTCTATAAAGCGTTGAAAGATATTGATCCCGAGGTTGCGTTTAGAACTTTTCTATGTAAGAGAACTGTTTCAGATTTCAACGCAGACAATTGCGGATCGATTCGGGTGAGTTTTGATTTAAAACTTGTTTCAAAACCCTGTTTTCTCAAGGTTTTTTCCGTATCTGTGCTGGAGGTCGCGATCAATCATCCAGGTAACATTGAATGAAAGTTTTTTGAAGCCGAACTGTCAGGTTTAGATCCGAATTAAGATGAAGGCTCACTGTTTTCTGTTTTCACTTTTCAGAAACTGATCAAAGATCCAAAAAATCAAGTTTATCACTGTTGCGCGACGATCTTGGCTCTAGACTAGATTCTAGACTGATTTAAATTGATGCCTTTAAAGCTAAGAGAGCTCTAAAATTTTTATTAAATGGCTAATATTTGAAATTGTTTCTTAGCAATGAGAAAAATCGAAAAAGACCAAACAAAAAAGTCACCTTTTTTCTTTGAGTGCAAATTTTTTGATCTTGGGCTCAATTTTAATCTTTAATTCCTTTTATAAACTAAATTTATTGTTTGGATGCTCGATATGTCAAAAAAAAATGTCAAATATTCACTTTGACACCACAACGACCACTAAGAGCCACCAGAATTTTTTTGGAAAAATTAACGAAAACTGGCAACCACGACGTCAATAGAAAGTTTTAATTTGATGGCAAAAGTCTTATTGGTGGTGAGCATGGTGGCAAAAAAAATTTCACGAAGAGGAGAGCCATATAATCAAAAAAAATTCTTACAAAGAGTCAGAAAATTGGGACACAGAAAAAACAGTTTTGACACTAGGAATGCCACTTAAACTTTTTCAAAAAATCTGTTTGTAAAGAAAGGTTTCTTTTTTTGGGACCCCCGGGGGTCCCAAAAAATTGGCTATTCAAACGTAAAAATCCTATAGAAAACGATTTTTTTGCCTTATTTCGCGCGGATGTGCCCCCTGTAAGGTGAGCGATGGCTTGATCATCATATTCTGGATGAAGTGATGGCTTCATCATCATATTCTGGATGAAGTGATGACTCAAAATGTGATTAACCTTTCGGTAGGTTTTTATTCTTTATTGCCTTTTGCGGTTAAGACTTTAAAAATTTAGACGGAGAAAAATCCCTGTGAGAATTTCCGGGGACGAAGTTGGTCTTTTTTCACTCACTTGTCCAATCCTTCACGAGACTACGAATTAAACGTGCAGGCTAACATTTTCACATTTTGACAACAATTTTACCAGTATTTTGTTGCACCCGAGATTCGACGGGATCGGCTCACGATTTTTGTGTTTCAGGTTTCAAATTCACAAGGTATCCTAGTGATTTTTTGCAAGTGTGAATTTTTTGTGGGATTTGTGATCTTTGTGAAAGCTTTCTCTTCTCATTCCAGCGCAAATCGTGATAATTTTCTTTTTTGATTTCATGAATTCATTTTCATTTATTCGTGATATATTCGCCCTAAAAATTACATTTTTTTCTGAAAGAGACAAACATTTTGCCGCGAATAATCCACCAATTCTAGAGGTTAAATCGTAAGAGAATCAGAAAAGATTCGAATAAGAAACCCCACAAAATCATGAAATTTTTCAATTTGCCGATTAGTCATCCAGGATGAGCAAGCTAAGACGGTGACCATCATCGACGTGACAATGCCATTCGAGAACCGCGTGGACGCCTTCATCAACGCCCGACAAGAGAAGCTCCGGAAGTACGACGACATCGCCATTGGTTAAATCGTAAGAGAATCAGAAAAGATTGGAATAAGAAACCCCCACAAAATCATAAAATTTTTCAATTTGCCGATTAGTAAAAGATTTTAGGTTTCAAAGATCCTGTGTGAAAGCAATTCAAAAACAAAAAGCGGGTGGAAACCGATGAAAGACAAGCCCCAAATAGTCCCCATCAAATTTCTTCTCAACAAGCAGAATGTATGTTTGAAAGAAGATAGAAACGAGGTGCTCGTGTCTCATGTGTCAATGTCATAAAGCCAATATCATAAAGCTAGATGACTTCAGTTACAGAGTCACAGTTAAACAGTCTTTTTTCAATAGCAAATCAAAAATAGTGAATTATAATAATAGATTTTTAGTGTTATTTCAGTTCATCGAAACGCTTCAAGCTGAATATCGACAAATCAAATGGGGACTTGTTTCCAGCGGCCAGATTAGCCAGAGCTCGACCGAGACCGGGCGCCACCTACAATAAAGATGTTAATAAAGAAGTTTTCTCGAAGCTTTCCAATTCCTAGAGCTTTCCAATCCCAAATATTACTTTAAATCCACTGCCTGACATACAACCACCAATCAACACGTTCTTGTACTTTGGATGCCAATCGAAAACGTAGTGTTTATCCGGAGACATCTAAACTCTTGATATTGAACTTATTTTGAAAATGATCTCAACTGTGAATTTACATGCATCCACACGAAGAGGAGTGCTTGAATCGATCATTGGGAAATGGACAGAAAGGTTGGCTCGTGGGATGTCAAGGGAAAGACTTTTCCCCTCGACATCTTCATCGTTGGCGTCAAGAATTGGACCTTGACACGCAAAGTACTGGAAACAAAGAGAAATTTGTGAGTTTGATAGAACTTTGACACTAGAAAGTCTAAGCTAAACTCCACTTCTGATTGTAGCCATATTAATTAACAGTTTGAGAAATCTTTTCACCTTAATTCCATCCGAATAGTCTCTGATCGGCAACAAGTTATCGTTTCTCTTCGTTTTCTTGTCTCTGATGATCACAACTGGCATCTTTGTCGTGAAAAGTGATATATTCTGAGGGTCTTTGCATTTCCAATAGCCAACAGCGATCCGCTCAAGCTAAACAAATCGAATAACTACTTGTTTGGCAAACAAAGCTAGTCTTTTTGTTTTTATTTTATAAGCAGTTTTCTAAGCTATTGAATATAATATGAATAAAGTAAAGAAATTAATTCATATGAATGGCAAAGAATGAAACCGAGAGGGAATTGAACCCTCGACCTTCTGCTTAACGGGCTTTGGCCTACCACTGAGCCGTCTTCTTTGCCCATGAAGAAATAGGAAAGATCCGGAGCTTTAGAACCTCAAGTTGGTGAATTTAGAATACCTGAAGTCTAGTGACCGCAGCAATCTCTGGTAGAACCGTTTGCAGCCATGTGCCGGCACCGATCACCAACTTGAGTGTCGTGTAGGTTTTTTTATCGGTAGTGACTTGAGTGACGCCATTCGACTCGCTTACACCTAAACATATTTTTGACAAAAGCAGCTTTTAACTGGAAAAAGAACAAAGAAAACTAAAAAAAAAGATGAAAGAAGTCACCCAGAAAGGCCTCGTTCTCGTGCACTAGACCGCCAAGAGCTCGGTATTCCCCCTGAATACAATTAAATGTGAAAAGTTAAAGAAATACTTAAAATAGCTTCAAACTTAAAGACACACTTGATAGATTTTAAGCCATTTATCAGCGTAAATCATTCCCCCATTCGGATCGTAGATTCCTCGCCACTCAGAGCCGAAACTCATCTGCGGGAAGCGGGCATTGATCTACAAGTGTTACAGTTAGTTAATAAGAAAGTTTTTATGTCATTGACACTAACGTTAACGTTAAACATACATAAAACATAAATTTCCTCTAAAACTTGCTCAAAGTCAAGAGAAAGACTCTTTAAATTTCAATTTGCTTGAGATCATTCTGAAATATTCACAAATTAGAAAGTTACTGGAGTTTGCCTTTGTGTTATGTACTTTATTAAGTATCTCTCAATTTAAGAAGTTCTTTTTTAAGATATTCTGTTAGAAAATATCTTGAGAACTATACTTTTTTATAATTTAAATCAAAAGCTTTTCTTAATTGCTCAATTTGTACCTGTTCTGAGCTCAAAACCTCATGCTCGAGTCCAGTCTGAATCGAGGCTTTCGCCAGTATATCCACCATTTCATCAGAGGCCGTCCACAACATTCCTGTTTTTCTGAAAAATTAAAATTTAGCATTGCATTTAAAGTATTTAAAGTAGGAAACTTGTATCAAAATTTGTACAAAACGCACTCCCAAAGCTTCTCGCCTAGTTTCGCCTCGAATTCGGTGATTTGCTCAAAAGTGTCTTTGACAATTGGCACGTAGGATGGGTGACTATGGACTAAAATAGATCATGATCTTATAACAATTCAAAACAAAACAAAGAAGTAGTAAATCAGCTAGTAAATCAGCTAGTAAATCAGCTAGTATCAGCTAGTATCAGCTAGTAAATCAGCTAGTAAATCAGCTAGTAAATCATACCAAATCTCGTAATCCTTGACATTCCATGAGAGCTACCATGCCAATGACCAAGATTGAACTGAAAGAAATCCATAAATTTCCTCCAAAACTTGCTCAAAGTCAAGAGAAAGACTCTTTAAATTTCAATTTGCTTGAGATCATTCTGAAATATTCACAAATTAGAAAGTTACTGGAGTGTGCCTTTATGTTATGTACTTTATTAAGTATCTCTCAATTTAAGAAGTTCTTTTTTAAGGTATTCTATTAGAAAATATCTTGATAACTATACTTTTTTATAATTTCAAATTTTCAAATCAAAAGCCTTTCCTACTTGCTCAATTTGTAGAGTCTTCAGGCCGAGTTTGCAGCAGTGATACGCGGTACACGAGCCCACGATACCGGCTCCAATCACAATCACATCATAAACACTGTTCGACATGTTTCTAAACAAGTTCAATATTAAAAAGAAATAATATGGAAAGATTTGAAAGCTTTGAAAGCTTTGAAAAAGTTACGATTTGCGATCCATTTATAGTCCCCACCTGGGCTCCGAGAAGAGCGACGAAATCCATATGGTTGACGCAATTGAGGCAATTTTGATTTCATTTTCGACGAAATGAATAGTTGGCAATGAAAATGGTCTTTTTTTTCTCTTGTCCCCGGAAGATTTCAGTTCAAAGAATCAACATTTTCACCATTGAGAGATAAGGAATGAAAGGGATGAAAGTAGAGATACGAATCACCTGTTGTCTCAGGGGAAAGAGGCTATTTTAAAACTCTTTCCCTGTTGTATGTGTCTATTCACGTGTTCAGTCGACTTTTGTGTGTAGATTGGTTTTAAAAAAAACATTAAACACTGATATTCATTGTCCAAAAACAACTTGAATTTCTTTTCACTTTACTTCAAGAAACAAAGAGTGTTTGAAGAGTTTTTCACTGAAAGAAACATTTCTTTTTCTTCTCATGCTTTTTCTTTATTTCACAGTGATCATCTGTAATGCTAGATGATTATTTCGTCTCTTGTCATGAAGAAAATCATGCCACTAAATGAGATTTCATAAATTGATTAAGTAACCAACCATAAAAGGCAACAACAATTTAAGCACATCACCGACAAAATACAAATAGAGTTTTGGCTATGCGAAGAGCCTTTTCCAGCTTCTATTTCTATGCTCATTTTTGTCTTTGATTCCCATCACCTTTTTAATTGTTTTTGTTGAACTTGAATGCCATGAATTGCATGTGAAGACCGATGTACATTTGCTAGAAATACATACATAAGAAAGCAGCCCTTTAAATTTTAAGTTAGATCAAAATTATCCCAACTCAGATCCACCAATCTCCGTAAAACCAGGCACCTCTTTTATATTTTTTATCTTTTAATGTTTTATATTTGATTTTGCTTTAAAATGTTTAAATGGATTTCTTTTTTAGTTGAAAATGGCGCCAATTTTGATGGTCCATTGTGAAAAGAGCAACCAACAAAGAGCAAACTTTTGCGTTTCGACTTCCGATTGTTGATAAGAAATCTCTGACATGAAAAATGGCATCGGAAAACAAATTTTTCTTCCCTTTGCAGAAACAGCAAGTACTTTACAGTTCGGATGTGATCCTTTATTTGAGACTGATGGATTTAGTGCTTGAATATTGGTGGAAGTAGATATTTGGCACAAAGACTTGTCGGTTGAGACCAAAATTTTATTGTTATTTGATTTGAAACCAAAGCATTGCAATCTTCTGCAAACTTCTAGTACTCGTTTTTGGCAAAATTGTTGGAATTACAATATCTAACGCCTTTCAAATGCCCGTCATCTTACCAACTTTTGTCCCGCTTTTGCAAGGAGACCTCCAAAAATTCGTTAATACTCATAATTGTTCGTCTGCACGGAAATCTTTAGTAAAAGGCGAAAGATTTTCTCGGTCAAATGCAGACGAACCAGAGATGTGAAAAGGGGAAAGGGATCCCTATACCTGGAAGCCCTTTGCCAGAAAGCGAGCGATTACGCGCCCGCACAAAGAGCACTTGTTCATTAAGAGTCTAATCTTCTGCTACTTAAAATCTTTGAATATCTTTGAATCTGATTTCTAAGTAATCTTACGTCTTGATCACACCATGGTACAAAATAAAAGAATAGTGGAAGCGATGAGTTTGAAGTTAGGTATAGAGGTTTGCAAATGGTTCAATTCAATTCTTGGACGAAAACCACGGGAGCAACCGTGAATTTTTGTCCCTTCATTGAATAGAATTTACGGAACCGTTTGTTTCACCCAGATTTTCAACTTTAAGTCAGAAAGAAGCCGTTTATGAGCCTTTTGTATGAGCAAAATTGTTGGAATTACAATATCTAACGCCTTTCAAATGCCCGTCATCTTACCAATTTTTGTCCCGCTTTTGCAAGGGGACTTCCAAAAATTCGTTAATACTCATAATTGTTCGTCTGCACGGAAATCTTTAGTAAAAGGCGAAAGATTTTCCCGGTCAAATGCAGACGAACCAGAGATGTGAAAAGGGAGGGAAGGGTTCGCTATAAGCTGAGGCGCTTTGCCACAAAGCGAGTGATTACGTCCGTGCACAAAGAACCCTGCAAGGGGCCACTTAACAAGTGTATGCTATTTTTTGCAAATACTTTCTGTAGTGAATTGGGGAAAATTGATTGGCAATAGTTCTTCAAGTTCAACAAATACTTCAAAAAAAAATTATGGTGGCAGAAAAACGGGAAAGATTCGAGTAGATTTTTCAACAAAAAAATAAAAGTTCCAAGAACGGAGAAATAGAAGGACACTAAAGGGAATTCCACTGGATATCGCAAGAGACAGTAAAATATATCGTAAAAGAAACGATAGTATTTTCTGGGAATGCTTTGTGGCTGTAAACTTGGCATCGAGATTTTCTTGTGCATTGTTTATTTCAAGAGGGAGTGGATCGAGTTCTCGGTAGTTTCATCGAGTGTACAACAATAGATTGAGATGTATTCGGCACACTGGAATATTTTACAATTTGTGTCAAACTGACGTTGTGGTTGTTTTTCGTTTTTCACTCTGCAATTGTTTGTTTGTGCAAATTAATAGCTTTGTATCGGGAAGCAAGAACATTATCCAAGAACACAGTAAACGATTGCACATGAACTGTCAGCTTGCTCTTGATCTAAACAAGAACACATTCGTTTCTTATCAACATTTTCACAATTAGGTTTTTTATTATGAAGAGCGTTCTAGTTTTCACTTATTCGAGAAGCATTAACTATAGTTGAAGGTCATTAAGTTGAAGGACATTAATTTTCTTTGAAAGTTGAAAGGAATTCTAAACTAGGTCGATATTGATCGAGCAAATTTCGAATTTCTTATTTTGAGATTTCTTCAGGAGTTTCGGTCACATAATGTTCAGTAAACAAATAGTAAAACTGATTAAAACAGACAATGCAAGGTGCATTGCATTGCACCATGCAATGCATTGCCAACAATGCCTGGGGTATCACTAATGCACTAATATCAAAGGGCTCTTTGCGGTTCGATTTGTTCTCGCTGCAACTGTGTAATCGCTCGCTTTCTGGCACACGCCATTTCCCTATACCCTTCCCTTTCCTGCCTGAAATCAGCTTTGCGCAGAGGCGATAACGTGACCAATGAGGCCTAGCCGAGGTGCGTTTATTGCTGGTTGAAAACTGATACCAATTCCCCGTCGCTTTCTGCCCTGAAATATGGGTGTCAGCGCAATTTTTGGAAGGCCCTAAGGGCCAGAAAGGGTTTCATTTCGGAGGTTTACTCTTTTCTGTAATTTTTTGGATTTTCTAATCTGGATTATTCTGTACTGGGGTCAAGCTTTCACCAAATCTCGAAATGAAACCCTTTTTTGGCCCCTAGGGCTTTGGAACAAGGGTTCTCTTTTGTCTGTGTCAAATTGCCAATTCCGTCGATTGAATTCACATTTCATTGTAGACAAAATGTATAATTGGATCAGAATGTACAGAAAACTCACAACATTCCAGTAAATCACTGAAACAAAAGATTTTTTGGCCCCTAGGGCCTTCCAAAAATTGCGCTGACACCCATATTTCAGGGCAGAAAGCGACGGGTAATTGGTATCAGTTTTCAACCAGCAATAAACGCACCTCGGCTAAGCCTCATTGGTCACGTTATCGCCCCTGCGCAAAGCTGATTTCATGAAGGAAAGGGAAGGGTATAGGGAAAGGGCGTGTGCCAGAAAGCGCGTGATTACGCTGCCGCACAGAGAGCATCTGGTTACACAAAGAGAACAGATCTTTTAATACGCAAAAGCAAGATGGCACTCTAATACAGTAATATCTATTTACACTTTAGAATGTCTGCAAATGATTTTGATGACCATGATTTATGACTCAAAGGCGCAAAGGCTGATCGAGGACTTAACTTGCTCTAGGCTCGCGTTCAGCATCTGCCATCTGTGCTTGCTGATGCTGATAAAACTAATGACTATCCATAAAGTGAATAGATTTGTACCTTTGATTAAAGTAATCGTTGAATAAGTTATATAAAACTAAGAGATTTCATATCCATTTTCCAAAAATAACAAGTTCACCAAGAACAATTTTTTAACTAAACGAATAAATTCAATTCAATTTGAAACAGGTTCCACTGAGCTTGACAAGCTGAAACGAAAACAAAAGCAAAAGGGAAAAGTTATTTATAATTTTGACACAGTAGAAAGAAAGGTTGACAATAAAGTTAAACATTTACGTAAAAATAGATATGATTAAATTTAAACTGAACAAATAGAAACAGGTCATTTCAATTGTAGTCAAAAAAGCTTCTGTTTCGGATTTTAATATTAATAATAAGTTTAAAAAGCTGAAATTATCTAAGAAAAAATGTTTACAATGCCAAAAAGCCAAGAGTTCATTGGAAAGGAAATCTCTCTCTTTGCACAAAGCATTTCAGAGTTTTTTAAATGACTTTTATTATGCTGTTTTTCGTTGGCATCTGAATATAGCTTCAGTTTTTGCCTCCAGCCACCCTGTAGCCCGGAATTAGAAGTGTTCTGTACAAATTCTAATTACAATGCGTGCTATTTCTTTTGACCACAGAAGGTGAACGAAAATTGGCTTTGTTTCGGAAGAGTGACACCCTCAAAATACCTATTTTTGATCAAAAGCTTCACGAAATGTTCAAAAATTTTCGAGAATTCTGCTTATGCTAGTATCTACCCAACAAAAAGTATAAAAAACATAATTTCACTTTCCCTGATTGTGCAGAATTTTGTCTGTACTTTAGAGAAAAGTATGACAGAAGTGTCCTCCTTTTCGTCCCCTCCTTTTCGTCCATAATTTTTTATCGCGAAATCAAAGCGCAAACCTTTTCCTTGTTGGGTGAACAAGCATTCAAGATTGATTTCTTATTTTCTCGAAAATGAAATCACTGCTCGGTTTGCTTTTGATTCCATTCCTTCTTGCGGCCGATCCGAAATGTTCGCCTACTTACACATACCAAGCTGATTTGAAGATTTGTTGGCGTTGGCTGAAAGCCTATGGTCCGTTCGATTTGATAAAGTTATTAAAAATCAATAAGAATACCTTTCAAGCTTCTCAATCAAATCTTTTCGAGATCCAGTACAATATTTGAATAGTCAAATCCTTTGACCAAATTACTTTTGCTTCAAAAATCTGTTGAGGATCGAGAAAAGTTGAGTAAAGGTTGAAAACTGTCCGAAATATAAGAATTCTCATTCGAAACCTTTCCATTTATTCATTTAGCTCCATGGAGTTGGGCAAAAGACGATTGCAGTCAAGAGCTTTCCGGAAATTTGCCTTCGATTCACAGTGGATACGAGAATGCCCTCTATGCACAAATCTTTGCAAGTAAGTAAATTTGAAATATAAAAACCTTCGAATTTCTCTAGAGTTCATAATTTGGAACCTCGTTTCAGACATAACTGGAGACACTCGATGGTGGCTTGGAGCTCAAAAAGGTGCTGATGGACAATGGAAATGGACTGACGGGACTCCATTCGATTTTCAACGATTCGCGCAAACAAGTGAGCATTTCTGATACATAACACCTTGAATACCCATTTTTTAGATGACACTCAAAGTGATTGTGCGTATCTGGATGCAAAAGATCAACAATGGAAGTTAGAATTGTGTAAGCAACAGTCACAATGGTTCTCTTTTGTCTGTGTCAAATTGCCAATTCCGTCCATTTCACAGCCTTGAGCTAATAAATTTGTGTCTTGAATTCACATTTCATTGTAGACAAAATGTATCATTGGATCAGAATGTACAGAAAACTCGCAAGATTCCAGTAAATCACTGAAACAAAAGATTTTTTGGCCCCTAGGGCCTTCCAAAAATTGCGCTGACACCCATATTTCAGGGCAGAAAGCGACGGGTAATTGGTATCAGTTTTCAACCAGCAATAAACGCACCTCGGCTAAGCCTCATTGGTCACGTTATCGCCCCTGCGCAAAGCTGATTAGGGAAGGGAATGGTGGCCATATGCGGGGAGGCTGTGTGCCAGAAAGTGAGTGGTTGCGCCGCCGCACAGAGAGCATCTGGCTACACAAAGAGAACAGACCTTTTAATGCCAAAAAGCAAGATCCAGCTTGATGTTGTAAAAGAATAAGAAAAAGAAGTGATTGAAGAAACATGCTGTACTAGAGTGAGCGTAATAATAATAACAATAACAATAATCTGATTCGTCAATTTTCAACTCAAATTTCAGTCTCGCAAAGTCAATCAAAAATGGTGTTGCTATTTGGTGCTCGGATTTTGCGGAATTTTGGGGATTTCTCTTCTTTTGCTCTCATTGTTTCTTCCAATTTCATTGTGGATTGATACAAGACAGTAATTACAGGTCAGTAAATGTAATAAAAGTTGAAAAGTCGTCACTTGTAGCTATTTGAAAATGCACAAAGTTGTAAAGCTAAGGATCAGAATCTCCTAAATGTGCTCTGTGAGCTTTTCAGACTTTCCTTGAGCTCAGTTGATTCGAATCTAAAGTTGATCATCGACAAATTCAGTAGTTGATAAGTTCGACAATTTTACTAGACTCAAAATTTGGATCTGGGTAAATTTATCGTTTTGATCACTTTTGAATCTATCCGGATCAAGTCCTGGAAACAAGCGTATGAGAATTTTTTTGGCCCAAACTTCCATTCACACTGAAAGCTTTGATATTTGAGTGCAAATTTTCACAAAGAATTCTTCGATCCATAAAATTTTATCTCGAAACGCATCCGCTCAGCATTTTAAATCCTTTCCTTTTCTTAATAGCATTAATTTTTATCACTTTGATAGCTTTTGATAGCTTTGAGCGCATTTCACTTTTTAAGCTACTAGACTATTTTTCCCTTTGTCTTCATAAATCATGTTTAAAAATGCTCTCATTTTTTGCGCTTTAATTGGTGTTTCTTTGTCTATTCAATGTTACTATGATGAACGTCTGGGAAAGGGAAATTCTCATACGCTAGAGGTGAAAATTTAATTAGTTAGCGATTTTGATTGTTACAAATTTAGAAAGACACAACCGAGTGTGGTGACGATTGCAATTTCTGTATAAAATCTGTTGGCAAGGTAAAGAAAACAATCAAAAAAACTTGGTTTTTTTTGTTTTCATACATATTATTTTTTATTTAGGTCGGCACAGCGGCAGCAATTGGATGGGATTGTGGATGTGATGATGATCCGAAAAATGCTTTTGTTTGTAATGTATGTTTTTCAAAGATTTGCAAATGAGCTATAAGTTACTGTATATGCAAATCCATCTCTACAGTTTACTCATATAAATTTCTGATGGTAAAAGCGTGTTCTTCATTCTCAAAATAATGTATAAATTTAGAAAGCAGAGGACTAGAGGCAATTTATTAATCTAAAGGGTAAACTAGAGGACTTTCTATACCTGAATCCTTTCTGATAATGGGATATGGATAGTTTAAAGGGTTTAAATAGTTGCTAATAGTTTATAAAACCTAAAGTAAACTCGATTTTCTGGAAGTTGAGATAACTCCTGGACATTGATTGCCTATAATACTGGGTGCCAAAATTACCGCAACACA
Organism: Mesorhabditis belari; assembly: GCA_958450365.1. NCBI lineage: Eukaryota > Metazoa > Nematoda > Chromadorea > Rhabditida > Rhabditidae > Mesorhabditis > Mesorhabditis belari. The sequence goes on along the minus strand of CAUEEP010000757.1, from coordinate 1,027,294 downwards.
GAAAGGCCAGCTAACCAAATATGCAATCCACTCGAAAAGTTAACTTAAAATCTTTCTTCAACATATAAGAGTAACAAAATAACAATTAATTAAAATTTGCCTCCATCGGCATTCAGCGGCCTGCAACGCGTTGCCGGCTCATCGGGGTATCCCATGCTTTGATGGCGCCTTCTTCAAACTTTCGATATTTTTGTGGTTTTCATACCCTGCTTCAAGACCCCAGACAGGTAATTCAATGGATTAAGATCGGGTGGGGGTGGCCACCAGAAACGAGATGAAATCGGAAGGTTCAGGTCGATTGTCGTTGGAGACGCTTTCACCATTCCTGAAACAATCATACTAATGTGAATTTTAATAATCATACTATAAATTAAGAAAATACACAAAACCACAAAACGTTGTGCGGTCCCTTATAATTGAATCCTTTCAGAGCGCGGGCAAGGATACGGTGAAAGTCCAAGATCCACAAACGCGGAAAGATGTGAAATGGACAAGGTATTGTTGTGAGGGGAATTTGTGCAACTCCGTCAAAGAAACGAAGCTTTTCTTTGCTCTGTTTCTAATTATTGCCTCAATTTTGAGAGTTTTCTAAAGAAAAAGCGACTTTTTAGTGTCTGTCTTACAAAAGATTTGATTTTTTCATAACTTAGTTTCCATTTTTATAGTTTAATGATGTAAATTGTAATAAATCTTTTATGAAAAGCGTGCTTGATTTCCCCAAAATAAAGCACAAATTTCATTTCAGTGCATCTAAAATTTTGACAAGAAAATTCCCAAAAATAAATTAATTTTTGCATCTAAACAAAAAAGATAAGGTATAAAATGGTTTTCCAATAAACTTCTTTTCATAAAAATGAAATTCAAGGTTTATTTTGTTTTTCAAAAAGCATTCAGAACTTGTTTCAAACTTTCAGAATCACTTATAGACTCCAATCTATAGTTCTCGATTTATAGTGCTTCAAAGTTGGGGAATAAAACCGGAACTTCTTCAGTACTGTATTTTCGAGAACTCTTTCAATTGTCACCTGTAATAGCTAGTTAAGAGTCAGTCTTAATAGCCAAGGCCCAAGTATAATGTGGTAGCTCCTGGGAGCGTTCTTTGTTCCGACCCGTAATCGCTCTCTTTCTGGCATACTCCTTTTCCTTATACCCCTTCCTTTCCTCCCCTCCCTGTCTCTGGTTCGTCTGCATTTGACCGAGAAAATCTTTCGCCTTTTACTAAAGATTTCCGTGCAGACGAACAATTATGAGTATATGTCAATTTTTGGAAGTCCCCTTGCAAAAGCGGGACAAAATTTGCAAGGATGCTGATGCTATCCAAAGTTCGACCGTTACCTATTGGGTGCTTTTATGTAAGAGATTTGTGTGAATTTTCTGAACTTGTGTTATAGCGCACGATCGATCGTAGATTCACAAAATCAGAAAATATTAATTTTAAAACTTTTTTTATCTCACAATAAGTTATTCATGTGTCTGTCTCAAATCACCAATTCTGTCCATTTCACAGCCTTGAGCTAATAAATTTGTGTCTTCAATTCACCATTCATTGTAGACAAAATGTATAATTGGATCAGAAAGTCCAGAAAACTCACACAAAGATTCCCACAAAACTCTGAAATAAAAGCACTTTTTGGCCCCTAGGGCCTTCCAAAAATTGCGCTGACACCCATATTTCAGGGCAGAAAGCGACGGGTAATTGGTATCAGTTTTCAACCAGCAATAAACGCACCTCGGCTAGGCCTCATTGGTCACGTTATCGCCTCTGCGCAAAGCTGATTTGAGGGAGGAAAGGGAAGGGTATAGGGGAAGGGTGTGTGCCAGAAAGCGAGTGATTACGCCATCGCACCCAGAACAAATCGAACACGCAAAGAGCCTTTTGATATTAGTGCATTAGTGTTACCCCAGGCAATGCATTGTTCTCATTCCCGAGTTGAGAGGAAATCAATGCTTTGACAATCTTGCGTTGTCGGTTTTAATCAGTTTTACTAATTGTGTTTACTGCGCATTATGTGGCCAAAATTTCAAAATAAGCAATTCGAAATATCGACCTAGTTTAGAATTCTAGCCAAGTGCAACTTTCAAAGAAATTTAGTGCCACTCTAGTGACCTTCCACTGTTGCTAATGCTTCCCGAATGCGCGAAAACTAGAACGCTCTTTATAATAAAAAACGTAATTGTGAAAATGTTGGTAATAAACTTGTTAAGTGGTCCTTTGAGCGTTCTTTGCGCGCGTTCTAATCGCTCTCTTTCTGGCATACTCCTTTCCCTTATATCCCTTCCCTTCCCCCTTCTCCTATCTCTGGTTCGTCTGCATTTGACCGAGAAAATCTTTCGCCTTTTACTAAAGATTTCCGTGCAGACGAACAATTATGAGTATCAATGAATTTTTGGAAGTCCCCTTGAAAAAGCGGGACAAATTGAAATTGGAAGCTTTCACAGCTTCAATTCATCAAGAATTATTATCCCTTCTCAAATGACAAGCATTCAGATCTCGTTTCAAACTTTCAGAAGCACTATAACACTTATAGACTCCAATCTACAGTTCTCGGTTATAGTGCTTCAAAGTTGGGCAAAAAAAACCGGAGCTTCATATATTTTTGTTCGGTACTGTATTTTCGAGAACTGTCGTAATCGATGTTAGTCTCGATTGTCACCTGTAATAGCTAGCTAAGAGTCAGTCTTAATAACTAAGGCCCCAGCATAATGTGGTGGCTCCTTTGAGCGTTCTTTATCTTTCTGGCATAGTCCCTTTCCTTATACCCCTTCCTTTCCTCCCTTGTTGGTTGCTCTTTTCACAATAGACCATCAAAATTGGCACCAAAATTTTCAACTAACAAAGGAGTTTTGAAAAAAACTGATGTTCACCTCTTTTCCATTTCCTATTCTAAACCTGTTGAAAAACAGCTAGACTAAATTTAGCTTTCAAAACAGAGTCATGGCAAGTTATGAGAACGACTACATAGACCTGTCCGTATGTGGAGGTGAGTAGAGTGATTCCTCTCTAATCCATTTTCTAAAAACAACTTATTTTAGAAAACTACAAAATATGAAGCTAGATGGAAGATTATTGTAATAGAATGCTCTTTTCCTTTTACCAGTAAAAGGTCTGTGTACTAGCCAAGCGTTCTCGGTGCGACGGCGTAATCACTCGCTTTCTGGCACAAGCCCTTTCCCCTATACCCTTCCCTTTCCCCCCTGAAATCAGCTTTGCGCAGAGGCGATAACGTGACCAATGAGGCCTAGCCGAGGTGCGTTTATTGCTGGTTGAAAACTGATACCAATTACCCGTCGCTTTCTGCCCTGAAATATGGGTGTCAGCGCAATTTTTGGAAGGCCCTAGGGGCCAAAAAATCTTTTGTTTCAGTGATTTACTGGAATCTTGCGACTTTTCTCGACTTTCTGATCCAATTATACAATGGCTAAACATTTTGTCTACAATGAAATGTCAATCGTCAAATGCATTATTCTCATTTGTGAGCGTCTCATTCCAGCCACCATTTGACACAATCGACTTGACACTTTGACACAAACGACTCTTCTTCGTTTTATGCCAATGGAGTTTGATTCTGAAAATTACCCAGAAATGACTAATTTAGATATTAGCCTTGAAGCAATGAGCTTAAAGCTATGTTTGCCAGAACTGGAATCAAGAAGAATGCCAAACACCTTTTTTTGGACCTTTCAATTTACTGCACATTATACGACCGAAACTTCTGAAGAAATCTCAAAATAAGAATCTGCTAAATGAATTGCAGATTTTGGTGATCGAATGTCTCGATTTAAGGATCAGCTCAGATATAGAATTTGTGTGAAAAACAACAATATTTCGCCTTTTCAAGATCGAATTATCTGTTCACGAGCATGCAAAATGACTCAAAACATGTGACTCATTGTGGCTTATTCTAGAAATTTTATCAAAGCGTCAAGATTAAATTCGAGCGATTACGCCGCCGCACAGCGTCTTTCGCTCAAAAACAAAGTCGATCTGGTAGAGTAATGTTAAAATATTTAGGTTTCTTGTTTCCGAACCCAGGTGGTGCCTTCAAAAATTATTTCTGATTGTGCGTTAGTGCCTTATATGGTGAGAAGAGCGGTTTATCCTATTACTATTATGTACCCCCCTCTGGTTTACTGCTGTTGCAATTTGTTCTTTCAAGTGTATGTCGAACACTAAAAACCTTCGGTTCGGTTCGGTTAAGCATACCGTTCAAAACTATCACCAATTTTACTCAACAAACCCGTATATAAAAAAACAAAAAACTTGAGGCAAATCTAGACAAAAAATAAAGATACAATCTTAAAGCAAGCAACAAATATGTAGCAAAATCGAATCACACAAAAATGAAAAGTTACTGTTTGCTTGTTGGCATAAATCTGTACATTTCGAAGCCGGTCTTCTCCACTTTTCCATCTTTGACCAGCTTGTTGAGGTGAAGACGTACGTTGTTGAGAGCGGCGATCATCACGGATGCTGGGGTATTCTAAATTCAAAAGTTTGGAATCCAATAGCTAAAATATCAAAAAACAATCAAAGATTACCGAATATACGGCATTCGTGATGTCCATACTCGTTCTTTCCTCTCCACTGCTCATAAATTCGATGATCTCCGTTTCTCTTTTCATTCGATGAGTGATGTATTCGGTGATCTTCGCGAATGGATCGCTTACAACGGGACCATGTCCTAAAAACGATTTGCTTACAAAATTATAAAGCAAATTTAAGTGCTAATTAATTAAAAAATAACCTGGGTATATCACTTCGGGGTTGAGACCCTTTAACTTCTCTAGACTTTTCATGTATTCGTGGAGACACTCGAACACGGACGTTCCCTCGCCAAGAATGCAATCACCCTAAAAATTCAAATGTATTAAGTATGAAAAGTTTTAAAAGCTAGCTAGCTACATTTTAAAGTCTTTCAAGTTAGAAAAATCTTTTCTCAAAATAAACCCAACCGCAAAAATCGCCTTTTCTTCTTCAAGCCATAGAGATGCGTGATCGGCGGTGTGTCCCGGTGTAGCAACAAATCTAAAAAGAGAAATTGGAGAATTTATATGCTAACAAATATTCATTTACTTAATATCAATATGTTTCCAATGTAACTTTTGAAGGCCAAAGACACTTACCGAACAGTCGCTCCAGGAACCGTCACCTCGTGCCCATCTTCGACAAATTGAATATCCGATCCTTCATTGAAGCCTTCTCGCTTAATCTTGTACACCGGCACTTTTGATCCAATTACCTAAATCATTTTGCTATTCCAAATAATACATAAACCTAACTGATTCATTCATTCATAGCTTTAGATGCTAATAATTCAGTCATTTCATACTTCTAAGATAGTAAATAAATGATACCTTCGTGAAAACGTCATTAAGTCCTCCAACGTGGTCGTGATGCCAATGAGTGATGATTACGGCAACGATACGGGAACCCTAAAAAGAAAGATAGACAAGCTGTGTCACTAAAATTTACCGTAAGTGTCGATCCTAACAAATTTGTATACGCCTCAATGTTCGGCTCGCCGGCATCGATGAGAATTTTCCTAATAGAAGAACCAATGAATTCAAACTTCAAAGTTTTTAATTGTAATAGAAAATAAAAAACTCACTCTTCTCCACTTCCGACGAGATAAGTGTTCGTCCCTTGAAGTGTGAATGGACCGGGATTTTGACCAAGGACGCGTGTCACCAACGGGGTAATCTAAAAAGAAACTTTTGTGCGTAATTCAGAGACTATTCACAAACTATGCTAAAATCTCTTACTAAATTTTTACTTTAGAGCATCCAAAGTCCAAAAGAATCTTGTATTTTAAGACACGAAAACAGCGAAAGTACCAATATAAATTCAGAACTTAAAAAATACAAACCTTCGTAAATGGTTCAATCGGCGTAAGCGTAGGCATGGCTTTGTGGACGGTGGACGCAAACCAATAGTTTCCGATTGCCCTCACGTAATCGCGAAAGAAGCGAGCATAGGCGAACATGTCCTCTTTTCGGCGGGCGTCTGCTTGTTTCTCTTATCGTTCCTCTCGATCACACTCCACTTCTCTTCTCGCCTGTTCCAAACTACGGCTGCTCGTTCTCTGCTCGCACAACAATTGCCGATGAGGTGATTGAGATCTGAAAAAAGAAAATCTAGTTCTGTAAATACGCTTGACACAAATCATAAAGACTGACAAGTTCTCTCAAGAGTGACTTATGCTCAACTATTGCTTTACGAATGATACACTTTGCCCACCAAAATAGTTTCATAATTCTTCAAGTTTTAATGTTTCAAATGGAAACTTATTCAAAACACGATAACTATTCTCAGAAAAGCTCACGAATTCAATATTCCAACGGCTTAACCCCGTGATCAACCCCGATCTATCCAAAATTTGCAATTTTCTTGAGAGGCTTTGAAAATAGCAGCAAGTGACGCAAAAAAAAATAAAATCCAGTGATGACTACTTAAATCAGATTTTGAACAAAAACTTTAAATCCGTTTTGCCTACCGTATCCAGCGAAATCAAATGCAATTTTTTTGGGGGATAATTAAATCGGTAAGCCAAAAGAATAAGTGCCGTTTTTTAATCCCAACAGGCTGGTTTGCTTGCATAAACAGTCACTTTAATCTGCATCAAGATTTAAAAAAGTACCTAAATCATCAGAAGGGGGATAAACGGATATAATCTTCATGAAAAGTGCCCCATGACTTTGGCGGGGAATTATGTAGACCGGTTCAATCTCTAAATGTGCATCTCATTCAAAATGACACTTGGCCTATTGAGAATTCGCGAGATGATTCTAACTTTTGTCCTAACTTTTATTCTTTTTGGGAATTGTTATTTGGCAAGGAAAGAGAGGCGAGAATATTCAGTTCTCAGGTGAGCATTTAATAACTACTGTACAGAAGTTTACCCGATGACAACCAAACAAAATTTTAGTTATCAACACAAACTCGAGCGAAATTGTTTCTTCTCGCCCGTTCAATGTTTTTTGAATGACCGATTCAAAGACCTACAAAATCCGTCCAACCTATGGGAATACAGCCAATTCCCGACCGATCCATTGTTTAACCGTTAAATAAACTTGGACAGTTTACCAAAAATCACATTGTATTTAAACAATCAAAGCTTGCAAATTGTATTATAACAATCCTTTATTTTAACTGGACAATTGTATTCTAAACATTCACTATAAATAAAACAAGTAATAAACGCGTAAAAAGATAAAGATAAGAAATTTCGAACCGATGAATTAAGCAAGAATAGAATTAGAGTACTCGTAAGAAAAAGGAAACAAGTATAAACCCATGAACAAAAAAAAACAATTCATTGATCAAAGACAAATGAAGTAATGCATTCTTGAGTGTACAATTGGAGGAATCGCATCCGCATTGCCGCCTTGTTTGATCCACTGCGCGGATAGAGCACTGAATTTGAACTTTATTGAGAAAAGGTTTTAAAGGGCGATTTATATTTATTTATGATGCAATTTTAGACTCTGATAGATAGTTGACATATTAGCCAATTTTCTATGATATACTAAAACACCTTAGCTAGGCCTTATTTGTTGATTCAAGAACTCACTTCGTCACGCTCACTTCACAGTCTCCTACAATTGGTGGTCCATCGATTCCCAAAAGAATAAAAATGTGATCAGCTAAACGATGTCCATCATCCGCCCATGCATGAAGAGCCACCGGTGCATCCCATCTAAACAACAAACATGATGTCACTTTACTAGAGATTTAGACTGGGGTTATGTTGCATTTCTTAATGATTTTCCAAACAAACAATCCGTATTGATGTCATTCTAGCCTGCTGGAGGTTTAGGTGTTGGTTTTATCTGGTTTTCAATCGTTAAAATCAATGCTTACATCTTACAATTAAAATTCCACTACTTCTGGAATTTATAAGCCACATATCAACTTATCAAATGCATTAAACCTATTAAAGACCACCTTAGCTCTTGCAAATGACGAACAGCAGCAAAAACGGGGCCGCTTTTTCCACCAAGAGAATCTTCGAAGTATTTGTGAAGTTGAGCTCTTGATGTCGTTTCTAAAAAGATCTTTAATTTAAAAAGGTTCACAAAGAATGACTAACATTTTGATGACCAATTCACGCAAAGCAATACTAAAGTTGAATTGTAATTGTAATTACCCGAACAATAAAATCCGCTTGCTATCCTTTGACGAGTGACGTTCGATGTCCACCTCAGCACCTAAATAATCATATTTGATCCAAATTGTCAGCCACAAAGGTAAAATGCAAATAAAACAAACCTTTTCATAAAAGGCATTTAATTTCTCATCTTGTCCATAAAGCACAATAACCATCGGATTCATCGTTCCACCACGAGCCCAAATTGGCAGCATCTCTAAAGTAAACAATACTAAATATACGAATGTCATCCTTCAATTTTACATTAACTTATGACCTTATTTTTCTGCTTTATCTAGTCACAAAACTTACCGCCAATCACCGCCATTTCTTTCTGATCGAGCTTATACTCCCTTGATAAATCCTAAAAATTTAGTCTGATTGCCACAGGATAGAATAAGTACCATAAGTTTAATCCGATAATCCTCCAAACCGGAAACCGTTTTTGTGTTGTTTGGGAAGTAGAAATATGCGTAGATGGCAAAGAAGAGAATCACAAAGCCGGTGAGATATCGATATAATATAAAAAAGAAAACATTTTTGAGTGTAACAAGAATAACTAAAGTATCCATAGTTAGCTAGAACGTCTACGTTCAGCTGATTGATCCAACAAGTTAACAAAACATGAGTAAACTTTCCATAATAATATTAATTGAAAACTAACTGATTAGGGTTGATTAAATTGCCGAGCAGTTTGTAGAAGGTCTCAAAATAATCGACTGGTGCATAATTATTGATATGAATGAGAGAAGGTCTGTGTATCGTACGTTCTTCTCCCAAATATTCTGCACCAGGCATAACATCCTCTTCTGGATACGGAGCATTGGAATTTTCCAAATTCGTCTCATCGTTATAAACCGGGATGTCATTGAGCCTAAGATAAAACTTGAATATAATAAGCACGTTAAGGATTCCATGTTTTATTAGCTCTAAGTAGGTTTTAAAATAAACTAACCATCCAATGTCCCTTTGCTGATTCCGGTCGGTCACAAACATGTATTGTAGAGTTGGGGCTTTATTCGCAAATCGATTGGGCGATACGGCCGGTGATCTTTTCGGGAAAGGATCTGATCTTCGACCGCGTTCCGCTTGTGAATTACCTGAAGTAAATAAAAGTTAAAGCCTCAGAGCCAGCAAGAAACTGCACTAACACTAAGTGCTTAGCAGCAAAAACTATAAAAAATGGCTTTCATTTTAAAAATGGCATGTTTTTACCTTGAATCTAAACCATCCGGATTGTAGTTTATCCTCTATTGGTACAAGCTTTGCCGCCAAATTTTGTCCTTAACTTTTTAAGACGAAGCTTTTAAACTTGCTAAACGGTAGTTTTTCTAGCAAATGTTCAAAAAAGAGACGATTCTTCGTTTAATGCCAATACCCACTCAATAACCTTCTCAACCTATTCAAAAAAGATCAAATCCCTTACTCGATGAAGGGCTATTGTTTGAGTGGGTGCCCGATCGAAGCGTCATCCCGTGGACTTCTTTTGTTTCCAATTCTTCCGGAGCTTTCATGGGCGCTGATCGTCGCCGAGTTGTCGAATCACCACGTGGCATAAAGCTAAATCAAAAAAATTAACAATTATCTAAAATAGTGTGACAAACTAATGGCAACAAAGTGGCCCTACTTAAATTCATAAATTTACGTTCAGAAATGCGATGACCAAACCTTTTGAAGTCAAAAAGTGACTTTTTAAAAAGCAAAGATCTCAAAAATATAGCTGCCCCCCCCCGACTAGTATAGTGCCAAAATTTCTTAATTTCGGCATTTCTGCAAAAAAATTTCTTAATTTGGATATTTTTGAACTTCTCATTTCTGAATTTAGATAGCGCCAACCAGTGAGAAAAATGAGGGATAGGCTAATTTCCGCCATTTTATTTGCGCAACAGAGTCATTTGCGCAACTGGATCGTTTGCGCAACTCGCCATAACTTTCTTCTAAGTCGGCCAATCTTTATGATTTTGGTTTGATTTTGTAGATCTCAATAAGTGCAATAAAATGAAACCAAAATCATAAAGTCGACAAATAACCCTGTTGCACAAATAAAATGGCGGAAATTAGCCTATCCCAAAAATGAAAAACGCCTCCCAATTTTTTTGCATTTTGCTTTTATACTTTTCAAAAGTCAAATCTAGCGTCTTTTAAAAACCGACTTTGTCGACTACGGTATTTTTTTAAGAAGTTTTAAGCTCACCATATAACTCCAAATTTATTCTCTTGCGTAAAGAAAACTATCAAATTAGTTGGTTTTGAAGTCGCGTTTAACATTTGCTAAAGTGTGCTTTTGTCAAATTGGCACTCAGTGTGACCGTTTATTGTAAAGGAATGCAATGAATTGAGAGAGAAAGGGGTAATACAGAGAGAAAGGGACAAAAGGGGGAAGTTTATCACAAAGAAGAAAATAAGGTCTTAATAATCTAAAAATATGTACATTGACCTGAAACTAAAGAGTTTTGATAATCAATGAGAAATTTGGCTAAAGAATCTACACAAAATGACTCAAACAGCCAGTCCAGCTAGACTTTTTTTTGGAGGAATTGCTGGTGGTTCATCGAATGATTGTTGACTAATAAATGAAGCGGGAATGTCATAAATACGAGAAGATCGAAGATCACGAAGAACAGCTGCCGTTGCTTCACCGTAGGAAGCACTCAATGAAGCGGGCAGACCCGGTAAATGGCTGAACGAGCGGGAGGCTCGTCTTGACTAAAATTGCAACTGTATAGGTTTTTTTTGAGAATTTTACAGCTTTCAACTTTACAATTGATCTATTTTCTACCTGATTTGGTGGTGGTGGAGCGACACGTAAAGGGATGATCGGTGATCGATTCATCTGTGCATTCTCTCCCCTCTGCAATGAGGCTGAGCGAATTTTTGGTAGAGCTAAATCGATTCATTTATGTCGAAAAGCCTTTCGATTACTTGTTGATTTCGGTGACAAATATTCGTGTTGATCCGTTGCCGATCCCAAATGAAACTTGGCTGGATGCATTTTCACGTAATCCGAGTGATTCACTGGGTCGACTATTGGAATCTCCGAGTCCAAATGGATGAGATTTTCGGTGCGACGAGAACGGCTTTTTGAATCACGATCTGAATAGGATTTAGTTTGAATCATTAAAGTTTTGAAAGAATAATTTTCTCGTGTCTTTAACTTATAGAAAAGACCAAAAGTTTCACCAACAAAATTTTTAAGAATTAGAAGCCCAAGCTTCTAATTCTGCTTCTAATAAAATAAAATTTATAGCTTCTAATAAAATCCCAAGCTTCTAATAAAATTAAAATGACAAAGATTTGAGTCTGCCTACTTTCTAATTTAGTTTTCTAATTAGAATTCTTTCTGAATAAACAAACTTAATCGATTCCTCGAGAAATCGGGCAACAATTTAGCGGTACTCGATGCACTATCCTCGCTGCCGGTTTTGATCAACATCCTTGTCGATGAGTTTGTTAAAACCGATGATTTAAAATCGGCTTGTGATGAGACAGAGCTCACGACGAATGGTTGAAAATTTGGAAGAGCTTTTCTAAAACAACAATGACAATTTCTATGCTTTAATCAGAAAAATTTGTGAAAATGTTCCCATTTTTTTTGAAAAATGCAAAAAGTTGAGGGCTACAAATTCTCTCCAAAAGTGTGAACGAATGTGGGAAAATATCGAATCATTGAAAACTAGAGATTTCTCAAGATTTAAAAGCCAAAAAACAAGTTTTAGAACAAACCTTTTTGACTTTTTGGTGATGTTCATTAGACGAGAGCAGAGACTTCTAAAAAATAAGAAACGATTTGATATTTTAACTTTTTAAAGCTTTCCAAGCTGGCAAAATTCTGCAAAGTTAAAATTTGAAAAGACTTAGAAAAAGAAAGGCTTAGAAAAGACAAGCTGTTGTCTCAAGTTGTCTTGAGATCAATCAAGTTGTCTTAGCTTTAACAAACCTCAAAAAGCAATACCCAATCGCTCCAATGATTGCGAAGAGAAAAAACGCGATCAAGTAGAGGATTTCCTTTGAGAGACGATATTGACAACTCTGCGAATCGCACAACAAATTTCGACAATGTCTGAATTGTTTTTAACTTTATACAATTAGAAAAAAAAACGTTTGATGTTTCATTGTTGAAGTGAAAAACAAAGCAGATTTTTAATTTTTGATACAAATGAATCGATTTTTATTTTTGGAAAGCTGCTGAAAGTCTGTTTGATGTTTTTCGGTTTTGCAAAAGTGACGCCGAAATTTGTGAGAATAACAGGTGTTTTAACTAGACTATAAAAAATAGAAATTGATTAATTTGTATCATTAAGTCCAAAAGTTTCATTGTTCAAGTGAAAAAACAAAGCAGATTTTTAAATTTTGATAAAAATTAAATCGATTTTTATTTTTAGAAAGCTGCTGAAAGTCTTTTTAAGGAAATTGATGAAGTGAATGGTTTAAGTTCAATAAACTTTCAACTTTGAATAAAAGAATGGTTCAATAAACTTTTCATAGCTCACTTAGCCGGTCCACAATCACATTGTTCTCCCAATTCAACAATCCCATTCCCACACATCGGTATGCTCAATGGGTGATCGTTTGTCTCTTGTAAACAACTCTTCTTCTCACTCATTTCCACTAGCGCCTGAGCGGAGCAGTCATCAAAGCCTCTGAAACATTGACAAGTAAAAAAAGCTTTCAAAAAAAGATATACAATTTGATTCAAGTGTTTTTCTGATGGATGAAAAACGAAATTCGACTAAATTCTAAAACTCAAAACTTACTCAATCTTCAGACATCCTTTCTTTCCACTCGAGCATCGACAATTCACCCGAGTATCATGAGCCAATCCCAGTAAATGAGCCACTTCGTGCACAAAAACCGATGCATATTCATGAGGGGCTTCAGGAAAGAACTGAAAATCTGCATAGGAAAATCTGATTTTTGTAACACTACCCCCGAGATTCCGATGCCTTCCCTTGTACAGACTCCATCCACTGAAGCAATCCCTCCATCATACCGCAGTCTCAATAGCATCGCCAAATCGTGTTGTGGCTGGAAATTGATGGATTTATATTCAATAACCTATACAATATAATAGCTAGATATTTTTATCTTTTAACTCTTGTCCATTTCCTCACCAAATCCTCCTCTTCTTCTCTCCAATTCTTGAAATCCTCAAGTGTCAAATTATATCCATTTGCCACTCGCAAGTCAACAATCAGCAATTGGATTTGAAGCTGATGCAAGTACTAAAGAGAGACATTAAAGATTTTTTTGAATTGAAAACCTGATTCACTCCATGCAGCAAAGAGAGCACTCCATCTCTGATCTTATCCCGATTGTTACCGTAGTATCTGGCCTGAAATCAGAAGTGTTTATTAGTCGACTTTCAGCATTCGATAGAATGCTATAAATTTTAACACGTTGACGACAATGGCGTTTTTGCATAAACAATCGCATGGAACAAAATGTCACCTGACATCAGGTGACAATGTCCCAGGCGAACGAATATGTGTCAGACAGCATCAGGTGACAATGTCGTCAACGTGTTAAATTCTTTAAATTCAATTTCTAACATCTTACCACAGGTCCATCCACTGCAAGCAGGATCTCAAGAATTTTCGGCTTTCCTCTCAAAGTCACTTCAGACCAATCGGGTATTTGTTGACCCAAAGAAACGGATCCATGAGAAGATTTGTGTTTTGGGGAAATTGCCTAAAAGAATGGCTTAAGACCACTGCATTTAACTATCCAAAATCCAACTATCAAATGGGTATTGTCACTAAAAAGTAGATGAACTGTAAAGCAAACCTAAACCCTTCAAAGACTTGGTCTATTTTCAGAACGATCAATCAATAACGATTTTTTGAAACGTTCAACTACTACAACTCTTACTGTATTAGATTTTTTTAAAATTTAAAGATACAATCTTTAAAACCAACCTTGTCATAAGCTATTTCAGTGATCACAAAATGAAAAATAGAAAAGAATAAGAAAATTCTCATAAAAATCCATTTCAATAACCACATTAACTGAAATTTAATAAAAGAATTGCAAAAAATGGATTTACTTTTTGAAAACCTGTTAACAAAACGATAAAATTAACACAATTTTGAAAAAGAAAAAGAAAAAGAAAAAGAAAATAGAGATTGAACAAGCTGAGTCATTTAACGTGTCTCTGTCAAAATGATTGGATGGGGGAAAGAGAGGGAATGCGATGGGAAACGAGTCTGTATCTATCACCGAGATACATTTGAATTGCGGTGAGAGGAAGAGGGTAATGACGATTACTCAATGGGTACAAAAAGCAAACAACTAACAATAATAGCGGTCTGGAGTTGCAGATAAAGAAACTATAATAGCTTTTGAGGTCTCAGATGGGAATCTTTTACAGTTAGCAAGAATTGATCGCTGAATGTTGGTCCATTTTTTAGCCAACTGTCAACGGCGAAAGTTGAAACTTCAGAAAACGTAACTAGGGCTAGTTGGCAATGCTGAGCATCGTTAAATCGAATTTTTTATTTCATGTAGAAGGCATGCTAGTTCCTGAATGTTATCAGCTTTTGGTAGCCTTATAAACCATTATTTTTCAAAGTTTATACTAAAGTTTAAAGTCAAAGTTCAAAGCTAAAGTCATTTCAAAGTTATTAAGATAGTTAAATTCATTCACAGTCAGCTCCAGTTCTCAAAAAACTTCAATTTTTGAAACTAATGCGGTTTGAATTTTTGAATTCAAAAGAAACAAATAAGAGTGCACAAAATTTACATACACTACTGGACAATGAAATATGATATTTGAAAAAAGATCGTCACTTTCGCGCGTCTGTAACTCCCTTGTCTTTACCGTATTTCTAAATATTAATATTACCATTACGTAGCCCTTGAAAAGAGCTTTCAGACAATGTAAAACACTAATAGTTTAAACTCAAAGACAAGAGAGTTACAGACGCGCGAAAGTGACGATCTTTTTTAAATTATGATATTTCATTGTCCAGTACTGTACCTATTAGATGGATTTTCTATTTTGAACTTTTCTGAATGTCTAAAAGGGTATCAAATAAAAAAAGTCTGTCCTCAAAACCAAGAACACTTATGAGTTATCAAAGAAATATTTGTCGTTTTCAAAATATTATTGAAAGTGCACATGGTTAACATAAAGAATTTAGAAAAAACAGAAAAGAGACTGTTTTTGTGTGAAATGAGTCAGTCCTCTTTTTGTCTTGGTGTGTTCGTTTGACAAGGGGAAAAAGGAAGAGACGGACACTCAAACAATACAATCAAGGAAATGAAGAAAGAGAAGAAGAAGAAAAGGATGTAAATGAGCATGGAGAGGTGTTTGGCTTTGAATCAAGAAGAATATTCCTGTAAATGGTAAGCGAAATCAAGTGCTTATCTAAACTTGCTTCAAATTGAAATCCCATTTTTACATTTTAGACTAAGCCCAAGCGATCGGAATGGCTAAAAAAGATGAACCTGCATTTCTATTACCGTAAATACTGTAATAGTACCCCACTTCCCTCATACAGTCGCGTAGTCGCAAAGTTTTTTAGTATTTCATTTTTTTCAAAGCACCCGTACTTTCAAAAAATGCGTCTTTGATCTCAAAAAATAGCCCTGAATTTCAGCTATTTTTTGATACCTAAGCGCGCATTGTAGCTTAAACCAGTGTCGAGAAAAACTCGTTCAAAGCTCGACTACGCAACACTCCGAACTGTCATTATGGGGGTGGGGTACTATTACAGTATTTACGGTATGTTCTTTAAAAAGAACCAGGCTGTAAATTGCAAGTTCAGTACATTTCGAATAGGTTTCAAACAAGCCAATGCGTATAAATTTATTGCACAATAGAGATGATTGCGATGAATTTCAGATAATGATGAGAACTGATTTTTGAGTGTTCCAACAATGACTCTCACTCTGATTTCCTCAAGAGAACCACTCAACAAATAGAGTGATTAGTCGAAACAACTAATCAAAGCAAAGTAAAAATAATTGTAGATTAATTTTAGTATGTTCAAACTCATGGTTCAATTCTCAAAATGGTTCAAGTTTCCTGAGTCACAGGAAATGAGGGAAATGTTCTTCCTCTTCGATGATTGTGAAATACGATCGAGAAACTTTTAGAGTTGTTCAATCTGGGAAAAATGTTGAAATAGAAACAAAACTTGAAGATTCTCATTCAGATTCACAAAACTGAATGAGAATCTTCAAGTTTTGCTTTGAGTAAATAAGCAAATTATCAACGCTCATAGTGAGAACAAAAAGCAGCTTCAGAAAAACCAATTTAAAAAATCTAAATTTAATGATCGTGAGACTCATTTGCAACCTTAGAATATCTTACAGATCTTACAGGTCTTGAATATCTTACAGATTCACAAGAAAGCGTTGAGTAAATAAGCAAATTATCAACGCTTTCAATGTACAAAAGTTGGATTTTCAGCTGCCATTGATCTTTGCTAACTTTCAAATGAATATTTGCCTTAAAACTTTATAACTTGAGATTGAAGATTGCCTTTTTGTTGGTTAGCTCAAAAAGTTGAGAAATGAGAAATGATATGAGAGAGTTAGAGTCTAAAAAAAGTTTGTTGCGAAAAAATGGTGTTGAAAGTTGAAAGAATGGTGTTGAAATGAGAGGTTTACCCATCTGTACACCGAATTTTCCCCAAAAATCGAGGTCATTTTTGTGGTGTGAGACTTTAACATGAAGAAAAGATTCAAAAAAAAAGGAAAAAAGATTCGGAGATTTCATGGAGTAGATTAAGATGTATGAGTTCTTTTCCGATTCTTCTCACCCATTTCCCCCACCAATCAACACTCCAATTTCGGGGAAACACTTTGTCAAAGCGGGTGACAGTTGGAAAATCCGCCTGGAAATGAAAAAAGATATCAAAAACAATAGGTTTCATTTAAAAAAAAAACTCTAGCATTTCACAGAGATTCAGAGATTTTCTGGCTAATGTCTAGAGCTCTCAAATGCGAAATTCGTAAATTTTTGAAGCTTTTCGGTTGGTTATTCAGAAAAATCACTAAAAATTGATTGATTTCAAGCTTTTCGATTGAACGATTCACAGAAATCACATAAAATCATTGATTCTATAAGTTTATTACAGTAATCTTTAAAGAAAAATCTAATTGAAACTTGAAAAACCCAGATTTCGCATGGATTTTACATTTTTTAAATGTAAATTTGGATGTAATCTTTGTAGTAAAATCAAGCGAAATTCAGATTAAAAAACGAAGCCAGTTTAAGAGAGCCTTTCTGCTCTAGTTCCTCACAATTTTTCAAGATACTTTTCTTTTAGAATGTGGTTGATGTAGTGTTCGGCGGTGTCTCATATTGGGCGCTGGGTTTTGGTCTCTCTTTTGGCGATTTCGAACCGTTAGCGAACTCGTTTTGCGGTTTTGGGAAGTTCTTCTACGATCCGACTAGGTAAGTGCACTGGAGTCCGCATTTCTTGCACTTCTGCATGCTCATTTCTTGCGCTTCTGTATGTGCATTTCTTGCACTTCTGTATGTTCATTTCTTGCACATTCATCCGAAAGATTGTGCAAGCTTTAAGCACAAAGTACATGGAGGAAAATCTCTCTTCTAGACACGGCACATCGGCGAACGCTGAGGGATGAGCGTACGCATCGTCGCGTCGTACGTATAAACGAAAACTGACTTGATCCCGTTGAAGTAGATGAGGAAATGTCTGAAATTTGTCTCCTAAACAAAAGATCTAGATCAGAAACTTAGAGAAATTTTTCCTTTTTAATATCTGGCTACAGTATCCAAATGAAAAGTCAAATTTTTCACCAAATTTAGAATTTTTGGTGACAAGCCCATTTTCCGCTTCGCAACTCTTCCGCAAAAGCGAAAAGCATTAAAAAAAACTTTACCAACTACTGTAAACAAATATAATTTTATTTTTTTCAAGAATTCGATAAAAATTCCTCTACCGTATCACTTCAACAAGGCCATTTGCTGGCTTTTCTCGGATCGTTTCGGGTGTAAGAGAAAAATCCTTATGCAAACAGTCGTAAATCATCAAATTCTCTTCTTTTCCTTACCTACAGTAAAAAAGGAAATGATTTTTGCAGTCAAACAATCTTTCTCATCATTTGAAAACCCCCACGTGATGAGAATGACGTTTTATTTGAACTGGTTTATGATGTCTAGAGTTTGTATCAAGCTGGTGAGAAAGTCTTTTCGCCCTTTTTCCGTTGCAATTTCTTAAAAACCACGGCTCTTATTTATCAAAGACATTAACTATTTGAAAGTATGATTTCTTCCTATTTATTGGGCAAAGCGTGTAACCTTTCCTCACAAACGGAAGCTGATTTGACCCCCGTTAAAGTAGGCGAGGAAAATTGTTAGTCTTTGACCATTAGCCAAGCGCTCGCTCGCCAAACCAAAAGCTAATTTCTTCAAAAAAAGGAAAATAATTTAAGGCAATGTCTAGAGAATATAATGGTTCAAGGAGAGCTTTTCAGCTTCAAGTCTACAGATTTTACTGATCACATTTGCAAGAGGATCGGTTTTGTGTCCAATAGAGAAAAGGACTTCCGTATTTGGCCTCTTTTCTCCGCCTTTATCATCATCTAATTTATCTAGTTAACATCGAAAGAAGTATTAATAGTTAGCTCTTCAATAAACAGCACATAATGATTAGCCTCTTCGTTGCACTATCAAACTTTGTAATCTAAACTTTTACTAGTCAATTTTTGAGTCAGTCAGTTTGGTTTGAGCCTTTTGTTTCAATCCATCTAAAGCTAATGCTTCTAAAAGTTAGATTTAAATACATATTTTTGTTATATTTTAGTTGAATAAGGGTAGCAGGGATGATACTGAAAAAGAATAGCGGTTGCCGCAAACTTGCACTGTCATTTTAACCATTCTGTATGTCTACAAGCATTTCAATCCCCATTTTTTAGAAAACCCTAATTGATAGGAAAGTAAAATTGGAAACGTAGTTTCTTCCGAAACAAAAAATATTTTTAAAAAAAAACTTTAGGTGGTCCTGCATGGATTTTCTATAAATCAAAAAATTAAAAATTGTTAGAAACTATTTCAAACGATAGTCCTTTGCCTGAAACGTACCAGGCAAGAAAAGAATTTCACTTTTAAACCCGCTTTTGGTACGTTTTAGGCAAAGGGCTATCGCTTGAAATAGTTTCTAACAATTTTTAATTTTTTGATTCATTTGCTGGACCTTTACCTACTTTTTTGACCGGTCAATTAGAAAATTAGAAAACCATGATCTTCTATTAGAATTTTTACGATAATAATTGTTTTGCTGAAACATTCAAGTTTAGAGCTTTAGTTTAGAGCTTGGAAACACCAAGAAATTCAGCAAAAGCTCATTCCAGTTTGGAGAAACACAAAATTAGCAGGAAGCACCTTGCTAACTACAAAATGCGCCAGAAAGTGTGCGTTTTCAAAGCCCAAAGTATTTCTATGATTCGACTTTTTCTGAGTTAAAAGTATTTAACAAAAGACAAAGACTTTACAAATTCAGAATAAGAATGCTTGGTCCAAGATGCACCACTGAATCACTCATCGATGGAAATCTGCTCTTGACTTGTCTATTTGGATTGATACTTTAAATGGAGAGTTATTTAATGGTTACCGCATTTTCTCTAATAGTAGTGCACCCCGGCGAGCCGCGTTGATGACTATTTTACGGTTTCGAAGCTTTTGCAGAAGCTCAACACTCAAATCCCCCACAAGATCTCATCGTCAGCTACATTTTCCGACCCCAAATCGATAGGTTCTGATAAGCGCTTTTCGAGATTTCGATCAATTTAGACGACGCTCAAGATGCACTACTATTAGAGAGAATACGAGATTCGGCGATCACTGGATTCAGCTAAAACTATTGTAATCTAGAGATTAAATGCCTGAGAAAGAGGTATCGCCTCACAGATGTTACCGTAATCAGCCAAAGCTGCTTGCTCTATTCTCTTTCTCTCTAATAGTAGTGCCGAGTCAGTTGATGACTATTTTACAGTTTCTAAGTTTTCCTAGAAGCTCAACACTCAAATCCCCGCCTAGATCTGATCGTCAGCTACATTTTCCGACCCCACATTGATAGGTTCTGATAAGCGGTTCTTGAGATTTCGACCAATTTAGGCGACGCTCAGGGTGCACCACTATTAGAGAAAATACGGTATTTAAATTTTCACAATGTTCGGAAGATCATCAAGATTTCCTGTGCCCGTCATCATCAACAAAACTACAGTCCGTTTCATATTTCTTTATCCACCCCCCAAAAAGAGGTTTTATGGAGAATGGGTGGAGATATCGAGCTATTTTCTGTAGCACCTTTAATCAAAAGAATTCAGATCTCCATAATCTTTAGAAAACGATTTCGAAAAAATAGAATAAAAGTGTTGATCAATGATCTCAAACAAAACTCTTTCATGCACATTCATACAACTTGATTATTCGTTTGTTCTCTTTCATTTTTTGTCTTTTTTCATTCTTATCTTAATCGCATCATTGCTCATCACGCTTCATTAATGAATTGCTCTCGAAATTCGTATTGTGTATGCTGCTATAAATTCAAATTCGGTGGCATTTTATAATTAGATCTAGCTGCATAAATGAAAACTTTTTGTTTTTTGATAAACCAGCTGCGCTGGGCATCCGCTACGCTTATCGCATCATTGCTCATCTACGCAGCTACGCGGCCGCACTCTAGAGGCACTGATGGCGCGTAGCACAAATCTGATTGCAGATTTGGTTTCCTCGCCTCCAAAAACCCCTGAGAACAATTTTTCAGCTTTCTAGCTCACCTCGTTCTAATTTTACGTTAACGTATTTTGTATTGTCGCGTAGGCGTAACAGACGGACGGACGTTTTATTTTTTTTGTATATAGTAGATTATGTAATAACTATTATTGTTATACCGTATTCTGATAAACATCAACTCGGCGGGGTGCACTACTATTGGAGAGAAGGAACCAATTCCAATAGTAGTGCACCCCGCCGAGTTGATGACTATTTTACGGTTTCTAAGTTTTCGCAGAAGCTCAACCCTCAAATCCCCCACTAGATCTTATCGTCAGCTCCATTTTCCGACCCCACATTGATAGGTTCTGATAAGCGTTTCTCGAGATTTCGATCAATTTAGGCGACGCTCAGGGTGCACTACTTTTAGAGAAAATACGGTATTCAAATCTTATCATGTGTCGCAAGATATTCAGTCAACAGCCAATAAATTTTAGCGACTTGTCAAATTCTGTCGAACAATTGTCACCAACTTAGCAAAAACTGGGCACTAATCAGCCAATTACAGGCATCTATCCAAATTTTCCGATAACCAGCTGAGCACAAAATTTCCCGAACAAAAAAAATCCTTCCTCTCCGCTGAAAAGTTTTGCCTTTCTCAGGCAAAAGACGCATACACTCGCACACACTCCATCTCTATTTCTAGAAGTGAAAAGAGCTCTAGTTTGTGTGGAGAAAAGGCCTTTCAATCTCTCCGTTCTCCCCAATTCCCCCATTCTCTCATTTCTCTAGTTTCTACCCAGGGCAGAGAACAGAATTGATCCAAACACACCACCCGACTCCCTTTTTCCCCATTTTCTTATAGTTTCATGTTTTATGCTCTTGTATTTCCTACCTTATATTCAGATTCAGGGATGGAGTGGGTGAGAGGGAAGGGGGAGGAGTTCAAGAGGATGGGCGGGCTACGGGCTATAGGCTAGGGCCCCTTAAGTGTCATCCCTACATAAGGGTTACCCCCTGCACTGATCTCACTAATACTTCACTAGTACTTACTACTGACCTTTCTAATACTATTGTACTATGATCTGTTTATCAACTCAATCCCTTGGAGAATCTGCGACGCAAACGGAGGTAGATGATTCAGACTTTTGTTCTTTGATTTGTAATTGTTAGACTTTCGAAATTGCATGTAGATCAAGGTAATCTTGTTTTTCCGGGATAAAAGGATAGAGTTTTTGGCTGGCTAAGATACAATTCATTCATTCAGATCTAGATCTATCTACGACTAGGGTTTAGCTACTCCTTTATAGTCCTAGGCCCTAGATCTAGGGCTTGAGGTTAGGCCTGCGCTTTTGATTCTTGATTCATCTAATCAGAACTAATCAATGATCACTTTAAGATCTTGTACTTACACAGAAACCCTACAGAATCCAGCTAAGCTTGAAGGAAATCAAGCTAAATTTTAATCTAGACTTCAATTCAGCCACCTAGCCTCACTACCAAGAAATATGAGCATTCCCCCTTTTCCCTACTCACTTTTCTCCCCCCTTTCAGTAGATGCTGACAAATAGTCTACCCTCGGAATTTTTTCCTTTTTCCACCACTTCTCCCCACTTGATCATTGCCATTTTCCCCTTGAAATGACGAAATTTTTTTGAAAATTTGTAATCATTGAACGGAAGGGTGATTTTCGAGGCAAAAAAAGACTGATTATTTCATTATTTCTTTTTTTTGATGTCATTCTTATTTGGAATTTGAAAGTTTATTGTTTAATAATAGACTAGTATTCAATATTTCTTAGCTACTCTGTAAAAGTATTTAAAAGTTAAAATAACGAGATGATCAAATGCTTTTGAAGTCTTAAATTTGTAGATAAAGCTGTGAATATTCAACTTTCTGTAATGGGCCGCTGATTTTCAATCTACTCTGTAAAAGTATTTGTAAAGAACTGTAATATGTAAAGATCTATTAGCCCATTACAGTGAGTTGAATTTTCTGATTTAATGGATAAAGAAGCTTCTAATAACCAGCTAAAGTTTACGGATTCTAATACTTTTACTCAAATTAGTTTAAATCAAAGAAATTTCAAGGAAAAACCCCTTTCTCTCATTCCCAAACGATATGTCATTCTTATTTGAAAGTTCATTGTTTAAGAATAGACTAGGATTCAATATTTCTTGGCTACAATATGTTTTTGAAGTCTTAAATCTCTTTTCTGAATAAAATTTCAGAAATTCAACTTACTATAGTAAACCAAAACACTGGAAACTTTTTGTTTTTTGATAAACCAGCTGCGCTGGGCATCCGCTACGCTTATCGCATCATTGCTCATCTACGCAGCTACGCGGCCGCACTCTAGAGGTACTGATGGCGCGTAGCACAAATCTTTACATATTACAGTTCTTTACAAAGACTGAATCTTTTTGAAACTGTTTTACATAGTAGATTGAGAACTTTTTCCTAATCGAATGGATAAAGAAGGATCTAAAGCTGATGAATTCCAATACTTTTACTTTAAATTTTTCTAATCTTTCAGGAATTTTCAATCAAAAACTTTCTTTCATTTATTCCAGATAAATATCGGCTTCTTTTCTCATTTCTTTTTGAATCCTTTTCTCCATTGGTAACGAGAAATTGGCAAGGATTTTGAGAACAATACTTGTACGAAAATGAAATAATTTGGTTTTAGTTTTGAATTTTTAATCAAATTATTGATCATTTTGGTTATTTGGCTTGTAACTCAACTCTTATCAATTTCTTTATTTAAAATTTCAATTTTAGAGCTTCTGATAGTGCTCATCAATCTTGTCCATCTCCATCTTCTTCATCGGAAAGTGAGTGTGGAAAAGACGAGAAAATGGGTGAGGTGGGGATGAGTAAATTGGATGTAATTGCGATGATGAATGAACAACAAACGATATTGCATGGATCAGAAGGAGAACCAAGGACATGTCAGATCTGTTATGACTTGTCGGATGGTTTACATTTTGGTGAGTTTAGAGTTATAAGTAAACAGTAAACAGAAATTTTCCTTTTTAGGGACATACAGTTGTCGTGCTTGTGCGGCTTTCTTTCGTCGAACAGTCACCCTGAAACTGGATTACATTTGCCGAGCTGATGCGAAATGTTCAATTCACAAGTGTTAGTTGATGAAATCAAATTTGTCTTTGAGGATTTACTGAGAAAACATAGATGATTATGTAAAGTTGAATTGATAGTCAGATTTTGTCGTCGATACGTTGCTTGGTAAATCTATCTGGCTTGTGTGCTTGCTTGTGAGCTTGCTTGTGTGCTTACTTGTGAGCTTACTTGTGTGCTTACTTGTGAGCCTACTTGTGTGCTTGCTTGTGAGCTTGCTTGTGTGCTTACTTGTGAGCTTACTTGTGAGCTTACTTGTGAGCTTACTTGTGCGCTCGTTGCTTATGATCAGACCTAAACGCTATCCGATTATCAGATCTAAACGTTATTCAAGACTTCTAATGAATATTTATCTATTAGAACAACTTTAGGCTTATAAATGGAGAAAAGAAATGAAAATTGAACATCTTGTAAATGACTTTTAACTTTAGCCGCTCGAAACATGTGTCGCCATTGTCGTTATCAAAAATGCCTCACCGAAGGAATGCAGATTACAGGTGAAAGCTTTAAAATCAATCAAATTTATTCATTTTAGCGAATTTCGAGATAGGTTTTAGATTTACAATGTCCATTAAAGCTTAAAATTTCAAATAACTTTTTTTTCAGCTGTTCAACAATCCCGAGACGGTATCGGCAAACGTAAAGAGAAAGATCATCAAGCTTCTCGTGGGTTTTATAAATTAAAAACAAGATATTTTGACTTAAATTTTACGATTTTAACATTAAAACTAAAGATTTTGAAAGTATGAAATCATTTTTTCAAAAAAAAAACGATAGATTACGGTATTTAGTCTAGATTAGGGTATTCAGTCTAAATAGAGCATTCAGTCTAGACTGTCTGGATCACGGTATTAAAGCTGGAATAGTCCAGAATAGCTGGATCAGCCCAGAATAGCTAGATTACGGTATTTAGTCTAGAATAGGGTATTCAGCCTAGATAGAGTATTCGGTCGCTGAGCTGGGGGTGAGACAAATGCGACCTTTTTTTTGCGCACCTGGACATTTGCGCACCTTTTTTTCCGCACCTGGCCCATTAGCGCACCTTTTTTCGCGTATCAAGCCAACTAATGTATCAGATTAGATTTTGTTTAGTTTTTTTCGGGGGTGGGACAAATGCGACCTTTTTTTTGCTGGAAAAGGCCTTAGGAAAGGTCGTAGAGCTTCGAAAATATTTCCATATAAGGGAATCGTATGCGTAGATTCCGAATTTCGACAAATCAGACCTCGCTGACACTTTCAAATTTGGGCTAAAAGGCAAAAACTGCGGAAAAGCGTTAAGTTGCATAGTTTTTGCCTTTTAGCCCAAATTTGACGTGTCAGCGAGGTCCGATTTGTCGAAATTCGGAATCTACGCATAGGATTCCCTTTTATGGAAATATTTTCGAAGCTCTGCGGCCTTGCCTAAGGCCTTTCCCAGCAAAAAAAAGGTGCGCAGAGAAAAGATCGCATTTGTCCCACTCCCGCCGAGCTGACAAAGATTTCCATGAAACAAATAATCTTTTTTTTTTGGTATTCAATCAAATTAACTTCCAATAATATAATATTTTAAGTTTTTCTTTTCTAATTTCTATTTTCTATTTTCTATTCAGCTGGTTACGTGCCTTCGACTCGACAAGGCTCAAGTCCTCTCGGTGGAATTTGGACAAATCACGAATCGTCAGCCTTCAAGAAACCGAACAACGGGGATATATTGGGTAAGAGAATATTTATATCTTTTAGATCTAGATATAATTTTGTTATTGATTTATCAATACTGCTTTCAGAGCGCCCAAGCAGCTCAGACGCTTTTTTCTACAATAGAAACGAATTGTTCTCAGCCACAGCTCCTGTAGCACCAATTGCGAATATGGTGAGTTGAATTTTCAAGTTCTAGTAGCTATTATTAAATGGATAATCATTTAAATAGAAAATTTGAGTCTAATATTAACATTTCAAAGCTATAAAAAGAGCTAGGCTTGAGGCAAGAAGCAAGAGGCAATATTAACATTTCAAAGCTAGAAAAAGAGCTAGGTTTCAACTTTAGACTCTGTAAACGAAAGTTTTGATTAAAGTGAAGTGAATTAAACTAAAGTAAGCGAAAATAAAAGTATTCAGTTAAGAAAATTGAATAGTTTAAGCTTTGATGTTGTTAGTTTTATTCAGTTTTGACGCCTTAATACTTTTATTTTTCTTTAAATTGTTGAGAAAGTAGCAATGAGATGTAAAGTTAAACCGGATCTTTCCTTCTCTTCCCCCTTGTATTTCCTTTTTTTTTCTCTTACAAACAGTTACCAAATAGATCAGTGGTTAGAGCATTTGCCTGTAACAGAGGAAAGGTCGAGGGTTCAATCCCCTCCCCGGAAATCTTTCTTTTCCAATTCTTACTTGAGTTTTTTAAACTCGCTTGAGCAATCAATTGATGGATTGCCACATTTTTGATTGATTTGGAATTGAAATCTGATCTGAATCATGCCAAGGTTTTAACTTGAATAAATCCTCTTTCAGATGATCTCCCCTCCATATTCCTCATTCACTCCACCACCCCAACAACAAATGAAAATCCTCCCGAAAATGCATGAAGGCTATCTCCATTTTCTGTCTATCCGCAAAGCTACGAACAGTCTTGTCGACAATCAAAGTATTCAGGAAATGTTTGAAGCGAAAGAAGTAAAGAAAATTGAGCTTTTAAATGGAAAATTTTTCATTTTAGACCCTTCGAATGAGCAATTTCGAGTCATCAAAGAAAGTCTGTCAAATGGAAGCTCATTTAGTGACAAGCGTTGTCAACAACTATTTTCATCCATTTGCTCAAATTGATTTTGAAGATAAGGTAGATTTGAAATTGCTTTTATATATTTTAAACTTTTTACCCTTTCCTCTCCCCTTTTTTTTATATTTTATTTTTTTTTTTTTTTTTTTTTTTTTTTTTTTTTTTTTTTTTTTTTTTAATAAACAATCATTTTTTTTTTTATTTTACCATAATTTATTTAACTAATTAATTTATTTAATTTTTTTTATTAATTTTTTTTATTTTTATTATTATTTCCTTTTTTTTTTTATTATTGGGTGAAAAAAATTTTTTTTTAGTTTTTTAAACCCCCTCTTTAGCTCTCATTGCAAACTCTTTGCTTTAGGTTCTTCTATTCAAAAACTTCTTTTGTTACCTTTCACACGTCGATCGAGCCTATCAATCGTATCGAATGTTCGGCACGGATGAGAGTGAGTCTGAGAAAGAGTATTGGCTCAATAAAAACACTGTAAATTTATTGGTAAATGCTAATTTAACGCTAAATAAACGCTAAATTTGATTTTACTGTAGTTTTTAGGAATTTAGTACTTGAAAAGATCGAAAAAAATCTTTTAAATGAACTTAGGACTTGAAGAAACGAGAATATTCCCTGTTGAGCTTTTAAAGTATGAATAATTTTGGTTACATTACTCTTTTCCTATATTCTATTCAATTAAAAATCAAACTGTCAATAGAATTTAATCAAAAATCATTAAAACAAAGAAAATCTGAAAGAAAGATAGATAGATTTCTAGTAAAAATGTTACGTGGATGTAACAAGGCTAGGGTGAAATGGCGCAAGTTGACCTTGACACAAGGTAAATGCATAAACAAGCACGTTTAAGTAAAGAAAAAAAACAAAATAGCATAAGGATTTCACTTTTAGATCTTCAAAAGTTTCGGGAAATCGAATTAAAGTTCTCTAAATTCAATTTAAAACAAAAACTTAGCATTTTCAAAGTTTAATGGTTTTGATTTATGGTCTGATTCTGATTCCTAGAGTAAATGGCATCAAATAAGCCAAGAACTACCAGATAAGCACGTGTGGCTGACTGGTTAAGTGTCTTTTATCTTAATCGGAAGGTCGAGGGTTCGAACCCCACATGCGACATGGTCACCCCCCTTCGGATTTCCTTTCCCTTCGGGTTGAGAGGTTTTCTGGAGGGCAGTCTGGTGGTTGTGGCCCCAGTTCTTTAAAGTGACAAGCCACTCCTTCATCGTCATCTTCCCTTCACCACCAAAAAAGCTATTTAGTTCCCCATTGAGCTTAGGGTTAGGGAGCCGTCTGTCATGACGTGGGTTAAGTTAAGATATAGCCTAGTATTGTGTGTGTCGTTGTATTGTGATTGATATATTTCGTGTATGCGATAAATTCACCACTGGTAGCCCCAGTCGGTATTTTTTTTTAAAAAATAACTGAAAGTTATCTGGTAGTTCAACTTTGACACTAATTTTCTCTATCTTCTTACACTTGAGTAGACAAAATAAATTGTAGCTTTCTATAACCAAATTTAATGAGGATCATTTTAAAACCAACCATACGTTGATTCAATTTCTATACCTCGAGTTATAGACCATCCAAGTTGATCAACTTTTCCAAGTAGGTAGTTCAACTTTGACACTAATTTTCTCTATCTTCTTACACTTGAGTAGACAAAATAAATTGTAGCTTTCTATAACCAAATTTAATGAGGATCATTTTAAAACCAACCTTAAGTCGATCTGTTAATTTGACATCGAATTATAGAGTAAAATCGAAAAAGTGCGCTAAAGTGCCATTTTGATCGCTTTCCAAATTCCCATCTTTGATGTAAACTTTAAAAAAATTGTTGCAATTTTTATTTCCAAACCATTTTAGATGATGATCGAATCATTATGCCTGATGGAGGATATATAAAATTGAGTGAACTTCAGAAATATTACGAGAATGCTGAATCGGTAAAAGCGGATCCAAAAGAAGCTGCGACGTGAGTTTTACAGAAAAAAACAACAAAAAAAAAAACATTCTTTAAATCATTGAATCAAAATTCAAATTCTAAAAGATCAGAGAGCTTTAGATTCTGAAAAACTAGAAGAATTTTTCTAGAATCTTCCGCCCTGCAATGGCTTACATTCTCAACACGATCATCGGTCATATGCGAAGAATTCAAATCACTGATTATGAATATTTAGCAATCATTGCTCTATTCTTATGGCAAGAAGGTAATTCAGTTAACTTTGAGAAGGTATTCACTTAACTTTAGGGTAAAAGAAGGTATTCAGTTATTGGGTTGGTGAATTGAAAGCTGCCGGACTTTGAACTAAAATTTATTCAACATAAAACCATAAATTCATTCGAAATAATTTCCATTATTATTGACGACTTCTGTCCATTTTACAGACAATTTGCGGATTCCTCTTTCTGCATCGGATTTAGGTTTGTGTGTGAGACAAGTGTGAGACTCAAAAATCGAGGACTGGAGATATCCCAGTTTGAGCACTTTCTTCAAAAGAAACCCATTTTGGTGTCAATAGAAAAGTTGTAGAGAATCAAAAATCAAGCTTATATCCAAATTTCCAAAAAGATACACTTAGTAGTTTCGTTTAAAATGCAAGTTTTGTGAAAATTCGTAAATTTCGCATTTCTTGAAAACCAGTTTTTGAATCGTTCTGAAAATTTGGATATAAGCTTGATTTTTGATTCTCTACAACTTTTCCATTGACACCAAAATGGGTTTCTTTTGAAGAAAGTGCTCAAACTGTCACATATGACAATAGGCGGCAGTTTTCAATTCACCAATCCAATAACTTTAAGGTACAAGAAGGTATTCAGTTAACTTTAAGAAGATTGAAACTTTAGGTGTCCCTGGTTTAAAGCAAGAAACGATCAAGACAATCTTTGAGACACACGATCAAGTTTTCAGGGATCTTCACATATACTATCAGTGAGTTGAAAAATTAAGAAAAGAACTTTTGAAATGAAGAGTCTTTCAGGCAACAAGGCTATGATGGACCGACAACTACCTCGAAAATGGCTTCCCTAATGTTGTTGATACCAAAAATGGCGGTGAGTTATGAGAAAAGCTTCAAAAAGACTTCAAAATTTGATACCGTAAATATTGTAATAGAAAGGCACCCTCCACAGACAAAATTGGTCGCCCAAAAAGTCACCACTTTTGAAAAAGAGTTTGATTAAAAAGTGTCAAAAATCAAACAGCTAATCTATTCTCTGTCTAATTAAAGCAAATCCCAATAGCAGCTGGACTTCCAGAGATTTAGAAAGAGAATGGTGAAAAAGGTGTCATCAGGTTTTCATCAACCTAATAATTTTTTTGTTTGGTTTAATAATTTCTACTCTTTTCCTATATCTATCAACTATTCTATTCAACAATTGTCAAAACTTGGAAATTCTCTTGTCCCTCTACTTCTTCAATAGATACCGTATTTTCTCTAATAGTAGTGCATCTTGAGCGTTGCCTAAATTCTTCGAAATCTCGAGAACCGCTTATCAGAACTTATCAATGTGGGGTTGGAAAATGTAGCTGACGATGAGATCTTGTGGGGGATTTGAGTGTAGAGCTTCTGTGAAAACTTAGAAACTGTAAAATAGTCATCAACTGACTCGGCACTACTATTAGAGAGAAAGAGAATTGAGCAAGCAGCTTTGGCAGATTACGGTAACATCTGTGAGGTGATACCTCTTTCTCAGGCATTTAATTTCTAGATTACAATAGTTTTAGCTGAATCCAGTGATCGCCAAATCCCGTCTTTTCTCTAATAGTAGTGCACCTTGAGCGTTGCCTAAATTCCTCGAAATCTCAAGAAACGCTTATCAGAACCTATTGATGTGGGGTCAGAAAGTGTAGCTGACGATGAGATCTTGTGGGGGATTTGAGTGTTGGGCTTCTGCGAAAACTTTGAAAGCCGTAAAATAGTGACCAACTCGGCGGGGTGCACTGCTATTGGAGAAAAGACGGTAAGTCGAATAAATGAAAAGTAAAAAGATTACGATACTTTTCAAAACTATTGATCTTTCGGAAAACAAAGAATACACTTAATAATAATTCGAAAATTCGGAAAGAGTTTTAAACTTTAAAAATGCTCGAAAAATGAGAGTCGACTCTCTATAATGGAATGGAAGAAATCAAAATAGAGAGAGTCAGTCCGCTATATAGAGTGCCGTTAAATATAGCTTAACGTCGGCCGGGACCAAAATTCCATTCCACTATATAAAGTTTTCCTATAGATTTCCGTTATAGAGAGACTGTATTCAAGTTTCCTTTCAGCGCTCCGTCACGATGATCAGAGAAAATTTCGAGTTAGCCGAATTGTTCAACATTTTCGAGGTCGACGTCTGCTGCAAATCGTTTAAAAATGCTGATTATCGATAGAGAGATCTCCAGTGATTGTATAGACCAAAAAGAAAGTGCCCCCTTTGACAAAGATCTACAAGAAAGTTGACCTCATCGTTGAAAATTGACCTATCCTCTTACTTACCAAATCTTATTTTGTGAAAAAATTCATTTGTGATTTTTATTGTGATAAAAAGTTGATTGAAAAGGGAAAAGCTGGTAATGGGAAAATTTAGAAGTACTTTGCACATTTGCACAGTTTTGCGGTCATGATAAGAATGATCTTGGATCTCAAAGATTTTCTGAAGGAAAAGCGTAGAAAGTGTACAGTACTGGACAATGAAATATCATAATTGAAAAAAGATCGTCACTTTCGCGCGTCTGTAACTCTCTTGTCTTTGAGTTTAAACCATTAGTGTTTTACATTGTCTGAAAGCTTTTTTCAAGGGCTACGCAATGGTAATATTAATATTTAGAAATACGGTAAAGACAAGGGAGTTACAGACGCGCGAAAGTTACGATCTTTTTTCAAATATCATATTTCATTGTCCATTAGTGTACTTTGCACATTTGAGATCTGAAATTTCCAAAAATCAATGATAAAATGCTAAACTGAGGGTACTTTTAGTCAAAGAAAATCAAAAATGAGAATCTTTTTCAGGAATCGATCTTCAGAGTATCGAAAATTCTTTAGCAGATCTTTTTGTAAGCATGCTCTTTAGAATTACAGCTTTCAGTGAAAGTCTAACGCATTGCCGATAAATATATAAAGTTTACAGAAAAACCTACAAATCCAGCCTATGCAATGAAGCAGGCTATATACTTGAGTTAACGTAATGACATTTCTCAAGACAAACCAAAAGCTAAATGGATTGATTTGGTTTGGCTTCTTAATCTGAAAATTGACCAGAAATAGTGATAAGTAAAGCTATTGAAAAGTGCTGGATTTCTGACTAAACATTTGAATTTATGAGTTAACTTCGAAAAGAGCTTCAATATCTCTTTTCATAGATGAGCTAGAAGTGAACGAGGAAAAAAAGGAGACACTGGTAAGTATTTGTAAGATAAAACAGTGATGCTTTATGATATAAAGCTAAAAATAGATATATCTTTAAATCTCAGGTGATAAATCATCCAATTCTGATGAATAACCGGGTTCATTTTGAAATGAAAGAAAAGAAAGAAAGAAAAATGAGAAGTCAGTCAAACGGAAAGTCGTTGGGTGCAATTTCAACGTCAAATCCCTCAAGGAATACCAGGTATTGTTTGCTTTTACTGAAAATGAAGCCAAGAATAGACATTATCTTTGTTGCATGTTGAGTAAATTGGTTATCTTTCAATGAAATTCATTTGTGTCTTCAAGGATCGTTTCGAACCAAAATCCTAAGCGATTCTTGGTTTCCGTCTTTTTCGTCCCTCTCGGGACTCCCAAAAATTATTGCCCATTCGGGGCTCGCTTCTCATCTGACAAAAGTTGATTGAAAACAAAACGAGGCCGACTTGACAACGATTTGGATCGAATTTTGGGCGAGCGCGTCACAAAGCAAAGCCATGCAAACGACTCTAAAAGAAACGAAGTACCTGGGGAGAGGGGGAGAGTGAGGGGTATATGGAGTGAAAGGGGGCCAGATCGCGAGCGATTGTTCGCGCGCACAAAGTACGGCTGAGCGGTAATTGCTAATGAATGTTTTTCACTTACAAAGCTTTGTTTTCTGGGCTTGTAAAATCCAAATTTTATTTTGATTAAGAGTTATCATTTGTAACATAACATAAACAACGTTTAAGCGGTAAAGGGTTGATCAAAAAGTATATGTCGTAGCCGTTTACGAAATTCAGCCGCTAACGAATGAAATTTTTTTGGCTAGCCGTTTACGAATGATTAATCGATCAGTTTTTCACCAGATTTTCAGTAAAGCTCAAACAAAACCAAGCCCTTTGCTTTGATTTGCTACAGCTTTGATTATGAACATGGCTAGCCGCTAATGAATGATTTTTTAGCGACTGAATTTCGTAAACGGCTAAGACATATACCATATAAAGAGAAATTAACATTATAAAAAGATTTCACTTATGTGCATTGATAAATCCCATGACACATGAATGAAATCGATTTCCCGGCTCGAGATTGTGTGACGGTTTTGGTGAAAAACGGTAAGAGTTGATTGTAAGCATTCGTGCAAGTAGCGACTGAGTTCTGAAATCGAAAGGGGAAAAGAGTTCACTTTTCAATCAATTCAAACTTTCTTTACCACTTTTGTTGAACTTTTTTTGTAATCATTTTGATTTCAAAGGAACTTCAATGGACTTGGAGATAAATCTTATTAGATTGAGTACTAAGTTTTGCATTTAAATTCATTTTCTCATTGAATAATTCTCAAGCTACTAATGAAATATAGTTTTTTTCTTAGATAACCCAATTTCTCTAAATTACTTTTAAAAGTTTCTGAAAAGCTTTGTTTTGAAGGTTTTCTTTTATTAGGAAGAAGCTACCGTAAATACTGTAATGGAAAAACCCGTCATTTCAAAGTGATCACCAAGAGTTTGAAGTTATTTTGATAAAAACATACCGTAGATACTGTAATAGTACCCCACCCTCCCTCGTACAGTCGCGTAGTCGCAAAAGTTTTTTAGTATTTCATTTTTTTCAAAGCACCTGTACTTCCAAAAAATGCGTCTTTGGTATCAAAAAATAGCCTTGAATTTCAGCTATTTTTTGATACCTAAGCGCGCATTGTAGCATAAACCAGTGTCGAGAAAAACGCGTCCAAAGCTAGACTACGCAACGCTCCGCACCGTCACTATGGGGGTGGGGTACTATTACAGTATTTACGGTAAGTGTTCATGATCCGATCATGCGTTTAGTTCGTTTCTTTTAATAAAATTTAATTTATGACAGATAAAAAAGATCTACAAAGTTAGATTAAAAGTTAGAGCTACAAACAAAATTTCAGAATACCGTATTCTCTCTAATAGATGAGCGTTACCTAAATTGGTCGAAATCTCGAAAAGCGCTTATCAGAACCTATCGATGTGGGATCAGAAAATGTAGCTGACGATGAGATCTTGTGGGGGATTTGAGTGTTGAGCTTCTGCGAAAACTTAGAAACCGTAAAATAGTCATCAACTCGGCGGGGTGCACTACTATTGGAGAGAAAGAGAATAGAGCAAGCAGCTTTAGCAGATTACGGTAACAGCTGTGAGGTGATACCTCTTTCTCAGGCATTTAACTTCTAGATTACAATAGTTTTAGGTGAATCCAGTGATGGCCGAATCCCGTATTCTCTCTAATAGTAGTGCAGCCTGAGCGTCGTCTAAATTCCTCGAAATCTCGAGAACCGCTTATCAGAACCTATCGATGTGGGATCAGAAAATGTAGCTGACGATGAGATCTTGTGGGGGATTTGAGTGTTGAGCTTCTGCGAAAACTCTAAAAACCTTAAAATAGTCATCAACTCGGCGGGGTGCACTACTATTGGAGAGAATACGGTAATCCGTTCAACCGTTTTCTTTATGTACTCATTTTTCAATATTTTAAAAGTACCAATCACGCAGATTATTCTATAATTCGCAAAATTGTTTGGACAAAAAGTAAACGATAAAGATTTTTAATGAAAGAAATTGTTTAGTATTTGGTAGTTTTAGACTCATTCATTTAGATAACGAAGGGGTAAAAACTTACCGTAAATCCTGTGATTGAACAGTGTACCGTTCTATTCTTTCGCTCCCCCTCTTCCCTACCGTTCTATTCTTCCCCTCCCCCTCTACCCTACCTTTCTATTCGAGAGTGCTCATCAATTACAGTATTTATGTGAAATTCTGCGTCGAATGATCTATCTACCATCGGAAAAGGCCACGGGATGCAATCATTCTTCCCTCTTTAGTACTCAACCTAATAGTTTCTATCCAAAACTCACCCCATTCTTCTTACAAGTTGTCATCAGATAATTTTTCATGCAAGCTTGAGTCAATGTCTTGAGATTCCCACCGCAGAATGCTTTCACTTGATTCGCATAGGTCTAAAAATGTTTTCCTTTGAGAAAAAAATTGCTGTTTTATCAACTTTTCAGTATAAAAATGAACTATTATTGAAAAATCCATTAAAATCTTTAAAAAGAACCATGCTAGGACTGGCTCAAGTCTAGCCTGATTGGAAGTAACCTAAAATTGCAAAATTCCTTTGACTTTGACTAGTTTATGTCAAATCTAATCCCAAGAAACGATAAAAGCTCAAACCTTTGCTAAAACTGTTAAAAACTGTTGCAAATAGGGTTTTAAAATTCAAAAATCCATTTGTTTTCTTAATCAAAAATGAATGTTGGAGTGTTTAAATCGATTTAAATGGTAAAATGCTTTATGTAAATGGTATAAATGTTTATAAATGTTTATTTTTATATTTAAATGGTATAAATTGCTGTTTTATCAACTTTTCAATATAAAAATGAACTATTATTGAAAAATCTTTGAAAAGAGCCATGCTAGGACTGGCTCAAGTCTAGCCTGACTAAAACTGGGAGTAACCTATGGTATAAATTGTATAATAATGTACAAGTTGTTGTCCATCAAGTAGTACTTTCAAGTACTTCAACGAATAGATAAGTGTTACTAGTTCAACTTTACAACTTATCGTGTTGAGGTAGACTTTTAAGGTGTTTTGATTCTCTTTTTGGGCCAAAAACCGACCGTGCATTGGGCACACGAGAGTCCAGTGCTCGCCTGCACACCGGCTAAAAGCACAATGAATACCAAAGCGAATAGCATTTCTCAAAAAATGAAAGTATCGAAAATTTGATGATGGAAGGCTTTCCATCACTTCTTTTATACCGGTTTCATTGTCAGTTTCTGTTTTTTTCAATCTTTATTGTCCAAAACGAAATCACAGATTAAATTATTCAAATTTTTCCTAGTCAACAAGACTTGTTTTTCTAAAAAAAAAAAATGTTATTCAATGATTAACGGGAAAATATTTTTGATTTATACATAAACAATCGAAAAAAACGATCAAAAAAAGGTGATCGCTGGAGGATTTTCGCTAAAATGACAAAGATTCAAATGGAAATTGAAAAAGAATGAATACAAATTTGCATAAGAGCTCTTTGTACGATCGATTTTCTTGAATTTCTTTGAAACTTTTATTCTAAGTAAATTCCCTACTTGGTGTAGTGGTTAACAACTAATGAAATACGATAGATTACGGTAGATTACGGTAACTGTAGTTCTCTAGCTGTGCGAGCTTAATATCGAAATTGTTTTCCATCAAATTGTAAGGGTAAAGTTGATTTCTTTGTGAAAATTTGCATTTAAAAGTGTTAAATTGGGTTTTAATTGGGTTTTAATTGTTTAATTGGGTTCTAATTGGGTTTTAATTGTTTTAATTGGGTTGGAATTTCAAGTCAAAGTTTAGCATCACCATTTTTTATCTCGAATATGCTTTTTGTTCTTGTTTTTTTTTTTTTCACAAATCATCTTCCTTCTATTCAAATGTTTATTTTTCTCAAAAATCAAGAACATTTTGATCTGATTTCTTTCTATTGGGTTGGGGACTATGACTCGGCGCCAAACTTTAAAGGGACTTTTTGCACACATAAAGCCTTCTTTAAACATACGTTTGGTTTCATCAAAAGGATCCACTATTTCTCTACAAAATGACTTTTGAGAGATTCCACAAAGCTTTTCTTTCATGGAGTTTATGGACTCCCAAACACAGCTAGTCAAAATGGCAAAGAGCCCGACTCATCATTTGAACAGTTTCTTTCACATAAACCTTCTTTGGTGTTTATATAAAAAAGATAGAGCACATTGAATTACTTAAGTTGCCAAATTTGCAGGAAGATCCCACCAATGGTTTTTTCTAGATCACAGTTTGTAGTTTTTGTGAAAAAATGGCTTTTTCTTGAGCGGAGGCGCTGTTTGAATTTTCTTTTAAATGTCATTTTGTAGAGAATTAGTTGACCATTCTACTCATATCAAACGCATATTATTTGACGAAGTCGAATAGAAGTTTTAGACATTTTTTTGATTTTCGGCGCCGAGTCATAATCCCCAACCCAATATAATCTATTGCTATTGTACAATAGTTCTCATCTTTAACTTCCCCAATTAGAGTCAAAAAAAAAGCATTTTAAAATTTAGAAACAGAAATGATTATCAAAAAAGAGTTTGAAGATTTGCAAAGTTTCGTGTTTTAGCAAAGTGACAAAGTTCGGCTCAATTGCGCACACTGGTTCTGTGGTTTATGGGTTTTTGGGGTATAGAATAGTGCATTGATTCTTTCGCTTTTGTCGATTCTTTGAAATTTTAAGCCAAATACAGTCTTTTTTGCAAAATCTTATGCTTATTATAAGAGAGAGAGAGAGAGAGAGAGAGAGTACCGTATTTTCTCTAATCGTAGTGCACCTTGAGCGTCGCCTAAATTCCTCGAAAGCTCGAGAACCGCTTCTCAGAACCTATCGATGTGGGGTCACAAAATGTAGCTGACGATGAGATCTAGTGGGGGATTTGAGTGTTGAGCTTCTGCAAAAGCTTGGAAACCGTAAAATAGTCACCAACTCGGCGGGGTACACTACTATTAGAGAAAATACGGTATGTCTGCCACCGATGTGTGTGTTTGTCTGTTTGTGCGATTTTAGAGAAAACGGCTCAGCCGATCGAGCTGAAAGTTTGCCATTATAAACCAAAATTTTTACGTAGTTTCATAAAATCTAATAACATTTGACACATAATTTGATCGTTTTTCTTAAAAAGCGAAATTAATGAATACAAGCCACCGCGTGGCCGAGTGGTAGTGCGTCCCGGCGTCCGATCTGCCAAGTTGAGCTCGGTTAGTCTCAAGTTCGATCCTGGCCCGATGCAATCTTTTTTGCTTTCTTTGTTTTTGCACTTTTTGAGTGAAAAACGTCATGGGTTCGATTCTTCTAGGGATAAAATCTTTTGCTTTCTCTGTTTTTTACACTTTTTAATCTACTATATATAAAAGACAAGTGTCCGCTTGTCCATATGGCCGAAAGCGCAGCCCCCAGTGAGCCGATTTAAATAATTTTTTTCTTTGTTAGATAGAGAATTTTATTTAGTTGTGCATCTCAGGTTTTAAATTTTTTAAAAGCAAAAATCAAGGTAGCTACAGGGGAACGAACGGTACCTATGGGCGGTTTTGTGATCGAGAGACAGTCGCGCTACCTACTGCGCTATGGATGCAAAAGCCGAAAATTTGCCCTTTCAAGTCCTTTAAATCCCTTTAAAAGCCCTTTAAATCGAGGGCTCAAACTATGCCCAAAACACCCAGCCAGCTGGTGTCTTTCCAGTGAAACGTGGAATGTATTTTGTGCCCGAAATTTGTAAACACACCCTTTCTGGGGCACTTATTTTGGGAGTAGAGCATTTCTAAGAGTTCAGATAGCCTTCACTGACATCACTGTCCATAGTCCATGACAAAATATTCTCGAAACTTGCTCAATACATTGTGTTTTTGCACGACAAATGACTCTAGGGATCAGTTTTTAAAGAAAAAAATCCAGGAAGAGCAAGGGACAAGGCTTATCGAAAATGGGAACAATCATTTTATGGCCATGTAAAAATTGGAGTCGAGAAAAAAGGAAAAGAGATAACACATGGCCTTTCAACCTGATTGAGAAGAAGTAGCCGGATTTGAAAACTTCATTGAAATATTTCACTTGAAGTCATTCGTTCTAAACACGTTTTGGAAAAATTTTTTGTTTAACAACGTCTACAGCAATTCTTGACCTAAAATGCGGAACTTGGCCTTGATTTTTCTTTTTGCTGGTCTTGCAGCAGCTGGTTTGATGATCCAAGATTCAAGGGTGCCAAAAGATGCAAAATTGAATCGATATTATGTGAGTTCATAGAAAAGTTTACCAGTAATCATCAAAAGCTTTTTGATTTCCATAGACATTCAAAAGTAACTTTTATTCTGTTATTCAAAATGACTATTTAAAGCTTTATTAAAAGACTAAATCTAACATTTATTTGAAAGCATTTAATGTGTTTCAAAAGCTAGTTTACCCAGCCAAAAGCAGTTTACCCAGTCAAAAGCTAGTTTACCCAATCTTTGTTCGATCTAGACTTGTGAAATCAGGCACAGACTAGTCAAATATCATTGAAAATCTAGCTATAGATATAGAGAGCTAAAAGTTTTTTTGATTATCAAAAGAGATAAACTTTTAGATGACCAAAACAATATGGAGTTTTGTGAAAAACCCCGATCCCGAGGTTCGTGCATTGTCTTGTGGCCTTTGCACAGTTCTCATTGATACCATTCAAGTAATGATCAAATCCAACAATACTGATGAGGAAATATTTGGAGTTATTGAGTGAGTGAACTTTCTAGAAAATTCGTTTAACTACTTTAAACTTTAAGCGCATTTGATAAGCTCTCGCCGCTTTTCCCATTAACAAACAAACTTTGAGCTCAAATATCTTGGTGTTGGGGTGTTGAATTTAAATATTCTTGGTCTCATTGGATGCACCAAGTCTTTCTCTTTCGATTGGTATAAAAACTATTTCAATTGAACAGCCTAAGATCAAGATATTTGAGTTTAAAGTTGGATTGTCAATGGCAAACATCAAATGTCCTATTCATTTAACTATAAACTCTCAAAATTCTCGTTATCGAACATTTGATAAGCGCCCATTCCTTTTGCCATTGGCAACCTAACTTTGAGCTCAAATATCTTGGTGTTGCGGTGATCCAATTTAAATATTCTTGGTATGATTAGATGCGTCAAGTCTTTCTCTGTTGATTGCTACAAAAACTATTTAAATTGTATGACCCAACACCAAGAAATTTGAGCTTAAAGTTAGATTGTCAATGGCAAACATCAAATATCCTATAAAGTCTCAAAATTCTCGTTATCGAACATTTGATAAGCGCCCATCCCTTTTGCCATCGGCAACCTAACTTTGAGCTCAAATATCTTGGTGTTGCGGTATCCAATTTAAATATTCTTGGTCTCATTGGATGCGCCAAGTCTTTCTCTATCGATTGGTATAAAAAATATTTCAATTGAACAGCCTAAGATCAAGATATTTGAGTTTAAAGTTGGATTGACAAGGTGGAGAGTGTATCAAATGTCTTAAAATCCAAAATTTTAGAGGTATTTGCCGAAGTCTTAACGTCGAACAGCCGCATGTTTGCAATTCGATCGTTGAAATGTTTGGGGTAAAAAAATAATTGGAAACATTTAGTTTAAAATTATCTTTAAATTTTAAAGTTTTTAAACTTCTAATTATTTCTTAAGTTTAGCCAGAAATCATCTTCGTCCTGCAAAGAGCCATTTTCACACCTGATGAAATCTGCGGAGCCTTTATTGATGGTTTGGACTTTAAAATGAAAACAAAAAAATAATCAGAGACATTAAAAAGTTTATTATAAACAGAATTTTGCTTTGTTTGTAAATTTGCGGACAATCAGAGACTGTGGTCAATCAGAGATTGCGGCCAATCAGAGATTGTGGTTAATCAGAGATTGTGGCTAATCTTCAGCTTCAGATTGTGGCCAATCAGAGAACCCATTGCAAGAGTTGTGGAACATGACAATCCCAGGCAATAAACCAACTGTTAAACCATGGCCAAAGCCACAAGTGAGATTTAAAAATGAAAAGAAAATCTAGATATTAAAGCTTTAAGTTCACTTGTACCTGTTCCTTTTCAGGCCAACAAACCAACAATGAGAGTTCTCCATCTTTCCGATATTCACATTGATCGATGGTACGCGGTTGGAGAAGATTCTGGTAAATTTTGAGGCTTAAGAGCTTACTTGATTAGAAATACAATGTTTTTAATGTCAAACCTGGTTTATGTTTTGAATTTTTACGAACCTAATGAAGTTTAGATTGCAATAATGGAAAGGGAATCGATGCTTTCGGAACATATGCCTTATGTTGTCGTGTTTACCCTCCAACAGTCAATGATCGAGAGAAAAAGGGTTTGTTCTAATGAAAAAAATTCAATCAAACCTATTAAGCATTCTTTTGGTATAAAATTCTTAACGTAATTTCGTCCCTAAGTCATTCAATTCGGCGAAATATTGGCTAACTATCAGCTAACAAAACAATAACAGATTGATAGGGATTGAAACGTGTTTAAAATAAACAAAATCCAAACCGAATCAGCTACAACTTGAGTGTTTTTGATAAAATTGATAAAATGATTATTAAAATCTGTTGAAAGTGAGTACTTTTTAGCTGCCAAATCTCCAGCCGGTCCTTGGGGAGCCACAGCCAAATGTGATCTCCCATTCCAAACATATGTCAGCGCTATGAAGCATATCAATCAAACGGAAAAGGTAAACCCCAAAAAGGCTTTCATCAGTTTCAACTCTCGAAATCATAAAATTACAGCTTGATTACATCATTGTGACTGGTGATTTCGAAGCGCACGACATGTGGGATTACACAAAAGATCGAACGAAAGCCAATATCGAGAATATCACCGCCGTTTTGAGAGAATTCTTCCCGCACACACCAATCTATCAAGCAATCGGGAATCATGAAGGAGTGCCGATGGATGGGTGAGTTCTTTAATCGTATCTTTAAACAACAAATTAACAAAACTCTACAGTAGTAGGAATTTTCAGTGTCAACGTCAATAGGTTTTCAACAGAAAAACGACATATCTTCCCCAATTTCACTCTGATCTTTTTCATTTTGATATCAATTAACACAGAATTTCTTTTCCTATTGATTGAAATCAAAGAGAAAAAGATTTGAGTGAAATTGGGAGATTGGCGAACAAGTTTGACTTGAAAGGAAGAATTTGAAGGGGAATTAGTTAACAAAATGCTTTTAAGTCATTCTTGTCTTTTAAGTCAAACTGAATCTATTGAAAGATGTTTATATTATTCAAAATTTAGCATGCCAGCCCATTCAATGGATGGCTATGAGACGCACAGTCCAGAATGGTTGTATGAAGAGTTGGCAAACACATGGGCACCTGATCTCACTCCACAAGCTGTTCAAGATGTTCGATAGTTCGTTTTAGTCAGAAATTTGCACAATGTTTTAGTAAACTGTGATTGAATTTGATTTCAGCCGAGCCTCTTACGCTGTCTACATCAAGCAAAACCTTAAGCTGATCTCCATCAATTCTGTCTACTGTTCAACATGGAATTTGTAAGTTCATTTTTGGAATTTGTAAGGTTTATTTAAATTTTATGTATATATTGGGTTGATGAATCATTCGTTAACGGCTAGCCGTTAACGATTTGCGATTTGAGCTAAGCTAGATAAGCTGGTTTGCGTCTTGCATAAATATTAGGTTGGTGAATTGAAAACTGCTGGACTTTGAACTAAAATTTATTCAACATAAGACCATGAATTCATTCCAAATAATATCCATTATGATTGACGACTTCTGCCCATTTTACAGGCAATTTTCGGATTCCTCTTTCTTCGTAGGATTTTGCTTTTGAACCGAAAAACTTTCAAAGCCAATTTTTGACTGCTTCTTCCTAATCTAAGTGTTCTCCCGCAAGCTCATTACTCATGATCCGGAATAAATAGTAATCAAAAGGGGAGAGGTCCGGACTGTATGGAGAATGCGCGAAAAGCTCCCAAACAAGGCTACTTATAAACTTAAACTTAAACCAAACTACTTAAAGATCTGGTATATTGGGTTGGTGAATTGAAAACTGCGGGACTTTGAACTAAAGTTTATTCAACATAAGACCATCAATTCATTCGAAATAATTTCCATTATTATTGACGACTTCTGTCCATTTTACAGGCAATTTTCGGATTCCTCTTTCTGCGTAGGATTTTGGTTTGTGTGTGAGACAAGTGTGAGACTCAAAAATGGAGGACTGGAGATGTCCCAGTTTGAGCACTTTCTTCAAAAGAAACCCATTTTGGTGTCAATAGAAAAGTTGTAGAGAATCAAAAATGAGGCTTATAGCCAAATTTCCAAAAAGATACACTTATTAGTTTCGCTTAAAATGCAAGTTTTGTGAAAATTCGTAAATTTCGCATTTCTCGAAAACCAGTTTTTGAATTGTTCTGAAAATTTGGATATAAGCTTGATTTTTGATTTTCTACAACTTTTCCATTGGCACCAAAATGGGTTTCTTTTGAAGAAAGTCCTCAAGCTGCCACATATGACAATAGCCGGCAGTTTTCAATTCACCAACCCAATAATTATGTAAATTTTAGCTTCATGTTCTTGGATCAAGTTGATCCAGACGGGACACTTCAATGGCTGATCGAGCAACTCTTGGATTCAGAACAGAAAGGAGAAAAGGTAGTCAAATCATTCATCAAATTCAATAAGATTTTCTAGATTTTACAAGAAACAATGAAAATTCCAGGTTCACATCATTTCACATATCCCAACTGGAGTCAATTATTGCTTGAAGGGATGGGCTTTCAACTACTATGCGATTATCAATAGGTGCATCAATATATGACATTAGATTTAAGTTTTAAATAGAAAAAATGCAAGATTAGTGTGATAGCATTGTTTAGAAAATAGTAGATAGGTTTTGGATTTTATTTTTTTGGTAATTCGACTACTTGTAGGATAGATATGTCAATGTCTAAGTTTAATTTATTGGGTTGGGGGAAAAGTCCTTTCGGATTTTTTGGGAGAGTACCTTAAATTTGCCCAATTTTGACGTTTTATAGCTCATCCTAAAGCTGATTTCAAGACGGATCGATTGGTAAAAACCGTTTTGAGATATCTCTTTTGTAAAAGTTTTTACAGCTATTTTAGTAAAGGGCGACAGAGCCAAAAAATGGCTGTTTTCACGTTTCGTTAGTTTCCCGTGCAGAAACCTAGGCTAAAAACATGTGTTTCGGGATCAGCGTCAAAAATAACCCCTAGACACGCATTTTCAGAATCTTAGCAAAAAATTTTTGAAAAATATTGTCACCGGTGGAAGTCGAACCAGCGACCCTCAGATCAATAGCCTTTCCGCCGCTTTTCTAAATTTGTGTCTAGGGCTTATTTTTGACGCTGATCACGAAACATCCGAAAGGACTTTTCCACCAACCCAATACATTTTTAAGATTCGAGAACACGATCTCTGCTCAATTCATGGGACACACGCACAACGATCATTTTCAGGTCAATTCATAGGCTAGACAATTCATAGACAATTCATAGACTAGAAAATCCTTAGATCGTTATGTTATTCAAGAGTTATTTATTGCCAATACCCCTATTCAGGTTTTCTATGAGAACGGTAACCCGTCCGGTCGAGCCACTCATTTCAATTTCATCGCCGGCTCGCTTACCACCTATGATTTCATGAATCCATCCTACAGAATCTACACAATTGATGGAGCTTATTCTGGGAGTACATACGTTTGAAATGTTAGCATAGCTTTAAATAAAAATCTCTAAATAGGTTGTCACCGATGCTGACACTTATTGGGGTGATGTGAATGAGGCAAACGAGAAAAATCAGGAGCCAAACTGGCAATTGGGATATAATACAAAGGCAAGTTAAAGTCATTGATATTATACAATAGTAGAACATGCTTTTTAGCTTTTTCTTATCGATTTAAAATTTCAGAAAGAATATCAAATGCACGATTTGTCGCCGGAAAGCTGGAATTCGTTGATTAAACGATTCGAAAAGGATTCACTTCTTTTCCAGAAATTTCACACGTGAGTCCGTATAATAAAGTTGTTCCATAGCCATTTTCTGGTTTGATTTGAATTCAGAGAATGGTTAGCTCTAGTTTTGACTTACTAGAAATCATTCTTTATTTACTATCGAGTGAGATTTTGTAGCAAATTTTTCCTGATTCCGAAAGCAAATTCGATTTTAATCCGTTTGAAGTTTCTGTGTAAAA
Organism: Mesorhabditis belari; assembly: GCA_958450365.1. Classification (NCBI taxonomy): domain Eukaryota; kingdom Metazoa; phylum Nematoda; class Chromadorea; order Rhabditida; family Rhabditidae; genus Mesorhabditis; species Mesorhabditis belari. Next base: position 982,418 of record CAUEEP010000757.1, on the reverse strand, counting down.
AACAGTTTTCAAGTGTTGCGCTATTTATCTGAATGCGCGAGTATCAGGGAATTTTATCATCTGGGGAAATGTGTCGTAGTGGCCAAGTGGCCAAGTGATAAGTGCGCTAGGAGATCGTTCTCAATGGTGACATGAGTGCAGCCGAACTGTTCTGCCAGGTCGCGAGTGGCTTGGCGTGGATCCGACTCAATGGCTTCCTTCAATGCGTCGTTGTCGATGATTTGAGGTCGACTCCCGTGTTTTTGGTCTTCCAAGCTTTCGTCGCCGTCTCGGAAGCGCTGGAACTCTTAAACTTTTAAACTCTCGGCGCTGGAATTCTTAAACTCTCGGCTCTGGTTCCCGGAATTCCCAGACAAACCGCTTTTTTTTAAAAAACTACATACGAACGCAACTACTTTTTTACACTCAAACTTCAAATGGATTTAAATCAAAAATTTGAACCCACTACACACAAACGATCTAGATATTTGAAATTAGTGAAAAATTTTCTACAAAATAGACTACTTCGAAATTCAATGCAGAATGAACAACGATACCTAGTTAGCTTTGTCTGACTGTAGCTCTGATCTTGGTTTGGTTCAACTTATAGACTTTAGGACCCATTTGGAACATCACTCCATAGTTAGCTTTGTCTGACTGTAGCTCTGATCTTGGTTTGGTTCAACTTATAGACTTTAGGACCCATTTGGAACATCACTGGACATCTTTATCCTGTTTTTAAAGTTTAAAAAGTCTTTTGATATTACTAACTTTCACAATATACCCATTTAGTCACTACTACCGAAACAAAGACTACAAAAAGCTGTGTCCATTCGAGGACAAATGCAGAGCTGAATTCACATGTGCAATGAGATCCGCTCGATCGTATGATGACAAGAATTTCTGCCCATCGAATACGAAATAGAGTTTTTAAGAAATTCTAGATAAAGTTTAACTTTTTTCACAAGTTTTTGAGAATTGTCTTACAATTAGAAATTGTCATTTGAACCAACAATTGCATTCTCTTTTTGAATATCCAATTTCTGGTATTTATTGTGAAAAAAATTTACAATTTGTTCTATGTCAATTCAGATTAGAAAACCCAAATGAAAATGCAACTTGAAAAAGCAAAATTGTTGTACATTATTCAAGCTTTAAGCCAGTGAAGCTTGACCGTTCGTGTAGCCGTAAACAGAATGCACTAAAGAAAACATCGCCGAGAATCTATTGGGTTGGGGACTATGACTCGGCGCCGAAAATGAAAAAAATGTCTAAAACTTCTATTCGACTTCGTCAAATAATATGCGTTTGATATGAGTAGAATGGTTAACTAATTCTCTACAAAATGACATTTAAAAGAAAATTCAAACAGCGCCTCCGCTCAAGAAAAAGCCATTTTTTCACAAAAACTACAAACTGTGATCTAGAAAAAACCATTGGTGGGATCTTCCTGCAAATTTGGCAACTTAAGTAATTGAATGTGCTCTATCTTTTTTATATAAACACCAAAGAAGGTTTATGTGAAAGAAACTGTTCAAATGATGAGTCGGACTCTTTGCCATTTTGACTAGCTGTGTTTGGGAGTCCATAAACTCCACGAAAGAAAAGCTTTGTGGAATCTCTCAAAAGTCATTTTGTAGAGAAATAGTGGATCCTTTTGATGAAACCAAAGGTATATTTAAAGAAGGCTTTATGTGTGCAAAAAGTCCCTTTAAAGTTTGGCGCCGAGTCATAGTCCCCAACCCAATAATTCGCTCGGAAATCGAGTTCTCATCGACTCTTTCAACATCAAATTGCATTTACTAAAACATTTGAAATCTTTTTAAGAACTTCTCAAATTTTGTTTAGAATACTGTAATGAAACTGAACTTTTCCTTTGCCAAGTTCATTTTTTCATTCTTTACCGCGTAATATTAGGGTGGTGCAAAAGAAACTGCCGATGGGTATCAGCTCTCATTTGTCAGAAACGAGCGATGCTAACGGCATTATTTTTTTTATGTTTTTTCGCATATTTGTTTGCTATTCATTTTGACATTTGAATTTTTTGGTTCTTGTTTATTTTATTTTAAAATGCTTATATTTTTTCATTTAGATCATGGTCGAGCAAAAGTTTGAGCTACGAGCAGCATTACTGTTTAACTTCAAAATTGGAAAGTCTGCTGCCGAATCGCATCGTTCTCTTCGTGCTGCTTTCGGAGATGGCAGTTTGTCTCTTAGGCAGTGTCAGACTTGGTTTCAACGATTCTGAGAGGGAGACGAGACTTTGGAAGATTACGAGCACGGTTCGAGGCCAGAAGTCGTGAACGAAGCCAAACTGAGGGACGTTATTCATGCCGATCCATGCCGATCTACTCGAGATCTTGCGAAAATATTCCATTGTGATCATGTCACCATCGAACGCCATCTTTTTTTGAATTTACCGTCAAATCGGCAGTTTCTTTTGCACCACCCTAATAGTTGCCAATGGCTATTCAGAGTGAACACCAAATCCGGGCATGTACATTCATCACAGAAATTTGTAACCTAAATTGAAACAAAATAGATTTGAAGAAAATTTGGCAAAAAGGGTGTGTGAATTTAAGATATTACGAAAGCTTATTTTTGAAAGCTTTTCTGGCAAATAGATCCCGGTGGTTCCGGTCTTAAGAATACCGTATTCTCTGCGAACTACTATTTTTTCAAGCCCCTTCCTGGACCGCAATACTATTAGAGAGAGTGCACTACCATTAGAGAGAATACGGTCAGAGCATTCGAGCTGGCCACATCTGAAACCGTTTTCACAAGAATTCTTTTCAAATTACCATAGCTCCATTTATGGTCACTTTATCGAGGGAAAACGCTTAATAATACCGTAAATAGTGTAATTGGACCCCACCAAGTGGGGTAGTATTAGAGGGGCGCAACTTTTTCCCATCGAAACGAGCAGTGAGTATCAGGAGGGAAAAAATAATGCCCCACTCCTCTTTTATTGGTTAAAATCAATAAAAACTAAAGAAAAAGTTTGCTTTTGAAAAAATTATTTGAATGTATCCTGATTTGGTAACTTGAAAAGTGGTGTAAAATAGTGACCCACCCTCTAATAGTGACCCACCCTAGAGGGGGAGGGAAAAAATAGTACCCCATGGGGTCCAATTACAGTATTTACCGTAGCTTTCTTTCGCGACGTACTTGTAAATATCAGAAATTTAACATTTTTGTTATGTTTCGTTTCTGATCATCTTTGATCAAATCACTTTTTTCGATTATTCTGTACCAACCACATAATATGTTTCCGCAAATCGTCATCTCCTTTTTTTTTTAGCCTCCCCATCGTTCTCCAAGAAGAAAGCGAAAACCTTTTTTCAATTTTGACTCTAAATTAGATTTATTTTTTTAAAATTTATCATCTTTTACCTAATTAAGCGAAGATTGAGGCCATAGTGCATCGGACATCCATACACCAATCTCTCTGAAACATCCATACACCAATCTCTCTGAACCATCCATACACCAATCTCTCTGAACCATCCATACACCAATCTCTCTGAACCATCCATACACCAATCTCTCTGAACCATCCATACACCAATCTCTCTGAACCATCCATACACCAATCTCTCTGAACCATCCATACACCAACTCTCTGAACCATCCATACACCAATCTCTCTGAACCATCCATACACCAATCTCTCGAACCATCCATACACCAATCTCTGAACCATCCATACACCAATCTCTCTGAACCATCCATACACCAACTCTCTGAACCATCCATACACCAATCTCTCTGAACCATCCATACCCAATCCCTGAACCATCCATACACCAATCTCTCTGAACCATCCATACACCAATCTCTCTGAACCATCCATACACCAATCTCTCTGAACCATCCATACACCAATCTCTCTGAACCATCCATACACCAATCTCTCTGAACCATCCATACACCAATCTCTCTGAACCATCCATACACCAATCTCTCTGAACCATCCATACACCAATCTCTCTGAACCATCCATACACCAATCTCTCTGAACCATCCATACACCAATCTCTCTGAACCATCCATACACCAATCCCTCTGAACCATCCATACACCAATCTCTCTGAACCATCCATACACCACTCTCTGAACCATCCATACACCAATCTCTCTGAACCATCCATACACCAATCCCTCTGAACCATCCATACACCAACTCTCTGAACCATCCATACACCAATCTCTCTGAACCATCCATACACCAATCTCTCTGAACCATCCATACACCAATCTCTCGAACCATCCATACACCAATCTCTCTGAACCATCCATACACCAATCCCTCTGAACCATCCATACACCAATCTCTCTGAACCACCATACACCAATCTCTGAACCCCCATACACCAATCTCTCTGAACCATCCATACACCAATCTCTCTGAACCATCCATACACCAATCTCTCTGAACCATCCATACACCAATCTCTCTGAACCATCCATACACCAATCTCTCTGAACCATCCATACACCAATCTCTCTGAACCATCCATACACCAATCTCTCTGAACCATCCATACACCAATCTCTCTGAACCATCCATACACCAATCTCTCTGAACCATCCATACACCAATCTCTCGAACCATCCATACACCAATCTCTCTGAACCATCCATACACCAATCTCTCTGAACCATCCATACACCAATCCCTGGCCCCTCTCTGAACCATCCATACACCAATCTCTCTGAACCATCCATACACCAATCTCTCTGAACCATCCATACACCAATCTCTCTGAACCATCCATACACCAATCCTCTGAACCATCCATACACCAATCTCTCTGAACCATCCATACACCAATCTCTCTGAACCATCCATACACCTCTCTCTGAACCATCCATACACCAATCTCTCTGAACCATCCATACACCAATCTCTCTGAACCATCCATACCCAACTCTCTGAACCATCCATACACCAATCTCTCTGAACCATCCATACACCAATCCTCTGAACCATCCATACACCAATCTCTCTGAACCATCCATACACCAATCTCTCTGAACCATCCATACACCAATCTCTCTGAACCATCCATACACCAATCTCTCTGCCTCCATCACCAACTCTCTGAACCATCCATACACCAATCTCTCTGAACCATCCATACACCAATCTCTCTGAACCATCCATACACCAATCTCTCTGAACCATCCATACACCAATCTCTCTGAACCATCCATACACCAATCTCTCTGAACCATCCATACACCAATCTCTCTGAACCATCCATACACCAATCTCTCTGAACCATCCATACACCAATCTCTCTAAACCATCGCTGTCAACTGTATTCTGAGTTAAATTTTGTAAAAGTAAGCTTAGCAAAAGAATGAATCGGTGAACAAAGCATTTCCTGATGCGTGCCAGAGCTGAAATTGGTTTTTTTTGGTTTACAAATAGCAATGGTGGAATTATTAGGTACTTGCAAAAGAAACAGCGGATTATAACCAACATTCGACCCAAAAATCAATAAGAAAATCAATGAGAACGACTACATAGATTTGTCCGTATGTGGAGGTGAGTAGAGTGATTCCTCTCTAATTCATTTTCTAGAAAGTGCTTATTTTAGAAAACTACAAAATATGAAGCTAGGTGGAAGATTATTGTAATAGAATGCTCTTTTCCTTTTACCAGTAAAAGGTCTGTGTACTAGCCAAGCGTTCTCGGTGCGACGGCGTAATCACTCGCTTTCTGCCACACGCCCTGCCCCGATACCCTTCCGTCTCTGTCATTCTACTGCTTGCAAATTTGGCCCCGCTTTTTCAAGGGGACTTCCAAAAATTCGTTGTTACTCATAATTGTTCGTCCGCACGGAAATCTTTAGTAAAAGGCGAAAGATTTTCTCGGTCAAATGCAGACGAACCAGAGATGGAAAAAAGGGAGAAAGGAAGGGGTATAAGGAAAAGGAGTCTGCCAGAAAGAGAGCGATTAGAACGCGCGCAAAGAACGCTCAAAGGACCACTTAACAAGTTTATTATCAACATTTTCACAGTTACGTTTTTTATTATAAAGAGCGTTCTAGTTTTCGCGCATTCGGGAAGCATTAGCAACAGTGGAAGGTCATTAGAGTGGCACTAAATTTCTTTGAAAGTTGCACTTGGCTAGAATTCTAAACTAGGTCGATATTTCGAATTGCTTATTTTGAGATTTCCTCTGAAATTTTGGCCACATAATGTGCAGTAAACAAATAGTAAAACGAATAAAAACAGACAATGCAAGGTTGTCAAGGAATTGATTTCCTCTCAACTCGGGAATGAGAACAATGCATTGCCTGGGGTAACACTAATGCACTAATATCAAAAGACTCTTTGCTGTTCGATTTGTTCTGGGTGCGACGGCGTAATCACTCACTTTCTGGCACACGCCCTTCCCCTATACCCTTCCCTTTCCTCCCTCAAATCAGCTTTGCGCAGAGGCGATAACGTGACCAATGAGGCCTAGCCGAGGTGCGTTTATTGCTGGTTGAAAACTGATACCAATTACCCGTCGCTTTCTGCCCTGAAATATGGGTGTTAGCGCAATTTTTGGAAGGCCCTAGGGGCCAAAAAGTCTTTTGTTTCAGTGATTTACTGGAATCTTGCGACGCTTCTCGACTTTCTGATCCAATTACATAATGTCTAAACATTTTGTCTACAATGAAATGTCAATTGTCAATTGTCAAATGCATTATTCTCATTTGTGAGCGTCTCTTTCCGGCCACCATTTGACACAAACGACTCTTCTTGGTTCTATGCCGATGGAGCTTGATTCTGAAAATTACCGAGAAATGACTTATTTAGATATTAGCCTTGAAGCTATGTTTGCCAGAACTGAAAAAGAAAAATGCCAAACACCTTTTTTTGACGGTTTCATTCAAACTTGTGATGGTTGAATGGCTAGAGTTGAAAGTTTTGCCTGTAAAATCTTTTCCATTACTTTACTTCTAAATCCTAACAAAATCCGATAACTACTTCTTATTTTGTTATTGAAATTTTGTCATTATCATTGCATTGTTCTAATTTTATTTTGTCATTGTAAGCGCATCGATTTTGATTTCGAAACCTGTCATGTTTAGGCATTCATCTATCCACCCGAAGCCGGTCTTCCATTAGGCGGACGAGACTCGGTTCCATACATAATGGTCGCGATTCACTACAATAATGAAAAACGCGTGTCCAGTGTGGTTGATAGTTCCGGCTTCAAGTTGAACGTGACGCCGAATTTGAGGTAAATCGTTGGGAGAGGATTTGATCAAAATCAAAGTAGACTTCGGAAAACAAAACTTAACCAAAACCAAAACTACCAAAACCAAAACCATAACAAAACCAAAACCAAACCAAAACCAAAACCAAAACAAACCAAAACTCGCCAATATCTCGCGACTGGGAGGAGCTAGCGAAAATCTGTTTGCAGATTTGAAATCAGCATCCAAAAATCTATCCCATAGGCTATTTTTTGTTTCGAAATTTCGAGGTCATGTTTTGGTCCTTTTTTCGGCTGCGAGATTTGTGGAGTGAGAAAAAGTGAAAGGCAAATTTGCATTTTACAATCTTAAATTTACATGTTAATTTATATGCAAATTGAGTTTTGGTTTGTTTTGGTGTTTTGGTTTTGATCTGTTTTGGTTTTGTTTGCCGAAGTCTATTATAAAGATTGATGTTATAAAGATCGATGTTATAAAGATATAAAGAGTTATAAAGATCTGGATGCTAGAAGACCGAAAAGAAATCTGAATTTAGACATTTTTTTAAGTTAGTGTTTTCCATTCACAAAATTTTCTTTTCTATTAAAGATACTCATTTATTTCTACGTATCTTATCTGTCAGCGATACGATTTTTATACAGCTGTTTATACGGTTGTTCTTTCTTCAGTTTTCAATTCAATATGTCGGCTTTTCAAAAGCTCAGCTTTACCTTTTGTTAAAAAAATGAAAAGTGAAACTAAACTAAAACGTAATGCTTTTGTTCAGTCAAAAAACGAAATCAAACACGGAAATTTCTATATCGGATACGTTTTCATATTTTGGATTCAATTGAAAATTGTCCTAGTTTTGCTAAAGCTCTGAGAAATTCTGAATTTGTTCCTTTTGACGATCCATTTAGATATCTATCAGAGATAGATATCTAAATGATATATGCTGAAAGATATATGCTCAAAGAACGCTCTTGAAGCAATGAGCTTGAAGCTATGTTTGCCAGAACTGGAATCAAGAAGAATGCCAAACACCTTTTTTTTGGACCTTTCAATCAAAGCTTGTGATAGTTAAATGGCTAGAGTTGAAAGTTTTACCTGTAAAACATTTTCCTTAACTTTATTTCCAAATCCTTACAAAATCCGATAACTAGTTCTTATTTTGTTATTGGAATTTTGTCATTATCATTGCATTGTTCTTCTTTTATTTTGTCATTGCCTTGTAAAGCACATCGACGACCACGAGAAGAGCTAGAGAAGACCGAATTTAAACATTTTGTTAGGTTGGTGATTTCCATTCGCACAATTTTCTTATCTATTAACGATACTCATTTATTTGCACGTATCTTATCTATCAGAGATACGATTTTTTAGTAAACTGTTTATACAATTGTTCTTTCTTCAGTTTTCAATTCAATATGTCGGCTTTTCAAAAAGCCCAGCTTTACCTTTTGTTCAAAAAATGAAAAGTGAAACTAAACTAAAACGTAATGCTTTTGTTCAGTCAAAAAACGAAATCAAACACGGAAATTTCTATATCGGATACGTTTTCATATTTTTGATTCAATTGAAACTTGTCCTAGTTTTGCTAAAGCTCTGAGAAATTCTGAATTTTTTCCTTTCGACGATCCATTTAGATATCTATCAGAGAAAGATACACTACTGAACAATTGTATATATCGGGTTGGGGAGAATGAGTCGGCGCCAAACTTTAAAGGGACTTTTTGCACACATAAAGCCTTCTTTAAACATACGTTTGGTTTCATCAAAAGGATCCACTATTTCTCTACAAAATCACTTTTGAGAGATTCCACAAAGCTTTTCTTTCGTGGAGTTTATGAACTTTCCAAACGCAGCTGGTTAAAATGGCAAAGAGTCCGACTCATCATTTGAATAGTTTCTTTCACATAAACCTTCTTTGGTGTTTATATAAAAAAGATAGAGTACATTCAATTACTTAAGTTGCCAAATTTGCAGGAAGATCCCACCAATGGTTTTTTCTAGATCACAGTTTGTAGTTTTTGTGAAAAAATGGCTTTTTCTTGAGCGGAGGCGCTGTTTGAATTTTCTTTTAAATGTCATTTTGTAGAGAATTCGTTAACCATTCTACTCATATCAAACGCATATTATTTGACGAAGTCGAATACAAGTTTTTGACATTTTTTTCATTTTCGGCGCCGACTCATTCTCCCCAACCCAATATATAGCTTTTTATTCATTTTATTTATTCAAATATCTGTTCTAACAACAATTAGATATTGTTTTAAGCTAATAAACATTGAAAGAAATACACTACTGGACAATGAAATATCATATTTGAAAAAAGATCGTCACTTTTGCGCGTCTGTAACCCCCTTGTCTTTACCGTATCTCTAAATATTAATATTACCATTGTGTAGCCATTGAAAAGAGCTTTCAGAAAATGTATAACACTAATAGTTTAAACTCAAAGACAATGGAGTTACAGACGCGCGAAAGTGACGATCTTTTTTCAAATATCATATTTCATTGTCCAGTACTGTATCTTAGTTACGATAAGCAAACCTACAGGCCTATTAGTGTTATACATTTTCTGAAAGCTCTTTTCAACGGCTACACAATGGTAATATTAATATTTAGAAATACGCTAAAGACAAGGGAGTTACAGACGTGTGAAAGTGACGATCGTTTTTCTAATATGATATTTCATTGTCCAGTACTGTATCTAAATGGTATCTATCTCTGATATCTTAGATATCTAAGTTCACGTAATCAAATCATCTCTTTACAATTGATAAACCCAATTTTGGTATCCCAATTGATTGGACCTGACGTTGATGTGATTAAAATTGTTTTGGAAAAATGTCAGATTCAGCAGTTTTCCATTAGAAAATGTATTCCTTTGTAGTTTTATTGATTCTTGTTCTTTCTTCATTTTTCTTTTACTAATTCGTTTAATCATTTTCTGAATTTCTTAGCTAAATACAGTTAACGATGCGCAAAATGACGATGCCAAGAATGTTCACTATCCAGCTTGATGATGTAAAAGAAGAAGAAGAAGAAGTGATGGAAGAAACATGCTGTACTAGAGTGAGCGTAACAATAACAACAATAACAATAATCTGATTGGCCAATTTTCCACTCAAATTTCAGTCTCGCAAAGTCAATCAAAAATGGTGTTGCTGTTTGGTGCTCGGTTTTTGCGGAATTTTGGGGATTTCTCTTCTTTTGCTCTCATTGTTTCTTCCAATTTCATTGTGGATTGATACAAGACAGTAATTACAGGTCAGTAAATGTCATAAAAGTTGAGAAGTCGTCACTTGTAGCTATTTGAAAATGCAAAAAGTTGTAAAGATCTGGATTAGAATCTCCTAAATGTGCGCTGTGAGCTTTTCAGGCTTTTCTTGAGCTCAGTTGATTCGAATCTAAAGTTGTATCATTGACCAATTGAGTAGTTGATAAGTTCGACAATTTCACTAGCCTCAAAATTTGGACCTGGGTAAATTTATCGTTTTGATCACTTTTGAATCTATCCGGATCAAGTCCTGGAAACAAGCGTATAAGAATTTCTTCCCCAAACTTCCATTCAGCACTGAAAGCTTTGATATTAGTGAGTGCAAATTTTCACAAAGAATTCTTTGATCCATAAAATTTTATCTCGAAACGCATCCGCTCAGCAATTCAAAGCCTTTCCTTTTCCTCCCATTTTTACGGCTTCGGTAGCATTAATTTTTATCACTTTGCTAGCTTTTGATAGCTTTGAGCTCATCTCACTTCATTTCACTTTTTAAGCTACTAGACTATTTTTCCTTTGTCTTCATAAATCATGTTTAAAAATACTCTCTTTTTTTGTGCTTTAATTGGTGTTTCTTTGTCTATTCATTGTTACACTGATACACGTACGGGAAAGGGAAATTCTCATACGCTAGAGGTGAAAATCTAATTAGTTAGCTATTTTGATTGTTACAAATTTAGAAAGACACAGACAAGTGTGGTAGCGATTGCAATTTCTGTATAAAATCTGTTGGCAAGGTAAAGAAAACAATGAAAAAAACTTGGTTTCTTTTTGTTTTCATACATATTAATTTTCATTTAGATTGGCAAAGCGGAAGCAATTCGTTGGGGTTGTGGGTGTGAGGGTGATTCGACCAGTGCTTTTGTTTGTTATGTTTGTTTTTCAAAGATTTGCAAATGAGCTATAAGTTACTGTATATGCAAATCCATCTCTACAGTTTACTCATATAAATTTCTGATGGTAAAAGCGTGTTCTTCATTCTCAAAATAATGTATAAATTTAGAAAGCAGAGGACTAGAGGCAATGTATAAATCTAAAGGGTAAACTAGAGGACTTTCTACAGGGTGCGTCATAATTATTGCAACAAGATACTCAAGGCATTGCACACCAAGAAGTTTCACTGGAAGAAGATTTTTAAACAGAAATAGCTTTATTTAACAGTAACAAATAAGGAAACAAGAGATCATTCGATATGACCGCCTTTTGCCTTGATAACAGCCCTTAATCGGTTCGGATATGCCTCCACTGCGGCCCGAATGTCATCTTGAGGAGTCGCCTTCCATCCTTTGGTCAAAGACAAAGGTCAAAGACTTCTTCAAGGTCAAAGAGCAGACATTAGCCTCTAAGATTGCCCAAATGGAAAAGTCCATCACATTGAGATCCGGTGAGTTTGGAGGCCGTTCATCCTTGGTGATCACTGAGGGAAAGTTGGCCACACACCAGTCCTGAACCGTCTTCTTCGTGTGAGCGGGAGGCAATTAGGCAAGAATAAAGAAGATAGAACGCAACACAACAAAAAAGGGGGCAAAAACAAATAAGAAAGCTGTTTGGAAAACGGTCTTTGAACTCTTGTTGCAATAATTATGACGCACCCTGTATACCTGAATCCTTTCTGATAATAGGATATGGATAGTTTAAATAGTTTAAATAGTTGATCATAGTTTAAAATCTTAAAGTAAACTCTATTTTTTAGAAGTTGCGAATATAATATAATTTAATCCTTTCAGAAAAAGGGCAAAGATACGGTGCAAATCCAAGATTCACAAACGGGGAAAGATGTGAAATGGAAAAAGTATTGTTGTGAGGGGGATTTATGCAATTCCGTCAAAGAAACGAAACTTTTCTTTGCTCTATTTCTAATTATTACCTCAATTTTGAGAGTTTTCTAAAGAAAAAGTGGCTTTTTGGTGTCTGTCTTACAAAAGATTTGATTTTTTCATAACTTAGTTTCCATTTTTATAGTTTTATGATGTAAATTGAAATAAATCTTTCATGATAAGTGTGCTTGATTTTCCCAAAATAATGCACAAATTTCATTTCAGTGCATCTAAAATTTTGATAAGAAAATTCCCGAAAATAAATTAATTTTAGCATCTAAACAAAAAAGATAAGGTCTAAAATGGTTTTCATAAACTTCTTTTCATAAAAATGAAATTCAAGGTTTATTTTGTTTTTCAAAAAGCATTTAGAACTTGTTTCAAACTTTCAGAATCACTTATAGACTCCAATCTATAGTTCTCGATTTATAGTGCTTCAAAGTTGGGGAATAAAACCGGAACTTCTTCAGTACTGTATTTTCGAGAACTCTTTCAATTGTCACCTGTAATAGCTAGTTAAGAGTCAGTCTTAATAACCAAGGCCCAAGTATAATGTGGTAGCTCCTGGGAGCGTTCTTTGTTCCGACCCGTAATCGCTCTCTTTCTGGCATACTCCTTTTCCTTATACCCGTTCCTTTCCTCCCTTTTCTATCTCTGGTTCGTGTGCATTTGACCGAGAAAATCTTTCGCCTTTTACTAAAGATTTCCGTGCAGACGAGCAATTATGAGTATTAACGAATTTTTGGAAGTCCCCTTGAAAAAGCGGGACAAAAGCGGAAATTGAAAATTGTAGTAAAATTGAAAGCTTTCACCAGGTTTATTACGGTAAAAATAACAATTCATCAAGAATTATTATCCCTTCTCAAATGACAATCCTCGCAACATTTTGCACATTCCGTCTAAAGTCTATTTTTTTGTGTTAGAAATTTGTTTACTTACACAACATTTGCCAATGACGTAGAGACCATAAAGGACGAAGAAAAGAAAAGTGAGACTGAAGAGGACGAGTAAAATGGCGACTAAAATACCGTGGTTATTCTAATACAGTCTTTTTTCAAGTTTAGGTCTAAATCTTTAAGGAAATTTCTTCAAAAATTTCTTTTATTTTTTGATTAGATTTAACCTGGTATTGTTATCCATAAAGAAATTGGGAGTAATGGTGAAATTAAAAGAAGAGAAATCCCAAGAAAAGCGCACAAAATGGGACCCAAACAACACCACCACGTTTTCCAGAGTTTGTGCAACTGAAAGTCGAGATTTTAATCATATAAAGATATTCCATATCGGTGCTAAGTTTACATTTTAACTTTAAAAGGTATATAGTTGTGTCCGGTTGTGTCCTATTTAGATTTCCGTCCGATTTAGATTACAGTCTATATCGGACGTCCGATTTAGATTCAATCTAAATCTTATATAGATTGAACAATAATATAAACATGCTTAATATATGTTCTTAAGCGTTTTCTGTAGTTTTCTGCATTTTTCAAAGGTCTTTTATTGATTACAGTCTATATTGGACGTCCTATATAGACTGTAATCTAAATCGGACGTCCGCGATAAGTTCAATCTAAATCGGACACAACATATAGATGAGGTAAATGGGAAAATAACGTACTTTGATGCAAAATGTCTCTTCAATAACTTCTTCTTTTTCATCATCAAGCTCGATTGTAATCATCCTTTCTGGCGGAGATTTTTTCATTCTTAAATTCTTTTTCATAAACAAAATCACTTAAAAATGAAGAAAAGCAATTAACTTAAAAAATTAAGTCAAAATTGTTTTAAATAAATCAAAATAAACCATAAACTAATGAAAAGAATGATTTTTGAAAACTTTTTCTTCATTACAACAAAAAGTTAAGGTTTTTTTTGTTCTTAAACTTTTCAAAAGAATTGAGCACGAAAAGAGGAACAAATGCTCACAAAAAAAAGTGTTCTTTCTTAAGTGATTCTTTTTGAAACACCTTTGTTCACTTGATCCCCTCTTTGTGAAAGTTGGACCTTGTCGTAAAATTCATTCTTATCGTGTCAAAACCAACAAGAAATTTGAAATTCGATTTACTCAAAAGACAACAAACACAATTTATAAAACAGTAGTACAGTAATTATTATATCAGCATTCGTTTACTTCTGACAATTGATGTCTTTATGAAATAGTAGCAGCATTAGTGGCTCGAATTATTGTTGTTTACTTCTGTTTTTCTTCAACATATCAGATTCGATAATTTTGAGAGAAAAGTGATGTAAAACTCGATGAAACTCTTTCACTGTAACATTCGAAATGAGATTTCCATATTCCAGAAAAGCGATTCGCTGTCTTTCTTGATGGATTCTTTGAGCTGTCCTCGTCGACAAGCCATTTATCTTCTAGCAATTTAAAACTTTGTTTTTAACTTTATTGTCAATGTCCTTCTGGTGAAGGAATTGCAAAGGGCCATGGATTTGTTCATTTGAAAATAAATGCTTTTCTATTAAAGGGGTATTCCGGCCCCAAAAGTGATTTCCTAGAACCACCACTATTTGTATACCAATGGACGCGTTTCAGTCTCCTCTACAAGGATTGTCTAAATAAGAACCTTGAAAACACTAAAAATCCCGGAAAAACTGTCAAAAAGTGCATTTGGAAGTCTAAAATGCAATGTGCACCTTTATATACCAGAATTAATTCTACCGTAGTTCTCGCCTAAACTACGGTAAAAATTTCTCACCCTTTAAGAACCAGCAAAAGACCGTTAAAGATATTCAGCTAAGCAACTGGAAGTTAATTAACGCTTTTGTTTTGGGAGTTGAAGGAATTTTTCTTTCTTTTCAAATCTTTGTGACCTTTTATTAAGTTTCCCCTTCTTTACATCTTTTTTCTTTTAATACTCTTTAACATTGTTTCTTTCTCTAAAACAAGGAAATAAACTTGCTTTTTGTTTTACAAAATCAATACGAGCTTGTTTTTTATTCTCTTCGATAGTCTTTACGATGTTAAAGAAGTTGTTGATGTCGATGTTGATGTTCTCAGGCAAAATCTGCATTGATGATCTTATAAAAGGAATTGACTACGGGAAATTGTTCATTGTTCTGCAAAATGAAGCTTGACATTTGCCTGGCAGTAAATAGGTACTACTGTATTAGAGTGTCATCTTTCTTTTGCGCATTAAAAGGTCTGTTCTCTTTGTGCTCTCTGTGCTCCGAGATGCTCTCTGTGGGGCGGCGTAACCACTCGCTTGCTGGCACACAACCTTTCCTGATATCGCCACCATTCCTTTCTCTAATTAGCTTTGCGCAGAGGCGATAACGTGACCAATGAGGCCTAGCCGAGGTGCGTTTATTGCTGGTTGAAAACTGATACCAATTACCCGTCGCTTTCTGCCCTGAAATATGGGTGTTGGCGCAATTTTTGGAAGGCCCTAGGGGCCAAAAAGTGCTTTTATTTCAGAGTTTTGTGGGAATCTTTGTGTGAGTTTTCTGGACTTTCTGATCCAATTATACATTTTGTCTACAATGAATGGTGAATTGAAGACACAAATTTATTAGCTCAAGGCTGTGAAATGGACAGAATTGGTGATTTGAGACAGACACATGAATAACTTATTGTGAGATAAAAAAAGTTTTAAAATTAATATTTTCTGATTTTGTGAATCTACGATCGATCGTGCGCTATAACACAAGTTCAGAAAATTCACACAAATCTCTTACATAAAAGCACCCAATAGGTAACGGTCGAACTTTGGATAGCATCAGCATCCTTGCAAATTTTGTCCCGCTTTTGCAAGGGGACTTCCAAAAATTGGCATATACTCATAATTGTTCGTCTGCACGGAAATCTTTAGTAAAAGGCGAAAGATTTTCTCGGTCAAATGCAGACGAACCAGAGACAGGGAGGGGAGGAAAGGAAGGGGTATAAGGAAAAGGAGTATGCCAGAAAGAGAGCGATTACGGGTCGGAACAAAGAACGCTCCCAGGAGCTACCACATTATACTTGGGCCTTGGTTAATAAGACTGACTCTTAACTAGCTATTACAGGTGACAATCGAGACTAGCATCGATTACGACAGTTCTCGAAAATACAGTACCGAACTAAAATATATCAAGTTCCGGTTTTATTCCCCAACTTTGAAGCACTATAAATCGAGAACTATAGATTGGAGTCTATAAGTGATTCTGAAAGTTTGAAACAAGTTCTGAATGCTTTTTGAAAAACAAAATAAACCTTGAATTTCATTTTTATGAAAAGAAGTTTATTGGAAAACCATTTTAGACCTTATCTTTTTTGTTTAGATGCAAAAATTAATTTATTTTTGGGAATTTTCTTGTCAAAATTTTAGATGCACTGAAATGAAATTTGTGCTTTATTTTGGGGAAATCAAGCACGCTTTTCATAAAAGATTTATTACAATTTACATCATTAAACTATAAAAATGGAAACTAAGTTATGAAAAAATCAAATCTTTTGTAAGACAGACACTAAAAAGTCGCTTTTTCTTTAGAAAACTCTCAAAATTGAGGCAATAATTAGAAACAGAGCAAAGAAAAGCTTCGTTTCTTTGACGGAGTTGCACAAATTCCCCTCACAACAATACCTTGTCCATTTCACATCTTTCCCCGTTTGTGGATCTCGGACTTTCACCGTATCCTTGCCCGCGCTCTGAAAGGATTCAATTATACAGGGTGACCGCAACAACTACAACTGTTTTTGTGGTTTTTGTGTATTTTTCTTAATTTATAGTATGATTATTAAAATTCAATACATTAGTATGATTGTTTTCAGGAATGGTGAAAGCGTCTCCACATCGACAATCGATCCTTGAACCTTCCCGGATTTCATCTCGTTTTCTGAGTGGCCACCCAGCTCACCCGATCTTAATCCATTGAATTACTCTGTCTGGAGTGTTCTTGAAGCAGGGTATGTGCAAAACCACATAAAAATATCGAAAGTTTGAAGAAGGCGCTCATCAAAGCATGGGATACCCTCGATGATGCCGGTCAACGCGTTTGCAGGCCTGTCTGAATGCCGATGGAGGCAAATTTTAAATTAATTGTTATTTTGTTACTGTTATATGTTGAAGAAAGATATTTAAGTTAACTTTTCGAGATGGATTGCATATTTGGTTAAAAGCTGGGCCTTTTCTGTGTTGCGGTAATTCTTGGCCACCCAGTATTATAGGAAATCAATGTCCAGGAGTTATCTCAACTTCCAGAAAATCGAGTTTACTTTTTATCAACTCTTATCAACTATTTAAACCCTTTAAACTATCCATATCCCATTATCAGAAAGGATTCAGGTATAGAAAGTCCTCTAGTTTACCCTTTAGATTAATAAATTGCCTCTAGTCCTCTGCTTTCTAAATTTATACATTATTTGGAGAATGAAGAACACGCTTACGATCAGAAATTTATATGAGTAAACTGTAGAGATGGATTTGCATATACAGTAACTTATAGCTCATTTGCAAATCTTTGAAAAACATACATTACAAACAAAAGCATTTTTCGGATCATCATCACATCCACAATCCCATCTAATTGCTGCCGCTGTGCCGACCTAAATAAAAAATAATATGTATGAAAACAAAAAGAAACCAAGTTTTTTTGATTGTTTTCTTTACCTTGCCAACAGATTTTATACACAAATTGCAATCGTCACCACACTCGGTTGTGTCTTTCTAAATTTGTAACAATCAAAATCGCTAACTAATTAAATTTTCACCTCTAGCGTATGAGAATTTCCCTTTCCCAGACGTTCATCATAGTAACATTGAATAGACAAAGAAACACCAATTAAAGCGCAAAAAATGAGAGTATTTTTAAACATTATTTATGAAGACAAAGGAAAAATAGTCTAGTAGCTTAAAAAGTGAAATGAAGTGAGATGAGCTCAAAGCTATCAAAAGCTATCAAAGTCATAAAAATTAATGCTACCAAAGCCATAAAAATGGGAGGAAAAGGAAAGGCTTTAAAATGCTGAGCGGATGCGTTTCCAGATAAAATTTTATGGATCAAAGAATTCTTTGTGAAAATTTGCACTCAAAGTTTGCACTCAAATAATCAAAGCTTTCAGTGTGAATGGAAGTTTGGGCCAAAAAAATTCTCATACGCTTGTTTCCAGGATTTGATCCGGATAGATTCAAAAGTGATCAAAACGATAAATTTGCCCAAGCCCAAATTTTGAGTCTAGTGAAATTGTCGAACTAATCAACTACTCAATTTGTCAATGATCAACTTTAGATTCGAATCAACTGAGCTCAAGAAAAGTCGGAAAAGCTCACAGCGCACGTTTAGGAGATTCTAATCCAGATCTTTACAACTTTTTGCATTTTCAAATAGCTACAAGTGAAGACTTTTGAACTTTTATTACATTTACTGACCTGTAATTACTGTCTTGTATCAATCCACAATGAAATTGGAAGAAACAATGAGAGCAATAGAAGAGAAATCCCCAAAATTCCGCACAAACCGAGCACCAAACAGCAACACCATTTTTGATTGAGTTTGCGAGACTGAAATTTGATTTGAAAATTGGCCAATCAGATTATTGTTATTGTCATTGTTACACTCACTCTAGTACAGCATGTTTCTTCCATCACTTCTTTTTCTTCTTTTATATCATCAAGCTGGATCTTGCTTTTGCGCATTAAAAGGTCTGTTCTCTTTGTGTAGCCAGATGCTCTCTGTGCGGCGGCGTAACCACTGTCAGCGCAATTTTTGAATGGCCCTAGGGGCCAAAGATTGCTTTTATTTTAGGGATTTGGTCGAATCTTCGAGTGAGTTTTCTGGAATTGTTTGATAGCAAGGGATCGACCACAAAACCAGTAAATATAAATTTTAAAACCGTTTTTATCTCCCAATAAGTTATTCATTTTTCTGTGTCAAATCACGAATTCCGTCCATTCCACAGCCTTGAGCTAATAAATTTGTGTCTTGAATTCACATTTCATTGTAGACAAAATGTATAATTGGATCAGAGTGATCAGAAAACTCACTCAAAAATTTGGCCAAATCTCTAAAATAAAAGCACTTTTTTGGCCCCTAGGGCCTTCCAAAAATTGCGCTGACACCCATATTTCAGGGCAGAAAGCGACGGGTAATTGGTATCAGTTTTCAACCAGCAATAAACGCACCTCGGCTAAGCCTCATTGGTCACGTTATCGCCTCTGCGCAAAGCTGATTTGAGGGAGGAAATGGAAGGGTATAGGGAAAAGGCGTGTGCCAGAAAGCGAGTGGTTACGCCGCCGCACAGAAAACAAATCGAACAGCAAAGAACCTTTTGATATTAGTGCATTAGTGATGCCCCATTAGTGGCAATACATTCTTCTCTTTCCCGAGTTGTGGAAAATCAATTCTTTGACAACCTTGCATTGTCTGTTTTAATTAGTTTTAACATTTATTTGCTGTACATTATGTGGGCAAAATTTCTGGGGAAATCTCAAAAGAAGAAATTCGAAATTTATTCGATCAATATCGACCTAATTTGGAATCCCTGCGAAGTGCAACTTCAAAAGAAATTTAGTGTCACTCTAATGACCTTCCACTGTCGTTAAAGCTTTTCGAATGTGCGAAAACTAGAACGCTCTTTATAATAAAAAAACGTAATTGTGGAAATGTTGATAAGAAATGAATGCGTTTTTGTTTAGATGAAGAACAAGTTGACAGTTCATCTGCAATCGTCTACTGTGTTCTTGGATAATGTTTTTGCTTCACGATACAAAGCGGCTATTAAGGTGTCTGGAATGAAAATACCCTCAACTTCGATTGCAATTTTTCCGGTGTAGCGAACAGTTTCGCGTCTGATTTTTGTTTTGTTTTAAAGTTATATACCTTTTCTAATTCTATATTTTTATAAAAATTTACTCCCTTATAATTTTGACTTTTTTAGAATGGAAGATCAGAAGTACCGAATTCGGGTGTGCTTGCTCTACGACTTCTAACAAGGAAAAAGTGTCCGGTAGAGCCATAGCTCAATCTTGAAAATTTTTGGAGAAGCTGCTTATTTAGAGGAAGCTTGTAAAAAATGGTTTCAACGATTTAGCGAAGGAGACGAAACTCTACAGGATCGAGTACGTGGTCACCCGCCTCCAGCGCTCAACGATGACGATCTTCGAGAAGCCATAAAAGATGGTCCAACCTTGTCGACTCGGGAGCTTGCAACGATGGTTGCTGTAGGCCACACAATCATTGGAGATCATTTACATCGTTTTGGGTAAAGCGAATCTCGTCGGAAAATGGGCATCCCATCAACTTAGTGACGCTAATAAAGCTACTCGAGTGACTATGGCCGGTAATCTTCTTCGTCAATCAAAAAATCCAGGTTTTTGGGACACGATTGTGATGGCCGATGAAAAATCGATTTACTACGATAACCCATCGCAAAAGCGGCAGTGATATAGTCCAGGAGAACAGCCAAAAACGACGCTACAACGTGATCCGGATGGAAGAAAGGCTATGTTATCTGTTTGATGGAATTCCCGTGGTCTTATACACTTTGAGGGTCTACCTTCCCTTCCAAAAGTCACCTCAGATCTTATATGTGCTAGGACGAGTAGACCAGGCTCTCAAGAATCAAGGTGTGAACACATCGACTGTGAGATATCTGCAAGATTACGCGCGCCCACACACAGCAAAGAAGACACAGGTTGGGAATGTTTCCCAGCACTTCTTGGCCGATAAACACTTCAAGGATCACGACGAAGTCCGAATTTGGGTAGGCCAATACTCGCAGCCGCAGGATTTCTTCAGCAAAGGGATCCGAGATTTGAAAGAAAAATGGAAAAAAGACTATTGCCAACAACGGAGAATATGTTTTGGATTAAAGCGCATTGTTTTCTTTTTGTGGAGATAAATTTTCTTTCATTAAAAGGGTATTTTCATTCCGGACAACCTAATAATTCGCACAAACAAATAATTGCAAAGTGAAAAACGAAAAACAACAACAACGTCAGTTTGGCACAGATTTTACAATATTCCACTGTGCCGAATACATCTCAATCTCTTGTTGTGCACTCGATGAAATTACCGAGAACTCGATCCCTCTTGAAATAAACAATGCTCAAGAAAATCTCGATTCCAAGTTTACAGCCACAAAGCATTCCCAGAAAATACTATCGTTTCTTTTACGATATATTTTACTGTCTCTTGCGATATCCAGTGTACCATTCCCTTTAGTGTTCTTATATTTCCCCGTTCTTGGACCTTTTATTTTTTGTTTAAAAATCTCCTCGAATCTTTCCCGTTTTTCTGCCACGATAATTGTTTTGGAAGTGTTTGTTGAACTTGAAGAACTATTGCCAATCAATTTTCCGGAATTTACTACAGAAAGCATTTGCAAAAAAAATAGCATACCCTTGTTAAGTGCCCCCTTGGAGGGTTCTTTGTGCACGAGCGTAATCGCTCACTTTCTGGCGAAGGGCCTCAGCTTATAGGGAGCCCTTCCTTTTCTTGAACTTGAAGAACTATGCCTTATAATCGACTTTAATTGAAGCATCTTGCACCAAGAGATACTGTAAAATTATCTCTCCAAATTTGGTTCCTTATCTGTCCAAATTTGATGGAAAGGGTGGAAACCGAAGGGAATAGGGAAAGGCCGTGTGCCAGAAAGCGAGCGATTACGTTGCCGCACAGAGAGCACCTAGTGATACAAAGAGAACACCAAGAGAACTTTTAATGCTCAAAAGCAAAATCAGGTTCAAAATCCACTGGTTTTCAGGTGGATTTTACCTTAGAAGGTATAAGTTTTCCCAAAATAATGCACAGATTTCATTTCAGTGCATCTAAAATTTTGACAAGAAAATTCCCAAAGATAAATTAATTTTAGCATCTAAACAAACAAGATAAGGTATAAAAAAGATTTCATAAGCTTTTTTTTTTCATAAAAATCAAATTCAAGTTTATTTTGTTTTTCAAAAAACATTTGGATTTTGTTTCAAGCTTTCAGAATCACCATAATACTTATAGACTCCAATCTATAGTTCTCGATTTATAGTGCTTCAAAGTTGGGGAAAAAACCGGAACTTCATATATTTTTGTTCAGTACTGTATTTTCGAGAACTGTCGTAATCGATGCTAGTCTCGATTGTCACCTGTAATAGCTAGTTAAGAGTCAGTCTTAATAACCAAGGCCCCAGTATAATGTGGTGGGTCCTTGGAGCGTACTTTGTGCCCGCTCGTAATCGCGCTCTTTTTGGCATACTTCCTTTCCTTATACCCTTTCCTTTCCTCCCTTCGCTATCTCTGGTTCGTCTGCATTTGACCGAGAAAATCTTTCGCCTTTTACTAAAGATTTCCGTGCAGACGAACAATTATGAGTATTAACGAATTTTTGGAAGTCCCCTTGAAAAAGCGGGACAAAAATTGCTAAAATGGGAGGTGGTTTCATAAATATTCAGTTGAAATTTCCAAAAATTAGAGAACTTGAAGTTGACTCATTGCAATGCTTTAGTTTCAAATCAAATCCCTCTTAAATTTTTAGTCCCAGCCAACAAGTTTTGTGCCAAATCTCCACTTCCATTAATATTCAAACCTTGAATCCACCAGTTTCAAATCCGAAATAAATAGTATTTGCTGTTCTGCAAAGAAAAGGAACATTGGTTTTCCGATGCCATTTTTCACGTCAGAGATTTCTTATCAACAATCGGAAGTCGAAACGCAAAAGTTTGCTCTTTGTTGGTTGCTCTTTCCACAATAGACCATCAAAATTGGCACCAAAATGTTGCCATTTTCAACAAACAAAGGAGTTTTGAAAAAAATTGATGTTCACTTCTTTTTCATTTCCGATTCTAAACTTGTTTAAAAACACCTAGACCAAGTTTAGCTTTCAAAACAGAGCCATGGTAAGTTTTGAGAACGACTACATAGATCTGTCCGTATGTGGAGGTGAGTATATTGAATCCTCTCGACTAATCCATTTTTTGAAAAGCACTGATTTTAAAAAGCTATAAAATAAGAATTTAGGCTAAAGATTATTTTAATAGAATGCTCTTTTCCTTTTACTAGTAAAAGATCTGTGTACTAGCCAAGCGTTCTCGGCGCGGCGGCGCATAAATTCTACCAACTGTTGGTAGAATTTATGAGTTGTGTTTATTGAAGAATATATGTAAGTAAATAGAATGGGGCAATGTATCTTACCTTGAATAACATTCATCTACCAACATATTAGCGCTATACTACAAAAATTTTTGCCTTGGAAAAATGAAATTTAAAAGTTTAAAAAGGCCTATTCCATTGTGCCACAAGGTGTTCTCTGTGTGGTCGATAATCGCTCGTTTTCCTTCCCCTATACCCTTCCCTTTCCTTTTCCGAATCAGCTTTGCTCAGAGGCGATAATGTGACCAATGAGGCTTAGCCGAGGTGCGTTTATTGCTGGTTGAAAACTGATACCAATTACCCGTCGCTTTCTGCCCTGAAATATGGGTGTCGGCGCAATTTTTCAAGGTCCTAGGGGCCAAAAAAGATTTAATTTCAGAGATTTGTTTGGAATCTTTAGGTGAGTTTTCTAGACTTTCTGATCGTTACACAATGGCTAACCATTTTGTCTACAATGAAATGTCAATTGTCAAATATAAAACGTCTGGATTTACGGAGGTTCGTGAATCGTGCTACGCGGTGAGTTGTGATCATTTTGATCTGCCTTGAAATTTAAAGGGCTGCTTTCTTATGAATGTTGAGCCTTTCTAGCAAATGCACATCGGTCTCTACGGTTCACATGCAATCCATGCTGATTTGCCAATGGAACAAAACAATCAAAAAAAGTGATGGGAATGAAGGACAATTTAGAAAAACTGGGAAAGGTGAGATAATTTTGAATGTTGTTCAAGGGTGTGAATAAATCTATTTGATCGTTATTTCTTTATTCATTCAATTACACTAAACATTTATGTGATTACAACATTCGTTACAATTTTAAAAAATACAATCAAATCACAATCATTCATTACATTTTCTTCCTTTCAATCCCTCAAAATTTCTCTTTATATTCCAATTTCCCTCCTGATGGGAAATCAATTTGATATTTGATAGTCAATTCTTTCTTATCTTGTCCACCAATTTCCACAGTATATTCAAGATTATTTGTCTGTGAATTGATCAATGATCCTTCTTTTCTTTCTTCACCCTCCGGAATGTGTTGAAGAGGGGCATGAGTCGGTGAGAGGAGACGCACCTGCAATTCAGATCGTATGGAAAAGAGAAAGAAGAGAAGATCGAATGGGTAGTGGATATTGGACTTACTGCTATAGTAGAAGTGATTTCTCCAAATGGAGACAAAATTGGAAGAGCTTAGTGAATCCCAAAAGAGAGCACAGCTTCTACTATAGCAGTAAGTGCCTTATTGTTAGCCTTTACAACTTGGAATCTGACAATCCAGTAAAAGTTAACGTTATACAAGCTTGAGTCTTGCAAACTTTAGCTTGAATCTTCAGTTTGAACGCACGATTTGAGATTTAGATCTAGAAGAATCTGATCAACAAAGTTTGCATGATAATGACTCGCAAAAAGAGTGCATCTCCTACTACAACATTGGATTGTTTCTAATCCCCAATGCAACCTGATCCCTTTCATGTTGGAATAGAATGGACTCTCACTCACCTTGATCTTCTCATCGGTACTCCTCGGCACGTGTTCTTTTATTGTCACTTTCACTTTTTCCTTTCTCGTATTTTTCACAATCACTTTTTGTTCTTTCACTTGTGTGTTATTCTTGTTGATCAATCCAGCCTAAATCTCGATGTCATTTGAAGATCTTCCATTCATTTCACTCACTTCTCCTTGTTTGTTATGTGCCGGCTTATAATCGACTTTAATTGAAGCATCTTGTCCAAGAGATACTGAAAAATATTCACCCGGAGAGACGGCTTTCAATTGAGACTGAAATCGATTATTGATTAGAGGAAGGCAACAGTAATCCTTTTGTTACCTTTGTGATGAAATTTCCATCCAAAAAGATCGCCGCTTCACCGGGAAGAAATGGTAAAGAAGAAGAATTTCGAGTGGATCCAATCAAGTAAACATTGTTATTTTTAGATGGAACACATTCATGTTGAAGATTCGGTTGGAATGAGGCGGCACCGATTGTCACCTAAAATGTAATAGTTAGTTAAGAATTAATGGCCGAGGCTTATCCCAGTATAATGTGGCGAGACAAAAGACTGGGTTTTCAGTGCTTATCTATATTTTATTCTAGATAACATTACAAACATTTATTTCAACTATTCCTTTATTACCTTATGCTCAGCTCCATCGGGTGGAATTGCAGCCGGACGAGCGATCACGAATTCCGATGAGAGAGCTTGCTCTTGAACAGTGGCTGTCTAAAAGTCGTAGATTTATTCCAATCAATTCTTGTTTTTAAATCCTTAGAGCAAGGTCCTCTAACTCACAACCACACCCAGAGCAGCCTTTCCGCATTTCATCATCATGAGAGCCGCATAGGCATACCTTCCCATTTCCATAACATGAAACCTACAATCTTTTTCATTGGCGGAGCATCGTCGTGACTATTTGCAGAACGTTCTCTTTCGTCGAACCCGTGTGGCGTGAGTACCATTTGTTGTGGTTGCTGTAGTTGAAATGCTTGATGTACCTACAAAAATCAAGTCACTTATGAATGAAGCAAGGGAAATTTACATATCTTTCCCCAACGCAAGCTTAGAAAATGAATCTTGCCATGTTTCTGTATTTCAAGACTCAAAATGGATCACTTTCTACCTGCTCATAAAAGCTGAATCCCAAGGACTTGACAAAAGGAAATTCTTTCCTTCCTCTGGTTTAGGGCAAAGATCTTTTATTTGCAAGAAATGAAATTGACTCACTCCATATCCACCGTAATTCTGTTGAGGATGAGGCTGGAAATAGAGTGAGACATCAAGAGTTCCTAATTCGGGGATACTTCCACCGACAGATGGACTGGCTGTTGAGAGGACAAGTTGACAACCGGACCATTCTTCTCCAGAGTTTTGAGAGACTCGTCCAGAGTAGGTGATCTGCAAACATTCAATAGATGAACAATTCAATATCATAAAACAAAGGTCAATTTGGTTTTTACACAAGTTACTCACATTCATATGTTTCTCCTCCTCTTTGCTATCGACTCGAATATCATAAGATGGCCTCCAGGAAGCATTGTACACTTGATAGTTCATTGTCAGTGACGCCTCTCCGGCTTCTGGTGACTCCAAAATCACGGTCACAGCTCTGAATTTGAGGTTTACTTTAATAACAATTTTCTGTTCCAAATCTCACCTAACCGATCCCGGGTATTCATATCGATTGAGCTCATTTCTGATCACTTGAACTTTCTCGTTTGACCCGTTCTCTTCCTTTTCCAAAGACCATTCCGAATCACTAAAACTGTCATATTTCGAATTTGGCTGAATAATTCTAAATTACTTGAACTGAAGAACTTGATTCTCGTAATATTCAAAGAGACTTCCAATTCCCTCAAAAGTGTCCGCGTTGAATTGAACTAATTGGGCGCCTTGAGTGTTTTCAAGCTAAATTTAAAAAATAATATACCTAAACGTTTCATAAAATTCTACAAGTTCGACAAAATTTTCAACTCCAAACCTTCCCAATGAGTGCATCAAGCACTTTTATTTTCTTCTGCAAAATCTTTCTGCGATTCTTGATCAAAGTGTTTTCCCTTGCGGCGACTTCAAGTTTTTGACGGAGTTCAACAGCCTAAAATGATATGAAACTCAACACTTTTGCTTTTTCAAAGCCAACCTGTGGACAATCTTTCTCTTTCTTCGTTGCCTCTTTCCATGCAACTTGCACCTCATGAATCGATGCATTTCCCGTTCCCGAAATCCTCACCGAATCATCCAAAATGTCTCCAGGGAGATTCTAAAACTTTTGTTTGATTGATATATATATAGTTTTTATTTAGAAAGTTTCCAGGGGCTGGGGAGGGGAAATGTTTTTCACCAAATGAGCTGCTTTTTGCATCCAGGGGCTTTTGACTATGCTGAATCGATTGGTGATGGTTTCACACAACATTTCACAACTTTTAACAATGTTTATAACAAATGTACTAAAAACCTCATGTACTTATTCTGGGATGAAGTGAGCAAAAAGTAGCCGTTGTCTTGAGTCATGTCCTCGTTGGTAACTTGTTGGCATTTTGTTATTGTTATTTTGGTTGCTATTTGTTATAAACATTGTTAAAAGTTGTGTAAAACCATCACCAATCGATTCAGAATAGTCAAAAACCCCTGGATGCAAAAAAATCAGCTCATTTGGCGAAAACAATTTTGCCCTTCCAACTACTATAGCACTTGTTTGCCAAGAAAACCAATTCACGTTTAAACTAATAGACTAGAGGTTTGAATAAAGCATAAAAGCTCTTTCTCGCTACAATAACGTTTCAAGTCAAGCAAAATTCCTTTACCACAAATCACTAGAATTGTTTATCACTATATAAATATTAGGTATAATATAATGGGTATAATACTCACAATGATATTGATCTCATTGATGCCGGTCTCCAATTTCAACGCCACATTCCTCCTAATCTCGGCTCGATCCGAGAAAACGGTGACCCGCTCGATCGTTGTTGACTTGCATTCAATTGGTTGCACAGTAGACATTGTTTCTGGAATAATTTCAAAATAATCTTAAAAAGCTGGCAAAACTTTTGAAACACATTCCTAGAATAAATCAATCAATCAATTTCGTCAATGCAGTAAACCAAATGAGGATTTAAAGTTTAAAAGCAATGAATTATAAAAAGCTTGCCGAGAAATTCCTACAAATCATTTTTGAAATAGTTACGAAAACGGCAGAATTTTGTCGAGTTTCGTATATGCTTTGGTTACTTTTCTTTTCATCTCTTTATTTTGTCTCTATCTCCAAAACCCAAAGGAAAACACTACCAAGAAAACAGGGAAAATCTTTGCGAACGGTTGAATTTGACCTTGTTTTTTTTATTTTTGAACTTATCCATCCATTTGTGGCCAATAAGCTCAAATCAGAGGGTAGGCTAATTTCCGCCATTTTATTTGCGCAACAGGGTCATTTGCGCAACGATGGAACAAGAAGATCGCGCCGTGGCAGACTATTTAGATTTGCGTTTTGGTTAAGTTGGCACTAGGTTGTATTGGTTAAGTTGAGTTTATACATGTGTGAACGGATTCAAAACAATGGGGTGGAAGGAGCTGAAAATAAAACAAAATAAAACCGTACTAGAATTTTAAAAAACAAACCATGAGCAAACAATCTAAAAAGGAGGGAACGAACGAGGGGAGAGAGTACTTTAAAAACGCGCTACAAAAACATAATGGATTTTACGAAGGGGAAAGAAAACTTAGCGGGACTCGGCATAAAAGCCGGACAACATTCACAATTCCATAAGGGAAATTGAGGGACATAAGTTTCCGATCCCGCCATGGAATAAAGGAAAATGAAAAGAATGGCAAAAGAGAATTTTTGTGCGGGGTACGGTAGCGCATCCACGTTTTAGAAAGCGCACCGCTCTGCTTTCGCGCAAGTCCCTTAAAAACGTTAAAAAAGTTGCGCAAATGACCCTTTTTGTGAAAACGTACTTGCAGAAATAAAATGGCGGAAATTAGCCTTCCCCAAACCAATTCAAAACACTTTTTTTTAAAAAAACAAACACAAAATTTTATTTTGCTAGTTTTTGGTTTAATCTCTTTTTATCCTTGCTGTTTTATTTTTAAACTTAAGCTTACCTTTGTAAACAATCGATATAAAAAATTTTAAGCTTTAAAGTAAATAAAGTATGACAAAACCTTACAACTTCTTTTAAAAAAACACTATATATGTCGTAGCCGATGAAGGATTTCAGCTACGACATATATATAGATACTTTATTCATGATCTGAGATAAAGTGGACTAGATTTAAGATTAATACACATCAATTCATACGCATAACACGAAAAGGGCCGATAAAATATGTAATATATGGGTAGCACAGATAACGTCATGGATCCACTAGAGCTTCAAGATCAAGATCATCTACAGATAATTTAAGGGTTTCGAGATGATCGGACTCTCTCAAAACTCTGAGGAGTCGATTCAAAATTCTGGCAGTTCTTATTGGAAAAGAGTTATACACAAACTTATTGGAGGTGACTGGAATTTCTAAAACGAAAGAACCTCTCCTTGAACTAACCGTGGGATTAGCTTTGAATAAATCTCGAAAAAGAGGGATAGGTTGCCAGTCCTTTACAATTTTCAAACATTCTATTAAATCCGTGAACAAGCGGCGGTGTCTAAGAGATTTAAGATCAAAAATTTTGAGTCTGTATGTGTAGCTAAAGTATGCAAATTTGGAAAAATCTATTTTCCATCGAGCTATCTTAGTATATCTCTGCTGGATTTTTCTAGGCGAGAGATATCAACTTGTGTATGTGGAGACCAAACTATAGATGCATACTCTAGAATGGGTCTAACGTAAGTGATGAAACACTTTCTGTAAGTGTCAATTTTTGGATAACAAATTGCTTTTAGGATACGACTAGAGACGAAAGAAGCTTTACCGCAAATAATTTCAATGTTTTGAGAAATTTAAAAGGTGGGGAAATATGGACTCCAAGATCTCTGATATCTTTGCCAATTCTGTTTAATGGTATAGAATTAATTTTCAGCGGGAAAATAGCATTTCCAGTGGAGAAATGACGGGATTTCGTAGACGCTAAAGCTAATTTCCAATTATGGGACCATTTTTCAACGAGATCAAGATCTGACATGGCGTCTCTTAAAGAAGCAAGCTTAGCGGCTTCATCTTTGGTGGGGATTTTAAAGGTTAGTTTAGCGTCATCAGCATAAAGCCAGATAGATGAGTCCCCTAGGTGAAAAATTTAATTCAGCTAAATCATTAATGTAAATTGTAAACAGTATGGGACCCAGAATACTTTCTTGGGGTACACCGCTAGAGCAATTAAAGGAAGGGGAAAGAGAATCGTTTAGAAGAACTTTGAAAGTTCGCTGAGTAAGGAAACTTTCAATAACTGAAATCATCGAGGGGCAGATTTTATATGCATGTAGTTTGTGAATTAAGAATTTGATAAGGACAGAGTCGAAAGCTTTAGCAAAATTTAAAAACACAGCTTCAAGCGGATAATGCTTGCGTTGTTTTTGATCCACGGCCTTAAAGAAATCTTGGTAAGCTAAAATAAGCTGGTAAGTGGTGGACTGATTTTTAAGGGAACCAAATTGATAGTCGGAGATAAATTCATGCTTATCAAGATGAGCTGCAATTGTATCTTTGATAATAATTTATCAAAGTTATAGTTTAGTTTATTTTGTGATGCTTTCTTTTAAAATGCGGCTTTTCCACTTCACTCTTTGGGAATTTGTGTTTTTGAAAAACTCCTTTACTTTTTAAATTGGTAATTTAAAATTCCAATCCTAACTCGAATTTTAACTTTTCAAAGAGTTAGATGCAAATTGTTCTATTGGGTTGGGGAGAATGAGTCGGCGCCGAAATTTAAAGAAACTTTTTGCACCCATAAAACCTTCTTTAAATACACGTTTTGTTTCATCAAAATGGTCGACTATTTCTTTACAAAATGGCTTTTGAGAGATTCCACAAAGCTTTTCTTTCGTGGAGTTTATGAACTTCCAAACGCAGCTGGTTAAAATGGCAAAGAGTCCGACTCATCATTTGAACAGTTTCTTTCACATAAACCTCCTTTGGTGTTTATATAAAAAAGATAGAGCACACTCAATTACATAAGTTATCAAATTTTCAGGAAGATCCCTCCAACCGTTTACTCTAGATGACAGTTTATCGATTTTGTGAAAAAATGATCCTTTGTTGAGTTGAGGCGCTGTTTGAGTTCTCTTTTAAATATTATTTTGTAGAGAATTAGTTACCCTTCTACGGATATCAAACGCATATCATTTGACAAAGTCTGCTATAAGTTTTAGAAATTTCTTTGATTTTCGGCGCCGACTCATTCTCCCCAACCCAATATGTAGAAGGATGCTACTTTTCCTTAACATGCAAACGGTAACTAATAAAGTTTTTAAGTAACGAAAACACAACTTTTCCAGTTTTTGAATTTTTTTAATCTCTAGAGGCGACATCACGAAATTCTACTACAGCTCTACCTATTTGTGCACAACATTCACTTACAGTGGCTGTGGGGGACGATAATCGATTTGACTCGCAACTGGACTGTCGTATTATTTGTGGGCAGTAAAAAGTTCAACTTTTATTCAAAATTTCACGCGAATTTAGCGAACACTAAATCTAATCTAAAACATATATGAAGTTCCGGTTTTTTTCCCCAACTTTGAAGCACTATAAATCGAGAACTATAGATTGGAGTCTAAAAGTAATTCTGAAAGTTTGAAACAAGATCTAAATGCTTTTTGAAAAACAAAATAAACCTTGAATTTCATTTTTATGAAAAGAAGTTTGTGAAAACGTTTTTATTACCTTATCTTTTTTGTTTAGATGCAAAAATTAATTTAATTTTGGGAATTTTCTTATCAAAATTGTAGATGCACTGAAATGAAATTTGTGCATTATTTTGGGAAAATCAAGCACGCTTATCATAAAAGATTTATTTCAATTTACATCACAAAACTATAAAATGGAAACTAAGTTATGAAAAAATCAAATTTTAAATCAAATCTTTTGTAAGTCAGACACTAAAAAGTGCTTTTTCTTTAGAAAACTCTCAAAATTGAGGCAATAATTAGCAACAGAGCAAAGAAAAATTTCGTTTCTTTGACGGAATTGCACAAATTCCCCTCACAACAATAGCTTGTCCATTTCACATCTTTCCCCGTTTGTGGATCTTGGACTTTCACCGTATCCTTGCCTGCTTTCTGAAAGGATTTAATTATATTATAGGCAGTCAATGACCAGAAGTTATCTCAACTTCTAGAAAATAGAGTTTACTTTAGGATTTTAAACTATTAGCAGCTATTTAAACCCTTTAAACTATCCATATCCCATTATCAGAAAGGATTCAGGTATAGAAAGTCCTCTAGTTTACCCTTTAGATTTATACATTGCCTCTAGTCCTCTGCTTTCTAAATTTATATATTAATTTGAGAATGAAGAACACGCTTATCACAAGAAATTTATATGAGGAAACTGTAGAGATGGAATTGCATATACGCTAATTTATAACTCATTTGCAAATCTTTCAAAAACAAACATTACAAACAAAAGCATTGCTCGGATCATTATCACATCCACAACCCCAACCAATTGCTGTCGCTGTGCCAATCTAAATAAAAAAATAATATGTATAAAAGCAAAAAAACCAAGTCTTTTTGATTATTTTCTTTACCTTGCCAGCAGATTTTATACAGAAATTGCAATTGTCACCACACTCGGTTGTGTCTTTCTAAATTTGTAACAATCAAAATCGCTAACTAATTAAATTTTCACCTCTAGCGTATGAGAATTTCCCTTTCCCAGACGTTCATCATAGTAACATTGAATAGACAAAGAAACACCAATTAAAGCGTAAAAAATGAGAACACTTTTAAACATGATTTATGAAGACAAAGGAAAAATAGTCTAGTAGCTTAAAAAGTGAAATGCGCTCAAAGCTATCAAAAGCTATCAAAGTGATAAAAATTAATGCTACCAAAGCCAGGAAAAAAAAAGGATTTAAAATGCTGAGCGGATGCGTTTCGAGATAAAATTTGATGGATCGAAGAATTCTTTATGAAAATTTGCACTCAAAGCTTTCGGTGTTAGATGAAAGTTTGGAGAAAAAATTCTCATACGCTTATTTCCAGGATTTGATCCGGATAGATTCAAAAGTGATCAAAACGATAAATTTACCTAGGTCCAAATTTTGAGTCTGGTGAAATTGTCGAACCGTTCAACTACTCAATTTGTCAATGATCAACTTTAGATTCGAATCAACTGAGCTCAAGGAAAGTCGGAAAAGCTCACAGCGCACGTTTAGGAGATACTAATCCATATCTTTACAACTTTTTGCATTTTCAAATAGCTACAAGTGACGACTTTTCAACTTTTATTACATTTACTGACCTGTAATTACTGTCTTGTATCAATCCACAATAAAATTGGAAGAAACAATGAGAGCAAAAGAAGAGAAATCCCCAAAATTCCGCACAAACTGAGCACCAAACAGCAACACCATTTTTGATTGAGTTTGCGAGACTGAAATTTGAGCTGAAAATTGGCCAATCAGATTATTCTTATTGTTGCTATTGTTACGCTCACTCTAGTACAGCATGTTTCGTCAATCACTTCTTCTTCTTCTTTTACATCATCAAGCTGGATCTTGCTTTTGGGCATCAAAAGGTCTGTCCTCGTTGTGTCGCCAGATGCTCTCTGTGCGGCGGCGTAACCACAGCTTTTTGGCACACAGCCTTCCCTGATATCACCATCATTCCCTTCTCTAATCAGCTTTGCGCAGAGGCGATAACATGGCCTAGCCGAGGTGCGTTTATTGCTGGTTGAAAACTGATACCAATTACCCGTCGCTTTCTGCCCTGAAATATGGGTGTCAGCGCAATTTTTCAAGGTCCTAGGGGCCAAAAAAGATTTAATTTCAGAGATTTGTTTGGAATCTTTAGGTGAGTTTTCTAGACTTTCTGATCGTTACACAATGGCTAACCATTTTGTCTACAATGAAATGTCAATTGTCAAATATAAAACGTCTGGATTTACGGAGGTTCGTGAATCGTGCTACGCGGTGAGTTGTGATCATTTTGATCTGCCTTGAAATTTAAAGGGCTGCTTTCTTATGAATGTTGAGCCTTTCTAGCAAATGCACATCGGTCTCTACGGTTCACATGCAATCCATGCTGATTTGCCAATGGAACAAAACAATCAAAAAAAGTGATGGGAATGAAGGACAAGTTAGAAAAACTGGGAAAGGTGAGATAATTTAGAATGTTGTTCAAGGGTGTGAATAAATCTATTTGATCGTTATTTCTTTATGCATTCAATTACATTCACGATTTATTTGATTACAATATAATATTGGTCACAATTAAAAGAAATACAATCAAATCACAAAGATTCATTACATTTTCTTCCTTTCAACCCCTCAAAATTTCTCTTTATATTCCAATTTCCCTCCTGATGGGAAATCAATTTGATATTTGATAGTCAATTCTTTCTTATCTTGTCCACCAATTTCCACAGTATATTCAAGGTTATTTGTCTGTGAATTGATCAATGATCCTTCTTTTCTTTCTTCACCCTCCGGAATGTGTTGAAGAGGTGCAGGAGTCGGTGAGAGGAGACGCACCTGCAAATAAGCAATTCAGATCGTATGGAAAAGAGAAAGAAGAGAAGATCGAATGGGTAGTGGATATTGGACCTATCTTAGAATGAGTCATTTCTCAAAATGGAGACAAAATTGGAAGAGCTTAGTGATTCCCAAAAGAGAGCACAGCTTCTACTATAGCAGTAAGTGCCTTGTTGTTAGCCTTTACAACTTGGAATCTGACAATCCAGTAAAAGTTAACGTTATACAAGCTTGAGTCTTGCAAACTTTAACTTCAATCTTCAGTTTGAACGCACGATTTGAGATTTAGATCTAGAAGAATCTGATCAACAAAGTTGCATGATAGTGACTCGCAAAAAGAGTGCATCTTCTACTACAACATTGGATTGTTTCTAATCCAATGTCCCCAATGCAAACTGATTCCTTACATCTTCCCATTGAATCGAATGGACCCTCACTCACCTTGATCTTCTCATCGGTACTCCTCGGCACGTGTTCTTTAATTGTCAACTTCACTTTTTCCTTTCTCGTATTTTTCACAAACACCTTTTGTTCCTTGGTGATCAATCCAGCCTAAATCTCGATGTCATTTCAAGATGTTCCATTCATTTCACTCACTTCTCCTTGTTTGTTATGTGCCGGTCTATAATCGACTTTAATTGAAGCATCTTGTCCAAGAGATACTGTAAAATATTCACCCGGAGAGACGGCTTTCAATTGAGACTGAAATCGATTATTGATTAGAGGAAGGCAACAGTAATCCTTTTGTTACCTTTGTGATGAAATTTCCATCCAAAAAGATCGCCGCTTCACCGGGAAGAAATGATAAAGAAGAAGAATTTCGAGTGGATCCAAACAAGTAAACATTGTTATTTTTTGATGGAACACATTCATGTTGAAGATTCGCTTGGAATGAGGCGGCACCGATTGTCACCTAAAATGTAATAGTTAGTTAAGGATTAATGGCCGAGGCTTATCCCGGTATAATGTGGCGAGACAAAAGACTGGGTTTTCAGTGCTTATCTATATTTTATTCTAGACAACATTACAAACATCTATTTAAAATATTCCTTGATTACCTTATGCTCACCTCCATCGGGTGGAATTGCAGCCGGACGAGCGATCACGAATTCCGATGCGAGAGCTTGTTCCTCTACTCTGGCGGTCTGAAATCAATAAGATTTCATCATCATGGGAGCCGCACGGGCACACCTTTCCATTTCCATCACATGAAACTTACAATCTTTTTCATTGGTGGAGCATCGTGGTGGTTATTTGCACAACGTTTTCTTTCGTCGAACCCGTATGGCGTGAGTTGGATTTGTTGTTGTTGAACCATGGATTCTACAAAAATTAAGTCACTTATGAATGAAGAAAGGGATATTTACATATATTTGCCCAACGCAACCTTATAAAATGAATCTTGCCATGTTTTGTGTATTTCAAGACTCAAAATGGATCACTTTCTACCTGCTCATAAAAGCTGAATCCCAAGGACTTGAGAAAAGGAAATTCTATCCTTCCTGTCGTTTAGGGCAAAGATCTTTTATTGGCAAGAAATGAAATTGACCCACTCCAGATCCAACGAAACCATAATTCTGTTGAGGATGAGGCTGGAAATAGAGTGAGACATCAAGAGTTCCTAATTCGGGGATACTTCCACCGACAGATGGACTGGCTGTTGAGAGAACGAGTTGACAACCGGACCATTCTTCTCCAGAGTTTTGTGAGACTCGTCCAGAGTAGGTGATCTGCAAACATTCAATAGATGAACAATTCAATATCATAAAGCAAAGGTAAATTTGGTTTTTACACATGTTACTCACATTCATATGTTTCTCCTCCTCTTTGCTATCGACTCGAATATCATAAGATGGCCTCCAGAAAGCTTTGTTCACTTGATAATTCATTGTCAGTGACGCCTCTTCGGCTTTTGGCGACTCCAAGATCACGGTCACAGCTCTGAATTTGAGGTTTACTGTTACAACAATTTTCTATTCCAAATCTCACCTAACCGATCCCGGGTATTCATATCGTTTGAGCTCATTTCTGATCACTTGAACTCTCTCGTCTGACTTGTTCTCTTCCTTTTCCAAAGAGAATTCCGAATCACTGAAAATTTTATATTTTGAATTTGGCTGAAAAATTCTAAATTACCTGAACTGAAGAACTTGATTCTCGTAATATTCAAAGAGTCTTCCGATTCCCTCAAAAGTGTCCGCGTTGAATTGAACCGATTGAGCGCCTTGCGTGTTTCCAAGCTAAATTTTAAAAATAACATACGAAACGTTTCATAAACTTCTACAAGTTTGACAAACTTTTCAACTCCAAACCTTTCCAATGAGCGCCTCAAGCACTTCTCTTTTCTTCTGTAAAATCTTTCTGCGCTTCTTGATCAACGTGTTCTCCCTTTCGGCGACTTCCAGTTTTTGACGGAGTTCAACAGCCTAAAATGATATGAAACTCAACACTTTTGCTTTTTCAAAGCCAACCTGTGGACAATCTTTCTCTTTCTTCGTTGCCTCTTTCCATGCAACTTGCACCTCATGAATCGATGCATTTCCCGTTCCCGAAATCCTCACCGAATCATCCAAAATGTCTCCAGGGAGATTCTAAAACTTTTGTTTGATTGATATATATTTTTAGAACGTTCCGGGGCTGGGGGGGTTTTTCACCCAACTTTTCCTTTTGCTCGGTTTTCACACAATTCATCTTTTTACAATTTTATAAAAATGTACCCCTTGTACTTATTCTTAAAAAATTATCCTTGTCTCAGCCCCCCTTTTATTTGTTATAAACATTGTTAAAAGTTGTGTAAAACCATCACCAATCGATTCAGAATAATCAAAAACCCCTGGATGCAAAAAATCAGCTCATTTGGTGAAAAAATTTGCCCTTCCAACTACTATAGCACCTGTTTGCAAAGAAAACCAATTCACGTTTAAACTAATAGACTAGAGGTTTGCATAAAGCGATAAAAGCTCTTTCTCACTACAATAACGTTTCAAGTCAAGCAAAATTCCTTTACCATAAATTACTAGAATTGTTTATCACTATATAAATATAGGTAAAATACTCACAATGATATTGATCTCATTCATGCCGGCCTCCAATTTCAACGCCACATTCCTCCTAATCTCGGCTCGATCCAAGAAAACGACGACCCGCTCGATCGTTGTTGACTTGCATTCAATTGATTGCACAGTAGACATTGTTTCTGGAATAATTTTAAAAAATATCTGAAATACTGGGAAAAAGTTTTTAACACATTCCTAGAACAGATTTTCGTCAATGGGCCTAGAAGAGGAAGGGCCTGCGGTCTATCCCTTCCGATCTGCCAAGTTAAGCAACGTCGGCGCGGGATGGTCGTGGGTTCGAGTTTTGTGGGTTCCCCTTCGAGCGCCCCAGCCCGGCCATCGGAGTATCATCGGCTACGACAACTACACTTCTGCCTCAGTACCCCGCAGGGCCTCCCTGCTCTCTTCCGGCATCGAGGGATCAAGCAAAGACCGAGAGGCGATCCAATCCCGGGACATCAGGATGTCATATGGACAACGGACCAAGGAACGGAACTCGACGACAAAGCCCAAGCCTTCGACTCTGCATTTCACCGCCAGGACAGGGGCGAACGGCGAACTGCTCATACTCGTCCACAAAGTCACCAACAAGAACATCGGAGGAGTAGGCTTCCTGGTCAACAAGGACATCGTGCCACTCGTCGATAGCCATGAGATCATCTCTCCACGACTCGCAGTCCTCCACCCCAAGCTACCGAGAAACCGCGACACCGCCGTCTACAGCTGCTACGCCCCAACCTCCGCAGCCGAGGAAGACAAACGAGAAGCCTTCTACGAGGACCTCGAAGCAACACTCAAGAAAGACAGGAGCTTCTACAAGTTCGTGCTCGGAGACTTCGACGCGACCATCGGAAACAGCAGCAAAGTTCGGACAACCTGGTCAAGAACCTCAAGGAATGCGATCCACATCAAGAACAACACCAACTCCACAGAACTGGAACGAAGAACAGCTGAAAAAGCATGCCGCAACCACCGCAAGCGAAAGCTTCTGGAAGCAGCCGAAGCAAGACAAAGCATCAAGAGGTGCAGACGAGGATTCATCCAAGAGAAGAGACAAGTCTTCACAGCCCTCAAGGACAACAACGGCACAAGAACCAACTCAAGAGCGGCGAAGATTGTCCAAGACTTCTACACCGACCTCTGCTCGTCGACGTAGAGCTGGAGGAGAAGACAACCGTCACCCAACTGATCGAAAAAACACAAGAATTCCGAATGCCACTCATGTTTGTCGACTACAAGAAGGCATTCGACTCAGTGAAACCCGGTGCAGTAACACAAGCTCTCCTCGACACAGGGATTGACTTCGGATATATCCACGCCATACAAGACTGCTACACGGAGGCTACCACCACCATCTAGATGTTTGAGAGGGAACCCCACATCCCGATCAACCGCCAAGGAGACACCCTCGCCCAAGCTCTTCAACATGGTTCTCCAGTGCCATGAAAGACCATCCCGGTAGGCGGCAGGAACATCACCAACCTACGCTTCGCAGACGACATCGTGCTCTGCGCGGCAGCGCCAAGAAACCAGAAGAAGCCCAACGGATGCTAGAAGACCTCGACCGAATCAGCAAGAAGATTGACCTCGAGATGAACAAGAAAAAGACTCGGAGCATGAGTAATGCATGGTGCCCACCTGGAGAGATCAAGCTGGAAGGTCAACCACTAGTCACCTCCTACACCTACCTCGGAAGAAGCATCAACATGGAGGGAGACCTAAGACCAGAAGTCGCCAAAAGAAGACGAGCGGCCTGGGCAGCAGTAGGAAGCATCAAAGAAGTCACAAAGATACTCAAGAATCACCAGAGGACTCGGCCACACCTCTTCGACAGCACCGAGCTCCCGGCACTCTGCTACGGGACAGAGATCTGGGCCACGACACAGACCACCGAACGAGCCCTGAGAACGACGCATCGTGCCCTTGAAAGGAACCTCCTCGGGTACAATAGGAAGACGCAGCTCGACCAAGACCTAAGAAATACGGATATGCGCCAGCTCTTGGGACTCAGAGATCCAGTGGAAGTGATTGAGGGAAAAGACTCAGATGGACCGGCCACGTAGCCAGAAGAACAGACGACAGATGGACGATACGGATCACAGAGTGGCTATCACGAGACCATAAGAGGCCCACCGGAAGACCAGCAACGAGGTGGAGCACAAGAGTGGCAGAGAGGTCAGAGAAAGGATGGCTAGAGAGCAACTACCACTAGCACAAGCAAGTCGAAGACTTTGAACCAAACACTGGATGACAATAGCAAGGGATCGAGAAATGTGGAAGCAGGTTGTGATCTGCGCAAATAGGAACACCTAAGTGCGAAAACAGATAAAAAAAAGATTTTCGTCAATGCAGTAAACCAAAAGAGGATTTAAAGTTTAAAAGCGAGTTTTTATTTGAAAGATCATCTTGAAATTCTATAGCAAAGCAGACTCAAAAACAGTTAATGGATTTGTCTTAAAGCAATGAATTATAAAAAATCCTGCCGAGAAATCTTATAAATCATTTTTGAAATAGTTACGGAAACGGCAGAATTTTGTCGAGTTTCGTATATTCTTTGGTTTCTTTTCATCTCTAACTCTCTTTAGTTTGTTTTTTCCCGCCTTTTCGAAACCCAAAAGAATACACTACCAAGAAAACAGGGAAAATCTTGCCAACGGCAAAACATTGTGCAAAGCGAGAAAATTTTACTGAAAGATGGGCATTTCCCGAGAAGTGCTCACTTTGATTTTCACAAGATTGAGATTGGAGAGGTGCCGATGGATAAGGTAAATAATGGAAAGGGATTCACATTGTATATCGAACTTCAAATTAATAATTTTCTTACGATATTAGTTAGTTTTAAGTCAGAAGATTGCAATTTTAAAAAAAGTTTTGATTGCCTGATTCTTCATGAAAAACAAATTGGCGTTCTTGGGGTGACTTTTAATGCAGAAATGTATGCTCTCACTTTCCGAATTTACAATCTGATACGAGCCAGAGCAAATTGTATATTGAACTTCAAATTAGTACTAGTTTTCTTCACGGAGTTTCCAGGCTGGCTGCGAAGTTTGGTTGAACTCTTTATGGCGATCGAAAGAGGCTAAGCTGAAGAAATTCTATGAGAAAGACAAGAAATTTGAGCCAAGTGGTAGTAGATATGTTTGGCCGGTGAGTGGAGAGGAAATTCCGTTTCAACTTTGGCAATTCTTAGCTTAAAACAACCGGTCTTGGTTATTGGATTGCTTTCTCATGGTGGGTGTTCACTTCAATCATGTGGTCGTATTTCACTTATCAATATTTCTTCGTCAAATTTTATGTCTTTCTCGGCTCATCCTTCTACATTTATGCTCTAAAGTGAGTGAAAAGAAAAGAAAAAAGAATAAGAAAGCGATGATAAGAAAAATAAACAGCTATAGTTGAAAAATGCTTTCGTCATGCCTGAATATATTTAAATTTTCATTGAAATTCAAACATTTTACTTAAAACTAGATTGGATTGTTTTCAGAATCATGCAAATTTTAAAACTTTCATAAGCTCAACTAAAACCATTTCCTTTCAGATACCACAATGGAGTCGAATTTCTGATCATAAAATGGTTTTACCGTCGATTTCCTGATTTGAGAAAAGATTTGTAAAGTTTCTTATCAAATTTTTATATTTATATCTATGCTCAATATTCAATCAAACCCATCAAAATGATCTCATTCCACTAATCTTCTTTTTGTCAATCAAAATCTAGTCTTGTTATTGTTGAACAATAAAAATTCTAATCTAGAGCTTTAGTTTTTTTGTATAGAATAAACCTTTCACTAACAATTTATTACACATTTGATCACAAAATAACACTGATTAGAATACAATCAAATCACAATGATTCATTACATCTTCTTCCCTTCAATCCCTCAAAATTTCTCCTGATATTCCAATTTCTCTCCTGATGGGAAATCAATTTGATATTTGATAGTCAATTCTTTCTTATCTT
Source organism: Mesorhabditis belari (assembly GCA_958450365.1). Lineage (NCBI taxonomy): Eukaryota > Metazoa > Nematoda > Chromadorea > Rhabditida > Rhabditidae > Mesorhabditis > Mesorhabditis belari. The sequence goes on along the minus strand of CAUEEP010000757.1, from coordinate 940,926 downwards.
GTCCACCAATTTCCACAGTATATTCAAGATTATTTGTCTGTGAATTGATCAATGATCCTTCTTTTCTTTCTGCACCCTCCGGAATGTGTTGAAGAGGGGCAGGAGTCGGTGAGAGGAGACGCACCTGCAAATGGGCAATTCAGGGGAAATCGTATGGAAAAGAGAAAGAAAGAGAAGATTCATTGAATCGAATGGACCCCTCACTCACCTTGATCTTCTCATCGGTACTCCTCGGCACATGTTCTTTAATTGTCACTTTCACTTTTTCCTTTCTCGTATTTTTCACAATCACTTTTTGTTCTTTCACTTGTGTATTATTCTTGTTGATCAATCCAGCCTAAATCTCGATATCATTTCAAGATCTTCCATTCATTTCACTCACTTCTCCTTGTTTGTTATGTGCCGGCTTATAATCGACTTTAATTGAAGCATCTTGTCCAAGAGATACTGTAAAATATTCACCCGGAGAGACGGCTTTCAATTGAGACTGAAATCGATTATTGATTAGAGGATGGCAACAGTAATCCTTTCGATACCTTTGTGATGAAATTTCCATCCAAAAAGATCGCCGCTTCACCGGGAAGAAATGGTAAAGAAGAAGAATTTCGAGTGGATCCAATCAAGTAAACGTTGTTATTTTTTGATGGAACACATTCATGTTGAAGATTGGGTTGGAATGAGGCGGCACCGATTGTCACCTAAAATGTAATAGTTAGTTAAGGATTAATGGCCGAGGCCTATCTCAGTATAATGTGGCGAGAAAAAAGACTGGGTTTTCAGTGCTTATCTATATTTTATTCTAGATAACATTACAAACACTTATTTAAACTATTCCTTTATTACCTTATGCTCAGCTCCATCGGGTGGAATTGCAGCCGGACGAGCGATCGCGAATTCTGAGGAGAGAGCTTGCTCATGAACAGTGGCGGTCTGAAATCAATAAAATCTCAAGTTTCAACTTTTCCTGATAAAAAACTTATTAACTTTCTAAACTTGTAAAAAAACTGTTACAAAAACCTACAACAACATTGAGATTCTTTTCCTTTCTTCCTCCTAATGACATTTGTCGCATAGAGTATGACTGAGCTGCCCCAGGTGCCCCGTACAAACCACCCTGAAACTTACAATATTAGTCATCATGTCTGCAGAGAGAGGACATGGCATGCCTCGAGATTCCGAACATTCTTCTTCTATCTAAACTCTTCAGACACTCTGAACTTTCGTCAAAAAACGCGCATTATCATACTCGATTTTTAAAGTGCAAGATTTGACATGAAAGATTTACTCCATAGGGTTGAATTGGTGGTTCGCATGGTTTTACGTAGAGTGAGACGTCGAGAGTTCCCAATTCGGGGATATTTCCTCCAACTGATGGTTTGGCAGTGGAAAGGACAAGCTGACAGCCAGACCATTCTTCTCCAGAGTTCTGAGTGACTCGACCGGAGTAGGTGATCTAGAATTGAGATGAATGTACTTTGAAGACTTTAAGTTGCCAGTTTTTTAATGGAAAATTCGGTTGTTCTACTGTTACTGCAAACTCACTCACATTCATATGATTCTCTTTTCCCGTGTCAACTCGAATATCATAACTCGGTCTCCATCCAGCATTGTACACTTGATAACTGAGATTTAGATGAGCATCGGTCGCTTCTGGTGACTCAAGGATTACGGTGACTGTTCTAAAAGATTTTATTATTCAATCAAAAATTCTCTATTCACCTAACAGATCCAGAAAATTCATATCGATTGAGATCTTTTCTGATGACATCAACTCTTTCTTGCGCGTCTTTCTCCTCTTTCTCCAAAGAGCCATCGAAATCGCTGAAAATATAGAGTTTAGATAGATTCTTTGGTTTAGAAATCGTGTAAAGCACAAGCTTTTAAATGAACTAGTAAACTAGAAAGACTATTTATCAGTTAGCTTATTGATTTGTAGTATTAAAGAATCTCACTTGAACTGAAGAACTTGTTTCTCGTAGTACTCAAAGAGATTTGCGATTCCCTCGAATGTGTCTCCATTGAACTGAAGCCCACGAGCGTTTTCCGTGTTTCCAAGCTAAATTTTCGCATAAAATAGCTAAAAACTAGTTATAAACAAACTATAAATGTACCCATTTACCTTTCCAATAAGTGCATCCAACGCTTCTCTCTTCTTTTGAATGATCTTTCTCCGATTCTTCAACAAATCTCTTTCCCGTTCAGCCGCCTCAAGTTTAACGCGAAGATCAGCTGCCTAAATTGCAATCTTTAGAATATTTTTAATACTTGTGTTTTCAAATCCGTATCTTTTTTCTATTAGATTATTTAAAACAAACTTGTGAACAATCTTTCTCCTTTTTCGTTGCCTCTTTCCATGCAACTTGCACCTCATGAATCGACGCGTTTCCCGTTCCCGAAATCCTTACCGAATCATCGACCACTTCATTGGGGAGATTCTGGAAATGATTGTAAAGATTTTGACTTTTGAAAGAATTATGGACAAGACTAACAAGACAATTGAATAAAGCAATGCCAAAGGTGCTCTTTAGTACTTTAAATCTCTAACTTTGATTCGCTTAGATTACCGTATTCTCTCTAATAGTAGTGCACCCTGAGCGTCGCCTAAATTGCTCGAAATCTCGAAAAGCGCTTATCAGAACCTATCGATTTGGGGTCGGAAAATGTAGCTGACGATGAGATCTTGTGGGGGATTTGAGTGTTGAGCTTCTGCAAAAGCTTGGAAACCGTAAAATCGTCATCAACTCGGCTCGGAGGGGTGCACTACTATTAGAGAAAATACGGTACCCCAATTAGGTATAATTATAGAAAAACGACATTTTTTTAGCAAGTATTTAAGCCTTGCTGCACCTAGTAACTAAACAGCTATCGTTTCTCGATATCGCGCTCGTTAATAACAAACTTTAGCCATATTCATCGTTCTTAAAAACATTTTAAAGTTTTTATATGCTGTTGTTGATAAAATAAAAGCCAAAATTTCTAACTGTTGATAGACTCACAATGATATTGATCTCATTCATTCCAATTTCTAGTTTCAGCGGAACATTTCTGCGAATCTCAGCTCGATCAGTAAACACAATCACTTTCTCGATCGTTGTCGTTTTGCATTCAATCGTTTGAACAGCCATTTTCCTGTAAGAATTTCTTTTAGAAAAATATTATAAGAAAATGCGGTCAGATTTCAAATAACAAAATTTAAGTATTTAACGGATGAAAGTAAGGATTTTGAGTTACTTTTGAAAGCCATAATTTTTCCTTAAAAAATTTTAGCTCAAAGTACACGGTAAGTTCAAAAAGAAGAATTTTTATCGGAACTGGGTAAAATTTTTCGATTTCCATGTGTGCTCACCCAGTTTTATAGGTCTTTTGCTGAATCGAAAAGCAGAAAAAAGCTTTTTTTTTGTTTTGGGTGATTCAGTCTTTTTCTTCACCCATTTCCTCTTTTGAAATGTGTTTACCGCCTTTTCGAAACCCAAAAGATCAGCAACACATTTGTGCAAAAAAAAAGAGTTCCTTTTAAAGAAGTTGTAAGGTATTGTCATACTTTATTTACTTTAAAGCTTACAATTTTATATCGATTGTTTACAAAGGTAAGCTTAAGTTTAAAAATAAAACAGCAAGTAAATGGATAAAAAGAGATTAAACCAAAAAACTAGCAAAATAAAATTTTGAGTGTTTTTAATGTGACCTGATTTGGGGTAGGCTAATTTCCGCCATTTTATTTGCGCAACAGAGTCATTTGCGCCACTTTTTTTTTACAGAAAAAGGGTCATTTGCGCAACTTTTTTGACGTTTTTAAGGGACTTGCGCAAAAGCAGAGCGGTGCGCTTTCTAAAGCGTGGATGCGCTAGCGTACCCCGCACAAAAATTCTCTTTTGCTATTCTTTTCATTTTCCTTTATTCCATGGTGGGATCGGAAACTTTGTCCGGCTTTTATGCCGAGTCCGGCTACGTTTTCTTTCCCCTTCGTAAAATCCATTATATTTTTGTAGCTCGTTTTTAAAGTACTCTCTCCCCTCGTTCGTTCTCTCCTTTTTATATTGTTTGCTCATAGTTTGTTGTTTAAAATTCTAGCACGGTTTTATTTCGTTTTATTTTCGGCTCCTTCCACTCCATTGTTTTGAATCCGTTCACACATGTATAAACTCAACTTAACCAATTCAACCAAGTGCCCACTTAACCAAAACGCAAATCTAAATAATCTGCCACGGCGCGATCTTCTTGTTCCATTGTTACGCAAATGACCCTGTTGCGCAAATGAAATGACGGAAATTAGCCTACCCCCTGATTTGAGCTTATTGGTCACAAATGGATGGATAAGTTCAAAAACAAGGTCAAATTCAAACAACAACAACAAAAACAAAAACAAGTAAAAAAAAACAAGGTCAAATTCAGCCTTTCGCAAAGATTTTCCTTGTTTTCTTGGAAGTGAAAAAAAGATCAATGCCTGGAAAGGCAAAAAAAATGGGGAAGAGTGGATGCTCACAAACAACTCTTTTCCCCATTTTCCCCTTCTTCCCATAAACCACTCAAATGAGAGAAAACAACAAAGTAAAGAGATTTAGAGATGAAAAAAAAAACCAAAGAATATACGAAACTCGACAAAATTCTGCCGTTTTCGTAACTATTTCAAAAATGATTTTTAAGAATTTCTCGCGAAGATTTTTATAATTCATTGCTTTAAGACAAATCCTTTAACTGTTTTTTGAGTCTGCTTTGCTATAGAATTTCAAGATGTTCTTTCAAAAACTAGCTTTTAAACTTTAAATCCTCTTTTAGTTTATTGTATTGACGAAAATTGATTTTAGGAATGTTTTTCAAACTTTTTGCCAGTTTTTCAGTTTTTCTTGGTAGTTACACTTTTTTAAACTGTTGTCAAACTTTCAGATGAGCATCACGAAACAAACGATTCAATCCGACTCATCCCAAATCGAGCGTGTTACTGTATTCCCCGATCGGGCTGAGATTCGAAGGAAAATCCCGTTGAAACTTGAACAAGGAATCAATGAAATTTCTATCAATGTATTTATTTTTCAAATTTCATCAAATGAAGCTAAACTTTAGAATGTTTTGGGGCAAATTTGCGAGGATTCGGTGAGAGCCTCGGGAGCAGGGATGGCTTCGATTCATGACATTGAGATTGGATGGAAAAATGTGACCAAAGGTACTTTAGAAGAGGTAGAAAAAAAAACTCGATTTACAAAAATGTTCAACTTTTTAGGCAATAGAACTTCGAAAGGCTTTGATTGAATGCGAGAGGGCCGAGGCTTGGATGTTAGTGAGAAGGAATCTGTTGAAGGATAAGCTCGCTGGATTGCAAAGGCTGTACCAAAATGTAAACTTTGATAAATATTATTGAAAGTAATGATATTCAGGTGGTTGGAAGTACGACTGAAAAAAAAGAAAAGGGGGAATCGTCAAATTTTGTTGTGAATCGATCGACTCTTGACGGATTTAAGGAACTTTTTGACTTTTATGAGCAACAAGCGACAGAATTTGGGTGAGTTGGAAAGTTTATTTTGGATAAATATAAATTTTATCGAGTTTTCAGAAAACAAGAGCAAGTCCTTATCAAGGAAGAAGATGAATGCAAAGAGAAAACAAAAGAAGCAAAGCAAAAACTGAATAAATGCATCAAAGAAAAGACGATTCGGTTGGAAAAACATTACTGCATTCATCAGTTTCGGTTTAGAATTATCAAAGTGAATTTGGAGACAGAAGAAGCTTGTGAGGTTGATCTGTTTCTGAGTTATCAAGTTACGCAAGCAGAATGGAGGCCATCCTATGATATTCGCGTCGATGCGATGGGTGAAGAAGAGAAGATGAATGTGAGTTGAAAGATTTTATGTTTTCTCGTTTGATCCGTACTTTGTGTTGAGTTAAAAACACACCTTTTGATCTCTTGTTTTTTCTAAAGAATTTATTCCGAAAAACTATTGATTAAAGTGAGGAGGCGAGTATATCAAGTCGTGTGTGTTTACAGAAGCCTGAAGTGCGTATCGGTTTTTGATATACGTTAGCTGATAGCTACAGGATGTCAGAATGAAAATATCAGTCTTGAGATTGGCTATAATCCAATCTTTTTTAGATCACCTATTTTGGGTGTGTCACTCAAGAATCAGGAGAAGAATGGAGGAATTGCCGCCTCATTCTCTCAACAGCAATTCCATCATTTGGCGGATCTTTACCTCCTTTGGGCACTCTTGGTGTTTCATTCAAAGAGAGAACTCCACAACCGTGTGGAACAACGTTTGGAGCTGTATGTTTTTTTAAAAAAGAATTACAAAAATAATTTTTTAACAGTCATCATCCGGCTTGTTTGGGAGCCAGCCCGCTAGCCAGACCTCAACCTCAACTTCGGGAGCGCTTTTTGGTGCCGCTCCAGCACGTGCTCCTCCAGCAGAAGTAGCAAAACCGGAAATGGTGCAAGTTGTAAGTTTACAAATTTTGTTCAGCCATTTCCAATATAAAATCCAATTTTAGACAGCTACAGTAGAAGAACAGACTTTGGCCTCAGAATTCACGATTAATCGATTGATCACAATTCCGTCGGATAATGGAGAGCACAAGGTTGGAAATTCCTAATTGTAAGCTGTGCTAGGTCTCTTATCTCGTTACAGTATCCTAAATTAAAATATTAGCAAGAGCTTCACTGTTTCCGTCAATATTTGATTTCAGGTAACAATCGGAGTCGCTCAAGTGTCTCCAATTCTCTCACGTGAATGTGTGCCTGTCAAAAATTTGAATGTGTTTTTGACTGCAGCCGCCACAAACACTTCATCTCTATCATTTCTGCCTGGAAAAGCCGCCATTTTCCTCGATGGAAACTTTATCAACAAAGTAAACGAACAAGAATGGGCAGCGATAACGTTGTTTTCAGATTCATCTCAAATCCGTCTCTCCAGGAGAACACTTCTCATTTTCACTTGGGGTCGATTCTTCAATCAAAGTTATCCGTCAACCGGCACACAATAGTCAAGGAGAGGTTGGGATTTGTGGAGTAAGATGAGTTCAAGTTTAAATACTATAAAAGTTTAATATTCAAAGTTTTTCAGGCAGGATTGATCAGCAAATGGAATACAATAGTCAAGGAACAGAAGTATATGGTGAAGAATAGTCGAAACGAGAAAGCGGTCACATTCTACGAACAAATTCCGAGGAGTTTGAAGGAGAGAATTGTGGTGAGCTATAATGATAACCTTTTACAGATTTGTGAATTCTTCAAAGACATGTTTATATTTGAAAATATGTACTAGCTGATTTAATTATTCAAGTATAGATTTGATTTTGATTCAGGTGAAACTTCTCTCTCCTGACGCAGAAGTGACGACATTTGATGAAGAAACTGAAAGAAAAGAGGGACATTTCATCAACTTACACACAAATAATCTCGAATGGACAATCAAAATCCCGAGTGAAGAAAAGATAGAAATTACAATCAAATATCAGATTGAATATCCGCTAGGGGAGAATTTGAGCTATATCGAGAATCTGAATTCTTTTACTGCTTTCGGTTTCCACACAACAAATCAAGTGAACAAAAATGGATTCGGATTCTAAGTTTTTGTAAAGATTTTATGCTCATATTTATTTGAATTATTTCTCTTACGTCATTTTTAATGCGTGAAAATAAAGAATTACATGTCACTTGACCACATGCTTAATCTTCTGTTTTTTTGAACTTTTGATCAATCTTTTGTTTATCGTGTGGATCCGATCTGTTAACTCCCAAATTCGTAGTTTAATGAATAATCAAATATCAAAGCAAATACTATTCTTGTCTCAATAAATTTCAATTTTCATCTTGAAAAACTTTCCCCCTGAACGAGTTTTGTTTACTTTCGGAAATGGAGCCACAAATGCTTATCTTTTCCCTATAACCTTTAGCCATTTCCAAGGGGACAGCTCAAATGTTTGTTTCACAAAAAAAAGCATAAAAACTTTTGGAAACGAGCAAAAAGATCTCTTGAAAATACTCTGCATTCTCTTCAAATTCCCTTCTTTTTTTCTTCTGTCTGCCTATTTGTGTGCAATTTCTCCCATCGATTCCTTTTCGAATGGGAAACCCAAAAAAAATTGTCGATTTCCTGATTTTTACCTTTTTCTAGACAGTTTTTACCAAATTTTTTATATTTTTGCAATTTCCCGGTTTAAGATTGACTTTTTTGGGGAGTGGTATTCCGCAAAATCACGAACATTTTCTTGATTTTTAAAGTAGGGATACATTTTTGTAAAGGTTCAAGTAAAAAATTGATTACGAACTTCTCATCTCGAATCTATTATCAAATTGTTCTTTCAATTTTGCAAAAGTTAGCAGTCAAGCTAGAATTTGACCCTTCGATCTCACTAATTTATAGACTTGACTTTGTAATGTCACTCAAAAAATAAAACAAATAAATGCAAAATTTGTTAAATTTTTCTAAGAATCGTTCTTGTACTTCAAATAAAAAAAAAGCGATGAGAAAACGCTTTTCACAATCGTTTTTTTTTCTGAAAGAGAGGTAAACAGCTCTTTTTGGCAAAAAGAGAAAAAGAAGAGCTGACTCAGTCCCTTCACAAACCTCTATAAATACTCCCCAAAACTCTCCCAGTCATGAACGTTTTTTTTCATTTTGAAATCCCGACTACCATTTTAATTTATAATATTTTAAGAAGCGGATACTTTTAGTATTTTTTCTTTTGCTTTTTTTTGCGAAACCCAACCTCGGTCACAGATTTTTCTCATTTTCCTTACGAATCCACTTTTTCATTTTTCGGCGTTTTTCCCCTTGGAAACGCGACAAAAACAGATGCTGGAAAAGAAACATGAAATGTACCTTAAACCTTGATTTTTTTTTGTTCTTTTATTCTTTCTTGAACTTTAGATATATTTTGAAATTATTCCAGAAACAATGTCTACCGTGCAATCAATTGAATGCAAATCGACAACGATCGAGCGGGTCACCGTTTTCTCGGATCGAGCCGAGATTAGGAGGAATGTGGCGTTGAAATTGGAGACCGGCATGAATGAGATCAATATCATTGTGAGTATTATACCTAATATTTATATAGTGATAAACAATTCTAGTAATTTATGGTGAAGGAATTTTGCTTGACTTGAAACGTTATTGTAATGAGAAAGAGTTTTTATAGCTTTATTTTTTTCGCCAAATGAGCTGATTTTTGTGCATCTAGGGTTTTTTAACTATTCTGAATCGATTGGTGGTGCTTTTACACAACTTTTAACAATGTTTATAACAAATAGCGACAAAAATAACAATAACAAAATGTCAACAAGTTACCAACGAGGACATGACGCAAGACAACGGCTACTTTTTGCTCACTTCATCCCAGAATAAGTACATTTGTTATAAACATTGTTAAAAGTTATGAAATGTTGTGTAAAACCATCACCCATCACCAAGATTCAGCATAGTCAAAAACCCCTGGTTGCAGAAAATCAGCTCATTTGGTGGAAAAAGTTTGTCCCTCCCCAGCCATTATAGCCCCTGAAAACTTTCTAAATAAAAACTAGATCTATATATCAATCTAACAAAAGTTTTAGAATCTTCCTGGAGACATTTTGGATGATTCGGTGAGGATTTCGGGAACGGGAAATGCATCGATTCATGAGGTGCAAGTTGCATGGAAAGAGGCAACGAAGAAAGAGAAAGATTGTCCACAGGTTGGCTTTGAAAAAGTAAGAGTGTTGAGTTTCAGATCATTTTAGGCTGTTGAACTCCGTCAAAAACTTGAAGTCGCCGAAAGGGAGAACACTTTGATCAAGAATCGCAGAAAGATTTTGCAGAAGAAAAGAGAAGCGCTTGATGCACTCATTGGGAAGGTTTGGTGTTGAAAATTTTGCCGAACTTGTAGAACTTTATGAAACGTTTAGGTATGTTATTTTTAAAATTTAGCTTGGAAACACTCAAGGCGCTCAATCGGTTCAGTTCAACGCGGAGACTTTTGAAGGAATTGGAAGTCTCTTTGAATATTACGAGAATCAAGTTCTTCAGTTCAAGTAATTTAAAATTATTCAGCCAAATTCGAAATATGAAATTTTTAGTGATTCGGAATCGTCTTTGGAAAAGGAAGAGAACGAATCAAACGAGAAAGTGCAAGTGATCAGAAATGAGCTCAATCGATATGAATACCCGGGATCGGTTAGGTGAGATTTGGAATAGAAAATTATTGTTAAAGTAAACCCCAAATTCAGGGCTGTGACCGTGATCTTGGAGTCACCAGAAGCCGGAGAGGCGTCACTGACAATGAACTATCAAGTGTACAATGCTTTCTGGAGGCCATCTTATGATATTCGAGTCGATAGCAAAGAAGAGGAGAAACATATGAATGTGAGTAACATGTGTAAAGACCAAATTGACCTTTGTTTTATGATATTGAATTGTCCATCTATTGAATGTTTGCAGATCACCTACTCTGGACGAGTCTCTCAAAACTCTGGAGAAGAATGGTCCGGTTGTCAACTTGTCCTCTCAACAGCCAGTCCATCTGTTGGTGGAAATATTCCCGAATTAGGAACGCTTGATGTCTCACTCTATGTGAAGCCTGATCCTCAACAGAATTACGGTGGATATGGAGTGAGTCAATTTTATTTCTTGCCAAAAAAAAGATTTGCCCTAAACCACAGGAAAGATATAATTTCCTTTTGTCAAGTCCTTGGGATTCAGCTTTTATGAGTAGGTAGAAAGTGATCCATTTTGAGTCTTGAAATACAGAAAACAGGGCAAGATTCCTTTTATAAGATTGCGTTGGGCAAAGATATGTAAAAATCCCTTTCTTCATTCATAAGTGACTTAATTTTTGTAGGCTGAAATAGCACACGCACGCACGCAATACGGGTCCCACGAAAGAAAACGTTGTGCAAAAAGTCGCCACGATGCTCCGCCAATGAAAAAGATTGTAAGTTTTAGGTTATGCAAATGGAAAGGTGTGCTGCCCGTGCGGCTCCCATGATGATGAAATGCGGAAATGCTGCTATGGATGTTGTGAGTTAGAGGACCTTGCTATAAAGATTTAAAACAAGAATTGATGTAAAGATGAATAAGAATAATATGAGAATAAGATATAAAGATTTTTTTGCAAGTTTAGAAAGTTAATAATTTTTTTATAATGAAAAAGTTGGAACTTGAGATTTTATTGATTTCAGACCGCCACTGTTCAAGAGCAAGCTCTCTCATCGGAATTCGTGATCGCTCGTCCGGCTGCAATTCCACCAGATGGAGCTGAGCATAAGGTAATAAAGGAATAGTTTAAATAAATGTTTGTAACGTTATCTATAATAAAATATAGATAAGCACTGAAAACAAAGTCTTTTGTCTCTCCACATTATACTGGGCTAAGCCTCGGCCATTAAATCTTAACTAACTATTACATTTTAGGTGACAATCGGTGCCGCCTCATTCCAACCGAATCTTCAACATGAATGTGTTCCATCAAAAAATAACAATGTCTACTTGATTGGATCCACTCGAAATTCTTCTTCTTTACCATTTCTTCCCGGTGAAGCGGCGATCTTTTTGGATGGAAATTTCATCACAAAGGTATCGAAAGGATAATATAGTCTGATTCTAATCAATAATCGATTTCAGTCTCAATTGAAAGCTGTATCTCCGGGTGAATATTTTGCAGTATCTCTTGGACAAGATGCTTCAATTAAAGTCGATTATAAGCCGGCACATAACAAACAAGGAGAAGTGAGTGAAACGAATGGAAGATCTTCAAATGACGTCGAGATTTAGGCTGGATTGATCAACAAGAATAATACACAAGTGAAAGAACAAAAAGTGATTGTGAAAAATACGAGAAAGGAAAAAGTGAAAGTGACAATTAAAGAACATGTGCCGAGGAGTACCGATGAGAAGATCAAGGTGAGTGAGGATCCACTCGATTCAATGGGAAGATGAAAGGGATCAGGATTAGAAACAATCCAATGTTGTAGTAGAAGATGCACTCTTTTTGCAAGTCACTAGCAAGCAACTTTATTGATCAGATTCTTCTAGATCTAAATCTCAAATCGTGCGTTCAAACTGAGTAAAAGTTAAGGATTCAAGTAAAAGTTTGCAAGACTCCAGCTTGTTTAACATTAACTTTTACTGGATTGTCAGATTCCAAGTTGTAAAGGCACTTACTGCTATAGTAGAAGCTGTGCTCACTTTTGGGAATCACTAAGCTCTTGTCTCCATTTTGAGAAGTCACTTCTACTATAGCAGTACGTCCAATATCCACTACCCATTCGATCTTCTCTTCTTTCTCTTTTCCATACGATCTGAATTGTCAATTTGCAGGTGCGTCTCCTCTCACCGACTCCTGCCCCTCTTCAACACATTCCGGAGGGTGAAGAAAGAAAAGAAGGATCATTGATCAATTCACAGACAAATAATCTTGAATATACTGTGGAAATTGGTGGACAAGATAAGAAAGAATTGACTATCAAATATCAAATTGATTTCCCATCAGGAGAGAAATTGGAATATCAGGAGAAATTTTGAGGGATTGAAAGGAAGAAAATGTAATGAATGATTGTGATTTGATTGTACTTTTTCTTTGAATTCTAATCAGTGTTATTTTGTGATCAAATGTGTAATAAATTGTTAGTGAAAGGTTTATTCTATACAAAAAAACTAAAGCTCTAGATTAGAATTTGGATTGTTCAACAATAACAAGACTAGATTTTGATTGACAAAAAGAAGATTAGTGGAATGAGATCATTTTGATGGGTTTGATTGAATATTGAGCATAGATATAAATATAAAAATTTGATAAGAAACTTTACAAATCTTTTCTCAAATCAGGAAATCGACGGTAAAACCATTTTATGACCAGAAATTCGACTCCATTGTGGTATCTGAAAGGAAATGGTTTTAGTTGAGCTTATGAAAGTTTTAAAATTTGCATGACTGAAAACATGATCCAATCTAGTTTTAAGTAAAATCTTTGAATTTCAATGAAGATTTAAACATATTCAGCCATGACGAAAGCATTTTTCAACTATAGCTGTTTATTTTTCTTATCATCGCTTTCTTATTATTTTTTCTTTTCTTTTCACTCACTTTAGAGCATAAATGTAGAAGGATGAGCCGAGAAAGACATAAAATTTGACGAAGAAATATTGATAAGTGAAATACGACCACATCATTGAAGTGAACACCCACCATGAGAAAGCAATCCAATAACCAACACCGGTTGTTTTAAGCTAAGAATTACCAAAGTTGAAACGGAATTTCCTCTCCACTCACCGGCCAAACATATCTGCTACCACTTGGCTCAAATTTCTTGTCTTTCTCATAGAAATTCTTCAGCTTAGCCTCTTTCGATCGCCATAAAGAGTTCAACCAAACTTCGCAGCCAGCCTGGAAACTTATACCGTGAAGAAAACTAGTACTAATTTGAAGTTCAATATACAATTTGCTCTGGCTCGTATCAGATTGTAAATTCGGAAAGTGAGAGCATACATTTCTGCATTAAAAGTCACCCCAAGAACGCCAATTTGTTTTTCATGAAGAATCAGGCAATCAAAACTTTTTTTTAAATTGCAATCTTCTGACTTAAAACTAACTAATATCGTAAGAAAATTATTAATTAGAAGTTCGATATACAATGTGAATCCCTTTCCATTATTTACCTTATCCATCGGCACCTCTCCAATCTCAATCTTGTGAAAATCAAAGTGAGCACTTCTCGGGAAATGCCCATCTTTCAGTAAAATTTTCTCGCTTTGCACAATGTTTTCCGGGTAGCCAACGGTGACATCATAGACGTATTTGATATAGTTTTCTAGAAATTGTATTTAAGCTTGCCGATAAGTCTTTAAACACCATTTCAAAAGCTATTTAGAAAGAAGCAATTCACCGCTTGATCTACGGTTTGTTTCACTAAAAATGCTTACTATTTTTCTACAAAATAACATTTAAATCTTATGAAAAGTCTCGAAATTTCCAAGAGAACGCAAAGTCGGGTAGTCAAAGACACGATTTAGACACTTTCTTTCACAGAAACCTAGCTTGGTGTCAATAGATAAAAGATAGAGTATAAAAAGTTTGGTATATAGCCAAATTTTCAGAATGGTGTGTTCAAGCGATTTCTTTGTAGAGAGAAAAACGTGTTTTTGGACTTGAATTTACTTTGGAATGAACTCAAATTCGCTTAAAATGATGAAAATTGAACAATAAACATTTTCTTTTTGGAGTAAGCGTAGGTCAATCGATAAACTTTTCATTTATAAACCCTAGTAGAAGTGTGCTAGTGAATAGAAGTGTCCAAAAACTTATCGACTAAGCTAATAAAGTCTAACAACTATTGCTAGCAGTTACCTTTTCTCATCAGATCCAAAATGTATTGGAAACCGGTAACTCGTGGGTGTAAACAGTAATCGTAAATTGGTAGATCTGAAATTTCAAATTTTTTTCATTTAAACCTTGTGATTTTATGCTTTAAAATGCTTTAAAATGAACAATTTGCATACCTTTACTTTGAGCAAAAGCTCTACTCAACTCAATCGATCGGAGATCTCGATCAGTGCCCTCGGGAAACAGTAACATCTAGATTTTGACTCTAAAAGAACAAAAATTTCAATTACCTGATAGTTTTGCCCAGAATCTTTATAATATTTAATCAAATTCTTAATGTTTTCTTTGTCCTGTTCGAAATTTCGATCCAGAAAGATGAAGGAAGCGCATCCCATCGCCCAACCGGCACCCGGGATCTTTTTGAGGCCAGCCTGAAAATGAAAAAAGCTTTATAATTGAAAATTCATTTTCTAAAGTTAAAATATCTGTATTTTCAAATGCAATTTTAATGCAAAAAACAAAATCAACTTGTCGAAACTTTTTCTGAATTTTTTAACCCACTTTCAGTGAAATCTTTTCACTCGTCAACAACCATGGATCCATTTTGTATAAAGCATTCCACAGGAATAGCCAATCCAATCTGAAAATATCGGAAGCTAAAAATAATCAACCTTTCTTTGAAACTTTATCCCACCTAGTTCTGTGATTCATCAAAATAATCGCCGGCTCTCGATGATCGACGAGATCTCCAGTGATTTGAAATTGAACGCCAAAGATGAACTCGACAAGTGACTGGAAAAACTGAGAAGATGTTTTAAAACTAGTTTAGAACTGAATTCAATTCAAAATCTATCTGTAACTTGTAAACTTTTAAACCAAATCAAGCTACATAAACCGATATCTTTGACCGTTTATTAAAACTCACCGCCGGAAATGTCAACCAATACCCCACGCATCGATCAGCGATCCTAAAAGACTTTTTTTAAAACAAAAACATTTCAAACAAACCATCTGAATTGTTTTGGCGCCAAATAGGCAAATGGAATGAATGGCATTAAGATGAAAATGCTGCCCAACATTGATGTGACGAAGATGAGAAAACCGAAAAGGAGGCCATTTGCACGACCGAGATCGAGCATCGGATGGAAGGCTAAAGAGTAGAATTTATTAAATCAAACAAAAAAATTATTAGGTTCATGAAAAAGTGATGACACCTTTTTTTCACCATTCTCTTTCTAAATCTCTGGAAGTCCAGCTGCTATTGGGATTTGTATACCGTATTTTCTCTAATAGTAGTGCACCCCGGCGAGCCGCGTTGGTGACTATTTTACGATTTCCAAGCTTTTGCAGAGGCTCAACACTCTAAACCCCCACTCGATCTTATCGTCAGCTATATTTTCCGACCCCACATCAATAGGTTCTGATAAGCGCTTTTCGAGATTTCGAGCAATTTAGGCGACGCTCAGGGTGCACTACTATTAGAGAAAATACGGTACTAGAATTGACCACTGAAATAGCATCTCAAAATTTTGTTGTTTTTATCGTTATTTTATATACTTTTCAAAGCAACATAAAATTAGACATGTCTCTCTATTTTAACTCTAAAAATCTATTACAATCACCTAATGAAAAAGAAAGTTAATGATGCTTATGAGGATCGATTTCTCCATAGACCATTGACAGCTAGCATTTAAAAGAATGGATTGCATTTTTCATTTTATTGCATTTAAAAGAGTGGTTTTCCTAGCAAGATTAACTGAGGTCGAATTATCCGAGTGGCTGTGATATATTAACATTAATAGAAATTATAGAAAAGATAAAGATAAAAACCCCGGATCAGATGAACAGACTTAATGAGTGTATAATAAAATTCAAATAAATTTCCTATCAATTAGGTTCGTCTAAAAAATGGGGATTGAAATGTTTGTAGGCATACAGAATGGTTGAAATGAGAGTGCAAGTTTGCGGCGATTGCTTTTCTTTTTTAATATCATCCCTGCTACCCTTATTCAAGCAAAATATAACAGAAAAAATGTGTATTTAAATTTAACTTTTAAAAGCATAGGCTTTAGATAATTAAAACAAAAGGCTCAAACCAAACTCAAAAATTGACTAGTAAAGGTTTTGATTACAAAGTTTGATAGTGCAACGAAGAGGCTAATCATTATGTGCTGTTTATTGAAGAGCTAACTATTAATACTTCTTTAGATGTTAACTAGATAAATTAGATGATGATAAAAGCGGAGAAAAGAGGTCAAATACGGAAGTCATTTTCTCTATTGAACACAAAACCGACCCTCTTGCCAAAAGTGATCAGTAAAATCTGTAGACTTTAAGCTGAAAAGTTCTTTTTGAACCATTATATCCTCTAGACATTGCTTCAAGTTATTTTCCTTTTTTCAAGAAATTAGCTTTTGGTTTGGCAAGCGAGCGTTTGGCTAATGGTCGAGGACTAACAAATTTCCTTGCTCATTTCAACGGGGTCAAGTCAGCTTCCATTTGTAAGAAAAGGTTACACGCTTTGCTCAATAAATAGGAAGATACTTGCAAATAGTTAATATCTTTAATAAATAAGAAAAGGTTTTTAAGAAATTACAACGCAAAAAGAACCACAAGACTTCTCACTAGCCTAATATTAACTCAATCAATTAGTTGCTTGATTTAGATTCCATTTTCTAAAAGAATTCAAAGACAATTTTCAGTTGAAAGAGTTGAATCAATTCAATGTTTTATGGCAAAGTCTATGGATAAAGTGGTAAATGTTCCAAGAATGACTAAAAATATATAAAAACTAATGAAGTTCTTAAATTAATCAATTTGACAAATTGGAAACAAGTCATCTAACGAAAATCTTTAAAATCAAAGCTAAAATGTTTATTTGAAAAGTTAACAACGCTAATTTTATCGTCAAGAGTTAAACTACAGCTTATCAAAAATTTCCAACACTCAAAGATCATTGAAAGTCGCCAAAAGTCAAGTCGAAACCTTTTATTTGTCCATTCCATTTCCCGTTGTCAATCATTAAATATTTGCTCATGGAAAGATTTTGGAAGAAAGTCGAGTCTTGGAGAGAAGATTGAATTACGGTAGATTGATTGAGAGGAACCGGATTGTTTAAGGAATAAAAGGGAAAAAGGAAAGGAAAAGAGAAAAGAGAACATTGATGTCCCCATCCACCCTCACTCACTCACTCGCTCACTCACTTCATTCAATCCCAATTTATGCCAACTACAAGAAACGTTGTGCCTAAGAACTGACTTTACTTGTTTTTTGCTTACTGCTCGATATTTCTTATGTAATCGTCTAACAATTTGCAATTTCTTATAAGAACACCTTCAAGCCTGGCTCACCCCAGAATTTTGCCACAAAAAAAGTTTTTTCTTGATTAAAATCAAATTTGTTTATCTTTTGCTTTTGAAAATCAAAAGTTTATTTGTTTTTTAGTATATTTTGTCATTTTATTGGGTTTTTTTATTGTATATTTATTGTAAAAAATTTCACTTTCACCTATAATTTAATGAATTTTTATTAATTACTTGCCAAATTCACTAATTTAATGATGAAATTTTAAATTCATTGAAATTTTTCATACTTTTTGGTCGAATTACAACTACCCTAAAGTAAACTCATTGATTTTTCCAATCTAAATGACTTTACTGACCTAATTTCTCATTTAGCTCATCTTTGTTGTAGATTTTGATTTTTTTTGTCGTTAGATTTTTCATAATCTCTCATTTCAGCTCTCAATATTTTGATGGGCACGGCATCGAGTCGTGTGACGGATCTTTTTCGTCGAGAACAGCCACAAAGAAGGGAAACCGATCCAGATGCATTGCTATGTTACAGTAGTACAATTGGTAAGCGTTTAACTTTATAAAATAATCCTTATTCAATAACTTTAGGATCCTTCTTTGGCTCTCATTTTCTGATGGGCGGTGAGCGCTACGAGTTGGCCAAGCCGGAAGCCTATCTTTTTGGGGAAAATTCGGATTTAGATTTGCTTGGAAATAGAGCCACAACTGTATGGGTTTAAAGATTTATAGATTTTTAGTTTAAAGATTTTTAGAAAAGTATTTTTCGATGTTCAATGAATCATTTTCCAGTTCCCTTATGCTCGTCAACCAGTCACCGATCACGTCCGCCCATTGAACCTCTTCGTGAACATTCGAAAAGAAACTGTGAAATTCGTTCGGTACTTTAAAAGTGAAATTTCGTTTATAAAATGAATTTAGTTTGAAAAACGATGATGGAATTTTCACGGAAAAGTATCGACTCGAGTTTACATTTGATGCTGATTGCGCTTGCTGTATCCAGCTGCATTTCGACGCACGAGAGGTTTATCGCAAGGATTCCAAAGATTTTCAGTGAGTTTTTTTTGGTAGAAATGTCTTATAATAATCTTTATATTAATTATTATATTTATCTGGTACTGATTGTGAATCGAAGACAATCATTGATCGTTTTTAGTTCACAGAAGCTGTTTCGAAATTGCTTGAACCTTTTAATAACAATAACTATCAATTTTATATAAGGATAAATCTTTTTTATCTTAATCTAGATGTTTTACGATAAACATTGAATATTTTAGTTTCATCTACAAAACTCAAAAACCCGTGACGAGTGAGCAATTCCATTTCGAAGCCGGCGCCGGTCATATCTTCAATAATTTCATCTTTCATGCCGACGATTTCGATTTAAATGACGTAATTTTTAAAAGACAATAAACTAAACATATTTGTTCCTATTTGGTTCCTTTAAAGTCTTTTTATAGTTCCTTTATAGTTCCTATTTGGTTCCTTTAAAGTTGCTTTAAAGTTGCTTTAAAGTTCCTTTAAAGTTCCTTTATAGTCACTTTATAGTTCCTATTTGGTTCCCTTAAAGTTGCTTTAAAGTTCCTTTATAGTTCCATCATAGTTTATCTAAAGTTACTGTACTTTATCTAAAAAAAAATAATTTTTAGATGCATTACGAGGGCGGTCAAC
The DNA here is from genome assembly GCA_958450365.1 of Mesorhabditis belari. Classification (NCBI taxonomy): domain Eukaryota; kingdom Metazoa; phylum Nematoda; class Chromadorea; order Rhabditida; family Rhabditidae; genus Mesorhabditis; species Mesorhabditis belari. Next base: position 921,662 of record CAUEEP010000757.1, on the reverse strand, counting down.
TATTCCCCGTTGTGATCGCGTTGTCGACCAGTGGAGTGGAAAGCGAACAAATGCAATGTACAATGTGCACTGTGGAGGTGGGCGCATTGAAAAAAATATACGTATATAATATAGTAATTTAAATATAGAAATCTATTAATTTAAATTTCTATTTCTAGTTGGCTAACGATCACTCTGGTGGCTTCTCACTGAAACCATTGCGACAACGAGTGGCCAGCGACGGAGTTGTTTATCTGTTACAGGTCAGTATAACTGAATATCTTTTATATTTCTTAATTTCTTGTATATTTATCAAGTTTTAGGAAATTTTTGGCCTTGAGAACAAGGAACACAGTGAAAATAATGAGGATACAGGATTTGAGTGTATCATTTGTATGACAGAGGTGAGAAAAACTCATTCGTCTTTGTGCTCTTGTAAACGCATGCTTTCTAGCAAATATAATGGGTATTTTAATGGGTAAAATAGCAAAATCTTATCGAGATTTTAGGTTCGAGACACCCTGATCCTCCCGTGTCGTCATCTCTGCATTTGTGCCGGTTGTGCGGAGAATTTAAGGTTTAAGGTAAGACAAAGATATGGTCTCTAGTCTGTTAAAATGTTTTAAAATTGCATTAGACGCAATCCTAAAAGGACGCTAAACTTAGATCCCAAAAGAGATAGGATCCTTGTCTCTTGATTTCCATGAAATTTAATGATTCAGTTAAGCTTTATTTTATACCATTCTTAACCCCGAAGTTTCCTCTTTAAAACTATATAAAAAGTTAATAATATTTGGTATCATCTAAAAACCTGGTCTTCCTTAAAACTATAAAAGTTAATATTAATATTATCTCTAAAGTGAATTAATTATTTAGTTAAACAATTGCCCAATTTGTCGTTCTCCTTTCCGAGCACTCTTGACGGTGAAAGCGTTGCGCCAAGCCGGACAACGAACCGATTCACATAACAGGACACAACCAAGGTACTAATTATAAAATAGAAAGATTCTTTGGTATTCTTATTCAAATATCTAAATACAACTTTAGATATGAAACGCTGACAATCGTTGAAGCACTAAATGGACCTCTCAATCATCAACCGATTCTCGGCGATGAACCGTCACCGAAAAATTTCCGCATCAATCGAGCAGCTTTGGTGGGTTTTAAAAAAATATTATCAGAAAATGATTGATTTACATTTTACTTTAATTTTAGGTGAATGCAATCAATGAAATCCCTGTTGAAACCCAAGATGGAATTGAGTTAAAAGACGCTAAGCTTTTCGTACATAAAATGTCGATTCAGGTAGGATTTTTGATTAGTTTTTCATGGTAATTCAATCCATTAATAGTCATTATATTGAATTAAACTTTTAGGATGACTCTGGAAGTGAGAAAGAGTTGGATTACGCGAGTGCAGAAGATACGTCGACGGGTGAATCGGGTGGGAGAGCGTCGAGCTCGTTGAGTGGGAAAGATGTCAATATTCATGTGGGTTTAGAGAAAAGTATAAAATCAACTAAGAGTTGTAAAACTGTAAAGGTTGTAAGAAGTTGACTTTTACACTCAAATTACCAACAAATTAACATTCAAATTTTTGAAGTATTCATTGAGGAATTGGCCAATTTCTTAAAGAAAAAGCTGAAAAAGTAGTGTCTCTTTATCGCTCATTATCTTACTTTAACACCATTCCGTTAGCACAGAAACAAGGCCGCCATAGCCGACTTGCTAAGAGCCTTCTATCTTAGTCTAGAGGTCAAGGGTTCAATCCCGCCAGATTGGTTCTTTTTTTCTTCTCTACATTTAGGGCTTAAGGGCTGTGCTTTGTTTATATCAAATTATTCGTTTGAATAAGTATATTTTTTTAAAAAACCCGATTCAGATCGAAAACGGCGCCTATTCACAGGTCATCGAGGCGGATCCGGATTCCGCTGGAGCTCGTTCAGGCGATCCATTGGTCGTTTCCGATTGACTATCGTTGAGTGAACCTTTATTGGGAAAAAGCACTTACTGAATGGAATTACCGTTTGCGAAAAGATGCATTCCGGAAAAAAGATACCGTTGTAAAAACCATTGTAGCTCTCTAAACTGCTGGTTGATTTTACTTGCAAAGCTAAAGAGAACATTGGCAGTTTAAAAGGCTGTACTGTAACTTTTTAGACAAAAGCTACAGTACTGCGAAGTACGGTAGCTTTTTCTTGAGCACATTTTAAACAAAACAAGCAAAACAAACAAATGTACAAGCAGCTTTCACTAAAAATTTATACCCAGATTTTTTTTAAAAATCCTTTTTAAACCAAAGATTACCCCCATTTTCTGTGATTTTTTTAGTGCTCAAATTATTGGGAAACAAATATTTCGAAAACTAACCAGCATTTATGCAAATAACTCTTTTCTTGATTTTTTTTTCATGACAAAATGTGCAACTCTTCGAAAAGCCTTTCCTTTTTTTTTATTAAACTACGCATTTTTTTCAACCCAAAAATTTCACTTTTCTTTTTTCCTTTCCGGTTTTGCATTGGCTTTATAGCTTTGGCTTTTTTTTGTTTGTTTTCTCTTTTAATAAGCTTCTTTGTGATATGAATTTGCTATAATTTGCTATAATTCGCCTAAATCTAACGTAATCCCTCCCTCCCCCCCCCAGATCGGGTTTTTTCCACTATGAAATCAAACAATTCACTTAAAAATTCGTTTCAAATGGTCGCTCATTCTTTTTTTTTTGAATAAAGCAATAGGAAAAAGTTTGTGAGAAAATTGTTCAACTACATTACAAAGTAAAAAAATTTACAGGTAAATCAACCGCTGGAACTAAATTCAGCAACGCAACACCAAAAGTCACAATTTTTATTGTGCTTTTTATAGATAAAACAAACATGACCAAAATATTCACCTAAAAGTTTAACTTCATGAATACTTAAACATTTTATTGCTAACAATTTTGTACTAACAAGGGAAGGTCACGAAATCAAAGGGACCAATCGAAATGAGACCTAAACCATCCGGTGCAGAATTTTACGCTGATTCCGAATCTGCTGTCCGTTTTTGCTAAATAGGTCGGAATCGCAAGGAATTTGGCAAACAAGTTTTTTGACCTCTCTTATAACGCTTGCCCGCCCGGCACGAAGAAATGGTTGCGTAGTGTAGCGGATAACGTGTCGGAATGCAAAGCTGTAGGTCGGGGAGTCGACTCCCTTTCAGTTCTTTTTTTGAACAGCTGTTTTATAGTGTTCCCTAATTCCCATTCTCTTCGTAATTGCTAAATATTCAAAAATCTTGTTCAAAAAAAAATGCTGTTCAAAAAAAAGCACTGAAACGGAGTCGACCGCCCGACCTAGAGCTTTGCATTCCGACACGTTATCCGCTACACGACGCAACCATTTCTTTGTGCCGTGAGCGCAAGCGTTATAAGAGAGGCCAAAAAACTTGTTTGTCAAATTCCTTGAGATTCCGACCTATTCAGCAAAAACGGACAGCAGATCCGGGATCAGCGTAAAATTCTGCATCGGATGGTTTAGGTCTCATTTCGATTGGTCACCTTGATTTCGTGACCTTCCCTTTTAAGAATCATTTCTGCGTCTCACGTTAGTTTATAAACAAAGTTGAAAACTTTAACTCATCCACTCTCACCTGGAACCAGGATAAACTTTTCCGAAGAAAAATTCAGTTCAATCAAATTTTCTTCCATAAAATGGCTTTTCCTAGCTTTTGAGAACGAAAAAACATCTCTTTTCTCCATTCTCCTTTTCAGAAAATCCTCGGTGTCTGTGTGGGGCAATTTGTTTAGTGTCGATTCCATTGGGAAAGCGGGAAAAAGAGGGGACATCTCAAAAAAGAGAACCCCAAACAAGGAAACAGAAAAGAGGGAATGGTTTGAGGTTGGCTTTAAAACAAAACACTGAACTTTACTCGCATTGGGAATATTGACTCTCTTTTTTCCTAGATTCGATAATTCTCTTCAAACTCATCCAATTTTCACTCTTCATCTGATGACTTTTGAGCTCAAAATTGAAGTTATTACGTACTTTGAAACAATGCAATTATACATTCACATTTCTTGAATTTAAACCAACTTCTTTGTTTTGAAGATTAGTTTTAAAAAATGAGAAGATATAATAGAAACTTTTTTAGCAATTTTTGTAAATAAACTAAAAAGTTACTTAACATATTGGACCATATTGGAACCTTATTCTTGGAAGGAACATATTGGAACCATATTGGAACCTTATTGGAACCATATCGGAACCATATTGGAACCTTATTGGAACCTTATTCTTGGAAGGAACATATTGGAACCATATTGGAACCTTATTGGAACCATATCGGAACCATATTGGAACCTTATTGGAACCTTATTCTTGGAAGGAACATATTGGAACCATATTGGAACCATATTGGAACCTTATTGGAACCATATCGGAACCATATTCGAAACATATTGGAACCATATTTCGACGATGATTTCTCAAAAACCAAGCCATCAATTCTTCTCAAATTTTTTGATAAACTTGACTATAAGGTTTTTGATAAAATAAATCAGAGTGAGCCTCAGGTAAAAAACAAATAAAAGATTTCTTCAGCTGAATTGACTTGGTCACTTTTTGAGTGACCAACCTTTAGACAAGTTTTTAATGGGTTAATGGATAGGCAATGGGTCTCATTCAAAAACCTAAAATCAAGTACTTAAAATAGGGAAAGTTTGTGATTAAGGCAAATTTTATCTAATGCTTTAACCTTTCAGAATGACCTATTTTATCAAACACTCAGTGCCAAGAAGGTGGCACTGAGTGTTTGATATGTTTACATCTATTTGCTTAGTTTAAAACATTAGAACCGGGACTGGCCAAAAAAAGTGATATAGGGATTTGAACAGAAAACCTTTTTGAAACCTTTTTATGAAAAGATAAGACAATCAAATTCGTATAAAAGCTTCCGTTTTTGACAGATGACAGAACTTTCTACTTTCTGCTGACAGAATCCCACTGATCCATCAATTCCTCTTTCCCTTTCAATTCCATCAATTTCCACATCGTCCACTTTTCCTTCATTCATTTTTCTCCTTTTTTTTTCATCTCAATTTCTCAGAACTCTTCTTTCTCATTATTGATTCTTAACACGCATTTGAAAATATTTAAATCCTTTTTTTGAACATTATAGCGATAGAAAGCTTTAGTAAATGAACCAAATTTGTTTTCAAATAAATTTCATGGCTTTTAGGGACTCAAATATCACTTTATAATTCAAGATTTATAATTGATTTGTGATTTCTAAGGATTCAAATACGATTCCCGATACTTTATAATTCAAAATGAATCTGATTTGTGATTTCTAAGGACTATATTTGGCATTATTTTCCCTATTTCATTTCAAACTTTTAACTTTTCTCACCCTTTATCCTTTTGCCTATTGATCTCCGTTTCATTCAAGATCCCTGAATACTTTAGTAGCTAATGCCTTAAAGAAGATTTCTCGCTAAAGTAAAACCTTTTCTCTGAATATTTTAAAGTCTATTGTTTATGAGTTTTCTGGATGAACGAATGGGTTTTTTTAGGGGGAAAGAGAAGAAGCTTTTCTCTCACATTCATTCAGTAAATAGACAGAGAAAGTTTTCTTTCGCAAAACTTTTCCCATTAGCTATATATTTTCTTCTTAATCATCAATTAAGAAGAAAATCTACTGTAAACGAGAAACATTTGATTTCTTCGAAATTTTATGTCATAATCCTCACATTTTCTAAGATTTTAGCATTCCTAGTTCTTAAATGAAAGCCAACTAATGTCTCAGCTTAGATTTTGTTTAGTTTTTTTCGGGGGTGGGACAAAGCGGACCTTTTTTTTTTGCTGGAAAAGGCCTTAGGAAAGGTCGTAGAGCTTCAAAAATGTTTTCATAGAAGGGAATCGTATGCGTAGATTCCGAATTTCGACAAATCAGACCTCGCTGACACGTCAAATTTGGGCTAAAAGGCAAAAACTGCGGAAAAGCGTTAAGTTGCGTAGTCGTAGTCGAAATTCGGAATCTACGCATACGATTCCCTCCTATGAAAACGTTTTTGAAGCTCTACGACCTTTCCTAGGCCTTTCCAGCAAAAAAGGTGCGCAAATGTCCAGGTGCGCAAAAAAAAGGTCGCATTTGTCCCACCCCCGTTTTTTTCTCTTTTTCATCTTAAAATTCCCATTTCTAGTCACAAGAAGAAAGCTTTTTAAACCAAAAGGTTTTTGACCTCAAGAGTAAGCATTTTTGTGATCAACTTCTATTTTTGCTTGATTTTCTTTCATTAATGGACTCTGAAATTTGAGCTCTTTGGTCTTTGGTTTGAGATTTCTCAAAAAAAAGAGAGAAAAACCGACGAAGAAGCTTTTTTTGACGAAGAAGCTGATCTTGACAATCTTGCATTTGACAAGTAACGAACAGAATTGAAATCTGAGGATTTAATGAAATTTTTCTGAATCACATCTTCACAAATGTTGCTTGAAAAGTCAGTTTAGCTTATACTTTTGTTAGAAAAGGCAGTTTAGCTTATACTTTACTAAACTTGATACTTTTAATACTGAAACTTCATGGGAATGGTCAAAAATCGAGCCATTTTATTTATCAATTCTGATTTGCATTCAATTTCGAGTCAGCCGGGTCTTATATCTTGTGATTCTTGTGTTTCACAGATCATTTGTCGTCGATGATCCTCATCGAATTCCCCTCGCCGATTCGTATTCCACTCCATCCCCATTCAATTCTCTTTCTTATCTCTTTTATCCATTTCCCATTCCTCACTCAATTCAATGCTCATCTAATTGAGTTCTCTTTTTTCTGGAGAGACCTCGGGCCATTCCTTCTACTTCGTTTTTTTTTGGCAATTTAGAATTTTGTCTTTTTCTGTTAGCTGAAAAACTGACTCGTTTTGTTAGAGGATTTCTGGATTTAGAGGCTTTTAGCTCAATTTTTACCCTTTCTCTGTGGATTCTAATGCTTTTATGGCAAATTATTTAAGGGATCACTCCACTGTGGAGGTCCACGTTTTCCGCGCAATCTAAGCTCCGCCCCTTTTTGGACAGACAGACAGACAGACGTCTACACTACGGACAGACGGACAGACAGACAGACAGACGTCTAGGCTACGGACAGACGGACAGACCGACAGACAGACGTCTACGCTACGGACAGACGGACAGACAGACAGACGTCTACGCTACGGACAGACGGACAGACGTCTCTTCTGCTTTATATATAGTAGATATTCAGTCTTATCAGCTCAATACTTTCATTTCAGCATACTGTGGTTGATCCAGAGCAATGGACCTTGTAGATTTAGCAATGCAAACTATAAGCGCTAGCGTTTGATGAGTGCCTTCACTGCACTTGAATCTTTTCTTTTCATCGTTCCTTTTTGCCCCAGGAATTGTGAACATTAACAAATTTTTAGCGAAAATAGAGCCAAATTTAAGGCAATAAATGGGAGATTTTTCTAACATTAAATTCAAGTTGCTGACTAGAGGTAAATTTGAATTAAATTAAGCTGAGAGCCGGTAATCTGGTTCGAACAAATTTACACTAAGAAAAAAAGGATTAATGAATCAAACTTTTTTGAAAAAGCTATCAAATTAACAATTCAATTTTTCCATTTTTCGTTTCACTTCGAAAAATCTCTGATTTATTCATTTCACTTCCCGTTTTGGAGGCATTTGGACCCATTTCTTTGAGGAATTTCCCCTTTTTTTCACCAAATTTTCTCATTCGGCCGAGTTGAAGTGGATCGGGAAACACGTTTTTTTGAAGAAACCTTTCTATATCTTGAACGTTTTTTCCGGAAAACTAGTCACATTCTTGGAAAATTGAGTTCAACGAACTTCAATTCTTCTATTTTTCCTGAAAACTTCTATTTTTCCTGAATTTTACTTATTAAGTTCAAAAAGTTAATATTCAACTCAAGTGTTGTTTCATTTACACTCATTTCGATAAAATTGAATTGATGATGCCAGTTTTGAGCTTATTGTTAGACTTTTCAAATGCATCTGCAAGCTTAGATCCATTAAGGCTTAGATCCATTAAAGCTTAGATCCATTAAAGCTTAGATCCATTAAAGCTTAGATCCATTAAACCTCTGCAAGCTTAGATCCATTAAACCCGAGTTCCAATTGATGTGTTCTAGCCGTTTACGAAATTCAGCCTCTAACGAATCATTCTTAGCGGCTAACCGGATTATGAATGAAATTTTTTCACTAGATGTGTACGAAAACTTTGTAATCGGCCGAGCTTAGATTCAAATGAATTTACGGCTAGCCGTCAACGAATCATTCGTTAAGGGCGGCTGAATTTCGTAAACGGCTACGACAGATAGACTGTATAAAATGAATAGTTCCAATCGATTCGCTGTCTATGAAAACCCCCCGATACAAATTTACAGCTCAAGAGCTTCTTTTTGTATCATTTAAAAAGCAAAAGAACAATCCCTATAAAAATGGTGATTTGTTGTTTGTGTGGTTGCGTAATTGCTAACAATCTGGCAAACCTATCCGGGATAAGTTGCTTCCTTTTTGAAATCCGTAAAGGGGGAGGATTCGTGAGCGACTGGCGTCATTATGTCCAATAAGGCTTAAGTTTGGCTCAATTTTTCTAAAAATTCTACATACCACATGGAGCCAGCTTACGATTGCTGGCTCTTTCAGTACATTTTCTGACTTTTTTCTTTAGTTTCTTTAGTTTCTGCTTTAGTTTGTTCATTTTCAGCAAACTTATGCATGAATTCTCAGCATTTTCGGCAATGAAAGATGTCGAGAAAGGCCTACTAACCAACCATGGGAAAAGCCCTCGAAAAGAAAAAAGTCGATTGATTCCTGAATTACAATTGAATGTCACAAAGTTCTATGAAGATGAGGAACAGGTTTGAAAAGAAGAAAAGTCGAATGTCAAACGTTTCAAGATGAAATTAATGTTATGCGAGGAGAGTCCAGCGTTGATTGGTGATGGAGTTGATGAGGAAATTGGTGATGAAATCGAATTTTATCAACATCACAACGACGATGAGATTTATGAGGTAAAAATGGTTGAATTTTTAAGCACAAATTTTAATATCATATTAATAACGGGATTACACACGAACCTACCGTAAATACTGTAATAGTACCCCACCCGCCTCGTACAGTCGCGTAATCGCAAAAGTCTTTTAGTATTTCATTTTTTTCAAAGCGTCCGTACTTTCAAAAAATGTGTCTTTGGTATCAAAAAATAGCTGAAATTCAGGGCTATTTTTTGATACCTAAACGCGCATTTTAGCATAAACCAGTGTCGAGAAAAACTCGTTCAAAGCTAGACTACGCAACACTCCGCACCGTCATTATCTTTGGTATCAAAAAATAGCCCTGAATTTCAGCTATTTTTTGATATCTAAGCGCGCATTGTAGCATAAACCAGTGTCGAGAAAAACTCGTTTAAAGCGGAACGTTGGGTAGTCTAGCTTTGAACAAGTGTTTCTCGACACTGGTTTATGCTACAATACTGGCTTAAGTATCAAAAAATAGCCCTGAATCTCAGCTATTTTTTAATACCTAAACGAGCATTGTAGCATAAACCAGTGTCGAGAAACACTCGTTCAAAGGTAGACCACGCAACACTCCGCACCGTCATTATGGGGGTGGGGTACTATTACAGTATTTACGGTAGTTCATTTCTTTTCTAAGATTGCTATATAATTACTAACATTCTTATATAATAAATTGAATGATTACTATATAATATAATAATAATGTTTCTAATGAGTTTCAAATGTTTCAGATTGTTTGCTTCCATCGAATATGGCGTTGTCCAAAAGCTTCTTTATTAGCTTTTACTTTACTTTTAGCACTTGCATTGGGAATCGTTGTTTTGGTAAGAAATTTTGAAAGATAAATCTTAAAAACATGATGCTTTCTAATAAAATTCAAATTTCTAATACCTTTAGGATTTCTTGGCTCGTGATGTTTGAGATCTAATAGGTATTCAAAAATTTGGGGACTTTTCTGGTGATCTTCTGTTGATGCAAAACCATTTACCTTTCCCAAATTGGAATGAATTGATTGTTAAATCTTTTTGACTGATGCTTGTTCTTAAAGATCTATTGTTCTTAATTTGTTCTTAAAGATCTAATTTTTGATTTAAAAATAGAAACATTCTTTCTAATGCAGTAAACTTTAAAAAAAAATAAGCGAAAAAGTGTTTTGTTTCTATTTGCATTTTTCAATACAAAGTACATCTTGAATTGATTTTTTTTACTCAAAAAAAACTCTGTTTTATCAATAAAACAAGTACGATTAAAGTAGGACAAGGTTTTCTAAAAAATGGATTATTTAGTAATCTTTTTCTTTAGTTTTCTTTCAGATCTTATTCAATTTATGATTTGATTTCTCATCTACAGGGTGCGTCATAATTATTGCAACAAGAGTTCAAAGACCGTTTTCCAAACAGCTTTCTTATTTGTTTTTGCCCCCTTTTTTGTTGTGTTGCGTTCTATCTTCTTTATTCTTGCCTAATTGCCTCCCGCTCACACGAAGAAGACGGTTCAGGACTGGTGTGTGGCCAACTTTCCCTCAGTGATCACCAAGGATGAACGGCCTCCAAACTCACCGGATCTCAATGTGATGGACTTTTCCATTTGGGCAATCTTAGAGGCTAATGTCTGCTCTTTGACCTTGAAGAAGTCTTTGACCTTTGTCTTTGACCAAAGGATGGAAGGCGACTCCTCAAGATGACATTCGGGCCGCAGTGGAGGCATATCCGAACCGATTAAGGGCTGTTATCAAGGCAAAAGGCGGTCATATCGAATGATCTCTTGGTTTCCTTATTTGTTACTGTTAAATAAAGCTATTTCTGTTTAAAAATCTTCTTCCAGTGAAACTTCCTGGTGTGCAATGCCTTGAGTATCTTGTTGCAATAATTATGACGCACCCTGTAAAATCAAATTTGAATTGAATTGAAATGAAATTGAAAATTGATCAAATTAAATCAGAAAAACGCTATGGTATTGCCAAATAATTCACCTTTTAGAACTCTAGCTTAAACTTAACAACAAAGCTTTCACAAAAATCCCAACAAATTCCAGGTAATCGTCATGGTTTGCACATTCATTTCCCTTTCTCAAGACAAATCAGAATCCTCTCGTGAAGATGTACTCGGCGTGATCTCTTGGTTACATTACCCAGTTGGTGATATTCCCGTTCGTCGTCTCAATCATTCCCTTCCTCTTCAACATCTAAACAATTTTCATTATTGATTTTTGTACAAAATCTCTGAAATCCTTGCCATATTTTACTCTGAATCTCGTGCCTACTTTTCCTTTATTCATCTCATTTTAGCTTTCTTTAGTTTATGTTTGAATAAAGATTTTTCGAAGCAAAACACAAATTTGAGTGATTTTTGTGAGAAAAGATCGATTTTAAATGAGATTCCTTGCGGAGATTTGTATCAAAGAAATTGATTGAAAAAACTCAATGTTTTTACGATGATTGATCCTGAACATTTGAACACTTTTTATTGCTCTACAGAAATTTCAGTGATATTCGTGCAGTATCTAAATTGAAATTGAACTAGACAAATAAAAAAGAAGATAGAGCTGATATTCAAAGCCAATTCTGGCTAAGAGTTTGAGTCTAATTCATGAATTGCAGTGATTTTTGAGCAATAAGTTGCATTGCACCTAGAGTGTTTTCCTTTCGCGTGTAAGTAATTGCTCAAGTAAAATTTGCATGAAAAATTTTTACTTGATGACCGTAAAAGCTGTAATAGTAGCCCTCCTATAGGAGCGTCGCGTAGCCTAAGTTTACACTCAAAGAACCGCTCATATCTCGGCGCCCAGACATTTGTTTCAGCGCGCTTAGGTATCAAATTAAAATAGAGTGGATGGGTGATTTTTTGAGATATAACACATATTTTTTAAATTAACCAGCGCTTAAAGAAAAATGATTGAAAAGTGGGAAAAAAGGCCGATTTTTTGTATCATTTTTCTCTAAGCACTGGTTAATGTTAAAAATATGTGTTATATCTCAAAAAAGCACCCATTCACTCTACTTTAATTTGATACCTAAGCGTGCTGAAACAAATGTCTGGGCGCCGAGATATGAGCGGTTCTTTGATTGTAAACTTAGATTATGCTACGCTCCTAGATTTGCACAACTCACCATAACTTTCTTCTAAGTGGACCAATCTTTATAATTGTAGATCTTAACAAGTGCAACAAAATAACACCAGAATCATATCATAAAGATTGGCTCACTTAGAAGAAAGCTATGGCGCGTTGCGCAAAAAATTTGGCGCAAAGTAGCCACCCCCTTTAAATTTTTCTCGTTTGCTCACTAATTTTATTTTTTTAGATATGCTTCTCGATGGGAAATCGCTCGATGGATTTGAGGAATATTGGGCTCATTGCAAATACGAAGAACACAGGGAATTCTTCAAAGAATCGCGTGATGAACGAGCCAAACAAGATGACAATGGAAGCTCGGTCAACGCTGGAGTTGAAGGATCTTCAAGTGAATCGGAGGAGCCACCAACAAAGAAAAAGAAAAAGGCCATTGATATGAAAACGAAATTGGCTGTTGCAATGATGGGCAATGATGTTTTGATCAAAGCAGCTGCTGCATTTTACAAGATTGATCGAAAATGTGTGCGTTCCTACATCAAAAAAGAGCTCGAGCTCGAGAAAATCTACGGAAAGCGCAAGAGACTCGATGGAAACAGACGCCCCTTGAACTCGGAGAAGATTGGTATCGATTTGGCTGAATGGATACAAGATCGTCGAGCCAAGAAGAAACGAGTGACACGCCGAGTTATCTGGAATGAAGCGGCCGATCGATTCGAAGCAGCTGGAATTTCTTTTAAAGGAAGCCATGGCTGGATGGAGTCGTTCTTGAAGCGCCACCAACTTTCTTTGAGGGCACCAACAACAACTTCTCAGAAACTGCCCAACGAGTTTGGGAAGGCCATTGTCGCGCACATTCTGAGGCTGAACAAGACAATCAAAGAGGGCGATTACAAGCACATTATTGCTTGCGATGAGACGGCGGTTTGGTTAGATGCTTTGACGAGCAGGTCCATCGAGGCGGGAAGCGGTTGGAGCAAAAGAAGTTGGTGTTCTCACCCGTGGCTACGACAAGTCAAATATATCCATGATGCTGACTGTCCGTTCCGATGGGAAAAAGCTGCGGCCTTTTGTGGTGGTGCCTCGAGAAACGATGAGCAAAAAGATCGAGACAAAGTTCCAATCGAAGGTATTGCTCTGTTGGAAAGAGAAGAAAAACAAGTGCTTTGATAATGCAATCACGGCCGAATATTTGCAACGTTTTTTCGGTGCACTTGGATTTTTTAATAAAAAGGAACCACCACTCCTTGTTTGGGATCAACACCCTGCCCACAAAAGCAAATCGACGAAGGAATGTCTGGAGAAGTTGAAGATGGATCTATGTTCTCGGCGGCACGACAAAATTTCTTCAGCCAGCCGACGTTTCATGAAATGTCCCATTCAAGGCCTACATTCGCCAGCAATACGAGGATTAGATCTTGATATCGGTTCCCGATTTGACGGGATCACGAAAAGACGGCACTGGTGGCGGGAATCCCAAACCTCCATCAATGGAAACCTACTTGGGTTGGATCCTGGAAGCCTGGGGACGAATTACCGAAGATATGATTCGAAAATCATTTAAGGCTTGTGGTATTGGCACTGCCTTAAATGAAGATAAGGACCATGTATTAATTGTTTCAAGCCGGCTGGGCCGATTCCTTCAGGATTGTAGGTTCGATTTATTGATTTAGTCGATTCAATTATCTTTAATTATCATATTGGATCTATTGTACTTACAGGCGATGAGAAATACTCGGACAGAGAAAGACCTCGAGGATCTCTTGGGGCCGCTCGTATTGACGGGATTTCAAGGACATCGAGGAATTGATGATCAAGAAAATGATGAATTCATTGATTTGGATGTTTCTATTGATTTCGCTTGTTAGTTGTTTTCGTTTCGTTTTGCTATTTATGCAAATTGTTAAAACTGAATAAAAATGAAAGAAAAAGTTTGTTTTTGAACAAATAAATAAATAAAAAAATGAATGTATCCTGATTTGGTCACTTGAATAGTGTAAAATAGTAGCCAACCTAAAGGGGGAGGGGAATAAATAGTACCCCATGGAGCCCAATTACAGTATTTACGGTAAGTGAGTACTATCACAAAACTTAAAGTTGCCTACTTATCCTTTATTGCTCTCATTTTAGCTTTCTTCAGTTTGTGCTTAGATAAAGATCGGAAAATTTAGAGCAAAACATGATCTTTGTCTTATCTCTATAAAGTCAGCTGACTTGATTCATCCAAATTTGTTTGTTTTTTCGTTTTTAAACGTTTAAAAGTGTGTTGCAAGGTTTGATCTCGATACGCTCACTTGTCAGATTTTCAAAACCATTAATCTCAACTTGTTCTCTCAGCTTTCAAAGGTTATTAATTTTAAACGTGAACTAACATCGAGACGATTTTTCATCTAAAGAGAAACACGTGTTTCGAATGTACCTAAAATGAGAGTGAAAGGAAAATGATTTGTGTCTTGTGTTGTACTTGAAATGTTTTTTTTAAAAAGACTAGAACAACTAGAGATTAAAAAGAAGAAGAAAAAAGATCGAAAAAGATTTGGAAAAGCAAGAAATACTGTAGAAAATACAGGAAAATCGGCTGAGGTTTTGAAATTTTCGATGAAGAATCTAGAGATTGAAAGAAATTGAAGAAAAAGAAGCAAAATTTTCAGATTTCGAAGAGAGTTTAGAGATGAAAAAGTTGAACCTGAAAGAACAATGTCTGGGTACAAGAAGACTCCGCCCATTTCTCTCCTCATCTTTCTTCTTTTCTCTTTTTCCAATTACAGAACCCTTTTCGAAAAAGCACGTATAAATTGCTGGCTCTTTGTCTTTCTTTTCTCTTTCAATAATCGTTGATTTACGAGTCTCTCATCGAAAATTTCGAATCTTTTCTGTATAAAAGGAAAGCCTTGGACCGAGATCACATCAGTTTTACAAAGCTGAACTTATAAAGTTTCATTTTATTTTAAAACTCCGCTTACTAGTTAGATTTTTGACTCATTTTCTAACAATAAAGCATCCAAATCGTCATTTAAAGCTGGATTTTCCAATTTCACTTGATTCAAATCTGAATCCAACTTATCTGAAGCTTAAATTGTTTAAAAATAGATCTGTATCCAAAGATCTGTATCCAAAGATCTGTATCCAAAGACCCACATACATCACATACAGATCTGTATCCAAAGACTTATTTCTTTCGAAATTACTCTATTTTTGTTAGCTAATTTTCTTTTACAGGTAACAAAATGCTTTGGTTATTGCTCTCAACGGAACTCTGGATCGCTGTGTTCAGTGTGGTGACCGCTGTTTACATGTAAGCCTTTAAAATAACTAATATTTCTAATCTACAGATTCAAATCTTTAGTTTTACTTTAATCTATTCTTTTTGATTTCAGTTATCTGTGGAATCGTCAACAATACTTCCGTCGTCGAGGCATCCCCTCGCCGCCTGTTGACTCGATTCTTTCAGGTGAGTGACTTGAAAAGCACTCAAACATTACATTTAGATTGAAGATTTATAGATAAATATTCTAGTTTAGTAGTTTCCTATTCAAAATCTGCAAATCTCTTTATAAACAATGTCTCCAGGCAATCTCATGACTCTCCACAACGGCCGCTCGCCGCACACGAAAAACTTGCAAGAATGGGTGAAACAGTATGGAGATCAATTCGGATATTATGAAGGAAGTATGAACGTGATATTGACATCGAGATTGGATGTCATCAGAGATGTCTGGGTCGACAAATTCGACAAGTTCCATGGGAGAAAGGTAGGATCAAGAAAATACACTATAACCAACCCCAAGAAATGAGCATTGACTAGAAATATCAAGATCTTTGAGCCAATTGGAAGCTAATTGAACAATGGTTCTTTTATGACTCCCAAGCAAAAAGCTTGGGCCGGGACTCGAACCCGGTAGACTCAAAGCTCTACCACTGAGCTACACCGAGACCTTGTCCATGGCCGCCAGGGGACAATTATTAAAGTATCAGTAAACTTTCTAGTCAATCAACCCATTCCCCTTCAATCCGGACACTGATCAACGCGCTTCTGTTTTCATCTCTCGCGGTCTTCGATGGAAAAGACTTCGGGCAATGTTCGAGCCATCATTCAATCAAAAAATGACAAGAGTTCATCAAGTTAGAGAGAATTTCTTGATTGGAAATGATTTCTCTTCAGACAGTCTTCAAAGACAGCAACAACAATGTGATGGGATGGTTGGAGAAGAATTGTCAGCAACCGGTTGACTTCCATGTGTAAGTGCTAGGGATTTTAAGTGACATGATTTGACAAGATTATTGTGAGAATCAAATCTAGAGTATTTCTATTCAGTTTCACCCTTGAATGGATCTCTGACATCATCGAGCGTTTGTGTGTGGGAAAGCCGATGTCGACCTTTGGATCGGGTCCATCCGAAGTCTCTCGTCTCATCGATTTGTTCTTCCATCCGCCATCGTATTGGGAGAATAAACTCTTCAGAATCTTCAGTAAGTTTGTAAAATGATAAAGTTTTCAGTTTTCATTGATATTTTGTAGATAATAGTCGAAGATTCCTCTGAAATTCAATAAAATAACTTGTACTCAAACTTTTGATGTTGTTTTCTTAGAAAATCTTCAGACTCACTTCATTTTTAGTGTCCACTTACGAATTCTCGGACTACACTCAATATTTCCACAAATTTTTGACACTTCTCGTGAAAAACCCACTCTACAAAATCGAATCTCGAATGTCGAGTTTGATCAAAGAAAAAAGAAAGAATCGCAAGCCAGGAGATCCGGTAAGGAAAATTATTATAGAACATTTTATGCACCCCTTTTACCATTAGCAATACAACTTTGAGCTCAAATATCTTCGTGTTCGGTTTTTCAATTTAAATAGTTTTTCTACCAATCGATAGAGAAAGACTCGAGAATACATTGGCAAACATATCGATGATGAGATTTCAGGGTTATCGAGCACCCGATCAGGGAACCAAGGTTTTCTTGGTGTTCGGCTTTTCAATTTAAATAGTTTTTCTACCAATCGATAGAGAAAGACTTAGAACATTCAATTATATAAAGAAGATTTAAATTGAATAGCCCAACACCAGGATATTTGAGCTCAAAGTTAGATTGATAATGGGAAAAGGGTCAGGGCTTTTATCAAATCTTTAGTAGCTTTAAGTCCAAATTTCTTGATGTTAGGCTGTTCAATTTAAATAGTTTTTCTACCAATTGATGGAGAAAGACTTGGCGCATTCAATGATATTAAGAAAATTTAAATTGAATAGCCCAACACCAGGATATTTAAGCTCAAAGTTAGATTGCCAATGACAAAAGGGACGGGGAGCGTATCAAATTTTCAATAACCAGGAGAATAGCTATAACTGATTAATATATCAGTCAAAATCTTTCCTAATCCAATTTTTTAAGGCCCGTGACATTCTGGACCTCTTCGTCGACTATCGAGCCCCTGATGAGGAATTGAAAGAACTCCGCGTTCTTAACAAGAAAGCCGATGCTCAATTCCAGACTCAGGTTTGTATAGAACGAGAATTACAGAAAACGTCTGTTCTAGATCCGAAAAATTCTGACCGAAGAAGAGATTCTCTCGATGTCGACAATGACGATTTTGGCAGCAGTGGAGACCACTCACACAACACTCAAACAATTCTTCTACTCAGTAGCCGCAAATCCGAAATGTCAAGAGAAATTGCAACAAGAGATCGATCAATATATTAACTCAAGGGTAAGAAATGTTTACATGCTTAAAGGAGTTCTTTTGAGGCACTTTGTAACGAAGTATATGAAAACGTCTCAAAATCTGCGGTACAAACTATAGTCCATTCAAGATTACTGTAGTTTTCCATTAAATGGCTTATCTCTTGAATCAGTTAGTGTTTTTTAAAGGAAATTAATTCTAGGAAGATATCAACTTGGACGTAGTCGCTCAAATGGAGTACTTGGATTGGTGTCTCAAAGAGAATCAACGCCTGTATCCAGTGGCCGTGGCGTGAGTTTACAGAAATTCCATCAATTTCTTAGTCTATAGATAAACTATCCATTTCTTTAAATAAAATAATCTTCTCCTTCTTCTTCTTCTCCTTCTTCTTCTCCTTCTTCTTCTCCTTCTTCTTCTTCTTCTCCTTCTTCTCCTTCTCCTTCTTCTCCTTCTTCTTCTTCTTCTCTTTTTCATAATCTTCAAAAAATGTCTCTATTCAGAGCGATCTCTCGCGAATGCATGGAATCGTGTAAAGTTGGTGACAATGGACTCGAGCTTGAGAAGGTTTGAAATCACAAAAATCTAGAATAACCTATTAATCTACATTAAGAATACTGTAATATTTTGAGATCTTTCAATAGCAAGATTTTAGGGTGTCTTCGTTTACGCGAATTACTACCAAATTCATCGCGATCCGAAATATTGGGGTGAAGACGCTGAGCTTTATGATCCAGAAAGGTACTTTAGCATTGTATAAATGCAACTTTGAATTGAAAGATTGAAATCCCTAATCTAAATACAAATTTTCAGATGGAACCCGCTGAACAAGCGCCTTCCCGAGAATCTCTATGAGGTTTATGCACCATTTGGACAAAATGGAGCGCCAAGAGTTTGCCCTGGAAGGTAAAATAGAGATGAAATTAATTAAAAGTTTATATCCATTGTATTAACTATTTTTCTAGACACTTTGGAACAGCTGAAGTGAAATTGGCGGCAGTGGAGTTGCTACGGAAATTCTCGCTCTCATTGGCTGAGACGCCAAAAGCCGAACACGGGATTCTCGTCTATTCGTATGATACGGTAAGGTTCAACAAATGATAACTGAAAACTAAATCTAGCTACTATAATAGTTTAAAATTAAAAGCTACATACTTACAGCCTAAAGCCTTAAGCCCAAAAGAAGTCTTGAGTCTTGCTTGCTTCATTTACAAAATTTCTTCAATTTTTAGATAATTTGTAGGATTTGTCCTTAAAAACGAAAAAACTCAATTAAAAAGCTTTTAAAAATCTCATTCAGATCATGCTTCGCGTGAAGAAACGTGGAGAACATAAAATCCCCTCTCGTAAAGCATCAATGACCATGACATTGAACAACAATCTCATCGAGAATTCATCAATCAATGTCCAACCAAACAATCAACAAAATCCTCCACCACCTCCTCATCAAATGGATCCACTTGCTCAGCTCAGGGTATTTTTCTTGCCTTGTAGGTTGTAGATGAATTAATGATAGAATAGAATGACAAAGTTGAGGAAAACTTTTGAAAGCATTGCTTTGATCGCTTACAAAATCATTTCTGATCTATCTGCAAAAAAAATCCATTATCTATCGACTCAACAAATCCATTACCATTATCTATTGTCAAAAAATCCATTATCTATTCATTCAACTTTCAGAAAGCTCATGAATTCGGCCGCTCTGCTCCGTTGATTCCAACTCTGAGCACTGTTCTGGAAACTAAACCCTATTCTCGGATCACAACAAGTGTTGTTTGAAGGAAAAACAACAAAACAAGCACCTCATTTTATTACTTTTTATTGGGTTTATGGTTTTCCTTTTCCTTTTCCAAAATAGAAAAAACATTCAATTCAACCGATTTGTTGCAATAATTGTAGATAAATTTTTCTGGTTTTTATAATTTTGTGTCTACACTACGAAGATTACGATAGTTTTTTCCATTTTTTCCCCTCTACTTTAGTCTCATCTATTTTTGAGCGTATTGTTCATAAATTTTCTTTAAAATTCCATTGACAGATGAGCAAAGAGCACAAAAATGTTTTGACAAGCGAAAAAATTCCTTTTCTTTGTCTGCTCACCGATTTGTTTCTCGAAATTTGAGTGAAAAGCGATTTTCGAACGAGATCTGTCACGATAATTTCTGAAGAAATGAGTGAAATGAGCCAATTCACTTCAGTTTTAGACAGCCTTGTTTTCCCCAAAAACTTTCTGAGAACATTTATTTCTAGAGTCTTTCTTTTTTCTTTCTTTCTTTTTTTAGATCAGGTGTTCAACTAGGGAAATGTTGCCCTGAACTTGTGGGAAAATTGTGAAACTTTGAGGGATTTTTCAGAGAAAACTTCTATGAGGGTTTTTATGAACTTCTATGAAGCCAAGAGAACAGAATTCGGATCCACTATCGTCTCTTGGATTTAATCAAGAACTTAAACAAAGCAGAAGTTTGCTATAGACTAAATTTAGATCCAATCATGAGTTGAAAAGAACAAGAACAAGAACAGAAATATTCATTTCGTCACTCTTTTTTCTTTTGCTTATAACTTTATTAAATGGAACCGATTTAGATTTTTTTACCAATCAACGCTGACATTTGATAAAGTTCTAAGCAAAAGAAAAAAGGCGAAATGAACTCCAATCAACAGAAAGTCTAAGCAACAACAAACAAAAAAAAAGTTAGAAAAAGTACAAATTTCATGTTTCGAATAGGAAATCAAGAAATCAAAGCCAATTTAACAATTTTATTGAGAACTTTTTAGTTGTTTATCTGTTTTCAAGAGATAATGCTTCATTTCCTTGTTCAGCGAAAGATTGAGAGCGAACGCTTAGAAAAAATGACCTAGCAATAAAAATAATGATATTTCATCAAATTTGATATTGGATTTAAATCCAAAAAGATATGACGTGAGATTGAGAAATTAAAGGAAAGAAATCAATAAATGTTATCCATGGCCTCGGGTGTTCTCGGTGCGACGGCGTAATCACGCGCTTTCTGGCACAAGCCCTTTCCCTATACCCTTCCCTTTCCTCTCTGAAATCAGCTTTGCGCAGAGGCGATAACGTGACCAATGAGGCTTAGCCGAGGTGCGTTTATTGCTGGTTGAAAACTGATACCAATTACCCGTCGCTTTCTGCCCTGAAATATGGGTGTCAGCGCAATTTTTGGAAGGCCCTAGGGGCCAAAAAGTGCGTTTTGTTGAGAGATTTCTCCGAATCTCTGTTGTAGTTTTCTGATCCAATAGACAAACACATTTTGTCAACAATCAAATGTCAATTGATTTCAAGACACAAATTTATTAGCTCAAGGCTGTGAAATGGACAGAATTGGTGATTTGAGACAGACACATGAATAACTTATTGTGAGATAAAAAAAGTTTTAAAATTTATATTTTCTGATTTTGTGACTCTACGATCGATCGTGTGCTATAACACAAGTCCAGAAAATTCACACAAAGACTCGACCAAATCTCTGAAATAAAAGCCCCAATTTCTCCAGGTGTCATTCTCTTGCTTGCAAATTTTGTCCCGCTTTTTCAAGGAGATTTCCAAAAATTCGTTGATACTCATAATTGTTCGTCTGCACGGAAATCTTTAGTAAAAGGCGAAAGATTTTCTCGGTCAAATGCAGACGAACCAGAGATAGGCAAGGGAGGAAAGGGCTCCCTATAAGCTGAGGCCCTTTGCCACAAAGCGAGCGATTACGCTCGGGCACAAAGAACTGTCCAAGGGGCCACTTAATAAGTTTATGCTATTTTTTGCAAATACTTTCTGTAGTGAATTGCGGAAAATTGATTGGTAATAGTTCTTCAAGTTTGCCCTAAATTCGATATTGCATTGGAGAGTAGACAGTCTGAGGCTGGCCATAGAAACTGTTGCTGGTGCTGAAGCCGTCAAAACGGAAAAGTTGAGCTCCACCAAATGGAAGAAAAGCTAGAAGTAGGCAGTCTGATAGTATAGGGATCCGGCCGACGGGTCGAGGTGCGTCTTTGAGTTAAAAGTTTACTTAAGTAAGGAGGAGAAGGAGGAGAAATACTAAAGAAACTAAAGAAGTTGAAGCAAGAACATTATCCAAGAAAACAGTAAACGATTGCAGATAAACTGTTATCTTGTTCTTGATCTAAACAAAGACATGTTCGTTTCTTATGAACATTTTCACAACTACGTCTTGTGTTATGAAAAGCGTTCTAGTTTACACCCATTCGAGAAGCATTAACAACTGTTGAAGGTCATTAGCGTAACATTAAATTTCTTTGGAAGTTGCACTTGGCAAGAGTTCCAAATTAGGTCGATATTGATCGAACAAATTTCGCCTTTCTTCTTTTGAGATTTCCTTAGAAATTTTGACCACATAATATACAGCAAACAAATGGTAAAACTGATCAAAACAGAAAATCCAAGGTTGTCAAAGAATTGATTTCCTCTCAACTCGGGAATGAGAACAATGGATTGCCTGGGGGTATCACTAATGCACTAATATCAAAAGGCTCTTTGCTGTTCGATTTGTTCTCAGTGCGATGGCGTAATCACGCGCTTTCTGGCACAAGCCCTTTCCCTATACCATTCCCTCTCCTCCCTCAAATCAGCTTTTACGCAGAGGCGATAACGTGACCAATGAGGCTTAGCCGAGGTGCGTTTATTGCTGGTTGAAAACTGATACCAATTACCCGTCGCTTTCTGCCCTGAAATATGGGTGTTGGCGCAATTTTTGGAAGGCCCTAGGGGCCAAAAAGTGCGTTTATTTCCTAGATTTTTCAGAGATTGAATCGTCGGTTGAGTTTTTGTTTTGTAGCGCACGATCGGTCATAGATTGTTAGCAACATTCACAAAATAAGAAAATATAGATTTTAAAACTTCTTTTATCACGCAAATGGATCAGAAAGTCCAGAAAACTCACACAAAGATTCCCACAAATCTCTGAAATAAACGCACTTTTTGGCCCCTAGGGCCTTCCAAAAATTGCGCTGACACCCATATTTCAGGGCAGAAAGCGACGGGTAATTGGTATCAGTTTTCAACCAGCAATAAACGCACCTCGGCTAGGCCTCATTGGTCACGTTATCGCCTCTGCGCAAAGCTGATTTCAGGGAGGAAAGGGAAGGGTATAGGGAAAGGGCTTGGGCCAGAAAGTGCGTGATTACGCCGTCGCACCGAGAACACCCGACGCCATGGATAACATTTATTGATTTCTTTCCTTTAATTTCTCAATCTCACGTCATATCTTTTTGGATTTAAATCCAATATCAAATTTGATGAAATATCATTTTTTTTATTGCTAGGTCATTTTTTCTAAGCGTTCGCTCTCAATCTTTCGCTGAACAAGGAAATGAAGCATTATCTCTTGAAAACAGATAAACAACTAAAAAGTTCTCAATAAAATTGTCAAAATTGGCTTTGATTTCTTGATTTCCTATTCGAAACATGAAATTTGTACTTTTTCTAACTTTTTGCCTTCTGATGATCACCGTCGTGCACATGGTGGTTGGTTTTAAAAGATATAACATTTAAGGGTTCAATCATGAAAATCTGACATGTAAACTCTGAAAATCATTGATCGATTAACATATAAACATCAATATAACCAGGATCTATTCTGTTGATTTATCAAAGAGTTAACCTATCATGCAAAAAAAAGAAGCAACATATACTTAAAATGTGAACAAACAAAATGAAGACTTATCAAAGAGTCACTCAAAAGTTTCTCCGTTCAGAAAGAAGACGGTGAAGGCTGCTATGGACGATCCGATTGTAAACTGGTTTTTATAAAAGAAAATTTGTAATGAAAACCTTTACAGGGAAGCGCTTGCTGTCAACCACCTGGAGTCGATATCTATGTAAAGCTTTTAAAGTTTGGGGGTACACATCCGCGCGAAAATGTGTTTTCGATAGGATTTTTACGTTTGAATAGCCGATTGACGCACAAAAAAGTGCTGAATACGAAAATAAAAGAATTTTTGAAATCCCTTAGACAAATTTTTTAAAAATCGAGTTTTAGTGGTTTTACTGTGTTAAATTTCAGCCGTATTTTATTGTTGGAGCAAACTTTTGGAAACAAAAGCCTAAAACAAAAATGTAAACCACAAGTTTTATTCTACGGACTTTTCTTTATCTTTTGATACCAAAAGCATAAAAATTGATCAACCCTATAAAAAGTTATAACCTTTTGAAAATAAAAATGTAGTTCCTGGTTTATGGCACACTATAACGCGGATAGATTACCGGAACCCGAAAGAGGGTAGGCTACTTCGCGCCAAATTTTTGGGCAACTAGATCTTTTGCACAACTCATCATAACTTTCTTCTAAGTCGACCAGTCGACAATCACAATTTCATGTAATTGCCTCGTTCACGGATTTGGCCTTGTCTAACAAGCAAAATTTTTTTCTTCTAGATGACAAGTATCCGTTTTACTAACAAGTCTGTTTTAACGCATTCGCATAGTTGATAACTGTTTTATTGAGCATTGATGGAAAAAAAAATAAACTAAACTATTAGAATTTACAATTCGATGGCTCTAAAGTTTCTCTTGAAAAACGGCGAATTTACCGAGAACTTTCTTGCAAAATAAATAACAAAACTTGAGTTTTCACTAAAAATAATCGTCATTAGTAGTCGTGAATGTGGGGTAGGCTACTTTGCGCCAAATTCATTTTTTGCGCAACAGGGTCATTTGCGCAATAGGGTCGTTTACGCAACTCGCCATAACTTTCTTCTAAGTGGGCCAATTATGATTTTGGTATCATTTTGTTGCACTTATTGAGATCTACAAAATGAAACCAAAATCATAAAGATTGGCCCACTTAGAAGAAAGTTATGGCGAGTTGCGCAAACGACCCAGTTGCACAAATAACCCAGTTGCGCAAAAAATTTGGCACAAAGTAGCCTACCCCAAAGTTTGAAAAATAAATGAAAATACAGTATCTAATAAATAGCTAACATTGTATACAAATAAATATTCATTTTTTAGATTGCGAAATGTGTGAAAGGTGGTTGTATGCCTGGTGCGCCTGGAGCACATGGAGATCATCGAGGATTTAGTCCATAAAATCAATCATTTGCATTTAAGTGAATAAACTTTTTACAATAATTACTATACTTTTGTGATTATCATTTCCCTAGTTAAAATAAAAATCAAAATACAATGGAAATTTGTTTAAAAAGCACATTCAGAAGTGAATTTTGGATGAATGGGGAAAGATTGAAATCTTTTTGCAATCAAAATCTCTATCCTTGTTATTTTTTGCAATTTAGATTCTATGAGAACATTTTATTTCTCTAAAACTTAAAAGAGGTCTTTAGCAAAGACAAAGCCCTCTGGCAAAGCCAAAGTCTTTTTTTTGAATTATCATACAAAAATTTTTTGAATGCCCCTCTAATTATATTCAAGAGAAATAGGGGATCTTTTTGTCAATATGGAGAGCGCTCATTAGTCAATTATGAGTGAATTTTTTTGAAAAATCATATTATTGCATTATATTGAAAGTTTGTGGAGGGTTATTTTTGATAAATTCACTGAGTATATGATTTACACTACTGGACAATGAAATATGATATTTGAAAAAACGATCGTCACTTTCGCGCGTCTGTAACTCCCTTGTCTTTGAGTTTAAACTATTAGTGTTATACATTTTCTGAAAGCTCTTTTCAAGGGCTACACAATGGTAATATTATTGTTTAGAAATACGGTAAAGACAAGGGAGTTACAGACGCGCGGCTCTTAATCACTCACTACTGTAGCTCTTAATCACTCACTTTCACTGACGAAGAACAAGCAAGTGTGAAGATCGGGATTGTAAGTGTCTAGGATTCCCGTAACTCCCTTGTCTTTAGCGTATTTCTAAATATTAATATTACCATTGTGTAGCCGTTGAAAAGAGCTTTCAGAAAATGTATAACACTAATAGTTTAAACTCAAAGACAAGGGAGTTACAGACGCGCGAAAGTGCGAAAGTGTTTTTTCAAATATGATATTTCATTGTCCAGTACTGTATTTACAGAGAATGTAATGGTTTGGCTGAAATTTGGGACAAACAAGAAGCAAAAAAACACCAAAACTAGGCAGAAATGACTTCTAAAGCCTTGAAATGACTTGAAATGCTACGATAATTTCAAATTTATTTATTAATTTGATTTCAACTCGTTGATTGTCGGGGGAGCGTCGCAGAGATAGACGTGTTTGTCGGAACAAGCCGTATTTCTCCAGTCCTGATCGTCGCTGAGCAAAAAGGCACAATCGCAGTCAACCAATGCACAATTGGCTACTGAAATCTTTTTACATTTGGTTGCTTTTCAAAAATATGCTTTGCCTTGCCTTGCTTTGCTTTGCTTTGCCCTATATTTCTTAGCTCTTACTTTGCGTGTGTTTGTTCAAAGATTATTCGTGATTTTTTGCATCAAAATGGACTTTCAAACCCGTATCTGAAGCTCACCCGGTTGCACGAAGCGATTGTAGTCAAAAGTCGAACCATCCGACCAGCGCCAAGCCGGATTTTGCTCGTCAAAGTGCACGCCGAGCCAACTTTCCGTTTGTCCAATTGTGTCTATAATTCTACGAATGAAAGTTATGATGTAAGAGACAAGGCCAAAACCATCGGATCGATTCAAAAATTTGGATTTCAACCATTTCTCCAGAATAGCTCTCAATTACAGGCTTGATATTTCATTTTAAAATTTGAACAAGTCTTCAGTCTCACATTCTAATTTTATTTAAAGGGGAATGCTATTGAGAATGCTATTGAGAGTCCCAAAAACGTGGATGCCAAATATCTGTCGAGCCAATCAAATAAAAGTAACAGCAGATTTGAAATCTCCGTAGTCGAATCACTAAGATGTCATTGAACAACCTGAATCTAAGGAAAAGTAACGAATCGATGGGAATGCAAAGGAAAAACGAAAAACGCCTCACCGAGGGTGATTTGAGCGATGAGAGCATTCTGAAAAGCGTTGTGAATCGAGATGAGAAAACCGCCACGAGCCAAGCAATCCTCATGAGCCACATCCCACGATACCGCTAAACATTTTGTAAATTGCACATTTTCGGAAAACTTTTGTTTGGGCTCTAGCTAAAGATCTTTTGTTAGTGCATTGGTGCATCGATCATGTAAAATTAGCACATTGTACTTCTTTTTTTACCTAAATCTATTCAAAATCTTAACTCCTGTCAATACACTGTCGTAGATACAAAATACAAAAAATTTCAGAGTTTCAATCTTTATTAACTAGTCAAATTACCGAAAAATTACTTAAACTCGATTAGAATTATCGCAAAAGATGATTTAATGCAGTTTTCTTAATAATAATGATACTTTATTCTGATGATAAAGTGAAAGCCAAAGAAAATGATAGAGAAATGTACAGCGATACTAGATAATACAAGACATAATGAAATGCAAATAGTCAGATTATCTACGAGAGAGAGCCGTTAGATCTAGAGCATCGAAACGTTTCTTGAAAATGAAAAGTGACTGAATTTCTCGTATGTCATTTGGGAGCAAGTTCCATAACCCAGCGGCTCTAACGGGAAATGAGTTTGATAAAGAAGCATTGGACGCAAAGGGAATCTGCAAAAGGAATCACCCACTTCTGGACCCTGATCTCGGGTTAAATTTGAAAAAGTCAACAAACAAAGGATTAATCTGTTTGCAACGCAGAATTTTGAAAGTTTCGACTAGAGTAAAATAGCTTTAATTTATCACGAGAGCTAGCTCTTAATCACTCACTTTCACTGACGAAGAACAAGCAAGTGTGAAGATCGGGATTGTAAGTGAAATTCTGAGGACATGTCACATCATCTCCATGCACCACATTCAACAAGAGCAGAAGAATTGGAAACAACATTTTCAAATGAGCAAAGAGTCCGTTTCTCAGCTTTGCCGAAAGAGCGAGAAATCAATGGTTATCACTTGAAGAACGGTCAAAGAATGAAATCATTTAGTGCTTCTGGCCTTTCAGAGTTCAAAAAACAATTTTTATTTTGGGCGCGGTTGGGCTTTTATCTGCTTTTTGTAAAGATATCATTGCTCAAACTTGTAGGATTTTTTTGAAAATGCCCCTCTAAAACTAAATAATAGGATTTAAATACACCGTCACGTGCCTAAGGCAATATGTAACCCAATCGTCGAGTGGAGTTTTTCGGGTGTTTCTAAAACTTTCATTAAGCCAGAAGTCATTCGTGGCTGGAATATTTTCAAATGCCTTTTTTGAATATGCGAATTTAGATTCTGGTAGTACTTTATTGACTCGATTAAGCAATTATTGAAACACTTAGCTATGCTATACATTATCGAAATAGGCAACAGCTGCAGCTGCTGATCGCGACTTTGAACGCGTGTTCCTCGTGATCGGCTTACCCGATTTTTCGAGTTTTAGTTTCATTCAATAGAGAAACTCATTACGAGTCAAATGGTACCAGGAATGTGCAAATCGGATGAACTGGTAAAGAGAAAACCCCAAAATACAAATGGGGACACTTTTTTGAAAAAAAGTCACAGATTATTCAAAGTCGCCATTGCCATTGGCAATGGGGACCCTTGGGGAGGGCACTAGAAATGTATACCGTCTATTGGAGTAATTACGGTACTTATCTGAAATTTTATGCGAATCCTATTATAGGCGAATTAAGTTTTGTTCAGATACGGATAAATTTTGACGCTCGTTTGTGAAATTTCTTTTTACTTTTATGTTTCTTCCGAAAACAGATTTTGTTTAATGTCTACTCTGCATCATATTGTAAATGTATTGGCGTTAACTCAAGTTACTTACTGGATTTCATTTTTCTCACTTACATTACTTTTATTTTTCAGGAAATGAAGGCCTTTCAATCGCTCAATTCAATCGCTCAATCGCTCAATGCTCAATCGCTCAATTCAATCGCTCAATCGCTCAATCGCTCAATCGCTCAATTCAATCGCTCAATTCAATCGCTCAATTGTAATTGTGTTCTCTGGAGCCATGTAAGTTTAATGTTTCATTTGTTAGCTAACAAAATAATCTTTAAAAATGTTTATTAACTTTGAGTTTTTAGTTTGAGCTTGAAGCACATTCTTTAACTTGATATTCCCTCCAGAGAACACATATTCAACGTTAGACCAAAACCTCTTTTTTAACTCTTGTAGACGATAATCACTTGGAAAAATTCCTGTGGCCTTTTCATATGCTCTGTGTGCATCTCTCGTCACTTTGGATTTAGCAAAAAGTGCCAACGTTTGAATTGGAGAAATAGACGCTAGGACTGCCAAACCATGCTTCGGAGACACGTTTCTTTGAGAATATCGTTTACGAATATTGTTGGCGATATGGAGAGGCAACACTTGTCTAGCATGAGCTGATCGCTTCCTTTGTTCCTTGAGAGCCTTGGCTAGTCGAACTTTTCCCATTTTTTTCCTTCTTAACTTTTCGATCGTTTTCTGCTGACGTCCTAATGCGATAAGTTTCTTTCCCCGTCTTCTGTTTCGTATTGATTTGAGGCATTTCTCTACCTGTAAAATACAAATCATTAGTTGTAATCAAAATTATGTAAACGATAAAAAAAGAGCCAAAATTTTGAAGAAAAAAGTGAAGAAAATGAAAACACATTTGTTTGTTTTATTATTTTGTTTTTATTTCTGTAATGGTTACGGTAGTTACCCACGCTTTAGCGCACAGAAAGTTGAAAAACGCTACTTTTGCGTTCAAAAGGCATCAACTTTTCACAGATGCATCCAATTGATCTCTTTTTGGTGTCAAAATGTGCTCAAGACCCTTGAGCATAAAGTTTGGTATGTGAAACTCACCAAAATTTCTTTTTCGCCAAGAACTGGCCTGTAAAAGAGAAGCCATTTTGGCGTTTATATGGAAAAATAGCGGTTTTTTTGATTTTTTTCGATTTAGAAAAGATCTGTCAGACGGATTCTAAAAATTCTTTCAGACTCGGATTCAGGGCATTTTTTTTGCATTGAATAGCACTTATCCTGAGCAAATTTAACGGTGATCGCATTTTTCGCCTTATTTCGCGCGGATGTGTGCCGGTCTAATAGAGGATTTACGGTATATTACAGACTTTTTATCAATAGACACTACGCTAGTTTAAAGCCTTTAAAATACGTGCTCATCCGATACAAACTAGCCAAGACCCTATGATCCTTATAAATATGCTGTAGCCTAGACATGGGTACGGTCGGGCGTTCTTTGCGTTCCGACGTAAACTAAATTGATCTGGCACACTGAAATCCCAATTTTTCTCGCGATACCAAACTGCTACTGCGAGAAAAATGAAAGAAAAATGTGCCAGATCGATTCAGTTTACGTCGGAGCGCAAAGAACGACCGATCGTACCCATGTCTACTGTAGCCGTTCTTTAAATTAAGAATTTAAGAATTGTATACAAATTAATCAACAAACCCCTCCAAAAACATGGTTTCTTTGATGTTCTGAATCTAAAGATAACAATCAAAAGTTTTAGTTCTTGATAGTTTTTTCGAAACTCGTTTTTTTTTGGCGAGGGGAGTATAGTTTTGTCCCGTAGACCAAAAAAGACCGGTTCTTCTATTTTTCCATTTATAGATTACTTACCGTAAACACTGTAATAGTGAGTGTTCTTTTCAGCTACATATTTCTAGCTTCTGGTGAAACCATTCAAAAACGACACTTGTGGCTGGAAGTTCATGCAAGCGATCGAAACGGGTCGAAAAAGCCTCGAGATGGCCACCTTGATGACCGATCTCATCATGGGCGAACCGATCAAGAAATGGCAAATAAAGCAATCGAATAAAGAATAAAACAATCTAAACTTAAATACAACTCAACGTTACTTAAAGTGTTAACTCTAAACCAGTGTCAGCTGCCTTAAAGCCAGTCACTACAAGGGTAGTCTCAGAAACCTTAAAACAAAATTATATGTTGCAAAAGTTTGTTTTAAAATCTATAATATTTATTTCCGATTACTCTTCAACAACACAAAGTTTTTGCGGGGGATACCCCGCAAAAACTTTGTGTTTTATAAATTATAACCTCTCCAAAAAAGTGTCCCTTCTTTGGAGGCTTGTAACATTTTGTCTTGTCATCGTACAAGCATCTGCCATAGAGATTCTGAAAGCTCTCTTTTAGCTCTACAAGATACACTATAAGACTTTTAAGAATGCAAAAATTTGAGACGATTTTTAATGGCTTGAATCAGGAGTAAAAATTTGTGTGCATTTCAGAGCGATTTTTATCTATCGCAGACCCTTCGAATCAATTTTAAACTGAGCTTTAAAGAGCGGAAAAAAAATTGACCCTAGAATAGTGTTTTTCGGAATTTTTGAACGCTTAGACATTAGACATTAGACAAACAATGCCGAATAGGAAATCCCCGCCTTAAGAAGTCTGGGTTAACCACCAAATCCGTTAGACATTTCTCGAACTGTTTTTTTTTGTGTTAATTAACCTTTTTTCGTGCTTTTATCACTTTAGATAATATCTAGCAAGTTATACGTTTCAATTAATCTTCAAGTTTAGCATCAAGGCTTAAAACTCCAAGAACATTGAAAAGCAATAGTAAAGAACTCATGTGAAATTTTGAAGCTTTCCAATTATTAAATTCAATAAATAATATTGCAATAATCCTGCCGTACCCTGTAAAAAACGAAGAGGAGAAAGTGTTTGTTTGGGAAAGAATCATGAGTGACCCTTTTCGATTTCGATCGATTTCCTTTCTCTCACTTAATTTTCGTTCAAAACGCAAACATATGTGAACCATGCAGCACTTCGAATAAAAAGAAGATATAAAAGTTAAGAACGAGAGAAGTCCACAGCTATTATATCTGTCTGGCTATGATTTTTTTGTTCTTGAGCTCTCCGTTAACGCTGATTTTGTGTGGGTTTTGATGTGTTTGGTGATCTAAAGCCAAATCCACTAACGGAGTCAATAACAGAGTCACTAACTAGGTCACTAACTAGGTTCGGCGTTCAGTTTCTTCTAATTGACAACCCAACTTTTCCTACAATTCAATCAAAAAAAAACATTTGTCGCTTTTTTTCGAGCCCTAGTCTTTCTCGACTAAACTGCTTGTTAGGGTGGTTTTGGTTTGTATATGGAGTGTTTTCATTGAGTGTTCCTTGTTTTGACATAACAATTTAGTCAACAACACCAAAAATAGTCTTCAACATTGAAATCAATCACTGCAATTCGACCATCCGTCCACATCACGACAGGAGATCGTATAGTCGTCATCATACTCGATCTCTCGCTCAGTCGCCAAAATAATCTGGCCCACCTCTTCATTCGTCAGTTTCCTCTTGTAACATGTAAAGCTTTCAATGTTCAGCTTTGCCTTTTCTTTCAGATCTCGCGAAATGTCACTAAGTTTTTGTGGATCTTTCTCCATTTGGAACTCCTCAAAGAAAACCTCTGCCTTATCCAAGTTCACCAGAAGAAACAAACGACAATTTTTGCCTTGCTCGAAGAGCCAATCGGTTATCGTTTTGACTTGAACACGGCATTCTTTGAAGTTAAACTTTATGAAGTCGAGGATTTGAAAAGGAAACAGGGAAATCACTTGTTGCACTAGGGGACAAAATAGACCGAGCCCTTTCATGACGCGTACAACTTTCAGATTTGCGAAATGTGCGGCGATTTCCGGAAACTTTTCTTTTGGCATTTCGTTGCTTTTGTAGTAGTCGTACGAATTCTCAATATGGAATACTCGAACCACACCTATATTTTTGAATAACTTTGGATCAGCCGTATATAACTGCTGATTGACGTTAAAATAATAGGATCTGTCTTCAGAGTTCTTCTTGATGATAAACTCTATCGAGCAGGCTCGAAGATGGTTCCCCTCGAGATCGAGAGTATCGAATTTGATCTTGATCAAATGGACGCCGTTTCCAAAAACCGAGTTCTTCAAAATATAGTTTCTTGTCGTTTTGCTGGCTTTGAGCAACTTCAGAGAAGCTTTGACATCGACTTTTTGAAGGATTTTCTCTCGAAGCTCTCCGGGAAAACTGGGAAATGCAAAGATCGAGATAGGTTGAAGCATTTGAGGAATAGGTTGAAGTGTAGATGGAGAAATCGTAAATTTTGTTTGGGAAAACGAAAGCAAATTGGAATGTGAATGTCTTGCTTACGCGAGGAATCCCCGATGAGTCATCGCTGGCGACGATTACGGTTGCTTTTGGTGGTTCCCACAGAAATGTTTTTGCTCAAAAACACAACCAAAATCAAAATTTCTTTTTGTTTTTCTTTGTAGTAAGGCTTATCGTCTTAATTAGCACTCAAAAAGTCGCCATCACGGGAAATTTGACTCAAAAAACTCTCTCGGCTGAGTTTGATTGGTTAGCGTGTTCAAAAAAGCACATTCCAGTGCAAATTTGAACTAAAATTTCCGTTTTATAGCTTCAAAAAGATAAGACTCATTTCATAAATCAGAAAAAGTAAAATGTTGAGCTCAACTTTACAAAAGAACTTTCTTCTTTATGAATCGGCTCGTGAATTGGCTTGCTTCAAAAGCTTTGATGTCAAAAAAAAGCCGAACAGTATCGCATTTGCTTATTTTAACAAAAGAAGAAAGAATTGAATTTGAATGTGAAACTAAAAAAACGAAAGAATCCCTTTGAAGTTTTAGATGTTGTGCAATGTCAATACTTTCAAATACGCATCCTCATTGAAACAAAAATTAGACGCACTTAATGCACAAATACAAGTGACACGTTTAACAAGTTCATTTATGACAAGTTGATTTTCTAAAATCCGATAAAAATGCTTATTCGATTGAACATTCGAATGACTCGCCCGGCCGCATTTGGGTGTTCGCCAAAGGAACAGAAGTCCATTTGACCGGTGGTGATCACTGTCTGAAATAGTCAGCCTTTGAATGAGGCTTTGAGTCACTGCTGAGATGAGCTGGCTTCAAAAACATTTACAAAAAGAACTTTCTTCTAAGAACTCTCTCGATCTAACCGACCTTGCACTCTTTGGCACCCAAACGAGCCTTTATGTGACACTGATCAATTAGTTGCTTTAGCGTGATGTTTACCACATCAATTCCGTTGCATCTGAAAGAAAATCAGTCTTGACTTCGATCACATGCTCATCTCACTCATCTCTGACAGCAAAATCAACCGTTTTCATTTCATCTCCATGCCAATTATTCCAGGTGGCCTTTAAGTGTGGAGGATCTTGTGCTAAGAGAATCTTTCAGTTATCCTTTATTCTGCATTTGCACATAATCTCCCTTTTCTTACCTAGATGAAAGCTTCGTCGATGAAGCACATAGATTCTGCCGGTCTCTCGATGTAATTCGCACACATGGGTGTACTTGGGATCAACATCAAAGTGATTATTGTCAACGGAGAAACTGAGAAGCCAGTAGTGATTAATCCACTCGTCTGTGTCGCTCCTTGAATTAAAATGTTAGCCCAGAGACGAGTGATTAATCCACTCGTCTGTGTCGCTCCTTGAATTAAAATGTTAGCCCAGAGACGAGTGTACCCCGTCTGTGTCGCTCCTTGAATTAAAATGTTAGCCCAGAGACGAGTGATTAATCCACTCGTCTGTGTCGCTCCTTGAATTAAAATGTTAGCCCAGAGACGAGTTCTCCGTGAGCTGTCAAAAAATCGGACTTTTAAAGAAACTCAATTTTCTCTAGATGAAATTTGCCAAATTTCGTTTCTCTCATCCAAGTTATTCTCTATTATGTTTATTTGATAGGTTCGAGGTATCTTTCCAAAGACTGTTGATATTTTCAAATACCCTATTTGTAGCAGTTGCATACACTCACCATTTCTTACTTCCCAACTTATAGCATAACTCCTCTAAGTCAATCTCAGCAACATTGCGATCGAATTCAGGAACTTGATGATGAAGAAAGTCGAGGTAGGCAAAGTCTGACCGAAACTAAAACTTCTTCAATGAAACGAAGATTCTTTGATGCTTCCACTTTTTCATCAATTTCTTCGATCATTCCTTTCATTATTTTGAAGTCATCAATGTAATCTCGAATCTCGTCAAAATCTCCCTCACATTTGGCTCCGATCAGGAACAATTTCATCAAATTCTAAACAGCTTGAACAATCTCAAGAAATCGATGATTCCAACCGTCAATTGGAAAGACTTCTTGTGAATTGTAAACAAGTTCACGTAAAGTTCATGATCCCATTCACTCACTCGTTGCTCACACCAATCATATAGAAAACGGCCCTTTTCCTTGAGGATTGTTGTCAAATTCTGAAGAAGATATCTGTTGTTTTGCTCAAAATGTTATTTTTATGGAACCTAATCATCAGGGTTATGCCCAAAAAGCCAGGATTGGAACCAGGATCTGGCCTGGTTTGAAAAAAATGTGTTCTCGGCACATCTCTAAAAACCCGGTTTCTTTTGCCCTTAAAAGATACTATTGGTGTGTAATGGAGGGAAATGTTTCCCGCCTCGAGAATATTATCAATCGTTTTTTTTCCCATCTCCTCTTCAAACGCCAAAAAATTGGTGCCTTTTTGCAAGAATTTCACCAAATACGATACACATGCGCGAATTGGTTTGACGATTTCCTGAAAAATTCCGATTATCTTATTTCCTCTATTGGTACGTACGTACGTACGAGGAATAGGGAGAATAGAGAGAATACGGTAAGTAAAGCATTTGATCACTTCAAAATCAAACTTTCTACCTGATTCACTTGAAACGATAGTTCAACTGGCGATAATTCTCCAACTGGCGTGATAATTTGTCTCATCAATTGGTGGAAAGAGTTTCTCAGAAGAGAAGGTGCATCTTTTAGGAAATTCTCTTGAAGAATGCTGAAATTTGACAAAGAAGGCCTCGTTTGAGTTTCGCTCCAGGCAACAGATTTATATCAACAGATTCACAAAAAGTGTACTTTTCCTCTTGAAACGTGAGAAGATCACTATCGATGGTGGCTTGTTGAAGTTGAGTGCAGAATTGATCGATCACCGCCACTTGGTCATCGCATTTTGCTCCGTCTGCTGCTCCCAATAAATAACCAAATAACGGGAAACTCTAGAAATATATCTTTAGTTGAGTGTTGTTGTTTATCACCTGAGCCAACAAGACATTCTCATTGAAGAGATTCTCGATTGGATTGATCCCTTCTTTTTCCTCAACACTGATTAAATCGTCGTCGTCGTCGTTCACGAATTCGTAGTCATGATCGGTGGGATAATGTTGAATATCGACAGGGAAGATTTCTTCTGAAAACAAAAATGAGAGCTTAGATTGTTTCCGTTCCCTCACTAATGATGAAATGCTAAAGCCATCGAGTTTTAAGCCTTTGATTTCATTTCAGCGTTTTGTCAGCTTTCAAAAAAGATGATCTACAAACAAAATCACATTAGTGACTAGTTAGACTGTAGATGAGAAGAAAGAAACACCTGGGACAGAGTCCTCGGAAAAAGTCGGATCAAATGGGGTGATGTCGGTGGGCATCCACGAGGGACCGTCAATCTGAGAACAAAACATTTTTGGCGTTTTACAGCATACAAAAGTTTCTGGCCTCCGAGCTGCCGAGTCCGAAAGAGAACCAACCTTGGTAGTACCAGCTGGTAGAATCAACATCGTGTGCTTTAGAATCACTGGAGGTTCTGGTCGAGCAGCCGGCTTGAGCTAAAGCTTTTAAAAATATAAAAAAATTTGGCCTGGCCATCTTTGCATCCTTGGCCTTGCATCTTTGCAAAAAAACATCCTTGGCCATCTTTGCAGCAGCCATCTTCATATCGATGGCTCTCCTCTTTTTCTTTTTAGGTGGCTCAGATCCCTCAGGTTCAGCGTTGACCGAGTTTTCATTGGCATCTTGCTCGGTGAGCTCATCATACGTTTCCCTGAAGAATTCCTCGTTTTTCTCATGTTCGCGACGAGCCCGAAATTCCTCCATTCCATCAAGATTCATATCTATTGGGTTGGGGAGAATGAAATGGCGCCAAACTTGAAAGACACTTTTTGCACACATAAAGCCTTCTTTAAATATACGTTTGGTTTCATCAAAAGGATCCACTATTTCTCTACAAAATGACTTTTCAGCGATTCCACAAAGCTTTTCTTTCGTGGAGCTTATGGACTCCCAAACACAGCTAGTCAAAATGGCAAAGAGTCCGACTCATCGTTTGAACAGTTTCTTTCACATAAACCTTCTTTGGTGTTTATATAAAAAAGATAGAGCACATTCAATTACATAAGTTGCCAAATTTGCAGGAAGATCCCACCAATTGTTTTTTCTAGATGACAGTTTGTAGTTTTTGTGGAAAGATGACCTTTTCTTGAGCTGAGACGATGTTTGAGTTTTCTTTTAAATGTCATTTTGTAGAGAATTAGTTAACTTTTCTACTGATGTCAAACACGTATCATTTGACGAAGTCTGCTAGAAGTTTTAGAAATTTTTTTGATCTTCGGCGCCGACTCATTCTCCCCAACCCAATAAAAAATAAAATTAATACTTATAATAATATAATAAGCAGGAAAAGATTAAAACAACAAAATGTATGCTAAAAAGAGGCTAAATGCGAGTAATTTTCAAGAAGAAATAAAAATTTTTACATTTAAAACGCAACTTGTACACTTGCATAGCGTTCAATTACAGTATTTACAGTATTCTGGCAAATTTTCAAAATTTTCTGGCATGTTTGAAGGCCTAAATTTTGCATTTAAACTTTCTATAAAGCTAGAATTTTTGTGTTTTTAAAAAACAGTTTAGCGCAACTACAAGTTTTTGTCATGGTTAAAAGGGAAGAAGTTTTTGCAACTTCAGTATGCAAAAATTTTTGCACATATTAACAGTGCCGAAAAAAAGTCACACGAACGCCATAGCCTACTTTTTAATTCTTTTCGGCACTGAAAACGGACGCAAATCACAGTGCCGAAAATAGCCACAAATACCTGAAAAATTTGTAACTTTTTTCACAAGCTCTCGTATCACTTCTCATTCAGTCATTTATTCACAATATCTATCAACCGAATTGGCTCCTTGGAATGTATCCGATTGGATTCGAACTTGGCCAATATCAATGGAGATGTCATTGCACAAGGTGATCTCGTTTTTGGTGCAATGACACATTGGGTAAAAAGAATCTGAAACTCGAATTAAGCCTTGAAGTTGACTTCAGCTCATTCAAATAAGCTAACTTGAGTCAGAACTTATCCTGCGCATCACCATTCCGCAACCCAGACTTCGTTGTGATCGAAGCTCGTTGGCTTTTCGGGCAACTAAAAACTCAAAGTTAAAAAACAATTTTTAAAGATTGTTTCGTTAACTAACAAATCTTATACATTAAAGGTTTGTTTGATTAGAAAGGTTTGCCAAAAAATTTCATTCAAAATCGGCTACGACATTTAGACGACTTTGTACACTTTGCAACAGCAGTCACTAAAGCAAGTGTAAATTCGAAATAATGGATAATTTACCGTAGTTTATTAAATTACGGAGTTAAAGATACTCAAGCAACAGTTCTTCTCTAAGCATTTCAGTTGTCATTTATTATTTAATTCGCTTGCAGGAAGATCGTTTTTGTGAGAGCGATTATTTTGCAAGAAGTTTAAGAAATAAAAAACATATGCATCTCAATGTCCTTTGTTTTTTTGCAATGCCAATGCGCAATGCCGCAACAAAATGTTTTCTTTTCCTTAAAAATTGTTGAGCGACGCCTAAATTTGTCTTTTTTTGACCCATTCTGGATCGTTTCCTATCGAAATAAATCGATTTTTGCTCATTCCCAGATTCGCCATATTTTCCCTACTCTGCATCATATTGTAAATGTATTGTAAATGTAAATGTAACTCAAGTTACTTACTGGATTTCATTTTTTTCACTTACATTACTTTTATTTTTCAGGAAATGAAGGTCTTTCAATCACTCAATTGTGTTCTTTGCAAGGAACCATGTAAGTTTAATGTTTCATTTGTTAGCTAACAAAATAATCTTTAAAAATGTTTATTAACTTTGAGTTTTTAGTTGCCAGAAAAGCCAATGAGCCTCGATCACCACGAAGTCTGGGTTGCGGAGTGGTGGTGTGCAACGAATGTTTCGAGAATGAGATGCCGTTGCAGGTAGAGGAAAGAAAACATCGATGTAATTACGAGGATTGCTTTGCGAATTGCGTCTTTGTCTTTTACCTTATCGGTATGTTCCTTGAAATAACCTACTTATTCGTTTTTGTTTTAGATGTTCTATCCCAAGAAGACGCGGTGGCTCTTTCTTCTACTGGTGATGGATATGTGCTTGTCAAGGTGTTTTTTCCTGCATATATTAATACACAAATGTTAATTTAGCCTTTAAAAATCCCTGAGTGTCCAATTTGTCACGACG
Organism: Mesorhabditis belari; assembly: GCA_958450365.1. Classification (NCBI taxonomy): domain Eukaryota; kingdom Metazoa; phylum Nematoda; class Chromadorea; order Rhabditida; family Rhabditidae; genus Mesorhabditis; species Mesorhabditis belari. The sequence continues at coordinate 882,625 of CAUEEP010000757.1, read as the reverse complement.
AATGTTAGTTTTTTTAGTGCTGAGTATCAATAATGCTTTGTTTAGATTCGAATCAGAGCAAGGAAAAGAAATCATTCGCTCTCTATTGCAATCACACTATTTGCACAGAATGCTACTTGAAGAATCGAAAACAAAATGACCGAGATACGAAAAACGATTATCAACACGGATTTACTTGCCCAATTTGTAGTCGCAATTCTTGCTTTAGCGGAGATGAATGGAAAGATCAATTTCAGGGTTTGCGTTTGTTAGTTTTTAACTTATTTAGGATTTTAGATTTCTTGGACGAGTTACCCGAACTGACACGTCAGATGGAAGGACCGAGAAACGCGTATGTTTGTGATGAATGCAAGGGAACGGTAAAATAGATAAGGCAGAAATAATATAAAGTATCTTTGTGCTTAGGATGCCATTGAGGAAATGCTTCATTGTGTTGAGTGCAATTCAAAGGTCAGTTCGGTTGCTAATTAATAGAATAAAATCTTTGTTTAGGCGTGCACCCTCTGCTTCATGGAAAAACACACTTCACACGAGAAAATCAAGCTCATGGAAAAAGAGGTGCTTTGCTTTCTGGTTATGGTGAATCTTTTGTTTAGGCTCATGAGATGTCCGATGCTCTCCAAAAAGATTCTACGAGTGTGGTCAAGACTTATGAAGATTTGTTTTCAGAAATGCACAAAGGAGTTTTGGAGAATATCAAGGATTTCGGAAAGGTGAGTTTTTTAAATTGTGATTTTATAGTTTAATGTTTTAGAAACTTGTTTTGAAAGAAAACATCTGCAAGGACACTTCAAAATTTGGAGATTTAGAGCAAAAATTGGAAGAATGCAGGTAAATTTGCTAATATCATAGATTCTAAACATTTATTCGTATTTAGAAAGTTTCAAGAGGGTTTTGAGACGACTTCCGAAGAATATATGCCTCATTTGCGTCGATATGAGACGAAAATTAAGGTGAGTTGAGACTTTTTTTAAGCTAAGCTGTATTTTTAGGAATTTATTGAAGAATTTGACAAGGATCTCAATTAAAATCTCTGCACATATTGGTATTTGCATTTGCACATAATTTCTCATTTAAATTATCTGTAGATGATCCTGAAGTGGATTCTTGGATTCTAGTGGATCCTTGACGTTATCTGTGCTACCCATATATTATCGTGTTGCTTTTTATCGGCCCTTTTCGTGTTCATGTGTATTTGTCGTAGCCGAGTATGAATGAGTGGGTCTAGGAGCGTCCAACCATCAAGTATTTGGTATCATTCAACGCAGTATCATTAATAATTATGTTGAATTTTTAAAATTAGCAAGATTTGATGAAAAGAAAAAAATTATGGGGCCTCAAAGTTTCCTCTTGAACAAACAGTTTTTTTGCTCTAATTTTTTTTCTTTTTATCAAATCTTTCTAATTTTAAAAATTTAACATAATTATTAATGATTCTGCGTTGAATGATACCAAATACTTGATGGTTGGACGCTCCTAGACCCACTCATTCATAATCGGCTACGGGGGTCCCGCCGATTTCGAATGAAACGTTGTAGCGCCGGCAATTTTTAACCTAAACTCACAAATTTGGTACCAATCGACACAGAATTTAATTCGCTACAGGATGATATAATATTGTCCTCATACATTAAAGGGTTGCTCTACTAGAAAGATTTACCAAAAAATTTCATTCATAATCGGCTACGACATATTAATCTTAAAATATTACGCACTTTATTTCATGTCCTGAATAAAGTATCTATATATAAAATATTTGCACATAAAGTCGGAAAACAATCAAAATTTGTTCAGAATTTTTGAAATTTGTCCGTTGATGCTGTCTTTTCGCTTTGTTATTACTTTCATTATCGAATATCGATGCATTTATCGATGCGGTGTTTGAAAAGAAATTTTATGTTTTGCCTTTGAGCTATTTTTAAATGTCTTCACAATTTCTGTTTTTTTCTTTATTTATTGAGTAGTAATACTTTAACATTTTGCTCTCGTTCTCATTAATTTCAACTATAAAACAGCTGTTCAAAAAAACTGAGAGGGAGCTGAACCCTCGACCTACAGGCCGAGTTTCGACTATGCGACATCGAGAATCGACTGGGGGGAATTTCAAGTCGATACATTCAGATTGACACATCCCATACAACCAAATGGCTAAACCATTGACTTTGCCGGGCAGTGAGCGACAGTCTGGATCAAAAGAATACTTACCTAGCCAGCTTAAACAAAAAACGATGCTAAAGAGTGAAAAAATTATACCAAGCTAGAGAAACTAATAACAATGACATCAGCTACCACTTTTTTTGAAATGTAAAAGCGAATTCCAGCCGAACAGACCCTTGAATGCGCTTTCAACACGTTCGAGAACGCATTGGAGCCATCGCCCGAATGCTAGTCGGTCGCCAATGCCGATCTGACCGATCCGTGCAGGTCAACAGTTTATTCTATTAGATTTTATTATCTGTCTACTATATATAATTGAGGGTTGTCCGTTTGTGCGCACTGTATTATAATACTATATATATATGTCGTAGCCGAAAGTGATTGGCAGTTTCTAAAGAGAGAAACCTTACGAATGGGTCAGTTTAAATGCAAATTCGACCGTATTCTATAATTTTTCCTATTTTAAAACTTCAGGTTGAGCAATGCAACAGATTTGTTTGCCTGCAATGCTTTATCTGTAACAAAACCAACAACAATTATCACAAGCAAAATCACAAACTTATTAAACTTTAAGTTAACCACTCAAGAAAATACAAAATCAAAATAACTTCACAAATAAAAATCCATTTTTACTTATTTGAGCAAGGATTACTGTGATGACATCTACTGCTGCAGAGGACATGGCACATCGGCGTGAAAATGCGTTTTCTATCAGATTTTTCCGGGAGTACCTTTTTTAGATGCGGAAAATTGTGCTGATTCCGAATCTGAAGGAATTTTTCAAATCCCCTTGACAGAAATTTTTTAAATTGAGTTTTAGCGGTTTTTTGGTCATTTTGTATGAGAAATTTTGTGGTACCCTGCAGTTTGGGGCTCGTAACTCGACAATCAGGGTCTAGAACTGTCAAGGGGATTTGAAAAATTCCTTCAGATTCGGAATCAGCACAATTTTCCGCATCTAAAAAAGGTACTCCCGGAAAAATCAGATAGAAAACGCATTTTTGCCTTATTTCGCGCCGATGTGCATGGCCTTATTACAAGCATATTGTTTCGTCGAGCACCCATTTCTGCACATACAATGCTTATGACCTAATCCTACTTTTTCGATATGGCAAAAGCACCTGAGAACTCTTTCAACAAAAGTCTTTTATTCAATTGTTCAGACTATTATTGGAAATCGTTGTTGAACTATCATCAGGTTCACAAAAACTTTTTGAAAAATATTATGAACTTGTCAATGGCACTTGATAGAAAAGCGGATCAAGCTAGCTTGAGATCGGATGCCGAACAACTCTTTGCACATCTGCAAGACAGGCTTTCAAAGAATTACTATAAAAAACAATGGTTTAACGGGATCCTTATGGTATTTCGTTTCGGTTTAACGGGATATTTCGTGCTTTCGCAAGATCCGTACATTTTTCTCAAAAGTGACGCTGACGTTTCGCACAATCTGAACGTGAATTCCCTCTTTGAAGACTCGCTGTCAAATTGGGATTTGAGAAAGAAAAAAGAGTTGCATCTTTACGGCTTTCATATAGATATGTTTGCGTTGATTTTGAGGGGAAAATTTGAGAAAAAAACTGAATTCACAGCTTTTCCCAGCCGTAAGCGATGCTTTTCCCTTCATTCACTAACGATTTGACATCAACAAGGCCTTGACAAATTTTGGTCTCTTTGTGAAATCACACCAATGGCAAAACGAAAGCTATGAGAAGCTGAGGACATTATTTTCGAGTTTCTTTAAGCTAATGCAAAAGTTCGATATCACAAAAGAGGACAAGGATTTGATTCCTGTATTAGTGAATCTGAAGATGGAGTTGCAAGAGGAACGAGATTGTCCGAATTACTTTTTCTTCGCGAAACTGAAGACTGACTCTAAAAGAATGTTGCTTGAAATCCCAAGCAAAGAAAAAGAAGAAGTGAGGACAATCAAAGAGAATTTGAGAGTTGAAACGGTTCCCGTTCGTCTCGATGATGTGGCCAATGGAGACTCGGATCTGCCGTTCAAAATCGTCACCGCTTATCATGTGATCGTACAAATCGACCTGATACTCATGGAAATTCGACCAAAGATTTCATGTATGTTTGCTTGATCATTAGGGAATGTGTTTTTACAGAGTTCTCGGGAAGTGGTGCAGCTGGTTGAATACACATCTATCCATAACTTATTATTAGATCAAGAGAAAAAGCCACGGACTATAGAGTTGAGCCTTCATAGTGACAAGGGATAAAGTTAGCCTCTTCAGCTCTGGCCGATGATTGCAACGATTGCATTTGCGCGGTCGAGACAGGCAACTGCAAAAGGTGGGGCTGCATCAGAGAGACTATCAGAGGATACTTTCAAGTTTAGTGATATTTTAAAGAAATTCACTTACAAGACTCAGCTGACAAATCAAGATTACAAGGATTGCCACGAGCCGGGCAAACTCCCAAGCGACACGGTCAAGGCGGCTTGGAAAAGGTAGTGGGTCCGTAAAATATTCAGTTAAGAACGTTAATTTGAAATAAATATTAAATTAGGACGAACAATAGCAAAATAAAGATTTAAATAACTTCAACGAAGGCCCGGCCAAACAAAAGTGAACAAGCCGGGCTTTTGGCACAACCCTGGGGTAGGCATAAGGTCCCGAGTCTGAACCAATTCTGGACTCCAGACTATGAACTGATCGTACATATACCCTTGTAGAGATAGGTACGTATATAAAACATTGATAATGAATTACACCAGAAAAAGTCGGAAAGCTAAATCTAAAGGTGTTCATCGGACTACGAGTGCTCGTTGAACTGCACGAATGCCTATTACGCTCGGCACAAACATTTATGCGACGAATCGAATATGAGCGAGCTGAACGAGCCCGAATACACAGTGGGGGTGGGAAAACCCGAGTACACAAAGTTGAACTTTTTGAGTGAAGAACTTATGGTGCTATAACACACAGTTAAGTCAGGGGAGTTGCCATTGCTTTACGAATCTTGTTTAACCAATTTTTGACTTTTTACCTTCAGGACTTCCAAATAACCTTGATGTGCATTTATTAGGTTGGCGACATTGAAATTTCGTTTGCGTTTCTCTTTATGGATTTTAACACTGTGGATACCATTACCACCGCAATCTCTTCTGTTTTAAAGATATAATTATTGTGCTTTATTGCGCGTCTTTTCTTTATTTCTAGTTGAAGAATTTTACTAAAAAAATCTTATAGATGCTAGATGACCTCAAAATCTCGACTTCGCATTTGTTGCCGTACGATTTTAAACATGAAAAAACAGCAACTGAATCGCATGAATCACTTTGTAACGTATTTGAGAAAGGTGTTATCACTGTTCATCAATGTCAAAACTGGTTCAAAAGATTTCGAATGGGTGACGGAAGTCTGGAAGATCTGGGACGAGGACAAACGACGATTTGAAGCAGATAATCGAAAGTGACCCGATAAAGACTACATATGAACTTGCGGAATATTTTAATTGTGATCATAAAACAACCGAAAACCATTTGCATGAATTGGGCAAGCTCAATAAAGCTGGAAAATGGATTCCACATTCACTAAGCGATGCAAGCAAAGCCATCAGAGTTCTTTGTTCAGGAAATTTGCTTAGAATTTCCAAGAATAGTGGATTTTGGGACGCATCTCTTTGTGTAGATAAATCTTTTTCGATTCAATATTCTACCACTGAACTACCAGTGACGGAAAATACAGCAAATATGTAATTATTCTTATTTTCCATAAGCCAAGAGATTCCACTAATTTGGCCTAAGTTTTAAAAGAAAAGTAAAAAATTGATGAAATTTTTAGATACATAAAACACAATATAAACTATATTCTACCACTCAACATAAGAGGCCAACCCCCAAGCGTTCGAAACCCGCTCGTTTTCATTTGGCTTTTACTTTTTTGTTTTTCATTAGATTTTTCAGGAAGCGATTAGCTGAGGCCAAGGTGTTTACGAATATGTAGAATGAAGAATTTAGCTATGAGATGAGACAACATGTATAATTGGATCAGAATGTCAGCAAAGTACAGCAATCATTCGACCAAATCTCTGAAATAAAGGCTTTTTTGGCCCCTAGGGCCTTCCAAAAATTGCGCTGACACCCACATTTCAGGGCAGAAAGCGACGGGTAATTGGTATCAGTTTTCAACCAGCAATAAACGCACCTCGGCTAAGCCTCATTGGTCACGTTATCGCCTCTGCGCAAAGCTGATTAGAGAAGGGAATGGTGGCGATATCTGGGAAAGGCTGTGTGCCAAAAAGCGAGTGGTTACGCCGCCGCACAGAGAGCACAAAGAGAACGGACCTTTTAATGCAAAAAAGAAAGATGACACTCTAATACAGTAATATCTTTTTACTGCCAGACAAATGTCAAGCTTCATTTTGCAGAATAAGGAACAATTTCCCGTAGTCAATTCCTTTTATAAGATCATCAATGCAGATTTTGCCTGAGAACCTCAACATTGACATCAATAACCTCTTTAACATCGTAAAAACTATCGAAGAGAATAAAAAACAAGCTCGTATTCATTTTGTAAAACAAAAAGCAAGTTTATCTCCTTGTTTTAGAGAAAGAAACAAGGTTAAAGAGTATTAAAAGAAAAAAACATGTAAAGAAGGGGTAGAAGAGGCGGAAAACTTAATGTGAAAGATGGTCACAAAGATGTGAAAAGAAAGAGAAAAAAATCTTTAAATAACCGTTAATTAACTTTCAGTTGCTTAGCTGAATATCTTTAACGGTCTTTTGCTGGCTCTTAAAGGGTGAGAAATTTTTACCGTAGTCTAGCCGAGAACTACGGTAGAATTAATTCTGGTATATAAAGGTTCACATTGCATTTTAGACTCCCAAGCGCTTTTTTTTGACAGTTTTTGACAGAGGAAAATGCTGTGAAGGAGTTGGCGTTGTGAATTAGTGCTTGGAAAACGTCCCTTTTAGGTACAGCACTTACATATGCATAAGAAAGTACTCACATAACGTTGCTATGACAAAACTCGACGTCGTTCTTCTTGTTGAGTCCTCCTGGATCGAATTGCGTATACTTTACGCTAAAATTTACTATTTATCTAAAGCAAGTTAGGCAATGAATTACAAAGCAAGAAATAAAATAATATTTGCGAACTTTGGTTCTTTGGTTGCCACAAGTTTAGTACTTACTTTACGCTAAGAGAAGAGAAGAGAAGAATAAACTTGTGCAACACTTGATCACTTCAATGATTGATAAGCAAACTTTGGAGAACTTGTTGATGAAATTGAAAATGTTCAAAGAGACAACAAAATGCAAAGCAGAATTCTCAATTGTAAGGCAAACTGAATCGTTTGAATCATGTAAAGTTTTTTTGCTTTAAAACAAAGAAATTCAAAGCACTTCCAGGAAGACTCAACAAACAGAACCATGTCAAGTTTTGTCATAGCAATGTTATGTGAGTACTTTCTTATGCACATGTAAGTGCTGTACTCAAACTGACATTTTCCAAACTCTAATTCTAATTCACAACGCCAACTCCTTCACAGCATGTTCCTCTTGATATTGAAGACTTGGAAGCAAGTCTATTGTACAATCTATCTAAAATGTACAATACAATCAAGTACATCTATTGATGTACTTTTCGTAATTGATTGCATAATCTGCTTTAGATAAATAGTAAATTTTAGCGTCCAGGAGGACTCAACAAGAAGAACAATTCAATCCAGGAGGACTCAACAAGAAGAACGACGTCAAGTTTTGTCATAGCAATTTTATCTGAGTACTTTCTTATACACATGTAAGTGCAGCACTCAAACTGACAACTAAGAAATGCAAGAATTCATTTTAGACTCTAGCTGGGAACCTAATTTTTTAAAGAAATCATGAAACTGTATAATTCTAAGGAAAAAAAAATAATGCAAAATTTAGAAACTTGAAACAATTTAATCATTTTTCAGTCTCCAATTCATCATTTTTAAATAATTCTCAACAATTTTTTGAAACACACATTAATTTGAGTATTCCCTTTCGCGTGATCAACAATGTTCCAGTCAATTGACCATCGAAAGCATCGAAAGCATCAAATCTCTCAGTTAAACTCAAATTTCAGTTCAACTTCAAAATGAAACGACTTTTTTTGGTTCTTTATTTTATCGTCTTGATAGAGTTTGGGAAATGTGAGGTAATCTTTTTCAATCATTCAATTTTGATCTTTTTTAAATTTAGTACGCTGATGGAGCGGGTTGTATTCACTCAGCTCAATGTAAAACGGTAAAAAAAGTTAAAGAAATATTTGACAAGATGTTTAGGGAAGTGAATGCTGTGAGAGAAGTGGTATTTTTGAGGATTTCGTGGGTTTTTCTTCATTCATTTTTACCTAGAATAAATCTTCCATTTGTAAAACGGTAAAAAAAGTTAAAGAAATATCTTCTATTTGTTCTAGTTTACATATTTTGGTTATATGAAAACTTTTCCTTATTTTACTGCACAAATTTAGGAGCCAAAGTGTCAAAAAGGTGGATGTCGAAAAGATCAACGCGAAATACTCATGTCTAATTGAAAATGATAAATTTGGATAGATTTTCAATGTTTTAATGCAAAAATAAAGCTCATTTAAGTCACTTTTTTATCCTTCAGAATAGCTTGTTGTTTGTTTTTTAAATACAGGGTGCGTCATAATTATTGCAACAAGATACTCAAGGCATTGCACACCAAGAAGTTTCACTGGAAGAAGATTTTTAAACAGAAATACCTTTATTTAACAGTAACAAATAAGGAAACAAGAGATCATTCGATATGACCGCCTTTTGCCTTAATAACAGCCCTTAATCGGTTCGGATATGCCTCCACTGCGGCCCGAATGTCATCTTGAGGAGTCGCCTTCCATCCTTTGGTCAAAAACTTCTTCAAGGCCAAAGAGCAGACATTAGCCTCTAAGATTGCCCAAATGGAAAAGTCCATCACATTGAGATCCGGTGAGTTTGGAGGCCATTCATCCTTGGTGATCACTGAGGGAAAGTTGGCCACACACCAGTCCTGAACCGTCTTCTTCGTGTGAGCGGGAGGCAATTAGGCAAGAATAAAGAAGATAGAACGCAACACAACAAAAAAGGGGGCAAAAAAATAAGAAAGCTGTTTGGAAAACGGTCTTTGAACTCTTGTTGCAATAATTATGACGCACCCTGTAAAACAAAAGATTTGCACTTAGATTTTCTTGAATCTCTTCAAATTTATTCGTTTTCTATACATTTTTAAACTAGAAAACTTGCTTTCCAAAGATCCTAGAGTAGAAAAAGAATTGAAATTCATTTTTTATTTACCCACTTATGCTCCTTGAACTCAAGAGCTTTTCTCAAAGATACCAAATGAAAAATTAAATGTAAAATTTTTGAAATATCATGTTATTACTTTTATATATATTATTCTACATTGAATATGGTAGGTTTTTATTGTTTAAAGTTAAAAATCTTTGAAGTTTGCTCTATTCTCCCAATGGTTCTCTTGGAAAATTATGATAAACGAGTGAATCTATTTTAATCACATCAATCACAAAGCAACAAAAAAAAATCATATTAGGTACGGAAAAAATGAATGTCGTATTTGTGGGTCTCACTTTCTGGCGACGCCTACGCGGCTGCAGATGCTTATGCTCCATATTCTCTTGATTTGTCGCCTACGGGTTTCCACTTTTTCAAGTTCCTCGATCACTTCTTATCGGAGCAATGCTTTGCTACTCAAGGGGAGGTCGAAAATGGCATCAAGGAGTTTATCGATTCAATGGGACCCGCCTTCTGCACTTTAGGAATTGAAAACTTAGCCAAACGTTGGCAATCATGTATAGATTCAACTGGTTTTTACTTCGATTAAATTGCTTTTGAAATCAAAAATTTTATGAACGTTTGAACTTTAGTGAAAAAATACGACATTCATTTTTTCCGTACCTAGTATTTGTGAACTTGAAAGAACTTTATTTATCACAACTTTAGTATTTATTTTACCGTTAAGAGAACAGTAAACTTGTACAATATAATGCAATACTTAATCCAAATAACTTTTTATCTTTTAAAGTTAAAAAATCTTTGCAGTTTTCTCTCTTCTTCCAACGGCTCTCTTGGAAAATTATGATAAACGAGTGAATCCATTTTACATGTAAAATTTATCTTATAAATGTAATTTTGAAAAATTTAGCACGAATAAGACAGTGCTTGTGAAATTTTCAGTACCAAGTATCACTTTGGAACAAGTGGTCAATCAAGAAAATCAAGCCACTTTTCTCTATGGATTGAATGTTGTAAGTAGTTCAGGATTTCAAAATTTCTATCTTTTACTATAAAAATATGATAGATTTTTTCAAATTTCAAACCAATTTGACAACTCTTTCAAATTCAAAGCATTTCTCGTTTCGTTAAGCCTATTAGCATATCAAAAGCTGTTCATCAACTAGTTCTTGATCTGGGTTGTCCAAAAAGTCAAAAAAAGTTCTTGTTCTTATTCTATTCGGAATCAATATCGACTACCGTATTTTCCCTAAGCCTAAATTCCTCAAAATCTCGAAAACCGTTTATCAGAACCTATCGATGTGAGATCAAAAAATGTAGCTGACAATGAGATCTTGTGGGGGATTTGAGTGTTGAGTTTCTAGTGAAAACTTGGAAACCATAAAATAGCCATCAACTCGGCTTGCTGGGAAAATACTATTAGAGAAAATACTGTATACAATTGAAAATAGGTTAGCATGATCTCCGAAAATACTTTAGGAATGGATTGATCCGAGACTTGCCTTCAATCCTCAAGACTTTGGTGGACACAGAGAACTTCTACTGCCAGCAAGCGAGATTTGGAGGCCAGCCTACAAAATATCGGATACGTTTGGTGAAAACGTTTAACTTCATTCCGATCAATTCTCAGTTTTGACACAAAAGTCATGTTCGATAAACACTTGGATGATGTGAAAATTGAGAGTGATGGACGCGTATCGAATCATCAGATTCTTTTCTCGAAAGTCGTTTGTGGGAATCGGCTGAATCGGTTTCGATTTGAAATTATTTAAAATTTAAGTCTTGAACTTGAAAATCTTTCAGATTTCCATTTGACATTCAATTTTGTGCTGTTGAAATCGAGAATACATTGGCAAACATGTCGATGATGAGATTTCAGGGTTATCGAGCACCCGATCAGGGAATGAAGGTTTTCTTGGTGTTCGGTTGTTCAATTTAAATAGTTTTTATACCAATCGATAGAGAAAGGCTTAGCACATTCAATTATATAAAGAAGATTCAAATTGGAGAGCTTAACACCAAGATATTTGAGGTTAAAGTTAGATTGATAATGGGAAAAGGGCTTTTATCAAATCTTTGGTAGCTTTAAGTCCAAACTTCTTGATGTTAGGCTGTTCAATTTAGATAGTTTTTATACCAATCGATAGAGAAAGACTTGGTGCATTCAATTATATCAAAAAAATTTAAATTGAATAACCCAACACCAGGATATTTAAGCTGAAAGTTAGATTGCCAATGGCAAAAGGGACGGGGAGCGTATCAAATATTCAATAGCCAGGAGAATAGCTCTTAACTGTGAAAATTGAGAGTGATGGAATCATCAGATTCTTTTCTCGAAAGTCTTTTGTGGGAATCGGCTGAATCGGTTTCGATTTGAAATTATTATATCAAGAAATTTCAAATTGAATAACCCAACGCCAGGATATTTGAGCTGAAAGTTAGATTGCCAATGGGAAAAGAATGGTATCAAATGTTCGATAACTTAAATTCAGGGCAACAATGAGTTTCGAATGATCAATTACACAGTTCTCACGCTTAAAGAAAGCTTAATCAAGGAAACAAATACGGTGAAAGAAAGTCTTTTCATTTTTATTTCAGAACTTCAGATCTTTTTCATAGCAGCACTTGAGCGAAAAACATATTATTTCACTTTTGTGATCGTTTTGCCAGCAATTCTCGTCACAACCTTGACAATTACCGGGGTTTTAATCTCAGGATTTGGTGAACAAACGGGTGATCCAGTAAAAGACTTCTTGAAATGAAAACTAGTTGAAGCTTTAGGTAACAATCGGTTTAACATCAATGTTGGCTCTTTCAATCACGTTGAGTGTTGTCGCAGATAATGTACCAAAAGCAGCGACAGTTCCGTTGATTGGTGAGTGCAAAAATCAGTTAATATTATTTGAAATCTAGTTACTTTCATTTGTATCTTTTTACCTTCTCTCAAACAATTCTTTTCCTAAAGCATGTAAACTTTTTGAACTACTTCTTGTCTTTAAGCTTGTTCTAATTCATTTAAAGTTCATAAAGAATACGGAAATATTCAAAAGAAACTAGATTTTATAAAAGCTAAAGTATAGTAGTAAAATCTTAGGATTACGATAGGACTCTATAGAAACTGAACTCTATAGAATACGATTTCCTTATCTAAAGAAATTTCTCTAATCGTCAAAAAACATTTAAAGTTTGTAGGATGGTTTGTGGTCGTCTGCTTGACTTTATGCATTTTGTCAGTCTTTTTCGGGGTAATCCTCGACAAATATCGATCAACCAGTAAACAAAAGAATAACGAAATGATTAAAAAGTGAGTTATTCAGAAAATTCTCCCTTAAATCTCCATTTCAGAGTCTCGATTTTCCTTCTTTGTCTTTTCCAATTATCCCTTTTAATCAATGTGATTGTTTTCTTTTCATTTTCATGGAATCACGATCAATACTCGTTGATTGATCTCTTTCTAGACAAATATGATGTGACTGGATGATCTGTCTATATCTTGTACTCTAGTAAACGCAAGCTTTCTCCCATACTTAATGAAGCATTAAAATGAACCAGAAACTTTGTGTTTACAAGAACCCAAAGTACACAGATTTTAATGGTATAATGAAATAAACATTTATCTATCCAGTACCGCTCAAAAAGATACCTACACCCAAAAAAGTGTCTCTTCTTTGACGGCTTGTAACATTCTGTCTAATCATTGCACAAACAGCTGCCAAAAAGATTCTGAAAGCTCTTTTTTTGCTCTACATGATCCATTATAAGACTTTTAAGAATGCAAACGCTTAAGATGATTTTTAATGGCTTCAATCAGAGGCAAAAATTTGTGTGCTTTTCAGAGCGATTTTTATCTATTTTAAACCTTTTGAATCAATTTTAAACTGTGTTTTTTGAAAAGAGCTTAAGAAATTGATTCTAGGAAAGTGCCTTTCGAAATTTTTAACAGTTTTCAATAGACAAAAAAAACGCCGAAATGGAAATCGCCCGCCTTAGGAAGTCGTACAGCACTGGGTTAACCACCAAATCCGTTAGACGTTTCTCGGACTGTTTTTTTTGTGTTAATCAACCTTTTTTTAGGAAAGTTTTTTCGTTTTTTTTCGTAGTTCCGTTTAAAATCAAAAAAAATGCATCAATCGAATGACGTTTTTGTTTCACTAGGAAAGACAATTATCGGGTCTATCCCAAAAAAGAGTTTATTTTCTTTTACAACAATTCATTTTTTTTATTGGCAGCTTTTAATTCTGATAATTTATTTAAAAATAACATGACCAACAATTAAACGATGCATAAAAAACATCAAAATAGCATCAAATTAATAGTCCAAGTCCTGGTATACATCAGACAAGTTGTTTTTCTAAAATACAACCTTTTATAATTAAAAACCTGAATAGCTCCATAAGCGCTCTTGAAAAAATGAAAAGTACAATAGTGCAATTTCGTTGCAGAGTGGGGATAGGCAAGATTGAAACCACAGTACAACGCCAGCTCCATATCTGAAAAAAATTATAAAACTACAAAATATATTTAAATCCAACCAGTTTTTAATTTGTGCGGAGGTGGTATGCCAGCTGCTTGAAGATAGCCCTACAAGGAATTGTAGGTGTTAGCATCCTTTCGATTCAAAAATGCATACACGCACGGAACAAACATATGTTCATGCTAAAATTCTTAAATTTGGGCTTTTATTAAAATAAACCAACCTCGATGCCAATAATGAAGACTTGTTTAAATCCTGCAGGAGCGGAAGCAAATGTTCCGTCGCAGGACCAAATGGCATTCTAAAGCACAATGAAAAATTTTTACAAATATATAGCTAACCTGCAATAATTGTTCTTTTCCCCAATCGGTTCAGAAGACTTTCATTGCCTTTTCATTCCAAGATGTGTACATCGTAAGTCTCGCAACGTAGAAACCTTGTACCTTTATTTTAATTTCTATATGAATAATTTAAAAAGCGTACGAAATTTTCCATCATCGATCGGACTTGGCCACATTTTTGCGCCAGGAATTACTCGCTGTCGCCTCACCATTTGTTGAAAACTGGAAACATTGAGTAGGCGTGTTACGTCGGGTGGACTGTTTTTTATCGTCTGCCGTACAATTTCTTTGACGGGGACACCCATCTTTGCTTGGTGTTTAACATCTTCGAACACAATTCGAATCTAAAAACGCATTTATTTCACAAGCGACAATGTCTTGATCATCTACCTGTTTTTTGCTTTCTGGTGGCAAGTGGTCGTGATTTTTCGTGACCGTAAGAATGCCGGTTGCTTTGTTGTGATGGGGTCAGCCATATCATTTCGCCTTTGAACACCTAAAAAGTAACAGAACTGGGTATTACAAGATAAATTATACTTCCTTTACCTATAACTCAAAAGTACACCGGATTTAAGTGCTTTGTCCTTTCGATATTCGAATCCATCTGAGTCGTAAATCAGTGACCGTCCTTTTTGGCTTGTCATTCTGCCTAGAAAAATAAATTAATAACTAAAAAACCGTAAAACTATGTTAACAAACCATAAATCATAAACCAACAAACCATATTACCACAAAGCTGATAAAATATACCTTAACCGCCACGTTTGTCCTTTTGAAACCCGCAGCAGCGCTCGATTTCTGATTGTGGCTGACTGATTACCTGCAAAATGAAAATGCTAAATGGCTAGGCGAACCAAATATTAAGTCACACGTCCATAAAGCTGAGAAAATATACCTCAAAATTTCACGTCGGTCCGTGATGATAAGACGACGATGATGAGTATGCAGCAACGCCTCGTTCAGTTTCAGATTGCTTTGTTACCTACAAAAATAAAAAGTTAGTGAAAACGTTAAAAAACAGGCCGTAAAAGGAAAAAAATTTGTTATTTTTGGTTAAGATCACTTTAATGAACGCTATCGCAGGTTTCTATGCGTAAGGCTTAAAAAATCAGATTCTCCAGCTTTTTTACCCGAAAAACACAAAAAGTGGACAGAAAAAGTTGAAAACAGCAAAGAAAAAGCAAAAGCAAAAATCTAGAAAATAATTTTTTTTTGCTCGTCGCTGTTTTGGTCGGCGCTGTTTTGGCGGCGCTGTTTTGGGATAGGCCCCAATTATTTTTCTGTAAAAATCACATTAAAACGGGTTTAAAATGTCTTATGTCTGGAATTTTTTTGAGCGTTTGAAGTCGGATAGTCAAAATGATGATTCGATTTAGACACTTTAACTAACGAAACCTATCCTCGTGTCAATAGATAAAAAATAGAACATAAAAAGTTTGGTAGATAGCTAAATTTTCAGAGAAATTCATTCAGTAAATTTCTTTGTAGGGGTTTTTATAGTTTTTTTATGAAAAAAACACGTCGTATTTGCTTGAAAATGAATTCAAATTGAGGGATAGGCTACTTTGCACCAAATTTTTTGCGCAACTGGGTCGTTTGCGCAACTCGCCATAACTTTCTTCTAAGTGGACCAATCTTTACAAATTTTGGTTCCATTTGTAGATCTCAATAAGTGTAACAAAATAACACCAAAATCATACTTAGACTACGCGACGCTCCTATATTTGCGCAACTCGCCATAACTTTCTTCTAAGCCGGCCAATCTTTATGATTTTGGTGTCATTTTGTTACACTTATTGAGATCTACAAATGGAACCAAAATTTGTAAAGATTGGTCCACTTAGAAGAAAGTTATGGCGAGTTGCGCAAACGACCCAGTTGCGCAAATGACCTAGTTGCGCAAAAAATTTGGTGCAAAGTAGCCTATCCCTCAATTTGAATTCATTTTCAAGCAAATACGACGTGTTTTTTTTCATAAAAAAACTATAAAAACGCAAATAAAATGGCCGAAATTAGCCTATTCCCAAATTGATTTAAAAAGTGAACAATAAACACTTTTTATTTAGAGAAAACGATAGATTAATTGAGTGAATTTGTTATTTTTCAACGGAAAGTAACGAAAAGACTTCCTAGAAAGTCTAATATTGAAAAATTTTACTATATTATATTGAGTTTTACCAAAAAATTGTCAATTATTTAACATTTTTAATATCTTTTTTTTTGCACATTTCTTTGTTTTCTCTTTATTTTTGCCATTTTCATTCGATATTTTTGATCTTTTTTGAAGTTTTCCCATTTGTTAGACTAAAAAATGTATTTTATTACAAATATTTATAAGTTTAAGATAAAAAGAACAAAATTTTACAATTAGAACAATAGACACTAAAGATTTCATGGTTTAGCAGCTTTCTTGCAGAGAGCTGATGCGCCGATATCTCTTACTTCAGTCCACCAACGACCGTAGTATAACTGAAAAGAAAAACTATTTGATTTATGATTTGAATCACAATTTTCAAGACTTTTATTGCCTAAAAATCTTTTCTCTACAATAAATTCTTTAAAAAAAACGGTTACTGTTTGAGATTACATAATAACTTGTCTGTAAAATCCTGGTTTCTAAAAGGTACCTTTCCTTTTTTTCTCTGCTCCCTCTCTCTTTTCTCTTCTCTTCATTTTTATTCTTTCTATTCATTTTTATTCTTTCTATTCATTCTCCACTTTCTCACTTGATCTCCTTCGTTCATTTCACTTTATATTTTACATCTGTTTTCAGAAATTTTACATATGTTTTACCAATATAAACATTTTTTTTCTTCCAGATATTCATCATTCTGGAACTTCAACAATGGCTCGGACTCGACAACAGCAACATCGTCTTCTTCAACGACGACGTTCCCGCAGCGAAGGTGGTGTGCAAGAAGAGCAAGGATTTGTGGTCAGTTCTTTTTTCTTTCTTGTTGTTCTTGAGATCTTCCTTAGTTTTATCGAGTTTACATCTAAGTTTAGCTTAAAGTTTCTTAAGTTTGTTCCTTTTGTTTAGCTAAGCTAAAGTTTCTTAAGTTTGTTCCTTTTGTTTAGCTAAGCTAAAGTTTCTTAAGTTTGTTCCTTTTGTTTAGCTAAGCTAAAGTTTCTTAAGTTTGTTCCTTTTGTTTAGCTAAGCTAAAGTTTCTTAAGTTTGTTCCTTTTGTTTAGCTAAGCTAAAGTTTCTTAAGTTTGTTCCTTTTGTTTAGCTAAGCTAAAGTTTCTTAAGTTTGTTCCTTTTGTTTAGCTAAGCTAAAGTTTCTTAAGTTTGTTCCTTTTCTTTAGCTAAGCTAAAGTTTCTTAAGTTTGTTCCTTTTGTTTAGCTAAGCTAAAGTTTCTTAAGTTTGTTCCTTTTGTTCCACGATTTCGCAACTCAAAAAAGCAATTTTGCAAGCTTGGACGTCAATTCCACCACAAACGCTTCAAAACTTAGTGAACTCGATGAAAAGTCGACTACTCGACGTCATCGAGAAAAAGGGAGCATCTATTAGTGAACTTTTCACTTTATTTATTCGTTTTTCTTTTGTTTGTTCTCAAATTTATTGTTATTTTTTTATGTGGTCCTATCATTTCGCAACAGGTGTTAAATAAAGAAAATGTTATAATTTTGTTGCAATTTGTTCAGATAATGTTATAAATGGTATAGATGCCTATTTTTGTATTTATTTCTAGGATTTAAAAGCTACGCGCGTGATTAAATTTCATAGCCAAAAAATTTAAAATTTAGGGCTGGTCCTATCATTTTGCAACGCACCTTATAGCTTGTATCTAATTTAAAGTTTTTTTATTTATTTCTATGAGTTGTTGAACATCTGCAGCCGGCAGCATCTTTGAATAACACGTTGAAATTTAATATCTATTAGTTGTTGAAGATCAAAACTCACGACCACCCAATTCCTGATCTTCCCCTCTATTGGATCTGGGTTCCCGATTCCCCAATTCGAAAACTCGTTCGCGCTCCCGTCCGTCCAAGCAAAGTTTTCGAATCCAAATTTAGAACATTTTCGCTAAATAGATTTGATTTTAATTGATATAGAGAGTTAAAAACTTTAATGCTAAAGAAATTTGTCCGTAGCTTAGGCTTATTGTACAAAATTTTTTTTTAATTCCCCGCTTACCCGCAATCCAAGCCAACAAGCGACCCCGGCAGCCGTTTGCATCTCTGAATAAGGTTTTTAAATGAAATAGATTATATGCAAATTAAATCATAATGTACAGAGTACGCCAAAAGTTCTCTTACATTACTGGGTTTAGAGATTTTTAAGCAAATACCAATCAACTCTGGACTTTTTTAAAGCTTCTTTTTCTGCCATTAAACCTCGCTACTAGATAGTTTAAAAAACCATATCTTATAAAGCTTTTATACATTTCAGACTACATTATTGATATACTAAAGAACCAAATGAGTTAGTGAGTCGCAAAGAAAAGAGATGAACAGTTCTCGGAATGGCACTGAATGATAATGTTTCAAGTCTTTGAAAAGGCTCAAACTCATCAATATAGCTTTTTGAGAATGTTTTTACTATTTTTTTTCTACTATTTTCTATGATATTCTTCATTAAACTGAAACAAAATTCAGGTTTTAAACTTTGTCCAACTTTAGGGAAATGGCAAAACTTTTAGCGAACCCTGTATTATTCTCTTTGAACTTACCCTCCACAAATCGATTCTCCAAATAGCCGTGAATAGTCACCAATCGACTGCCCGCTTTTCGGCAAATCTTTTTCGCCTCATCGTAGGAGACTTTTGCGGGATGATTCTGTAAAAAAAGCCTTTGAATACCTTGACAAAAAAAATCTATGCTTTAAAACCTATTCCGCATCTTCTTTGATGATTTCCTTTTTAATTCACCTTTTCATTAAAATTACAATTAGTCTTCGAAATGAAACATTATCTCTTGAAAACAGATAAACAACTAAAAAGTTCTCAATAAAATTGTGAAATTGGCTTTGCTTTCTTGATTTCCTATTCGAGACATGAAATTTGTACTTTTTCTAACTTTTTTACCTTCTGATGATCACCGTCGTGCACATGGTGGTTGGTTTTAAAAATAACATTTAAGGGTTTAATCATGGCAATGAGATTTATTGATCAAAGTTCTGTCAAAGGTTTTTGAATGCCTTAGCAAAAAAATGTGACTTACAAGGACTCCTGCAAGAAAATTTTCTGATGATCTCACTCCTCCCAAACTAGTAGAAACACAAGGGTTTAAAGATTTCAGCTTTGAATAACTCAAAAAAATCAAACATAACTACGTATACATTAGTAATAAGTCGATAAAACAAACCTTGTAGCAATATGCATTAAATTGAGCCCAACCCTCATCACATTTCAATGGATTCACTTCTTTATGCGATAATTGTGAAGAAAAACCTTTTCTCCTAAATTAAAATAGAAAAAGCTTTGAATATCTTTAAAAAACAAAATTCTAAACTTTTAAAGCACTCACTCAACTTCGATCACCATTCCAGCCACCACAGCCAAACCACCAGTGAACAACAAAAAGCGAAAAGGCATTTGATCGAATTTTTGATATCGAATGATAGCTTTAATCCTTCAATCCTTATTTAGACAAGATTCCAGATGTTCAATACCGTAGTTCCATTCAAAATTGTCTGTTTTCTTTTCCATTCAGTATCTCCTTTGGCGGTTTTCTTTTTAATTCATCTGTTTCATTCAAAATTCCATTTAATTTTTCCCTAAAGAAATTAATTGTCTTATTACAAGACAATTATTTTACTTAGGGAAAAAGGTGGTAATCTCCATCAAGATTTATCAAAGTTCTGCCTTAAATAAAGAATAGAATTCTTACAAATCCATTAAAATGTTTCCTTAAAGATAAATCACTCTCGTTTTCAAATAGATATGTTAACAAAATGCCGTACCTAGATCTAGAGCAAAATAGATGAGCAATTGACAAGAATTTCAAATGTATTGCTCTTCTACCAACCATAAACCGCAGATAACTGTTATTAAACCAAGTTATTCTCAAAAACTGTTTATTGTTGTTTAACTGGTCCAAGGTAAATTTTTCAAATCAAAGTTGTAGTTGTTACGTTAAAAGATCTTCAAAATGTTTTGTTGAAAGTAGAAATTTATAGAAAGACTACCGTAATTATTTCAATAAAAAAGCCTTAAACTCCTTGAAATCGGGACTTTTCCGAACTTCTTTTAAGTTAAAATTCGAGATTTTAGTCCTGTCAGCAAAATTGGAAACGTATTCAAAAAAATCATAAGAGTTCTCTAAAGATTGCACACTATTTTCCACAACTTCTTTTTCTCTATGCCTCCCCCGATGTCTCTGTTTCCCGTCCCCACTCCAATTTTCTCAGTCTCCCACTCCCCTGTGTGCTCTCTTGTTCTTTCTGTGCGCCCGTAATCCAGTATGATGGCTCCTTTGGGCGTTCTTTGTGCGCGCACATAATCGTTATCTTTCTGGCATACTCTTTTTCCTTATACCGCTTCCTTTCCTACGTTTCGTATCTCTGGTTCGTCTGCATTTGACCGAGAAAATCTTTCGCCTTTTACTAAAGATTTCCGTGCAGACGAACAATTATGAGTATATATCAATTTTTGGAAGTCCCCTTGAGAAAGCGGGACAAAACAAGAACAAAGGAAAGTTAAGACTCCACAAAGCATCAAGTAAATAACAGCTGAGTGAAACCCACCTAAAGCAAAAAGCGATCAACGCAGCAAAGGTGCCAACTCGTTCACACGTGTATCCCATTTAGAAAAATATTAGTCATCAAGAAATCGAAGGAGTCAAGTATCTGTTTGACAGAAAGTGTATAAAAGTGTTTCTTGAAGGTATAGTTGAAGGAGATGCCAAGTGTTTCCGTTGCCGCAAGGTGGTGAGGGGCTAGTTTCACCGGCATTGAAAAAAGAGAAAAAGAGGTTGATGCGGAAAAAGCTTTTGGTCTTTTTAAGGAAGGGATACCCGGCGGATCCATGAAGGAGAAAAAGACGAGAATGGATGGGAAAAAAGAAGTGACCATTTTACACGCAAATACCAATAGTTCTTCTTCGGATGACCAGTAGGGGATCAAAAAGGAAACTATAATGAAAAGAGAAATGAATGAGGGGAATTTCTAAAGTAAAATTGATAAACTAAAGTTTTCTAATAGTTTTTTTCGAAAGCTGCTTGAGAGCCAGTCCCTAATTTGAGTCGATGCATTTCAGGTGTTTTCCTCTTGTTAGGTCAATTTACCCTTTCACTATTGATCACATTGATCTTAGCCAGAGACCAGCAGCTACATATTGGTCTGAGCCAGAAGCTAGAAGCCACACATTGATCTTAGCCAGAGGCTAGAAGCTACACATTGATCTTGGCCAGAGGCTAGAAGCATGCTCCTTTTCCTTATACCGCTTCCTTTCCTCCGTTTCGTTTCTCTGGTTCGTCTGCATTTGACCGAGTAAATCTTTCGCCTTTTACTAAAGATCTCCGTGCAGACGAACAATTATGAGTATATATCAATTTTTGGAAGTCCCCTTGAGAAAGCGGGACAAAATAAATAAGAGCAAAACTGAAAAACTAAGTTGCAATGATCAGTTGAAATTGACTCTGATAACAACTTTTCCATTCATTCGTCGCATTTAATTGATTATTTTGATTCGAAAGCTGTACATGTAAATCAATTTATTCAAATAAACAATTCCATCACTCATTAGACTGTATACTGCTTTTCTTACTTCTGATCTTGATCCTCTCAAAGCAAATAATGCAAACTCTTTGCGGGATATCACTTTGTCCCTTGATCACCATTTGATTTGATGAGCACTCACCACAAACGATGGCGCCACATTTTCTAGAAATTTAATTGTTTGAATTGGACCGAACTGTCCTGGAAAGATTGACCATATCATATAAGTCTCATATATTACATATTAGGTTGATGCAAAAGTCTTTTTCATTTTTTTCGTACTTCCGTTAAAAAGTAACAAATGCACCAATTGAACAACGGTTTATTGCATTCGAAAGGCCAATTATTTTTCTGCAAAATGACATTAAAACGAGTTTAAAATGTCTTATGTCTAGATTTTTTTTGAGAGCCTGAAGTCGGGTAGTCAAAAAAGGCGACGGCTCGATGATGCATTTTAGACGCTTTAGCTAAGGAAACCAATCTTGATGTTAATAAATAAAAGATAGAGCACAAAAAGTTAGATATTTTTTCAGATTTTCAGAGAAATTCATTCAACCAATTTCTTTATAGAGATTTTTATAGATTTTTATGAAAAACCCGTTTTCACTCTCGAATTTGCTTGAAAGTGAACCCAAATTGACTTAAAAAGATGGGAAATTCAACAATAAACACTTTTCATTTAGAGCAAACCATAGGTTAATTGATGACTTTGTTATTTTTCAAAAGAAGTACGAAAAAAATGAAAAAGACTTTTGCATCAACCTAATATTTTGTAAAGGATTCGACCAGCTACAAGTCTTCAAATGTTAAAAGACCTAACTTTCCATGTTAAAAGCGCTTTTGAGTTTTGTTCTTGACAAAAAGAAGAAAAGTTGGGCTAAAGAGTTTCAAAAGCTGTCTTCATTGCAATGGACACGCTTGGGATAGAGACAAAGTACGAGCCTATATCCAGACAGATATAGACTATATCCAGCATATTGGACATGAGATCGATTCTGGTTCAGGTTCGGAACCGAATTGAAAAGAAAATTTCAGTTTTGGTTGGAGTTCCGGTTCTGGATCTGATTCTGCTTAAAGCTGAAGATTTCCCTCGCTGGGGAGAACGTCCAAACCAAACCGAAAAACAATTCGGTTTAAAACCAAACCGGAAAAAAGTTCTCAATTCCCCTTAATACAGATGTTAGCTATCGTTCAGAAACCAACCTGCAATGGTGTTTCCTCTTGATCAATCCAAATTGACTCTGATAGCACCTCATGCATTCATTCGTCGCATCATCGGGAATCATAATCGGTGCATATTCCTCTTTCCGATTTTCTCCTCTTTTAAACTTGACCATTTTTATGCATTCTTCTATATTTTTTCATCCATTCCACCTTTTCCTCTGCACGATTCGCGCAAATCACAAAAGATTTCTTCGGTGATTTGAAAATCCATGGATATGTTGAATTTTCTGTAAACATTGAATTCCTCAAATCCTCAACTTCAGCTGTTTCCAACCGAATCACTCTTTGTGAATGGAAACATTTCTCTTTTCGGATCACTTTCGCGTAAACGAGAATATCATTGAAAAGCCAGAATTTTCGTTCTTTAAAACGTTTTCGGCACATTTTCCATAGCATTCCCTCAGCCAAAAGAGCTCTTCCCAAAGCGAAAATTGATGTTGATCGGATGGAAAATGATTCGTCAATCGATTTCATTCGTCGCAAATTCTCGGGCGCTTCAGCGATATCGCTGACTCTTAGGGCGAATTTGAGCACTTCTGGCACTTCCATCAAGCTGAAAGTTTTTGAATTTTTAAAAATTAAGCATCTTTTGGGTTGTTTTAGATAAGAAATATCTTAAATTTCAAATTATTATATTAAAAAAAAGATTCAACTATGAAAATCTGTGTACACCTCAAAGTATACCTGGTTTAGATAAAAAAAAGGTTTAAAATTAGACAAGATTGGTTTAGATTTGACTTTTAAATATAGGAAATTAGAAAAGGATAAAGATTGCACAAGTAAAAGCTTTTTAGTTTTACCAAAAAAAATGATGATGATTTCTTCAAAATGTGAGTCAGCTTTTAAAAAAAATAGTTCTAGTTCATCATTTTCTTAGAATTGCTCGATCTTCAATTGATTTTCTTTCAAAAAGAAACTGGAAAATTAAATCTAAACTTTATGAAACCAAAAACGAAATGGAGAATTATTTTAAGAGAAAATTGTTGAAGAATCTATGAAACTAACTAGTTTCATAGATTCTTCAATAATTTCCTATGAAACTAACCAGTAAGAATCTTACAATCCCCTGTTTACATTCTTTTTTTTGATCTCTCATGATTCGATAAACTGTTCCCCTAAAATGTCATTTGTTCAAAAACCAGATCTTTATTTGTTTTTATCAAATCAGCTGTCTTTTTTTTGTTTTCAATGGAGCAGTCTAGTGAAATTGTGAAAGGGAATGGGATGAACAGTTAAATATTGAACATTGTGAAGATTTTGATCTGACAAGGAGCACAAGTTGAGTTATTTGAGTGCAGTAGATAGCTGTATGTATCTGTTTTTAAGTGGAACAATGTTTTAATTGAACCAGAGAAGTCAGAAGAAGCTCTCACAAGCATTTTCCTCACCGCAGTCTAGTACCTATCTATCCAGTCACCGCTCGTGCATCCTTTTGAACCTGGAAAATAGCTGATAACTATTTTAAAACAATAGTATTCTAGTTCTAACTGAAAAACGATCTCCTTTATGCAATCTTGCCGTTCTCTCACAATCATCTTGATCATCTCGACAAAGGAAATCATAAAGATGTTTATAGTTCATGTTTTGTGCAAAGATTGTCACTAGCACATCTAGATTTTAAAATTTCACCATATTTTATTGTTTTAAACCTTTTCCAATCCTCTTGCACTGTTTCCAGTCCATTTTTCTTTCAAGTTGACATATCGCAATCCTTGAAATCTCATCTAAATCTATATCTCTTTTAAATTGCATTAATTTCTCACATGAATCCATCCAAATGATTCAATTCCATTCTTTGTTTGACATCCAAGATCTTTACAGCCTATTTCATTTTGACAAATGCATGTGAAACAATATCTTCCTATCGCTAAACCAAAATTCATTGGATTGGATTGAAATTTGGTATACTGTTCGGCTTATAAACGTAAGTTTTGACAAAATCCAGCGCAAAGGTTGTACTTTAAACTAGATATAGCTAGATTAGGCTAATCAAGTCCAGAGCCGGAAGCCAGAACTGCAGTAAAGCCAAGTCAGAACTTGGTTTCTGATCTGAGCCTAGTTTGACTCGAAAATTTCTCTTTGAAACAACAACCCTATTAGGAAATCCTTTGCTTTGCTTTTGTTAAGCTGTAGAGGTTTTCTTTTTGTTAAAACTAAGCAAACATACCAATAACAGTAAAAAACAAGAGAAAACTGTAGTTTAAAATCATTGCTAATTGCGTACTGTGTAACTTTACTTTACTAGCAATTCAGCAATTCGATATTTTTCAAATTTTCAGTTAATTTTTCTTGTAATTAATCGCTCTAACAAATGTGATCAGTTTATAGAATTTTTGAAGTGAAACAAATTGAAATCAAAGATTCTATAACCAAATAAACACTCAATTTGACTTATGTTTTAAGGGTTTGATGTGAAAATGAATGAAAGACAAGAAAAGAAATTATGAAAATCACAGTTTATGAACATTTATCCCTTGCCGCGTTCCAAAAAGGCAGCGTCATATTTTGGTTGCATCCGTTTGGACCTAAAAACTTTTCATTTCAAATTATTGCTTTTCTAAAACATGCCAACTTTCGAAGTTCCCTCTAATTTCAAGATTACGATAGTTCTTGTAAATTCCCGCGCTTTAAAATACCCTCAATACCTCCTTTATGCAATCGTATCATTCTCTCGCAAATCGTCATTGT
The DNA here is from genome assembly GCA_958450365.1 of Mesorhabditis belari. Taxonomy (NCBI): domain Eukaryota; kingdom Metazoa; phylum Nematoda; class Chromadorea; order Rhabditida; family Rhabditidae; genus Mesorhabditis; species Mesorhabditis belari. The sequence continues at coordinate 856,843 of CAUEEP010000757.1, read as the reverse complement.
TTTATTTGGACAATTTGTTTCCCATCGATTGTAATAGTTCGCAATACATTCTCGTGAACAAGAAATATCTTGAGAACATCTGAAATTGAAATGTGTTTTAAATAACTACTTATAGAAACGCTTTTAGTTTATCTATGCTATTTATTTGATTGGTTTGATACGTTTTCTTCACCTTTTCCAAGCTTCTTCTTGCGTCTCGATCATGCCCATCCATTTAGGCATTCCGCAATCGATGTAATAGTCAAAAGTAATCTAAAGATATGCTTGAACTTTAAGAATACCGTATTTATTCAAGTAGGAGATCACTTCATATACTAAATCTGATACTAGGCCTAAAAAATAATTCTAAAAAAAAGGCCCGGATTTTAACCTTTAGCTACCTTGATGTTAATAAAAAATCATGCCCTTTTGCCTTAACCCTATTTTCTTTAAAGTTTTTCTCTTTTTTTCCCCTTTCTCGCTGGGGATTTTTTGCTTTGTCTTTTTTTATCAACAGATCAATCAACCTCCTTTTCGAGCTGCCAACTGTCTGACTTGATACTAGACTGGTTTTTTTTGCTTTTTCTGATTTTTCTGTTTTACAGGGTCTTAGTTCATTACACTTTAGTCGAATCTAATCATTCACCTGATAGTTTCCACAAGCTGTCCTCCCCCAAACCTCCACACAACCGATATCATTTTGACAATTCTCCTGTGCGCACATACAATCCATGCATTTGCTCATCGCTTTTTCCCGTTCTCATTTTTAAATTATAAATGAAAATTGAAATAAAAAGTACTTTGTTTTGCTAGGTAATCTCTTGTTTCTTTTTCCAATCGTTGCTGACAAACGAATTGATGTTTTTTCATGATGTCAACCGTTTTCCAGTGTTGCCAATCGAGATCTCCATAACCGAGTTGGATCTGGAAGATTAGGAGGTGGTTTTTCGCTTAAAACTTTACCACAGCTCCCAAATGTCCATCATCTTTTCCCGGTTCTCCATTTCCCCATAGACGATAGTTGAGCACTTTCCCGTTTGTCCACCCATCAAAGTCGGGGATTTTAGCGAATTTCTGGAAGAATCATTGATCGAAACACATTCTCTGATGTTCTCTATCTATTACTAATGCTTGGGATCTGATTTTTAAACCGGGTATTTCCCTCTCTTTCCTCCTTGTGTTTCCCATTTCTTTTCGGTATAATCAAGCGCCAATAGCTCACTGGTAGAGCATCTGTCCCGTGAGCGGAAGCTTAGCGGTTCGATTCCCCTAAGTCCCAAACCTTTTGGCCATTCATTTTTTTACTTTATTTATCTATTTGAGGATTCATGTACATGAATCAAATGTTCTTTGATACCTCTAAACCGATCCACGCAGCTCCCTTTGCTTCAGGAAAGAGATCTGTAAAGATTTTTGAGTCAAAGACAATAGTATTTAAAAAATAATAATATGTTATCTTTAAATCTACCGTAAACGAATTGATTCTCTTCTAAACTCTGTATTGACACCAAATCGACTTGTGAGCGATCATTTGTGCTCTCTTTGCAAATCGCTCGTGCATCCGTAAAGCTTAACTCAACATCGAAAGCCTAGAAACGATATGCGAATTTCTAAAACCCAAACTTACTCTATAGCAGGAATTCGTTTTCTTCAAATATTTCCATCCACTCTGGCACATAACTGGGATTTTTAATCTGAAAGATTATTCTGTAAGAATAAGATTCCTCAACTCACTTCCCATCATGACATAAAGATAGGTTTTTACTCAGCGTACGTCTGGAATTGAAAAATTTTGATAATGAAAAAAAACAAAATCATTTACAAATTTTCGTCGATCAATCGAAGATCATGAGCGGCTCCATGGCTAAAAAAGGAATTGAGTAAGCGATTTGAACAACAAATCCTATAATGTATTGTAATAAGTAATAAGAAATCAATGATATTTGCCTTTTCATTTCTAATTTTAGTCTGTGGTGCTCTCAAAGACATTTTTACATAAAAGCTTGTTTTAAAAAATCAACTTTAAACATGAATTCTCAAAAACTAACGTAATCTTTTTATATTTATCTGTGCTACTAAATACCGTAATCCAGCCAATCTAGACTGAATACCCAATCTACACTAAATACCGTAGTCCAGCTCATGTAGACTGAATATTTGTAAAAAAAACTTTTGTAATTTGTAAAAACTTACTATAAATCCCTTAATAAATAGATAATATATCCAGTTGATAAAATTGAATAAGCGACAACAATGAGAAAAGCGATAAACCAGAAATAACTACGGTAGACAACTTTTTGAATCGGAGAGTACCGCATAAAGGAGCTGAAAATTGGAAATCCTGAAAAAACGAGCAAAAAATGATTCAAATCTATTCAGAGATTTTGGTAACAACTTGATCATCACTAAAATTGATTTCGAGATTTCGTAAAAGAAAACAAAAAGAAACCTTTACAAGAGGAGACTCTTCTCATTCCTTTTCGCCGAAATCATTCAATCGCTTTTCGAAAACAGATTGTTTTTGTCATTTCTCTCTCATTACTCACCCCTCTCAACTTTTCTCGATATTTTTTAATCAATCCACAGATTATCATTATTTTCTTTAAGGCATAAAGATTTTGTTTTTCATTTGAGCAACTAATTAGGTACATAATTCTATGAAGAGATTTGTTGATGAGTTTTTGAGTTGGGGCATCTCATCGATTCGCGTACCATTACAGTAATCACGAACTTTATTTTATTGAGCTGAGTTACCATAACCGAATGAGCACCGTTAGAAAACGTTATGGCTTAATTTCCTTGTTCGATTTTTTGAAAGTTAAAATCTTGACAGATCACCTACACCGACAACAACTTTGTACCATTTTCTTTGATATATAAAAGAGCAGTCTGTCTGTCTGTCTGTACGGGCATTTTCTCAGCGTTTTGACCAATACCAAACCCTAGAATATATTATATTAGCTTGGTCAAAAAGAAAAAAGATACTATTAGCTTGGTAAATATGAAAGGTTATTTTTTACAAAAAATATTGCCCTGTCGTTACATTCGCTGTCTAAGAGTTTTCTCAATAATATGTCAAAATGTGCTTATGTTTTTTTTTGCAAAAGCTTTTTTGTTTTGAATAATATTTGTATTGTTTCAGCTCGACAAAGATGGATGACCAAAAATTTAAAATCAGGGCTGCCATATTCTTTGAATTCAATTTAAACAAGAAAGCTACGGAATGCCATCAGAACAGTTGTACTGTTTTTGGAGAAGCTGCTCTTACTTACAAACAATGTTGGGTTTGGTACGATCGCTTCAAAATGGGAAATGAGTCATTGGAAGATGCACCACATGGAAAGCCACCGATTACTTAGGACGATCAGCTGTTACTGAACGAGATCGACTTTGATCCATCGCAAAAGTGTAGAAAATTAGCAGAAAAATTCGGATGCACTCATGTTACCATTGAAAACCATTTACACGTTTTCGGGAAATCATATCGAAGCGGTAAATGGCTCCCCCAAGACCTCACTGATGCCCACAAAGCCATACGAGTCACCCTGAGCTCTTTTCTTCTACGCAAAGCTCACCATCGTGACTTTTGAAAGTATTTTTTGATATCTGATGAGACTTGGCTTCCGTATGAAAACATTCAACTCCATGGACAGTGGCTGAGTTCGAAGCAGACCCCTCATCCAATCCCGAAGCCTCCGATACACGGGAAGAAAGTTATGCTCTGTGTGTGGTGGAATACTAAGGGATTGGTTTATTTTGAAGTATTAGACAAAGGCGAGACTGTTGATGGAAGACTTTATGCAGAATAACTGAGTCGAGTCGATCTAGCACTGAGGAAAAAGCGGATCAATCCATCAAAGGTCAGATTTCTTCACGACAATGCTAGGCCACACATTTCAAAGGTCGCCCACGAACAGATCGATAAGTTGGGATGGAAACTTCTTCCTCACCCACCATACAGCCCTGACCTAGCCCCATCGGATTACCACCTCTTTCGGTTTCTGGTTTCTGGAAAGCAGTTCAAGCAAAAGCAGGACATCGAAAATTGGGTTGCCAACTATTTTGCCTCTAAAAATCTTGAATTTTTTTCGTGATTTGGAACGACGTTGGAAAGAAGTTATTAATGCCTGTGGTGAATACATTTGATTTTGAAACTATTCAAATAATATTTTCTGTTATGTTAAAAATGATCAATAAAATAACCTTTCATATTTACCAAGCCAATAGTTGTGCCATTCAAAATTCAAAATTAATCGGCACTATGGGGGTCGAACCCGGTTCGCATGGACTGTAGACAAGCGTGGTCCCGACTCCGCCACGGTGACGTCGACGTTAACCCCAAAACATCCAGCTAGAAAAGCCCGCCGTTAGGCGTTCGGCTGTTTTTTTTTTGATAAATTCTTAAACTTTTAATCACTTTTTTCAGTTCGATTTCCCATGGGTCCTTTAAGTGAAAACCGATTAAATTCCCTGGCCAAACATCGCTTTCTTTGGTTCATCCTATTCATATTTTTCGCTCTTTATTCTCTTGGATCAATCGGTTTCATTGTCGCCCTCAGTTTTTCCAAGTTTGTTTCAAAACAAATGACATTAACTGTTATCTAAATAAACGATCAATAATTGAATAAATTTCAGTGTACTCGCCAAAAAGCTTCACCAACAAGCTGATATGAGAAGGTAAATAGTTTTTCTGCACTCAGTTGTATTTTCAGTTCGCATCTCAATGAGAATCTCATGACTTGCAGTCGGAATGAAACATGTGAAAATAAATGGAATCATTATGTAAAACGAGATATTTGTTATAAAGTAAAGTGAAATTAAGTCTAAAATAAAATCTCAGAATAGAAATTCGAAGTGAAATTGGGATTTGATGAAGCGGAAAAGTTATGCGTGAGCTTTAATGCAAATCTCTTGTCGATTCACAACGAAGAGGAGGGGAAATATTTTGCAAGTTTGTTAGAAAAGCAAAGATTAAAGTTAGATAAAAAGCTAAAATATATTTAGGGGTATTCACAGAAGATTTCGATGATGAGAGGATATGGATTGGATTGATGGTTGGTTTTGTTAGATTTGGTTTGGATTTGGTTTGGATTTGTTAGAATCTTTATCAAACTTAAGCCTTATCAATTCCAATTCCAAGCATTGTTTATTAAAGCTTTGGACAAGTTCAACCAATTTGCTTTAAGTTAAAAAACTAAAAATGCTGATAGGATTGGATCATTGAATCATTGAAGTTGAGTCATTGAAGAAAACAAACGGTTCAGCATTCTCAAGGCCAACAATTTCACTGGACAGATGAGTCAGAGGCAGACTTTGCTAAATTCATGGCCGATCACAACATCAGTGATGCTCAAAATCAAGATCGAGTGCAGGTAAGTACCATTTCTGGAAGTAGAATCAAAGCAAACAAAAACAAATTCGAATTTCAGCTTGAACTCACCCACGACGAGAAGCGATTCCCATTTTGGACATCAAATCATACTACAACAGCATATTTTATTTGTTCAAAGAAAAGTTGAAAAATTTGATTTTTATCCTTTACTAGATACTTGTTTGTATATAATTTGATGCATTGCTTAAATAAATTGTTCAATTAAGTCACAATTGATTGATCTATTTTGTCTAGATGCGAATCTATACTTGATTACTATTGATGTTTTGAGGCGGGATTTCGAAAACAAACTGACAAACTGGAAATGTTGTTCCAGGAAATGATAGAGAGGGAATGGCTGAAAAATGAGAGAACCAAAAAAACCTTTTTCCCAAACGGGAATCATTTTGAAAAAGATTACCAATCTAAAACCAACATTACAATCATTTTCCTTAAAACTTTTGACTTTACAAAGCAAACTATTAAACTATTAAGCTAGAGTTTTCACAAAAATCGATCAACTTTCGAAATTCACCGTACTCTTGTCTGTTTTTATTTGATTCATCTACTTTTTGGATCCTTCAATATTTTTTATAAGTTGCTAGATTGGAGTAAAACTAGCAACTTATAAAAGCTGTCAAGTTTTAGACAATAGTTTATTTGTCATTTCAAATCTTTCCAGATCTCCCATTTTCCTCTAATGCCATCCGACGATGAACCATCATTTGAGGCGAAACTTTTTCGTCCCGTAAGTCATCCATCTTTCAAAATCATTTTATTTCTTTAGATAATCCTTGCCGGCACACTTCTCTTATTTGTAATCCCATCTCTTTTCACTTTGGCAATCTTTTGGAATCGAAAGAAGATTAAATCTTCATCATATTTTTTGCCACAAAAGTGAGTGTGATTTAAAACTCTCTCTTTAGAAAAGAAAAGAAAAGAAAAAAATCTAGAAAATTCAAGCGATCGATCATTGATTTAAAGCCGATAGCTGGAGCCGCGGAGACGATTGTGCAAAATGTTCAAAATGTATAAGATCTCTCAAAATAAGAAAGTTTTCTCTTTTCAGCAAATCATTAACCCAAATTATGAAGTGAATTCGGAAAGGATAAAAGCCGATCCGAGTGATGAACAACAAGTGGTGAGTGCAAAAATGAGGGCATTATTCTATAAAATCTACAAAAAGAGTTTAAAACCTTTTCAATACATTAAATGAATTCGAAATACAATAGATCTCGCTTTCTATTTAAAAAGCACATTCGATTCTGGTGAGAAAAATGAGCATATCTAAACTTGAAAAGTTTCAATTCTATTTCTGCTGAATTTCCAGCTCGGTCGTGGCTGCTTTGGTGTGGTTGTCAAAGGGACATTTGATGGGAAAAAGGCGGCCATAAAAGTCAAATATTAAGCAGAATATTTTAAAAATTCTTTAGTGCTTTAGTGCGCAAAAGATGTGAACATAGGATATGCAGAGTTTTGGCTTGACGTTCGAGCACGCGAATCACTGTATCAAGAGGCTTGTCTTCTCTCGTTTCTTCCACAAAATATGAATGTGCTTCGGCTAAAAGGCGCTGTGACAAAGGGATGGAAAGAGGGGTGAGTTGAAGATTCCTGAACAAGCAAATTACCAAAATGAAGTACTCTTTGATTAAAAAAGTCTTAAAATTCCACTCATACTTTGAGAAATTTCGACATTTTTTAGCGGCCAACTTCGAATGGCTTTAGAGCTTTGTGATGACAATCTTCAACACATTTTACTTAAAGTAAAAAGCGATAAAAAGTTCATCAACCAATTGTGTCATCTATCTGTAAGGCAAGCGAATTTTTGATTTGAATTAGAGCCGATTTAGAATGAAGAAGCTGCGAAATTGAAAACGGCTACAAAAATGGTTTACCAGGTAAACTCATGCGTTAAAATTCAAATTCAAAAATAAAAATAAGAATAAAATCATAAATATATACTAATTTTAGCCTAATTTTCAGCACGAGCGTGGGGACGTCGTGAAACCCTCGAAATCTGATCAGCTCACCACCTCAGATCTTCTCTCATTCGGCTATCAGACATCGCTTGGAATGCAATTTTTGTGTTCTTATCAGGTAAAGTATCCCGTAATTTACTTGAATGTTAATTTTAATCGTTAGTGTCTCCATCGTGATCTCGCTCCTCGAAACATTCTCGTAAAAAGAATTGACGATCAATGGATTGTAAAGATCTGCGATTTTGGACTAGCTAGACAAATGGAGGAATCGATGAACTATTACCAACAATTGTATGCTGGAAAAAAATAACAAGATTTGAAATTTAATCGTCACTATTTTAGGCGAGGTGCCGCACAACCGGCCAATTGGATCAGTCCCGAGGCGTTTCTCTCACAAAAATTTAGTCCAGCAGTGAGTATTGGGAAAATTGTCATCAATTAAACAAACCGCAATTTCCAGGCCGATGTTTGGTCTTACGGTATCGTTCTCTATGAACTTTTCACTCTGGGCACAACTCCCTACGGAAACAAGACACGAGAAGAGATCGAAAAAGAGCTGAAAGCTGAAAACGAGCGCTTAATCACCACAAGACCCGAGTATTGCCACGAAGAATTGTTTGTTGAGACTTTAAATTAAAATTTCTCTCATTTAGATTCAATTTCTTCGAAAACTGTTGGTATTACGATTCGACTCGACGTCCAACGTTTGGAGTAAGATACAAACCATAATAGCTACCATTAAAATAACTTTTAAGACTTGCGCGGTTCAATTGGAAAATCATCTACAACGAGCAAACCCTGAGGTGAATCAGAAACACGGTATCAAACAATTTGAAAAATTTAGCAACTACAACTTTTGCAAAAACTTCTCTTCATGAATGAATAAAACCTATACCTTCAGTTATCAAGTTTTAACCATTTGCTAAATTTAATCTTTATTTTGATAAAGCCCAATTAACAACATATAACAACAAAATACTACAAAATCATTTTTAATTACTATCAATGATTATTAGCTCAAAAAGATATCGAATCGATTCAACGATTCTTTAACCAATTGCCAGGTACTTTTACTGTGAAAGTGGCACCGGGTTGACGATGCCCATAACGACGATCGCGTTCGATTAGTTCCTCACCGGTCATTTTGTACGACCTATCTTCCCACTCTTTTAGTTGAACGATTTTCGCTTTGTGTCGTCTCTTTGCTTCAACGTCCTCCATTTGTTCTAAAAAAAGAAAATAATATCAACGACAGCTTTTTATAAATTTACGTGTTTCAAATTTAGTGATAAACGGTGCATTAGAGCGCAAAAAATTAGTGCCCTGTACTCTACCGAAGTTGAAAAACCAAACTTAAACACATAAATCTGCAAGAGCAAGAAACCAACTTCTGTCCAGTGTCGAATATGAATTGGCCTGTGAAAAACGGAGATCTGATTTGCACACTTTGCCCTCGTTGAAATTTCTACCACATTTTGGCACGGCTTCCCACGTCTAAAGTAAAAAACTATTATGAAACATTCGGATAAGTTACCGATGCTTCTGAATTACACCTCTCTTCAATTTCGGTCGATTCTCCTTGCTAAAATATCAAATATCTTTGAGTCATTTTTAAGTTACGCAGTAAAATTCTACCTACCAATAGAGAGAGTATACCGTATTTGCTTCCCATTCTAAGTTGCAAATCTTCGTCCGACCCCTAAAAAGAAAAGTCTCATAGTTGTAAATAAAAGTTCTACCACGCAATCATCCCGAAGTTTCCTGATAGCTTTAGCCAAGCGAGTCAATCGTTCTTGTTCGGGATCTTCTGGCCCTTGAAAGATGGGGCTGGGATGATACGAAGCTACGAGCTGCTTGACGGGAATTGACTGCACTTTTGCTGCTTTTTCTGGCGGTGATTGCTGCTTGGTCATTTTTTTTGCTGCTGGAGGGGGCTGCTTTGCGCCGAATTTCAAACATAATTGTCGTTCGAGATTTTCCTCTAGAGATGGTTGCTTTGTGACGACGATCTGTTGTGGTGGGCTCTTTGTTGGGGCTTGAAAAGGCCAAGGTGTGTCAGAAATCCTTCGTCGCGCGGCCAGAGCTCCAAGCCGAGATCCATAGCGATTGTTCGGCATCTCTGCAATCTAGAACTTCAAGTTGTGAACGCCAATAAAGATCAAAAGCTGATTCAAAATTGTTTTTGTAATTAGTTTCAAAGATAGGTGGCGAGAGTTAAATTCGTTTTCAAATATTTACAGAGAAAAATAACCTTTATTCGAAAATAAACCGCTACGAAAGCACAAAAAACTCAAAGAGTCACGAGAAATAATCTTTACTCAAAAATAAACTGCTATGAAAGCACAACAATCTCCAAGAGCCAACAAAAATCTAATATTCGCTTGTTTTATAGCGAGAGTTTTTGTGTCATTGTTTCTATCATCGAAGAAAGTTCTCTCGTCAATTGTAGGGTGGCTTCTTTCTAAATAAAATGTTACTGCTTCTCATTATAATCACTAAACACTTACTTTACTACGGGTCACAAGAGCAGATAGAAGGTGTATCGTATCATCAACGGTCCAGGTCGTCTCGTCGAGTTTGCCGATTTGAACAAAAGGACATTGTGGGCAATGTGATTGATGTTCTTCCCTAAACACTTTTGTGCTAAAACAATAGAATCATGAGGTACCAAGGATCGTCATCGGGATCAAACGACATGACTTTTCCACAGAATAGGCAAATTGCATCCGGCTCGTCTTTCTTACCATGCTTACAGAAGCCCGCTGTGGCAAGCTAAACAATTGTATTTATGAAAATCGAAGCTTATGCCCTAGGCAATCCGACGCTAGGATTAACTCATCACATTGTACAACACACTTTAATTCTAGTTGTCGACCTTAACTGAAGCTACATAAAAAGCTACCTTAGCTGAAGTGCATTTTTCCCCGGATCGATCGTAAAGGAATTTCTTGAAAGTCGGCAGTCGTCCATTCACTGATAACATCTCGAAGTCGTTTTGCTCGTAGTGTTTGATCGTTGCGATCGACTTCAACACCGGGTCTTTTGCCCCTTTCGTTTGTTGCGCCTTTGGCCTCACCGATCGAAACATCACTAAATGAATAAAATGCAAACAGTTCTTCGTTCAACTACTCATCCAAACTTTAACAAGAATTAACGCCCAAAATTAGTTTTCCACTTTGACAATACAATACAATAAGGGATTAACTTAGAAAATTACAAGCGCGGTCTTTACTATGATTCTAGAGCCAGAAAAGTGAGTCAGATTAAACTTGCTAGGTAACGAGTTCATGAGCAAAAAACTAAGGTTTTTCAGATCTGCTTCAACGAGAGAAAAGTCAGCCAAACAGCGGGAAATTGGGGAGTGGAAGAAATGAGACCCTTTTTTGCGCAGCCGGCCCACCTTTTTTCTCCTTTTAAAAAGCTAATATTAACCAATTTCTATTCCAAAAGTTGCTTTTTTGGGTAATTTTAGAGCGTAGAATCCAAACTTTGACATATCAGAGCTTGTGGAACCAATTTGAAAGATAAAATGGCAAGATCTAATTACAGGAAATGTCGATCTTTCCCTATGTATAACTCCGTCCGTTTGCTTCCACAAGCTCTGATATGTCAAAATTTGGATTTTACGCCCTCAAATTACCCAGAAAAGCAACTTTTGGAATAGAAATTGGTTAATATTAGCTTTTTTAAAACGAGAAAAAGGGTGCGCTAATGCGCCTGGTACGCAAAAAAATGTCGCATTTGTCTCACTCACGGAAATCGTTAACGAAAGCGCGAGATGAAAAGCTAACGATTTGAAATTCAATTGTTTTGTCCAGTAGTTCAGGGTATTCAGTTATGGTCAAATCCAAACCAAGTACCTATATAGGGTTTTTTTATGGTTCAGGCTTTATTTCTTCTTCTCTTTATTAGATCTTTACTTTTTATAACTTTTTCTTTTCCAATCGCTTCATTATTAAGTTTACATTTTAGAATGGCTGCAGCTACACCTCTAAAGAAAGCAAGCTCCACTTTTACTCGGGTAAATTTTATATTATGTGCTTTATCTAACCAGTAAATGTTTAGAGATCCATTTCATCGCTCATTCATCTTCACAACGTTGCGCAGTGGCCCGAAAATATTAAGGAGTCTTTTGAGAAAAATGTCACAGTTGTGGGGTTAGTTTTTTTAAAATTATATTTACCTTGCCTTAGTTTATAAAGCTTTCGACTTTAGCGAATTTATTTCTGATCGCGAAGAGGCGGGCCTTATATCCGAAGTTGAGCCACATATGAAGCGACTCCGTTATGAGAAGTCACACTGGGATGATGTGAGTTGTTAAAGGTTTAAAATCTTTTTTTGCAAGCTAGATAGGCTTGTTAAAAAGTAAAAAGTCGAGGGTTTGATTCTTTGTCAACAGTTCCTCTTTTTTCTAAAAAACTTATTTTAGGCGATTCATCTTTACCGGGAGCGAGAGCAACGAAAATGGTCGGACGCGAACGAAATGGTGATTCAAAGGGTAAGGTTTGTTTTGATTTCATGATAAGCATCTGCAATTTGCGTTGTTTTGAATGTGGAAAAAAATTACTGTGAGTGCAGTATATATCTTTTATTTTCAGAGAAGCTTCATTTCCCAATCTCACTCGTCATCTCACTTATGTTCACATCCTCGATTTGCACAAAGATGGCGTCATAAAGGCACATATTGATAGCATCAGGGTTGGTTTTATTAAGATTTTCAAAGTTATTTACTGAATTGATGTTAAACTTTAAGCCCTCTTCACTAGAAAATATTACATTTATATTTAGTATTGTGGAGACGTTGTTACGGGAATTTCTCTACTTTCGAATACGGTGATGCGATTGAGACACAAAGATTGCAAAGATCTCATTGCGGATTTGTATCTAGCAAGAAGGAGTCTTTATAAATTGTCGTTGGTTATTTCCCAAATATTCTCCCCGTATTTGCTTAATAAAATGTTGTAGATTTTATTGAATGTGTGCTGTAGACGATATAGAGTTTTAAATGAACATAACAGTCTGAAAATCTTTATTTGAAACTCTTTATTTTAGGAATATCGGCCGATACGATTTCACCCATGAGATACTTGGAGAATCGAACTCCGAATTTATGGGAGTCAAAGTGAGTTGTTCTACTTTAAGTAACTGTTATCATCTAAATATTAATCTTTTATTTTTCGGTGCCAAGAGATCGTCGAATTTCACTGATTTTTCGCAATCTTCCCAAACCACAAGACGAAAGCCGACAAGAAGAAATCGAAATGAAACCTATTCCCATTGAATGATGCGTAAAGCTTTCTTTTGTTATTTGTGGAATCAATGATAGTATTCTACTTTTTAAAGAAAAAAAAACAATTGTTGTGGTCTAATTTCATTGAGCAGGTGAATAAAAGAGGGTTATGTTTTTCTCTTTAATCTAACACGTGTTGGTGTTTTCCGTAACTTTGGTTACCCATTGCTCCTCTTCAGATACCAGAAAATCGAGAGAAGCATGTAGTGAAAAGAGCCTTTCTCCCATTGCCTCCTATCGATTTTCCCAGTCTCCAAAATTTCCATTTCATTACCTATTCTTTTCTCGATATCTTCACTGTTTTACGACTAACAACAATTATCTAGATAATCTAGATAATCTCAATGGCTGAACCCCCGCCTCCATACACGACATATTCTTCTGGTTCTTTTCAAAGTTTAGCTCATTTTTACAAGTGTTTAGACTCTAAACCAAGATTGGAAACAACTTTTTCGCCACATATGGCATCTCCATATGGAACTGGGCCTAGTGCACCACCGGTTTGTGTAAAAAGCTCCTAGATACGTATTCTCGAGATGCAATTTTTTATCTGGTTTAGTAAAACTAAACAATACTTGAATAGTGATTCTTGAGAAAAAGTGGTTTGTTGTTGAATAATCTTCGTGTCTTTCTCGCCGAGAAAGATCGTACACATTAGTCAATCATAGTCAAAATATTAAACCAATTCCTCAAAAACCATTCTTATAGCCGGAACACCATTACGCACAAATCTCTCAACCGCATTACTCTCGTCAAATGCCCGTCTCTGAGCCAATCACCTATAATCAACGTCTTCCACCTATGCATTCGGCACAACCACAGCCAATGCCGATACACTCGCAACAACAACCTGTTTACAATGTGACACGTAAGTTTTAAAAATGATACAAGCAACACAAGCCGTCTCCAAAGGTTTACCGTAGTTTGAAACAATGAAACAATGAAGTACATTTTCCTATGGGAACCTTTTAAATACGAACACAATCTTTGTACTTTCAGAAATTCTCCACATTAAATTCGGACCAAAACCCTGCGAGGTGGTATGCCCTTTCTGCCACACGCATACCCGTTCTCGGATCAAACACGAGAGTGGAGTTCTCTCTTGGCTTCTTTGTGGAGCACTCTTCTTTTTTGGGTCTGTTTCGAAAAGATATTATGAATACCGTATTCTCCCTAATAGTAGTGCACTCTCTAATAGTATTGCGGTCCAAGAGGGGGTTCAAAAAATAGTAGTGCGCACTACTATTAGAGAGTATACGGTAGATTCATTGTAAAACAGATTAAAGAATCAAAATCGTTTTCAGTTTCTGGATTTGTTGTTGTTGCCCGTTTTGCATCGATGCTTGTATGGATGTCGATCACTTTTGCTCGCAATGTGGGAAATTTCTCGGACGGTATAAAAGACTATGATCAAAAGTGTCTACAATTGTGATTTTGTCAAGAGAGCTTTAAAATAAGGTGTTTCAAGGAGATGTTAATAAAATATTGCAAACATTGAACTGAATAGTAATTGCTCAAATCTGCACTGTATTAAATTTCGAGTACTGCGTTTTCTAAAAAGTTTGTAATCTGGAAAATTACCGTAATCCCTTCAGATTTTATCTAATTTACTTAGGTAATCTTATTTGATGAGAAATCAAGTTAACAATAAAGCGGGATCAAAATTACGTAGAATGAACAAAAGCTGAGGGCAAGATTACGATTGTTTTCCAAATGACCTACTTTTTAGAAAAGTATTACTCAAAAGATCACACTCTAAAGTGTTAACCCAACCACAAACCCTTTGCCTTTGCCTCTTTGCACCAATTGTTTGCAATCAGTGCCTCTTATTGTCATTTCTCCTCATTCAACCGCAACGCGACCGCTCGCATTCCCATCGAAATCCTTTCCTTTATGCAAACCGAATTTACAATCCATCGGGGCACACACTGATTGATGGGGAATTCAACGAGAAGTCCCCTTCCACCTTTTCTCCAACCAAACATCCAACATTTCTCTCTTTTATTTGCTTTGCCAACGATTTCATTTTTTCTTGTACAATTTCTAGCTTTTTGAATTGAAATTCTGAATGAAACATTGGTTTGCTTTTTTTAAACTTTATAAGTTTCTTTTTGCTGCTTTCCAAGCTTTAACCAAAATTCAATTCTAGATCTCAATGAAAGACAGCGAGCGAAAATGACTGTTCCTTTAATTTCACCCGGTGAGTAATCGGTTAGAGTTAAATGATTGTTAAAACTGTGATAAAGACTGGAAACTTATATTAATCCATAAAAGTTCAATGATTTTAATCCAAAATTATAACATTTTCCAGGTGTCGAAGCCGGTTTCCAGTGTGCTGATTGCTCAGCCGATGGCCCAACGTGGGCCTCATTGAATCGAGGGGTACTCGTCTGTAACGAGTGTTGCTTTGTGCATAGAAATCTAGGTAAATAACTTTATTCAATTCAGTTACCCAGCCCCGTTTGTTTAAAAATTTAGTCATACAGTTTAATCAGTTTATCATCAATCACTTGGGCTTATAGAAGTCTTAGTGAACCAAAAATTTCAGGCCGTCACGTCTCACAGATTCGCTCGATCAAGAAAGGTATCTGGGAACAAGCACAGCTCGAATTGGTTTACACATTGCATCAGGTAATCAAAATTGGTAACTTTAGTAGCTTTGTACTTACCGAGTAGCTTGTCAAATCAAATAACAAGATAACATCGATTCAATCAATTTCTTTTAGGCGGGAGCAAATCGAGTATGGGAACACGCCCTTTTGGATCCATCCTACGTATCAAAAGGAAGAAGAAAACCGACACAATAGTGAGAAAATCTTTTGTTACAATACCAGATTCTTTAGCGATCCGGTATTCCCCATGAAAGAAGCATTCATCAAAGCGAAATATGTGGAACACGCGTTTGCCGTTCGACCGAGTAAAGATGATGCCCCGTTGGATGTGGATGATTTGAATAGACAATTATGGAGTTGTGTCAGGACAGGACATGTTGATACGACTTTGAGGTTTATCAGGAATATTCTAAACTACTTTATTGCAATAGTTCTGAAATCAGTCAAAGCTTTGGTAAACATGATTTTTCGTTTTTTCAATAAAAAAGTAAATTAGCTCAATTTCAGATTGCTTGCTATGGGAGCTGATCCGAATTATGCGGACCCGGAAAGACAAAATACTCCACTCCATATTGCGGCAAAAGAAGGACAAACTTTACAAGTAAATATAATAATAAGTTTAATAATATTTAACAATAATATTAAAGGCTATACTATTAAATAAATCTAATAAAAGCTGATATTTTCATAGCAATCTTCTAGGTTGAACTCTTGTATCTCTATGGAGCGGATCCAGCTCAAATCAACCACGGAGAAATGACACCGGCACAAGTGGCCAAAGCTGAGGGATTTGTGAGTCCTAAATGTTAGTTATTTTTATTTCTAAAAATCATTTCAGGTTGATCTCTCGAATCGTTTAACTGAGCTATGTTTTGAAGTGACGAATCGTTTATCGATATTCTTGTGTGGCCGAAAGCCCGATCATCAAAAAGGACATCATTTTTTGATCCCAGAATTGACGGGAAAATCGGCATTTGTCAGCCTAAAGACTTTTCGTCGACAACTGCAAGCAGTGAATGCAAATATGTTTGAGAAGATTAGTCAAGATGTTTATGATGAGGTGAGAAAAGTTAGCAATTACTTCAAGTTGTTGATATCGTTAGCAATCTTAAGGCAAGATCTTCAAAAAAGAATTGTAAGCAGTAAGGGTAACTTATCTACTATTTATAAAAGAGAAGTGTCCGTCTGTGCGTCTGTTCGTCACGCTCTGGATCTCGGCTCCCCGTGAACCGATTTCAACAAACTTTTTTTTGATCGATAGGGAATTAAAAATGAATAGGTACATACTTTTTGGCCAAAAAAAGGTTCTTCATCAAAAACCCGTAAAAATCAGAAAAACCTCTTACCTATGCCCCTTTTTGCCGGGCTGCAGGGGAAGAGGCCGTGGTCGAAGTGGTTAGCGTCCTGTCTACAAAACGAGTGCCCCAACCGGACGACGGGTTCGACTCCCGGTTCCAAACCGTTTTGCTTTAAATGTTTTCAGAAAACCCAAAAACCTTTTTTTCCAGAAAAACCCGCCGTTAGGCAACTTTTGGCTGGTTGAGCCAATATTTTATGTAAATTTCCCAGGTGGATCGTCGCGAGACAGTGGCAGCGTGGAGTGCTTCAACAAAGGGTGAAGTAAACCTCGGAAATGAAAATGTCGTCGCTGTTTTCTTGCCTGTCAGTGAAGCAACTCAAAAAATATATAAAAAAATCAATTTTACAGCTAAATCCGGCTCTCTCAGCTACGCGAAATCAAATGCGCCAAAAATTGGCCAAATATGATACGCGAGAGTTTGCCGCTTTGGTCATTGATGTGCTCAAAGAAGCAAAAAGAAGGTAGAATTTGAATTGAGATTTAAATATTTAGCACATCTTACTAGTTTAAGACAAATTTTTAGATATTCGGGTGAACCACCGGAACCTGAAGAAGACGAAATCGCGGACACTTCACACAACCAGGCAACAATTTCATCGCCAAGGTAGGAATCGATCGAGGAGAGACTGAGAAAATAAGATTGTAATGAGACAAGAGACTAAGAAATTACTGTATTCTTTAATATTCGATCGATTGACGTCAATCATGGGTTCAAAATCTCTGTGCTTTATTTTTTATCAAGGATTTGACTAAATTGAACTTCTTTACATGACATTTCCGATCGTTAATCATACTTTAAAGCCTCCACTTGCCAGCAGCAGTTAACCTCTTTTAAGTGGAATTGAAAAAAGAAAAGAAAAGTCGGTTTCTTTCATTTTTTCACAAACGGGATTTTGATTGTGAGAAATTAACTGTTCTTGTTGAGTGTTCATCCTTGGATGGGAAAGGAAAAATCTTAGAGGAAAGAGGGAGAGAGCTGGAAAAGCTCTTAGGTCTATCTGTAGGTTTATCCAAGTAATACAGCTAAATTATAAAGTAGTCAAATGTCAAAGCAACTACAGTAATCTACAGAATAAAGGTTTTGAACATAAAACTAGGTTGAATTTCTCTTCGGTAAAGTATCAGGATTGATGGAAAACGAATTTTTTCCTGACTGATATGATAATTTCTATCAACAGGGCATTAGCGGAACTAAAAATGTATCTTTTGTTTTATCTAGCATTTGACTTTTCTCAAATTTGACCTTTCATCTCCTTTTCAAGACACACAAAATGGGTGGGGCTAAGCTGTGCTCCGTTCTCCCGCTCGCGTCTCCCCTTTACCCATAATTGATAGGTCTTGGGTTACAAAAAAAACTTGAGAAAAGCGAACAGATCTCAAACTCGAACAAATCGCTGAAAAGTCTCAAATCTCGAAGAATGACTAAACTTTGCACCCCTCAACAATCATTCTGTTCGTGTTTCCCCAAAACCCAGCCCACTCCATCCATTCGATCGCTTGAATCGGAGAGGTTTTTCACGATGAATTTAATCCATTTACCGTCACCGGAGGATTTTGAGCGCCAGAAGCAACTGAGATTGCACATGCCGACTCCTGAATCGATGAAGTCAGCCGAATTATTGACAAATCAAATCTCTGACTACGATTCACCGCCTATCATTTTGTCGTCACCAATTTTCACAAATCCTCATGTGAATGTAGTGAAACCAATAGCGATTCAGGCGACGAAATTGATCAAAAAGAGAGAACAAAAAAGGTAGACACTGGGGATAAAGAGCTCTCTTAGCTTTTTTTTGCAAAACTAGACATAGGCATGCCAAATCGGGCGTCTTACTGTGCCCTAATTTATCAAATAGAATCAAAATCTAAATGTAAAATTTGAAAATAGACTATAAACTCTTTCTTAAATGAATTAGAATTATCAATTTTCAGTGTTCACGGATTTTCCGACGGTTTCCGAGACTACGATGATGTAGCTGATTGTTCAGCGTTGGCGAGAAACGCGAAAAGAGATTCGGGAAAAAAGTGAGCATTGTAAAATCAGAATATTAGTAGAATAGTATATTTAATGCTCAACACTCAATACTTAACTCATTAAACTTCAGAATGCGATCCTCTTCTCAAGGGGACTCAAATCTCCGCGACGAGGTGCTCGAACTGAGGGAAAGAGTGGCCGATGTCGAGTCGAAAATCTCGACAATTACCTCAAATAATTCACAGATTTTAAAGTAATAATATTCACGATATTTAGCTGAATCTTTTGTTTTAAATTAATTAGATTTTAAAATTCAAAATCTAGATTGGTATCCGGTCTTCAAAACACCATCGAGAAGCTACACGGCGAGAATATGGCAATGAGACAAGAGGTTGGGGAGAATTTAAAGAGTAAAAGAATCTCATTAGAGTTAGAAGTTAGCAAGATCTCAAGCTCTCAAGATCTCAAGCTCTCAAGATCTCAAGCTCTCAAGATCTCAAGCTCTCAAGATCTCAAGCTCTCAAGATCTCAAGCTCTCAAGATCTCAAGCTCTCAAGATCTCAAGCTCTCAAGATCTCAAGCTCTCAAGATCTCAAGCTCTCAAGATCTCAAGCTCTCAAGATCTCAAGCTCTCAAGATCTCAAGCTCTCAAGATCTCAAGCTCTCAAGATCTCAAGCTCTCAAGATCTCAAGCTCTCAAGATCTCAAGCTCTCAAGATCTCAAGCTCTCAAGATCTCAAGCTCTCAAGATCTCAAGCTCTCAAGCTCTCAAGCTCTCTAAGATCTCTAACAACACTTAATCAACAGGTTTCTAAGCTGGCAAGAGAGTTACGCAGGTAAAATTCTTTGCTACTTGAGTAGAAGCGGTTTGGCTTATGTCTGGGCTGGTTTGGGCTTTTCTAGCGAAATGCTAAGTAAAAACGCTGTTTTCTTATTTCTTTGGCTGAATATCTTGAATATCAAGTTTTAAGAAATTCAGTCAACAAGAAACTGGCTTTACCAGTTCAGAACTTTAAAAGCTAGCTATTCAGATCATTTTTGATTCTTTATCTCCATTCTTTTCCAGATGAGCCGTTTGAGTGATGCCCAACAGCAACTTTCCCTTCAAAAACGTCTCCCTTCCCCAATGACTCATTCACAGCCACCAACAACCTCACTCTTCCACCAAAATGGATCAAATTTGCAACAATCGCTGATTGAACGCGCTAGCAGTATGCCAAAGCAAACTTGTAAGTGCAAAAAGAACCCAAAGAACCAAATAAACTTAGTAGATAAATTGATTCCCTTTTAGTATCTGATTTGGATGATCCAGCTAGACGAATCCCGAGAACTCAAAAAGGATCGACACCGACTGGCCGTCGAAGTGCTGATCATCAAAGGTTTGTCACCAAAATATTCAACTGATCGCATTGCTTTAAATTGATAAATCTAGATTACTTACTTGGGCTTAGATTAAAAGCATTTAACATTCTTTTACCTGAAATAGAGAATAACTTAAAAGTAAAAAGAGCTTTCTAGCATTATCAAAAACTTTTTATATCTATTTTTCAGAGAAACCGAGCGTCGAATCGAGATTGAGCGTCTTCGTGGGGAAAGTCGAGAAAAAGAGTTGTTGAGGGAGAGATTAGAAAGAGATCGAGAGAGAGGAGATCATTTCTCGAACAAAGAATATGCAAGAGATCACGCAGCAAGGATTCAAGATATATTTCAAGATTCTGGTGAGAAAAATGAGCATATTTAATCTTGAAAACTTTTAGTCTTTCCCGACAATATCGTGATTGAAACGGAACGTTTAACACAATTGATCCGAGTCGTTTTAAAAGACGCGCAACAAGGCGATTTGCAACCAAAAGCTCCAACACATGCACATAAGGTAAGAATTATTAAAATTATATGAATTCTTTAAAAAACTAAAGTTTTATAGGCTTTAAATGAATCGGCGCGTGGGAGAATGTAAAATGATAGCTTTGAACTTTTTTTTGAGCTGAAAACTAAAGTTTTAAGAAATAGGGAATAGGAAATTGGAAATATTTGATTTTGAAATTTAATTAATATTTAAAATTCAATTGCAGATTTGCACGCAAGTCAACCAAATGCTTGCAATGGTTCCAACGGGAATCCCGGCTGCTGACGAGGCTTCGACTGCGATGACTGATGCGACAATGGTAGAGAAATTGATGGAAAAAGCAATCATATTAGAATTGATCATTAAAGCAGTTAACTTTTTATATCCAAGCTACAGTATTTCAGCTTTTGCACTCAAAAATTTGTTCCTGTAATAGTGTGAGCAATGCGCTTTCTAAAAGGTGTAATTTTGAAAAGCCACCGGAATCTTTAAGCAATCTTTACGATTTTAAGTACTAGTATTTGTATTTTCACTTGTATTTTTGAAATTCTCACCTTTTCTGGGTTAATTTAAAGTACTGAACGCGAAAATGACGTTTTTAGAGAAGATTGTCAAAAAACCGAAATATTGATTTTTAAAATCAAGGGTTTTTGTCACTTTAAATGCAAATTTAAGTGCAAATTTGCCTAGAAAACAAAGGATATTCAGCTATATCAGTCTATTATAAAAGATATTCAGCTATGTCAGCTTATAAACGCTTGAGAAATGAGCAAAATTTTTGGGTAGACTAATTTCCGCAATTTTTTTTTTTGCGGAATAGGATCATTTGCGCAACTCGCCATAACTTCCTTCTAAGTCCTTTATGATTTTGTCCAACCTTTATGATTTTGGTTTCATTTTGTTGCATTTATTGAGATCTACAAAATCAAACCAAAATCATAAAGATTGGTGCACTTAGAAGAAAGTTATGGCGAGTTGCGCAAACGACCCATTTGCGGAAATTAGCCTACCCCCAAAATTTATTATTTTCAAGAAATTTTTGGAAATAAACGCTGGTTTAAACTCGCTTAGAGATCTAACACTCCTGGAGTACTTAACTTTGATCTCTTTTGATGAGAAATCAAATTGTGAATGTAATGGAATGAAAATTAAGTAGAACGGAGAAAATCTGAAAAAATCCAATTCGCTCATTTTTTTAGACGTTTACAGACGACAAAAGCAAAAATTACAGAAAGAAAGTGATTATAGGATTTGATTTAAATGAAACTTTACATTTAAAATATCAATTGTTGATTTCCAGGTTTTGGCCGCTAAATGCAACTCACCAAACTTCAACAGTGAGGCCACTTGTCAAGCTGCGTACGGTTTAGCGAAAGCTGCCAAAACTTTGCTTCAAGTTTTCACTCCAATGACTTAAAATAATAATTTATCTCTTAAAATTGGAAATTTTATTCAATTTTACTTGAAAATTGATCGTTTCTTAAAGAAATTCCTCCTCTTTTTGTTGACATTTCCTCTGGTCATCTCAGAATTTTAATTTCTAACTTATATACCATTTATTTTTAAATTTGCATATTATCCTACTGTATTCTGACTAAATATCTGTTTTTCCATTAATAATTTATAGTGTCTTTGCCCCGCTTTTTTTTTGCTTAAGAGTGCTATTTGTTTCCCCTAGTGCCTTCAAAATCAAAAACAATTTGAAATAGGGTTTAAAGATCACAAAATATTAGAATTTTTAATGTTTTTAAGTTATTTTTCTTCACTTCTTTCCTTTTTTTTTGGTGCTATTCTATTGAAAAATGACAAAAGCTCTAAAATATCAAACATTGCCATCGCCAGTTCACTGAATATCTTGGGATACTGTCTAGGGAAAGGCTAGCACTTGTCGTGGAACGAGACCAAACTCATCTTATAGAATCGACCACGCTGAGTTCGAATCTGCTTTTCCCGTGGCCGATTTTATAAGATGGGTTTGGTCTCGTTTCATAAAGGCTACGGCAAGTGCTTGCTTTTCCTTAGTGAGACTAAGAAATTACTGTTTTTTTAACATTTAAAAATCTGTTTCTATAACTCTTCACTAAATTCTCTTGAAAAAGCTCAGTTTTTTTTTCCGTGAATGCAATAAATTTATTATCTTTCGTTTAAAAATTCAACAGAAAATGTACAGCTAAAGTTTTTCAAGGAAAGAAATCTGTTTTTGATATATTCTCTTGATTTTTCCTTGAGAAAACTCTTTCTATTCGAATAGTAAAAGAGTTAGATTTTATTATGTGATATCTCATGATCAAGGTCAAATAAAATTCGAAAAAAAATTTCCCACGCTTGATATTTTCATTTTTCTATCATGAGACCACTGACTTTGCTTGCCCGGATTACTAAAATAGGCTCACTTTTCATCACAAGTCACAATTCAGCGAATAAAGCGGGCATCGTGCGGATTTTCCAGCAGTTTTCGGCAAGTGTCTACACGATTTTGAGCTTGATTTTCCGTTAAATCATGTGGCACTTCTCGGCAGCTTTTGTTGATCTTTCCAAGGGCGTGAAGGTGCCGGATAACTGATGCTTGAGGAATATCCAGTTCAGCACTCACAGGATTTTTCCTTGAGATTTTTCCTCTTTCTATTCGAATAGTAAAAGAGTTAGATTTTATTATGTGATATCTCATGATCAAGGTCAAATAAAATTCCGAAAAAAAATTTCCCGGTTGACGCTTGATATTTTCATTTTTCTATCATGAGATTGCTCATTTTTCTAACTCTAATTGTAACTTTTTTCTGGAAAAGTCTAGGAACAAATGGTGGGTTTTTAAATACAAATCAACTCTTTTAAACTTTTGTCTTTTTGCTGAATAACAATTTATTCGAAAACGTTGTCAAATAGTTCTAATTTGTAACTCGAACATAATATAACGGTTATCAAAGAAATATATTAACAATAAAAGTATTTTATAAAGAGAAAACACTTGCAGCTTGGTCCATTTTCTGAAAATAGAGAAGAAAATGATAGAATTATGGTAGTTTTTGAAAATCGTCATGTTTTAGAATGCTAAAGATACGGTAATGGTTTTGTTTTTGTTTTCCTGAAGGAAATAGGTTTGGTACTTTTGTATACTTAAAAATTGGTACTTTTGAACGTTGAAATGATTTGAATCAAGTTTAAATTTGAAATTTGAAATACTGAATCAATATCAGATGAAAAATGAATCAACTTTTGATCCCTTTTTCAGCTTGTCAATCCGATCTCCTCTTTCTAATCGATTCATCCGGATCTGTTCACGAGAAATGGACTCTTCAACTTGAAAGCGTCTCAAATATCATCTCAAAGCTTGATTTATTAAATGAAGTTTTGAAAATCTTTAAAAAGCTTTAAACAAATTTTGTTTCTCAGAAAATCTCTGTCATCGTTTATGCATCAAAAATGAAACAACGGACGAAAATTCGTTTCGATAACAAATTGAAGACAGAAGATTTGCAGAAAATGATAAAAGGTAGGGTTTGGTAAAGGAAAAACCACAAAATATTCAGAAAATTGACATAATTTACAAACAATTTATTCAAAAAAGGGATCTCCCGCCATCGAAAACAGGATAAATGTAAATTTCTCGAGCAGGGGAAAAGAATTTCAATGCCTTTCTTAGATTTATATTCATTAATTCTAGCTCAACTTCAAAACCATATCAAAACTGAGATAAAATATGATAAAATTAAATGAATGATGCCGAAGAGCAATTTGCATATGATCTTTTTAGTAGGACAAAGATTTAAAAGTATCCAAAATTATTTAAAAATTAAATTCCAGAGCTCCCATTTTTCTCCGGAATCACCGCAACGGGAGCTGCTTTGAGATTCGCAAAAAAGGAATTGGAAAATCGACGAAAACATTTGAAAACGAATGTTGTTTTTGTGACCGATGGATTTAGGTGAGATTGTAATTTCAAATTCGTTATAAATCTTTTGGATTTCAGTTACGATAATGTAACCGAGCCAGCAAAAGAACTGCACTCGTTGTCAGATCTTCGCCTCTTCGCCATCAGTGTCAATGAGCCGAATAATCAGTGAAAACTTATCTTCGATTTTGTTTGAAAAGTTTAATTTTACTATGGCTAAGAAACTTTACTGTTACTGTAGAACTTAGCCTGGAAACCGAGCTGGCATTTAAAAAGAGCTATTTCTTGTTTTCACACTAAGTTTCTTAGCTTAAATTTAAGAGTAGAAATGTAAATTTATCAATTTCTAAACTTATCCTTTTGTTATTTTATTTGAAATTGTTAATTATTAAGTTGAAAAGAAAGTTCTAAGAAAAAGTTTGACTAGAATTTCTTTAAAACGAAACCACCAATTCAAAAACATTTTCTTCTATTATTTACAAGTTGACTCCAAGAAATTACTCGTAAAAAAATAAATGAGTGCAGCTTTTCCTTAAAATTTTAGAGATTTAAAAAAAATGATTATTTTCCCGCTTAAATTCAGCTCACTTTTTGCATGAGAAAAAGGATTTCTTATGAGATAAAGCTAGCATAAATAAGCAATACGCTTTATAATCCCTATTTTTAGCCAAAAATTTTTTCACAGAGAAGCTGTATTTAAAAAAAAAATCATTTTTTGATGTCATCTTCTTGGCACTGAGTCTTTGTTAAAATAGGTGGATTCTGAAAAGTTTAAAGCATTAAATGAAATTTACCTTAATCACAAATTTTCCCTATTTTAAGTACTTGATTTTAGGTTTTTGAATAAGACCCATTGCCTACCCATTAGCCCATTAAAAACTTGTCTAAAGGTTGGTCACTCAAAAAGTGACCAAGTCACTTCAGCTCAAGAAATCTCTTATTTTTTTGTTTAAAAACTTTTTGAAATATAGTCAAGTTTATTAAAAAACTGGGAAGAATTGATGGTTTGGTTTTTAAGAAATCGCTGTCCAAACTTTTTCTACGAACTTTCTTTCCAGCCTAATCTAAGGGATTCAACAGCATAACAATTATTACCAAAACTATCGATTTAAGATTTTAAACTTTTCTTATCGATAAATCATTCAGAGAAGATTTGGAAATCTTGGCCGGCACTCCAGAACGAGTGTTGAAAGGGACAAAAGCGAGTGATCGATTGGTGGAAATGATCAGAAATGAATGCCAACCAAAGATGAGTGACCAGGTTGGAATTGAAGATTCCACGTCTTGTAAACTGATAAATCTAAAAATTCAACAGCTTTTCAGCTCTCCACCAAGGAACCCACTGTGTCTCCACTCAAAAGCTGCAAAAAATCTCAACAAATTGACGGCTATTGAATAGTTTTTTTGAGCTTTTTTCATTATAGATTGATGAAAATTATCGAATAGTTAAAAATCGGATGACTTAACTTTATATCTTTTTTCTTTGTACTTACTTTTAAAAATCAATCATTGAATTAAATCGATTCTTTAAAGAATCTCAATACGGATTTTAAAATACTTTTTGCCAATGTCAAAACGTGGACTACGTAGCGAAAGAAAAGGAAAACTGTATTCGCTTTCTTTGCGGAGATGGAGACGCGAGATTTGTAAAGGATTGCTCACAAAATCGACCGAATCTTGAATCCTGAGCTTTTTATTGGAATCTATTTTTACAAACTGAATAACTTACGTGATGATTAGAAAATTGGCTGATTGTAATGACCTTTTACTCCCAAAGACTGATTGTGGAGAAGCGCGAAAAGTCGAGTATTCGAGTAAGTTGAGTGAAAAAGGAACAATTAAAACGATTCAATTTAGTAATTTTTATATAAAATTAAAAAATTGTAAAGATTTTCAATATTTATTACATAAATATCAGTCTCAAAAAGTGATCACCGTTCCGATATCGCTGTTTTGAGAGCCATTGCCATCATCGCCGTTTTCGCCTTTCATTTCTATCCAAAAATTTTCCCTCAAGGATTTTTGGGAGTTGACATGTGAGTCTTGGATTGTAGTTTTAATAATTGAATATCTTTGATTACGATGAGTATCTTCAAAACTAATGATTTTCAGCTTTTTCGTGATTTCTGGCTATTTAATCATGAGAATTCTCTCGATTTCTGATTCTCCTCCATTCAAGAAAATCTCCACTTTTTACTATCGACGAATCAAGAGAATATTTCCGCTTTTCTATTTAGTTTTAGCAATTACAGGTAAAAAGTGCTCATCTCCTTTCGATATTGAAAAAAAAGACAAAACTTTTAGGCTTTGCCATGTTATTTATCTATTCTATTGCCTGGACTCGCCGATATTTTCCATTTTTCTCTTCTTCTGTCTATATGCGTTTGAATTTGAGAATGGAAACATTTGACATGTCATATTTTGATCAAGTAAAAAGATTTTCAAGAATTTTAAAGAAATACTTTTAACATTTGAAGCTTCTTTTTGTAGAAATCGATTCTTTAACTCAGTCGTTGCCGATCTTTATCGAAAAACTTTCAGTTTTCAAAGAACCGAAGCCTGAAAGATTAACGGGAAAACAAAAAAAAAACGTACACGTATCTAATGTTTTTCTAAACTACTGTAATATTGTCTCTAGTTCTGAAGTGATTCATAAAATAAACTCAATAACATGAATATTTTAGAAACTCGAGGGACTCCCTTTTCTCCACACATGGTCACTAGGAGTCGAGATCCAATTCTATCTCTTGGCTCCATTATTATTCTATATCTCAAAACTAAAATGGAGAGGTAAATCGATAAAGAATGGGTTTTTCATTATGAAAACCATCATATAGAAAACCAAAGCGAATTCGATCCTTTTTCACATCTAGCTCTAGGATATTGAAAAAGTTTTTCCCGGGGAAGTCCATCGTGGTGTGGAATCGACAAAATTTCAAACCAAACGCGTTGGAACGGGGAAGCCCTATACCCGATTCGGTTGCCAGATGGCAAGCGATTACCTGGCCTCACAAAGAATACCTCTGTCACTCTTGATTTTCCTTTTGTTCTGTAAATGATTCCCAAATGAGATTTAATGCTAAAAATTTGTGCCCTGGGGTTTTCAGGGTCGTAAAATCTATTGGCGGAGTTTATTTTAACTCTTTGTCCCAAGAAAAGTCCATAGAAACGAATTAGCTTTAAGTTTTGCATATTATAGTTTTCATAATGAAAAGATCCGTATTTTGACCTGAATTTTCAAGAAGAAAGAAAAAAATATTATCAACCATCATTTTCAGATTATCGATTTGGTTTGATTCTCATTTTATTCATCGCCTTATCATCTTTTTATCTTAACCTCACCGATTCTCCTTCAAGATTTACCTTCTACAATCCATTCGTGAGACTCTGGCAATTTTTAACTGGAATGATCGCTTGTGTATTTTCAAGAAAAACGAATGAAGAAATTGATAGTAAATTGAAAATTGAAAAAAATAATCAGAAAATTTAGTGAAATCCCTTCGTTTAATCAACAATATTTCAATATTTTTCTTCTTTGGAATCTTTGGAGTTTTCATTCCTGTGGGCAATAATCTCTATTTACAAACATTGACAACAATAGCGGCAGCACTTTTCATATTGAGTGCCTCCTATGGGTAAGGGTTTAACGATTAGTTGACTATTTGAAAACTTCTCTGTAACTTTGGCTTAACAAAACTGAGTCTAGCTTTAGTGCGCTTTCAGTTAAGCCAAATCTCTCGAGCTAGGGTCAAGCCCAAGCACATTCTAACTATCATTGAAGTTTCAGAAATGTGTATTTGATTTGGAATTAGACGAATAGACAACCTAATAGACAACCTAACAGACAAATTAATAGAAAAACTAATAGACAACCTAATAGAAAGCTTGAAATGGTAAGCATAACTTAGAGTCGGAACAGTACCTGACTCTCTTACAAGCCAAGGCCTGATTTGAACAACTTTGGTTCTATTCTTACCAACAAATCTAGCCCACTTGCCAGTGTAATTCATTATCGATTTCCGAAAGACTATATAATCTTTAGTGATATCTCTTGGTCTCATCTTGGTCTCAACTACATCGCTTCTCTTTCTTATGCTCTATACTTGGTCCATTACCCCGTTCTCGAATACACAAAGTACATCGCGAAATTTAACGAAATGAGCATATCGGGTGGAGATTTCTTATTCTTTTTTTTAAGAAACAAAATCTTTCAGCCAATTTAATCGGTTTTATGGTCACTGTTTTATTATCAATTGCTTTGCATCACTTCTTCGAGAAACCATTACTCAAAAAAGAGAAATCGGTGGTGATTCCAGTGATCATTACTTTAATTTTGACATGTCTTGTTCTTAATCTTTCATGGAGATTTGGATATACTCAATTCAAAGGTACAAATTAGGATTTGGAGTACCGGAAAAGAGTTAATTGTGAAACAAAACAAAAAAAGGATACATTCAAAAACAATTTAGCCAAAAATCCAGCAAGCGATTGGAACCTCGGCCATTCTGAATTCGATTTTAATCTAAAAAATGGAAAGTTTATGAAAATCTATGATACCAAAGGACCGATGGGACATTTCCAATTTGAGGTTGGGATTTGAAATTGCTTGACTATTTGTGCAAATTTTGCAGAATGGAACCGGCCCATTACGCGTGATGGTCATTGGGAACTCGTATGCACCGCAGAGAGCTTTGGTAAATGAAAATACTTGACTTGCAAAAGTTTAATTTTGAAAATTCACTTCTTTTATTTGAGGTTTTGAATAAAATTTTCCCGAAAACCATTCGCTCCACACTCGATTTGGTGGCCTATCCTGGGAAAGTGATCTTGTATCAAAAGTTTTCTAAAGGTAAATTTGTCAATTTCATTCTAAAGCCCTTAAAATTAAGTAATATTTAAAATTTAACACAAAAAAGTTAATTAATATTAAATTCTTTTCCAGATTTTGCCATTTACCTCTGGGAATTGATCGAGAAACGAAAACCGCATTTTGTTTTCATCTCAATGAGGCAAGGATCTTAAAATTGATAGAATCAAATATTGGGTTGGTGAATTGAAAACTGCGGGCTATTTCGCGGGACTCGCAGATAAAGAAAACAACAGCATAAAACCAGCTGAAAGGGGGTTTGTTTACTTCAACATTTCCTCTAATTATTGCGAAAAAATGATGCTTCTAGCTTTTTATTTTTTGGTATTTTTCTTTACTTCTTCTATGACACTCGACATATTCGTCATGTCATGCTTCATGAGTTCCTACAAGAGCACAGTGCAGGCTTGGCAGCTGCTAATATTAAAAAGATATATGGGGAGGACTCACCTTCCGAAAGAACGTGTCAAGTATGGTTTGCCAAGTTTCGACCTGGGGACAAATCTTTGAAAGATGCAGAGGGCCGTGGAGCGGCACCCCAACTGGATGATTCCAAATTACTCGAACTCATTACCAATGACCATCGGGTATCATCGCATGGATTGGGAGAAGAGTTAGGGGTTGATCATGCTAGAGTGCTAAGACACCTTTATACCCTTGGATTTAAATCGAAACTTGGTTGAATAAATTTTAGTTCAAAGTCCGGCAGTTTTCAATTCACCAACCCAATACATATATATATGCTTTATTCAGTTGAATAGCGACAAACAAGATCACAATAATCACCCAGAATCACAAAACACACCCAAAAAAAGATAGAAAGATACCTGAAGAAAGAATCAGAGAGCAGTCAAATGAATTGCCGAAATTTCGGCTTTAAATCTGGCCAAGGTGGGAATATCACAAACATCAGGGGGTAAAAGATTTCACAATTTAATAACTCGATTAAAAAAGAAACTGTGGGGGTTTTAGGGGAAACGGATAATTGGTTTTTGAATTTGATGATTTTTAAACTTCTAAAGTTTTAGATACGTGAAAGCTAACGGTGATTTTGATCCATTTGAAGAAACCGATCGACGGACGAAGAAATATTTGAATGCTATTCAACATTTGAGGTAAGGAAAAAAACTATGAAACTATTTTCTTGCACTTCTAATCACATAGAACTTAAAAAAATAAACCTTAAATAGATAATGATTTTAACTTTTGGTTGTTCAAAGGTCAAAATCGATAATTGATCGGGCTTTGGCTTTTGGTAGCATCAAATTTAGACAATTTACACATAATTTGCTTTAGAAAATCGAAATACAAAGTACCGTAATAACTAGAGTGTTTTCCTCACGCGTTTCAATGCGTTTTTTCAATGCGTTTTTTTAAAACGCAAACTTTGGAAAAATTACCGTACTCTTAGCGAAAATTATTGCAAAAAATTGGCGCAAAAAAATGACGAGCGACGACTTACCTTTAATCTCTTTAGAAAAGTTGTATATAAGTCAACGCTCGTGATTTTTTTTTGTTCATTTGCGGAACTGGATCGTTTGCACAACTCGCCATACCTTTCTTCTAAGTGGACCAGTTTTTATGTTTTTGGTTTCATTTTGTAGATCTCAATAAGTGTAACAAAATGACACTATACACTTATTGAGATCTACAAAATGGAACCAAAATCACAAGTTTGGCCCACCTAGAAGGAAGTTATGGCGAGTTGCGCAAAAAATTTGGCGCAAAGTAGCCTATCCCTCAATTTGAATTCATTTCCAAGCAAATTTGACAGGTTTTTTTTTCATAAAAAAACTATCAATATCGAACTTTTGGGACATTTTTTGACGCGAATTGATAGAATTGGGCATAAATATGCCACAACTATTATCGACAGTAAAATTGGTTTTACAGTTTTCAAAGAATTAAAGAATTTTTTGAAAAAAAACCGACAGGAGATTTTTTGCAGGAAAATTTCTGGAGGCTCCTGGTAAGAAAATATTTTCACTCGGAAACGTCTTCTACAAATGTTTTAAGTCAAGGGCTATTGTTTAAAACAGTTTTTAAGGAAAAATAGATTTTTGATTCATGTGGGAAACCCTTACCTATTTTTTTGGTCCACCGATTTTGGGGGGTTGAAAAATAGAAGCCTCGGGGTTTCTATTAGGTAATTAAATTGAAATTTTAAAAAAAAAATCAACATTAAAAACATTTTTAGTCTTCACTCTCGAAAGATTTTTATCGAAACGGCTCTCCCATTCCATTGTGAACCATTCGTCGAAATAAAAAACATCGCAAACACTGAAGATTTCTTAAACGATTTTGTCGATCATTTAGAAAGAAATGCGACTTTGGAAAAACTCAATCTATCAGTTGATGTAAAGGAAAATCAAGTTTCAATTCATTCAAATAACTTTAGAAATCATTTTTCGACGCTGGCCCAGCGATCAGACGACTCGAGTTTATTGCGAAAAAGTGCCCAAAATGTCACCTAATTCATCTAGAAGAACCATATTTTGGTAGGGAGAGTTGAAAAGAAATAAAGAAATCTTCTGTATTTTTATCGCTTTTAAACATCAACGATATGATTTCAGACAAAGAAAAGGAGATCTTTCGAATGTTTGATCCGATTTCTCGAAAAGCCTATATCGACAATCGATGCCATTTCACTCCAAGCGGGCTTCATCTACAATTTGAACTCTTTCGCAAAGCTGTTCAACCGCATATCCACAAATTCTTACGAGAAAAGCATTTGAAATAGTTTGATGATTTCAGATCTTAACGGTTAACGGCGGGGGCCAATTTTCTCGCCAACTTACAGCTCATTTTTAAGCACCATAAACTTCTCAGATTAGAAAGTATTAATAAGATTTAGATAGCCTAGAACGTCAGCTTTCAGAAAATATTTTTTTTATCAAAAGTTGTTAACAAAAACCTATCTAAAATTGGGCTGCAGTTGGCCCCCGTCGATAATCGCTACCTCCGCCGTTAACCGTAAAGGTCAATGATTTCAATCAACAATTCGTTTTGAAGATGGGTTTTTGCGATCTCTGGAGAATAAATTATCTATTTTACAGCAAGAAAATCAAAAATTTCAATCATATCAGAGCTTTCTCATTTACTAAAAACCACTCCCAATTTTTCTTTACAGCTTTTTTCTTTTCAATTTCTATTTCCTATTTTCTGCCACTTCTACTTTCTAATTCAAAATCATTCAATCTTCCCACTATCTTGTGTGAATTTTCTAGTTTTTGTGCTCTTATCGGAAATCATTTTGTTTAAAAAAGAGTTTTTTTGGCATTCAGAAAGCACTCTCAGCAAACAACGGCAAGAAAATGGATTACTCTGAGGTTTTTTTGAAACGATTAATGATTCGAATATCTAAGATTTCAGCTTGTTCACTTGCAACGCGAGTACTTCAAATCAGGAGCTACGTTATGTGTGGAAGGGAGGAAGAAAGTCCTCCAAAGGGTTTTGGATATGCTTGGAGAAAATAAGCAATTACTTTCCGATGCGATTTACAAGGATCTGCACAGAGTAAGTGAAAAACAATGGAATTTCATAAAGGAAAGAATAAAACTACATTCAGCGAGTAGGAATGAACTTCAAGAAAGTTTTCATAGCCATAGCCATAGCAACTTTCATCAATTTTACCCTCAAAATATCCGATTTCAGGATGGAATTCTTGAAGTCGAAAAAACGATGGAAGAAGCAGCACTTGGAATCAAGAAACTCGACGAATGGGTGAAACCTACTCCAGTAAGAAAATTTACACCATTAAAATGAGAAACCCCTCATTTAGTTCACCATCGCTGAGGATCGTTTCACCGTTGGAGAGGATGAGCTGTTTATCGGTGAGTTAAAGTCAATCAAAAATTGAACTGATTTACTTAGAATCTAGCTATTTTCAGTGCCGGAACCCCTCGGTGTTGTGTTGGTGATCTCCCCATGGAATTATCCCTGCATTTGCTCAGCGCCTTTCATCTCAGCTCTTACAGCTGGTGAGTGTTAAGCTATTTCAAGATTTCATAATTTTAAAGCTAAAGAAGTCTGAATTAGACTAAAGAGCCAATTCTCACTGAAATTTGAAACCTGCGAATCTCAAAGATAGGTTAATAAGTGGACGAGTTCTGTTAAAAGTTTAGATCAATTAAACCCGTGTTTCAATGACTTAATAAAATGAATAGGCTAATCGATGAGATTCCGGTGAATGAGCTCCTTTAAAGCCCCTGAAAGCTCCTCTATAGTTCCTATTTAGGTCCTTTAAAGCTCCTTTAGAGCTTCATTATAGTTCCTTTAGAGCTCCTTTAAAGCTCCTTTAAAGCTCCTTTATAGTTCCTATTTAGTTCCCTTAAAGCTCCTTTAAAGCGTGACGTTTTCTTTTCTTTTATATAGATAAGTGCCCACAATTCTTCAGGAAACACTGTTATTCTGAAGCCATCGGAGATCGGTGAGCATTTCGCTGACGCGATTCACTCGATTGCCGAGAAATATCTAGATAAGGTAAACTTAAGAATAGATATTCAGTTATGAAAAAAAAGCTAAAAAATTGTTTCAGAAAATCTTTGCTGTTGTGAAAGGAGGAATTCCCGAGACAACCGAACTTTTGAAGCAACACTTTGATCACATTTGCTACACTGGAAATCCACAAGTTGCTAGGGTAATTTATCGATAGAATTTCGATAAATATCAACCTTTTACTAATTTATTTAACATATGAATATGAAATTTACATATAGAAATGCTAAAGTATTTCAATTTTTAGGTGATTATGTCGGCGGCGGCGAAAAATCTCACCCCAGTCACGCTGGAGCTGGGAGGAAAAAAGTGAGTTGAAAAAAAACCAAAAAATACTATAAAATCTAATTATTTAAAGAAATATTATCAAAAACTACTGTAATTTGTACGTGATTTCTACATTTTCGTGCTATTTCAGTCCCGTTTTAATCGCGGAAAGCGCCGATTTGACCGACGCGGCGAAGAAGATCGTGATTGGAAAAGTGGCCAATTGTGGGCAAATCTGTTTGGCGCCTGATTACGTAAGTAATTATCTAAAAGCTTTAAAAATAAGTTTAGATCATAACCACACCAAAAATGAAGCAAGCTTTGGTGACAGAGTTGGTGAAAGCCGTCGAAGAGTATGGAGATCTCAAATCGAATCCGGAAAATGCTCGCATTGTTAATCAAAGGCATTTCGAGTAAGGATTTTTAATCTTTTATGAAATTCTAAAATTTTACAAGTTTAATAAGTTATTAAAGTTATTAATAAGCTAAATAATCAATAAGTTAGTTAGCTTTTTTTTAGATTTGTATTTTAAAACTATAAATTATAAATGGCCAAGTTGTAGGGAAGTTAGAATTGGTGTTTATCATTAAATTATTGTGAAATAACCTGGTTAAAGCTGGAATTCAAGGCCACAATTATTACCAAGTTTAGTCTAGCTTCTGGCTTCATCTAACTTGGTATCTTGAACTGATCTAGCTTACAGAACCGAGCCATTTCTTGACCAGTTCACTACTCTCAGACATTATCACTCTTAAAAAGCTAGTTTAATGCTATAACTGATGATAAGATATAAAAAGAAGACGAAAACTTTTGAACTGAAGTCTTTCAGTCGAATCGGTGCATTGGTTGAGAAATCGCAAGGAAAACTCTTATACAAGTACGACGGAGAAGCCGATCGAGAAGACAAATTCTTTCCACCACAAATTCTTGAAGTGAATCAAGGAGATCTTTTGTTGAAAGAAGAGGTGAGATCAGAAAACTGTTCTATTTAACGCTGATTTTAGATCTTTGGTCCGGTCCTTCCGATTCTCGAGGTGAACTCATTTGACGAAGCGATTCGATACATTCAAGATCATGATAAACCGCTTGGTGCCTATGTTTTCACAAAATGCGAATGTGAAGCTGAAAAGTGAGTTTGGGTAGTGAAATTGAAATCTTTTACAAATTTAGATTCATCAAGCATACTTCAAGTGGTGGAGTTTCAGTGAACGATGTGATGATTCATGGATCGAGTGAGTGAATATGATGCTAATTTCTATTACAGCTTTTCAATTTCAGCTCGTTTAATGCCATTTGGTGGTGTGGGTAACTCGGGAATGGGACGGATTAAATGCGAATGGGGATTCAAGACATTCACCCATGAGAAGCCCGTTGTTGTGCGCAATAAACTGGGACCACAAGTGAAAAAACTTGTCGGTTTTGAGAACTGATGAAAGTGTAGGCAATAAAGTTTTTCACTTATCTATCAGATTTTGCAAAAAGATTGCTTAGCAAAGTTAAACGGGCTTTAAACCTGGAAAAAAATGCAATTATTAACAGTTTTCTGGTGAACTACAGTATGAATTTGACAGTATAAAATTCAGAAGAATATTCAGCTTATCTGTAACTGGATTCATTTTGAATTTTGGGGACTTTTCATCCGCGCCCCGCCCCTTTGCCATTGTTCAACTTTAAGCTCAAATATATTGGTGTTGAGTTATCCAATTTAAATAGTTTTTATACCAATCGATAGAGAAAGACTTGACGCATCTAATGATATCAAGAATATCTAAATTAAACAGCCCGACACCAAGAAATTCGAGCTCAAAGTTCGATTGCCAATGGCAAAGGGGGTGGGGCGCTTATAAAAGTCCGTCGCCCCGGCTCTTTTCCTATTAGCAATATAACTTTGAGCTCAAATATCTTGGTGTTGAGTTGTCCAATCGAAATAGTTTCTAGACCAATGGATAGAGAAAGACTTGGCGCATCTAATGATTTTAAGAAAATTTAGATTCGAGAACCCAACGCTAAGATATTTGAGTTTAAAGTTGGAATCCCGATAGCCAAAGAGCCGGAGCGCCGCTAACCAACTTGATATGCACAAGCAATCTGCCGATAGGATTTAAATGTGGGCTTTAAATTGGCTCACTGGCTTTTACTAGTACTTTAAAACATGCTTAAAATATGAATAAATGGTTCTAGAAAAGATTCGCCAAAATGAAAAGTTACCCAACCATTATTTTGTACGATAACTAGTCTTTTAGCTACGATAAAAACGATTTTGAAACTTCAATAGTTTAGTTTAAAAGAGCCGGGGCGCGTATAAAATGTCCGATAACCATTATTTTGTCTAACTTGGTCAATTCTACATTATTATAACTAATAAATGATAACATTTACTTAATAAGCCATAAACCAGTTCCCATTTACCCAAACATTTTGAAGTTGATTGTTTATTTGTATCGTCATTGCCAAAAGATTCTCAAAAGTCTCATATATCCGGCTGATTGGGGGTAAAAGGTGAGCAAAAAGCGATAAAAAGAGAGATTGAGAAGCGATGGATGAGTGGATCGAAGGACTGCAAAAAGGGGATTGGTGTGAGACCTCGCACCCACTCGACCATCCCCTCCACTCCTTCAGCTAACCGTTCACAACTCCCCTTCTCCATTCACCTATTTACCATCAAAACCCTTGACTTTTCTTACCATCTTTCCTATTCCTTCCCCTTCTTCCTTAGGTCATCCCAATTGTTTGATTGATCACTTCACGTTTACCCCTTCACACGTATTGATGAGGTAGTTGCAGCTGGTTTCTAATAGACCTAGTTTCTATAATTTACTATTATTCAAATGTAAATCAAATTTCAAATAGTTTTTTGTTTGATCTTTTCAACTTTAAAAATCATAAAATCATTTTAACTTATCACATTCTAACTTTATTACAAATCTTTGTAAGCTTGAATGATTTAAAGTTGATCTTCATCTTAACTTAAACTGAAAATCGATCAATATTTTCTATATATCTCTTGCAAAATATATTCTTGAACTTACGGCTTTTAAAAAGCAATTTAATGGGGTTTGTTTTAATGAATTAAACAGGATGCGAGTGTTTTCCCAACTTTCATTATTCCCCAACTCATCGCTTTTTCATTTCCTTTTGTGTATGGGTAAATGAAATGAGAAGAAAGAGTCGTTTTCCCCTTTTTCGATAAGCCAATAACCACTTTATGACCACTAGTTCTTCCTCTACACATCCACAAACAATATTTCATGGCAATGAAAATGAGGCTGCAAAATTATTGGGAATGGGAATGAAACCAGCGCTCAAATATCTTTCCAAAAATCAAAAGATAAGCCTCAATCAATAAGTGTTGTATACTGTTCGAAAGCTCTGAATCTCCTCTACAAAATAATAGAAAAAGATTTTGAATTGAATTGATTATTGAAGACTTGGGTAACTTTTAAGTTCAAAGGTCTGGTGTTTCTGGTTTTTCCGGTTTTCCCGGTTTTTCCGTTAGAAAATACCGCTAATTAGAGTTATTTCAAAATAAGATAAAAGAAAAGAACTTTTTTTTTGTTTGCTCGTCTTCTAGAGTAATCTTTGTTCTAGAGTTTTTCGAAAAATCTCCATTTTAGGCGAAAAATGGATTACTTTCAACTTTGGATCATACCTCGATAAAATCTAAGCTGATCGTTTGTGTTTTGACATAAATATTAAGTAATGTATATTCTTAATATACTGAAAAAGTGCTCAAGTGAAAAGATCCGTGGAAGTGATGATTGTCAGCAAATACAGGTACCCAGGTTGAGACTCGATCAAAAAGCAACGTCGCTATGGACACTTGACTGCCATAAGCCAGTTATTCCTGTGGTAACTTTTCTGACACCTCTTGCAAGGAACTTTCTTATTCAAAAGGATCGATAGACCACGCTTTCGCGGTCTGTATTCGTACTGAAAATCAAGATCAAGTTGGCTTTTGCCCAGAGGCTCAGAGAGGTTTCTGTCCTCTCTGAGCCAGCCTTAGGACATCTGCATTACCATTTGACAGATGTACCGCCCCAGCCATACTCCCCGCCTGAAGATGTTGCCCGGCTAGTTTTTAACACCCAAGTCTTCAATAATCAATCCAATTCAAAATCTTTTTTTACTATTTTGTAGAGGAGATTCAGAGCTTTCGAACAGTATACAACACTTATTGGCTGAGACTTACAATCCTTTTATTTTTAGAAAGATATGTCAGCGCTCGTTTCATTTCCACTCTAATACATTAAAAATAGTTTTAAGTACATTTTTAGTGTGGAAAACTGTAGTTTAGATATGATTATAATTCTCTAAAATCTTCTCTAACTAAACGAATTCATGACAACACCTTGTCCAGCTTTCTCCTAAACAAAAGTGTCACAAATTATCTCCCATTCATCACCCCATTCACTACTTTCCAATAAAACTTAACGTGTTTTCACTTTCTTTTTCAAAATGTGAACATTGACAGTTGGTTCTTTCTTCTTTTCTCTTCTCATTACCACTTTGCGTGTTGCACACAAAGTAGCCCTTTTCTATTAGTGTTTCACATAAAATGGACATCACATTTCTTCTTGTTGAACTGAAATGGACTCTCGCCTCAATTGAGAAATGAGTTTCATCAGGGAAAAGTCAAAGAATAAAAAGATCAAAAAAGATATTTTTGAGTTTAGACTTCATTCGATTATTCTGATTTACTAGTTAAGGAGTTTAAATGTGTGATTTCTTTAGCAAAAGTTTTAAGTCTTGATACCTCTTGACAATTTAACTCTTCAAATTGTAATGAGACCATTAAGATCAAGGAAACTTAATTGCAAAGTCTAAAGAACTTTTCAAAGAGGCAAAATAGGATCTACAATCTTGGAATTATGATAATGAATAAACTCTTTTAGCCGCGCTCCAGTTTTACTCTCTTTAGCTTAGATAGCTTTAGATAAACTTTAGAATAGCTTAAATAGCTAAAGATAAACTCTTCCTTTTTTTATTTCAAATCAC
Source organism: Mesorhabditis belari (assembly GCA_958450365.1). Taxonomy (NCBI): domain Eukaryota; kingdom Metazoa; phylum Nematoda; class Chromadorea; order Rhabditida; family Rhabditidae; genus Mesorhabditis; species Mesorhabditis belari. The sequence goes on along the minus strand of CAUEEP010000757.1, from coordinate 817,915 downwards.
TTGCAAACCTTTCTCTGAGTTCCTCTCCTTTGAATTATTTGTGGAAACCATATGGGACTTTTCCTTCCTTCAAATAAATTCTTTGAGTCGAGTGATCACTCTTCGAAAAGTCATAAAAACTGGGAATGTGGTTGTGGGAGGGTATTTCATAAGAAAAATATGAGAAAAGATGAATATTGAGAAGGGCCATTCGATAGGAAATTTCGGGTTTATTTTTGAGTAAAATTGAGCTACAAATTTACGGTTTATTCGTAAAGCTTTCATGGTCATAATTCTGTTGCTGAACATTGTTTTCTTGAGATTCTCTCTGAGAATCAGAACAAAACGTTGGAAGCTATGACGATCTAAAGCCTAGTAACTCAGCTCTGAATGGGTAAAAGATCCGGCAGATCCGAGATCCAGAATTGCAGTTTGTTCTAAAGGTTTTTGAAATCCGAAAGGATCTGAATTCAATCCGATTTGGGTTTTGAAGATCGCAAAACCAGGTAAAACAGTAATTTTGCTTTACTTTGACCAGTTTTTCCTACTTATGAGTCAAATTGAGCATTTAAACCGATCTACTAGACATCTACTGCTAGAATATCTACTAGACATGGACCTCGAATCGATACTTTATAAGATTACCAAGTAAATTTAACAAGCAAAGCAATTTATATGTTATAATTATTTTGCATTTCATAAAAAAATCGATTTGATTTGCTCGACTCGAATCGTCGATTCGATGCCCATGTCTAATATCTATTGGGTTGGTGAATTGAAAACTGCCGGACTTTGAACTAAAATTTATTGAACATAAAACCATCAATTCATTCCAAATAATTTCCATTATTATTGACGACTTGTGCCCATTTTACAGGCAATTTCCGGATTCCTCTTTCGTAGTAGGATTTTGTTTTGTGTGTGAGACAAGTGTGAGACTCGAAAATGGAGGACTGGAGATGTCCCAGTTTGAGCACTTTCTTCAAAAGAAACCCATTTTGGTGTCAATAGAAAAGTTGTAGAGAATCAAAAATTAGGCTTATAGCCAAATTTCCAAAAAGATACACTTAGTAGTTTCACTTAAAATGCAAGTTTTGTGAATTTGGCATTTCTTGAAAATCAGTTTTTGAATCGTTCTGAAAATTTGGATAAAGCTTGATTTTTGATTCTTTACAACTTTTCCATTGACACCAAAATTGGTTTCTTTTGAAGAAAGTGCTCAAACTGTGACATATGACAATAGCCCGCATTTTTCAATTCACCAACTCAATACTATAATAATCCTTAATATCTTTATTTCTAAAACAAAAACAAATCTCATAAATAGAGTCAGCTGATTTGAGTGAGGGATTTGGTTTGGACTTTCATCTCTAAGAGAAGGTGGAAGAGTGAAAAAATTCCCGTGCTAACCAAATTAGGCGGGGTGAAAGAAGAGAGAAGTGGGGGATCGACTAAACTCTTTAGTCAACACATTAGAAATGTTTCGTCTAGATCTACTGACCATTGCACTGAATATTATACTCTTTTACTTTATTTTGAATTGGTTTTGTTAGAAATCGAAAGCCTACCTAGCTATCTTAAAAGCTAGCCTGGCTGTGTTTGATGGCTTTGTTGAGCCAATGCTCATTTCCCCAATTTGAGCCTTTTCTTTGATCTTTTCTTTGAAACAAAGCAAATTTATGGAATCATTCACACCTGCTGGAGATCTCTGCCAAAAAGGCGACCTACTTTATACCAAAAAAAAGCTTTGTTCTTTAATAGTTACCCGGTTTCTTTAGGACATTCTTGCAATCATTTCCGTACACAGAAAACTCTATAGTTTAATTTTTGTTTAATAGTTTTTGTCATTGAGCGAAATCAAAGCCACTTTGCACAATTCTAATCAAATCTGGGATCAAGATTTGATCCCAGAATTCAAATAAGAACTTATCTTACCAGATACTTTGTCATTACCCTTAATTCGTTGACAATTTTCTTTTCAATTCTTTTCAATTCTTTTCTATTCATTTGGTTGAGTGTGATTTGACCCTTTCCATTCTCAAAGCAGCAACAAACAGTTATAGAGGAGAATGGCCTTGTTTCGGATGGATTGGAGGTAAGTAAGGATTGAAAAGAGAACATACTTTCGATCTTAATTCAATTCCTTTAAGATTTCTAGTAAAAGTCTAGAGATCAGGATTTGGTTGATAAGTAGAGTGTTTTCTAATAGTAAGTTCAAGTAGAGAAAGACATAAGTAGTTCCAAAAGAGTGTTCACTTCTATCATAATCTCTCCTTGAGTTTTTAACTAATCTATTAACGTTTATACTGATTCTGAGGGTTTAGAGAGATCTAGGAAGATTTAAAAGTATAGGTTGACTATTTAAAAAGATACAATTTAGAAAACTCGTTGAAAAGAAAACACTTACTGTTGTTTTTACTGCATTTAAGCAAACAGCTTTTGTTTTCTAAAGTACTGAATGGAATTTGACACTTTAGAAAACAAAATTCGTTTGCTAAAGAACAGAAAAATGAGCTATGCATAAATAGTATTGCAAAACTGAGATTTGATCTCTCTATCGGAATGGCCTTGTGCTATAGGTTTGTGAGAATTGTGTTGTGAAAAGACCCTATAATAGGCGGCTTTGTTTCGTGGAAATTTTCATTTCTCTTTTGTGTGGATTTGAGCCGTTCCCATGTCCCCCCTTTTATTTTCTTTTTCGGACATTCCCAGCGACACTCACAGCTGATAATTGTCGCCTTTCTTTTCCTCTTTTCCCCCCATTTGCAATGAACTCTCAACAACAAGCAATAACAATAAGTTCGCTTCTTTTCTTCCAGAAATTCATGAATCCTCTGAAGGTTATAGTTGCCTTGTTAGTTGAATGACTCTCATAAAGTTTACCCAAAGTACTTAAGGATTTGAAGTAAAGAGTTCTCTTTGAAAGTTGAGAATTGACACACAATTCTGCTGGGTTCAAAGTCATTCGGAAAGTAGGTTTGATTCGCGTTCAACTCTAAGATTCTATAGCTTCTACAGCTTCTACAGGCTCTAGAGCTACAGTCCTACAGCTTCTACAGGCTCTAGAGCTACAGCTTCTACAGCTTCTACAGGCTCTAGAGCTACAGCCTCTGCAGCTTCTACAGTTTCTAGACCTACAGTCCTACAGCTCTATAAACTTTCTACTTATCTATTCAATTTTCATCTATCAATTTTGGTCTTACAATCTTTTCCCTATCATCTTTTTAACTCCAAAATTTACCAACAAACTCCTCTCCTCTATTGCCCCCGAATGAACCCATGAAACAATCTTGCGTAAGATCTCTTCCCCACTCATTCCCTTCCCCATTTCCCCCTTTGGTATGCCCCATTTCTTACTCGATTTTGCATATTTGCATACACACTTCTTCACTCCTTCTTTCCCTTTTTCTTGATCTTTCTGAATGACTCCTTATTCCCCCTTGGGAAGTATAAACACATCCGAATACGCTCATCGCCTTTTCTATCAAGAAAAGAGTGAGAACAAACTCATACATCAACATTTGCATCTTGAGAAAAACGAAAACTAACTTCTTTTTGTCTGAGGTGCAAGATACTACTTTTTAGAATCAGAAACCTAACCTTTCTTATCATTTGTTTCAACTTAGCTAACAGACTTGACTCGTTTCAGAGTTTCGGATTCCATAAACAGTATTTATTTCTTCACTATTATTAATAAAGCTTTTACAGGACTGAAGATAAAACTCGATCAGAAACTTGCTTTACTTTAGCAAATCTACTGGGTATTTTTTGAAAATGACTTTATTTTCAAGATATTCAAGCTCTTTACTTTCTTTACTTTACTCATTCAGTACTTTGGTGGTTGGACCACTTTTATCCTGCCTTAATTAGGTCTAATTTTTTGAGTGGCTGTATTAATACCTTTTATAGTTCATAGTTATCAATGCAACCACGCAAAACATTAGATTCAACTAAGCCAAAATAAAACCACCAACCACCAAAGTATCACTCATTCTTTACTTCAATCTAACTCTCACCTTGACTTCTTTCTTTTGAAAGGTTAGGATTAGAATTTGACCATTGCAGTTAATCATCTATTATTTCTTCCTCAAATGATTCAACCAATATTACTCAATATTGCCCTTGTCAGCCTTTCTTCGATCCAGTCTCAAGGGATCACCGTTTTCCTCTTTAATTATTCGATTAAGAGGTCCCTTCTTACTTTACTTAAAGAGCAAGCCTCTTTACTTCTAAATGGAGGCCATCATTGATGAAGAGATCTCACGATGACTCCATTAACAAGCATTTACTCTGTGGGACACAACAGAACTTTGTGGAAAGGATTGGGGATTCGGAGCTGGAGAATTATTCTTCATCCTGAAAGATTATTTAAGCCCACCACTTTCCTTATTTCTTATTATTGCTCACCAGCGTTAGCGACTAGATCACTTGTTCTAGACGAACTTCAAGAGAGCCTAAGCTCAAATTAATATCAGTGAAACTAATATCTAAACTAATATCAGCAAAACTTTTCAATTGCTCTGTGAAACATGATCTATTGTACTCAATAAAAGTTACTTTTTAATAGATAAATTGAATGCGAAAGACAAAAATCTCGTGGAATTCTCTTTGATCTTCACCGCCTTAGAATCTATCCGACTTGACTGCTTTCCAGAAGTACAAAATTTTTCTAAAATGTTTTTAGTGCCATAAAATAAGCATATTTCTCTCAATATATAGAAAATAAAGCTAAAAAACTCATTTTTTTTGAGCTAGACAGCCTTTGATCTCACCGCCAAATTCAGTTTTTTCAACTTTACTCAAAAACGGTGAGAGATTTTTCAATTCTGATTTGACAGGCTAAATTTCAGACATTAATTACATATTGTCCACAAAAATTAGACCAAAATCCCCTTTGGAAGTCGATGATACACACATAGTTATTAAAATATTTCTCATCTGTTGCGTAAGACTCGACGCTGGTCAATGCTTTCAGTTGAGAGAATAATTGCAACTCTTTCCTTTTCCTCAATCCACGTGAATTCTCTTCTTTTTTCCATGATGGGCACTCATAAGAGTCATATTATTGAGAGGGTAAATAAAGACATCAGATCCATTCCATCACAACCACTTTATTCACATCCCCCATCAATCTCACTAGATCCCTTGATTCCTTGAGATCATCATCCACTCAAACTTCTTTGGCCACTCATTGACAGGTTTTTTGGAACTGGTCGTCAACCTGTTTGTCATTGGAAACCGTTTCCTTTTGCATTATCATTACTTTATCGTTTTTATTTAAATATATGAGATATCTTTTGTTTTTTCATCAACTTAAACTTACGACAAAATAAACGAAGTTATCGGACTGACTTACGAACTTTATCTGAACTCATTCTTAGATTATTGTAACCCGTACTACATTACCCTACATTACTACATTACTACATTACATTAAATAGTTAATAGTAAGACATGCAATGCAGAAGTACAAAGTCTAAACCTATTGTGTAAAGATATACGCAATTAAGCAGTTTGGAAAGTTTTAGTGTCGGAAAAGGTTCCCAAGTTTTCACTCTACCAATTTAGATCGATGGTTTATAGCTGACATTTAGTTTAATTTAGATAGTTTATAGATGACAATGAGAAACTTTAGTCAAATAGGCAAGTTTATTCTAAATTTTGATAGTTGATGGTTTAATTGAAAGCCAACAAAGCTACTTGAATAAAAAGTAAGTAAGTAAATATGAAAGTAAGCATCGGAAATCATAATAGCTGTAGCTAAATGGTTATAATTGGTTCAAAAAAACTAGCTTTTCATTGAGTAAGAGCAATTTGCGCTTTTTTAGGCTTTCACTAGCAGTATAAAGTACTGTAAAGAGTCTAATAGATGAGCTGGCTCTTCTATTTTTCTATCTAAAACTCTTTTTCGTCCTCTAGTTACAGTATCCCAAAAGTTTTAAGAGCTCAAAAATAAGTCTTTTTGATTTTCATCCGTTTTTCGACGTCATTAAGCTTTTCTTTTAGTTTATAACTATTATTTAAAGCTTTTGAAAGTCTTTAAAAAGTTGAGATTAAAGATTTTGCTAACAGAAAGTTGAAAAATGAAAAATTTTGTCTATTGGAATAAATACGGTACTTATATTTAAATATTTTTTCAACATCTTGCTTACAAATCCACTCTTACTTGTCACATTGACTTAAATGTGGCAATGAATTTCAAATTAGGGCACATTGGAGTGAGGAAAAGAGGAAAAATAACGATCACCCACAGGTGCTCATTTTGGCGCACAAAACGTTTCAAAAAGAAAAGACAAGAAAAAAAAATGGGGTTTTTGGGAAGAAATCTGGTGTGAATTTGGGGAGGATTTAGGAAAAGAAAATCTTTAGAAAGAACTCTTTGCAGGTCTGAGCCCCTTCTTCTTCTCCTTTAAAATCACCCATTTTGAGGAAGGCTGGGAAACAAACGATTCCAGTACTCCAATAGTTTTAGTATTCACTGTTTTATCTAGATGTTGAGCTATGTTTCTTGAAAAGTAGCGAAGATCTATCGTAATCTTTTAGATTTAATTTTAGATCAGTCAAATTAAAGCCTGATTTCTCAACGTACGAGCTCATAAGTGTTGTAGATTCCAGTACTCCAATAGTTCTAGTATTCACTGTTTTATCTAGATGTTGAGCTATGTTTCTTTAAAAATAGATAAGATCTATCGTAATCTTTTAGATTTAATTTTAGATCAGTCAAATTAAAGCCTGATTTCTCAACGTACGAACTCTTAAGTGTTGTAGATCAGAAAAAAATCTGAAGAGACTACAGTTGCTTTTAAAATTATTTATCTTTTAGAAAATTCAATACAAGGAACTTATTTTTGTGATGTTTTCTAAAACGTATCAACTTTCGAAGTGTACTGTAATTTTGCATTGTTCTACGTATAAATACTGTAATTTTGTCTTGAGTTTATCCGGTGAATTTGCTTTAGGCTAACTAAAGTAAACTAGCTATGTTAATTGAAATCAACTTCTTCATTTCATTTTCTTCTCATCATTTCATTTCATTTCATCCTTCCTTTCTTCCCATTGTCAAGGTCTTTCCTTCCAATGAATTCCCCATCATAAACCCTTTTAATTTGCTCGCAAAAATCAAAGACTTGAGTCAATCAACAAAAAACACAAAGGCTATTTGCGAATTCATTGCGAGTGATCGAAATTTTTCTAGTGAGTACCTGGATTGGGTAAAAGAAAAGGAAAAAAGCTTCTTTCGAATGGGTAATGCATAGTTGATGTTATTTGGAGGATGTAGGGAAGAAGAGGAGAAAAAGGAAAAAGAATAAGAAGGGGAAAAGATGGAAAGATCTTCTTGACCTTTTAGTTTTGAAACTTTCGAGTTATAATAGAAAATTTTAAAGATTTTTAGCTTTAGCTTAGCTTAGCTTAGCTAGTTCTTTACAAAAATTTGATCCACCGTTTGACAAAGTGATATTAAAGTTTCCAAAATCACTCTGATTAGTTAAGAATTTCACTTGTAGCTTAAATTTTCTTAAACTGATAAAAAGCTTACTTTCAAACTATATAATATTCAAAAATACAGGATTTCCGGAAAAAAGGTCATCTTGTCATTCTGGTCATCGGTTTGAGTCTGGAAAAATTCTCTCGTTGATTTTTCAAGGCTCTTTGTGGTTTCAAAAATGGTTTTGCCTCCACACAAAAGATCGATTTTTTTTGATGCTTTTGTGAATGATTATTTTGATGATCATCCATCGACCGGGGAGCTCAAAATCCAATAGATAAGGAACCGAATTTAGAGAGATAAGGAACCAAATTTAGAGAGATAAGGAACCAAATTTAGAGAGATAAGGAACCGGATTTAGAGAGATAACGAACCGGATTTAGAGAGATAAGGAACCGAATTTAGAGAGATAAGGAACCAAATTTAGAGAGATAAGGAACCGAATTTAGAGAGATAAGGAACCGAATTTAGAGAGATAAGGAACCGAATTTAGAGAGATAAGGAACCGAATTTAGAGAGATAAGGAACCAAATTTAGAGAGATAAGGAACCGAATTAACAAAGATAAGGAAACGAATTCTCTCCTTTCTCTCGTATACATAAAAAACACACCTTTGAATTTCTCTATTTCACCACAAATCTTTCTACTTTTTCTTTTTATTTCTTTTTGTTTTGATTTTAGGATCTTGAAAATAAGAGACCCCGAAAAAGTCGGTCCTGGGAAAGCAGCAACAAGAGGGTTTCCCTGTTTAAAAATTAAACATATTTTCAAAATTTTTGAAGCAGTTAATCCAACAATGCAAACTGAAATTGTAAAAGAAAAATTTAAAAGAAAAAATCGACTTCATCTGTGACCTTTGAGGCAAAACCATTTTTGACACCACGATGAGCCTTGAAAAATCAACGAGAAAATTCTTCTAGACTCAAACCGATGACCACTTTTTTTTTCTAGACACCCTGTATGCTTACAAGTTAGTTTTTAGTTAAAGTTAGTTAAAACTGTTAGTTAAAGTTAGTCAACTTTTGAAATGATTAGAGAAATTTCACTGTCAAATTCATTGAACAACCAGAACTTTCTGAACATTAGCGCTTTTTATTCAAGTAGCTTTGTTGGCTTTCAATTAAACCATCAACTATCAAAATTTAGAATAAACTTGCCTATTTGAAACTAAGGCAGATCAAAAACTTGTGCGCCGCTGGGACTCGGACCAGCGACCTTTCGCTTACCGAGCAACTTTGCTAATCATTACACCAAAACGTACTTGATCTCCTTTCTCCAGAGGAAGTTAAATGTCTAATTGAAGTTTTGACAAAAAGGTTCTTAAGCAACTGCTTTAACCAACAGTCCAGTGATTAGTCTTCGTCAATAATTCGCCTTTGCCAATCCCAACCAAACTTCTCCTTCAATATCTAATTCGAAATTCATGTAAGTCAGCTGTCATCCAAATCGAATGCCCAATGATGATTTACCGGTGTTCAGTCAAGTCACAACCGACTTTGTGTGAATATTTCATCGCCACACATGGTCTCTCTTTCCAATTCTCTTCGATTCCCCATCAACGAATCATTGCCATTCAATGCCTCGATTCTGCTGGTGTTTCAATATTTGACAACTTCATTTCAATGATTTATTTGTTTATTTGTGAATTAACTTTTAGTAAGTATGAATTGTAAACAATGTGATATAACGTGGCAAGGACTACGAGACTATCATGGGATCTCAAAAGAAGTAATCGAAATTTTTGTTAAGTTGTGCCCAGAATGCGAGCTCAAAAAAGGAACACCACAGAAAGGAATAGTCGTGAAGCCAATTGTTACAAAGGATTTCAACGAGAGATGCCAAGTGTATTTAATCGATCTTCAATCCGTTCCCGATGGAGAATTCAAGTTTTTGATGGTCTACCAGGATCATTTCACGCAGTTCATCGTTTTGCGGGCATTGAAAAGGAAAACACAATTTGAAGTTGTCGATCATCTAATGGAAATATTCGGAACGTTTGGAGCCGTTATCACCGGGGCATTGGGCGATCACCTTACGAAGCAATGGTTGGCTTTTTGGTATTATTGTTTATTTTTGTCGTTTAGTTTGGTCGAAAAATGCAACTTGCAATAAAAAATACAAAATGCAACTGCAACTAGAATGCGTTTTTAGCTTTTAAGCGTGTCCTTTAAGCTTTTAATCCCTTTTTTTATCTCATTTTTAACTTTAAAAGTGAAAAATCTTAAATCCAGCTACTATAATTCGGCTGATTTTGATCTTGATTTGCTATAAAGCACTCAATTGGTTAAAGTTGCATTAGTGGCTGATGTAATTGTAATCTTTTTACATGGTTACTGTAAGATAATTGAGTTACTGGTTACTGTATTCAGTCAGGTTATCAATAAAAGTTCAAAAAAAGATTCTGCTTTTTGCCATATTAAATCTTCTGGAGCATTAAAATCTGTAAACAATTCTTTTTCTTTCAATCAATCATTTCTTTAATTTATTTCCCTTTCATTTTATCATAAATTACAAGTTCTCGATATTTCCTTATTCTTGAGATATTCAGCTGTCACTCCCTTCTTTCTCTTCTTCCTTTCTCTTCTTCCTTTCCTTTCTTTCTTCCCCTCTAATCCCTTCATTTCATTCATTTGTCTGTCATTTCAATCTCTCTTTTATGACAATCATTCTCCCATTCAACTTGTACTTTAAAAGTAAAAATTTTTGATTTCTTTATCTCAATTAATCCCACTTTTTGTTAAACCAAATGTTCTCAGCGTTGAATAACATGACAGCTGGGTAAAGCCAGAAAAAGATTGATGTTTGTTCAGATCAGATTTGAGTATAAGGACAAAAAAAAATGGGTACATGAACGAAATGGTTTTAGATTAAAAGAGTACCTTTAATCCCTAATACTCTTTTTTTTTCTTCCTTAATCATTTGAAAAAGCCGTTATTCCCTCTTTTCTTTTCCATTCAAAGTGTGTTTTTGTCACTATTTATCCTCGATTGACCCATTTAAAAGACTGAATCTTCTTCGTTTTCTTCTGAACTTATTATTTCGATATTTCTAATGAATATGTTAGGAATTATTGAAAAATATGGATACTTGTTTATTTTTTTCCCACAAAATTAGAAAACTTTAGCTTGTGGGACTTTTGATCCGCGCCCCGCCCTCTTTACCATTGTCCAACTTTGAGCTCAAATATCTTGGTGTTGAGTTGTTCAATCGAAATAATTTCTATACCAATGGATAGAGAAAAACTTGGTGCATCTAATGGTATCAAGAAAATTTAGATTGGACAACCCAACGCTAAGATATTTGAGTTTAAAGTTGGAATCCTGATAGTCAAAGAGCCGATTTTGGAACTTCAAAATTTTAGGTAACTTTGTTAATTCTTAAGTAGATTCTTAAGTAAACAATTTTCTAAAAGAAAAACTGAATAAAAGTACCGTAAACTCGTTGTTAGATTTAGCCTTTTCCAAAATCAAAATCAAAATCATTGCCAACTCTTCAAAACACTCACGAATTCTTTTTCAGCAATCATTTCCCCGTACAGCCTATTCATTCATTCACCGATTTCTCTTTGTTTATTCAACCCCCAAAAACCCGAAATGTTTTCCCGCAAAACTTTGGAAAAGCTTTTAGCGACGATTAGCCCATTTCGATCATTTTTATCTCCCCACATTTGGCACCTCGTTTTTGAGTTTTCCGATAGATTTTCATCAACTATATCTCTTTTATCTTTTTTTTATCCATTCCAACTGAATACTTTGTTGATTTTAGCCTCTTTTAGCCTCTTTTTTTCGTCTTCTTTCAGCTTTAAATTGCCTACTTCTAAAAGAGCCTTAAAAAGAATTGCTCTGAATTTCAACGAACCAGCTTATTAAAAAAAAAATTCTTTTTACGTTCAATTATTTTTGTTTTCTATTGCTAGAAACTGAATTGAGTTATGAATAGAATAGAATACCAATGTTTGACTGTTCCTAAGAAAAAACTAGTCTGATAAACTTTTTCAACAATAAATTCGTGTAAGATTTCTATGATTCAAAATTTTAGTATAAATTAAATCTACCGTAATTCTAATAGAAGACCATCCCCCCCCTGAAATCGGGACTTTTTGGCTCTTCTTTTTAAGTAGAATGGTAGATTTAAGGATTTAGTTAAAGAGAGTCTTTTGACTGGACTGATTCTAGACAATAAGATGGTTTTTAGAGCTCATTTGTAAGCGATACACTTTTAAAGAAGGGACATTTGGTAAAGATTGATTCGATTCTTGGTTTAAATCGGGACTTTTTGGCTCTTCTTCTTAGCTAGAATGGTAGATTTAAGTTCAAATAGAAGTATTTTATGTACTTATGGGTTAGTCGCAAATCCCCTTCACATGTAAAGATATTCAATTTACTCGACGTGTAAAGAGGATTACTCGTAGTTACTCGACCAAAAAACGTCAATTAATCGAGTAAAAATTACTCATGCAAATTTTACTCGAGTAATTACTTACTCGAGAGGAACACACTCTAGTAAAAATTCTAATAGAAGACCATCCCCCTGACCCCCTGAAATCGGGACTTTTTAGAACTTCTTTTTAGGTAGAATGGTAGATTTAAGGATTTAGTTAAAGAGAGTCTTTTGACTGGACTGATTCTAGACAATAAGATGGTTTTTAGAGCTCATTTGTAAGCGATACACTTTTAAAGAAGGGATATTTGGTAAAGATTGATTCGATTCTTGGTTTAAATCGGAACTTTTTGATTCTTCTTTTTAAGGTAGAATGGTAGATTTAAGTTCAAATAGAAGTATTTTAGCTTTTAGGAGTAAAATTGAAAGCATGATTTTTGGAAATAATTAAAAATAATTGTGGGGATCGATTTTTTAGAAGAATCGCTATAGGATCCAGGTAAAAAAAAAGAATTTTACTTTTAAACATGTTTTTCTTACATTTTATGCCAAGGGCTATTGTTTAAAATAGTTTTTAACAATTTTATGAGCCTTTATCTACTTTTTTTGACCGCCTAATGTTAGGGAATTGAAAATTAGAAGATCATGGTCTTCTATAAGAATTTTTACAGTAATTTAACTTCCTTATTTTAATTATAAAAGGCATATTTTACTTTTAAACTGAAAATCGTTAAGATTTTGATGTATTTAAGAAAAAGAAGCAATAAGATGTTCAACCTTTGAATAGCTGAACACCTGAAACTTGTCTTTTGTGTCATATTTCTTGTGTCTCTTATTGTATAGGTACTCGATAAGACTTAAATACCGATTTCATCAAATATCGTACCTAGGAAAAGCATCCTACTTTCTCCTTATAACTTAAATAACCTCACAAAAGCTTGTCTTCCCCTAATCCCTTGTTTTCCTCACCGACTTAATAGGAGCTTTCAGCTCCCCCAATTTGTGAAGTGCCTTGTTTGCCACCCTCCCCAATCTTTCTATTCGCGCACAAGTCACCCTTTCCCCAAAACCGTATGATCCGTCTTATAGTTCTATAAGAGGACCTCCTTAGAGTCATCTTCTCTTTTTCCCAGTTCTTTCGGATTACATCGAGTCCACCCAGCTGCCCTTCACCAATCCCTTTCCTTATAAAGATCACAGGTCGCATCTGCCTCTACTCTCCCCCCCCCCCCCCCCCCCCCCCCCCCCCCCCCCCCCCCCCCCCTTCCCCCCCCTCCCCCCTCCCCCCCCTCCCCCCCCTTCTCCCCCTTTTCTTCTTTTTTTTCCCTCCCCCCCCCTCCCCCCCTCTTTTTCTCTTTTTCTTTTATTTTTTTCTCTCCTTTAAAAACTCTATTTATATATAATATTAAAAAAAAAAAAACCCCATCCCAACCCCCCAACCCCATCCAACCCCCCCCCCCCCCTCCCCCCCCCCCCCCCCCCCTCCCCCCCTCCCCCTCTCCCCACCACACCCCCCACCCCACCCCCATCCCCACCCAAACCCTACACCCCCCCCCATATCTCCCCCAAACCCCCCTCCCCACCAACATTTTCCCCTTTCCACTCCCCTCACCCTCCCCCCCCCCTCCCCCCCTCCTTCTCCCTCCCCCAATCTTTTCTCCCCCCTCCCCCCCCTTCCCTCCCCCCCCCCCCCCCCCCTCTTTTCCTATTATTACCCAAATTAAAAAAAAAAAAAAAAAAAAAAAAAAAACCCCCCCCAACCCATATATAAAAATTCCATAAAAAAAAAAATTTTATTATATTTTTTTTTTATATAAAAAATATATAAAATAATTTATATTAACATCTTTTATAAAAAAAAAAAAAAAAAAAAAAAAAAAAAAAAAAAAAAAAAAAAAAAAAACCATCTAACCCATCCCCAAAACCCCCCCCCCCCCTCCCCTTTTCTCTTTTTTAAAAAAAAAAAAAAAAAAAAAAATAACCTCTTTTTTTATCCCCATAATAAAAAACAACCCACACCACCCACCCACCCCCCCCAAAAAAAAAACCAACCCCCCCCTACAACAAAAAAAAAAAATACACAAAAAAAACCCCTCCCCCCCCCCCCCCCTCCCCCCCCCCCCTTCTATATAAAATATATCCCTCAAACACAAAAAAAAAAAAAAAAACCAAAAAAAAAAAAAAAAAAAAAAAAAAAAAAAAAAAAAAAAAAAAAAAAAAAACACCCCACCCCCCCCCCCCCCCCAAAAAAAAAAAAAAAAAAAAAAAAATTTGAAAGGGAATTATAAAAAAAAAAAAAAAAACACCAAAAAAAAAAAAAAAAAAAAAAAAAAAAAAAACAAAAAAAAAAAAAAAAAAAAAAAAAAAAAAAACCGAAATAAAACTTAATCCTAATCCCCCCCCCTCAAAAACAAAAAAAAAAAGGGGGATTGGTGGTGAAACATTTGTAAAACTATCTCTTTGCTAATGTAAAAGATCTTTATCTATGTAAAACAGCTATGTAAAACTCTCTTTTCTATTGTATTGATCCTTTGAATTGTATGGATTGTTTGAGATTTGGTATTTGCTATATTGTAGGAGGTTTTGAGTGTAAAATATCTAGTAAAGCTAACCTAAGAAACCGGATTTGTTCTGAAATCGAAAATTCTCACTTTAAAAACAGTGACTTTTTGCCCAATTCCTTCAATTTTCATTCACCAATTGCACTAAATCTTCTCAGATTCAATAATAGAACTAACAAATGCTAAATAAAGATCTTTTTATAGAAATTGAGTATAATTGAACTACTAGAGAAAGTGAAAAAAAAGAAAATGATTTGTGTAAATCCCTATTGTTGTCGATTTGAATGAAAGAAGACAAAAAAAAGGGCAAGAAAAGGCATCAGATTGCTTGTTTTTGCTCCTTTCCTCTTTCCCGCAAGTTCACTGATTGGTGGGGCCATCTTTCGGACTCAATTTGCCTACCCTTTCCTCTATTCTGAATTCAAATCAGCTTTTTAGTTGGTCAGTTAAAGAGAATCTTTTGACTGGACTGATTCTAGACAATAAGATGGTTTCTAGAGCTCATTTGTAAGCGATACACTTGTAAAGAAAGGATATTTGGTAAAGATTGATTTGATTCTTGGTTTAAATCTTGGTTTTCTTGCCACAATAAAAGAATCTTAAGTCTTTCACATTTCCCCATTGAATAGTTCGTTTGCTGAATCTCCGATCAACTTTAAATACCGCGTTTTTACCTTCCCCCGTTTGCGGTAGAGTTTGTTCCTCTCGAGTTTTCTAAAAAGTACCGTAGCCAAACCGTTAGTTTACATTCGATCAGCCCGATTTTCGTATCATTAACTGAGCATTGTTATTCCTCATTGAATGATACCAAAATCGAACGAATTAAATGTGAACTAACGGTTTGATTACAGTACTTTTCTCAAATAAATGCATTCTAAAAAACGCATTACTCAAAAGGAACAGACTCTATTTCGCGGTGGTTCAAGCAATAAGTGTAGAAGTCGATCTATTCCCATCTGCAAATCGATCTATTCCGATAAGCAACATTGACCTCGACTAGTCGCTGGTTCAATCCCTTTTCAGGACATCTTTTTTTTTGTTTTTAATTCCTTGAGATAAACACGAGCACTTGAAAACAGTTCCTTTCTCAATTCCTTCAATTGCTTTCATCAAATTGCACAAAGCGCAATTGCACTGTAAGTGCCGGCTGATTTACACATCTCATTAAACCAACTACTTACCAAGAGCTACTTCAAACACCAATTCAAAATCTCTGCTCAAAAAGCTGTCAAAGTAATCCAGACTCTAAAAAGTCTGTTTTGAATTTGAACAAAATCACACTCACCGAAAAACTAAGCTCGTGCCACCATAAGGCAATTACAAGCCACGCCTTGATAGATCCGACTCTCAATCCTCTCAGATCTCCCGTCCACTTCTTCCACTCTCTCATCGACTCCCAATTTTTAATTGTGTTCTCATGCCATCTGCCTCCTTGTCTTCCTTGTCTTCTTCATGTCTTTCTTTTTCTTCTTCAATCATTCTTGTCTCATTCTCGTCAAATCGACACCCCATTTCTTTTCTTCTGTCTTTTTGAGTGTTTTGTGACACCCTTTGAGTAATTTAGCCCTTTTTTTTCTCTTTTATCAATATGTTTTTATTGAAATTTGTTTTTATCAAAGAACTATTGTTTCTTTAACTTTGGAAACACTCAATTTTTCGTTGAGAAACCTGAATTTAGATGCGCTAGAAGGGTGCGTTTACAAAATTGAATATAAAGAGAACAAACTGAATTTATTGCTAGATTTTCTCAAGCTAGCATTCTATTTGTTGTACATTTTCCTAGTTTTTTTTTTCAAATTCTAATCTTTTTTGCAACTTTTTGTTTACTCACTTGTCTTCAATTGATCGTAGATGAATAATTGATCGAATTTTTCTTCACAAACTTCACCAATGTTTACTAAAGACGTATTGTTTTTGTTTTTTAAACATTCTACATTTCTGAAAAGAATTCTTTCGAGACTTCCGAGGTTTTTGCAAATAAAATAGATGAAAAACTGATTCTTATCCTTACTTCCAAAGTTTATTGTCTACTTTTTTTTGGTACTTGTCGGTTTTAGCATTCACAAAAACTCATCTCTGTGAAGCATCCTCATCCGAGTCTTCTCGGTTATCGAGTTTTGTTCGACTGATCGACTGTACACTTCAGACGAGCACTCCTACTTCACTAAACATAGTCACCACTCAAAAGTCGTCAGCTTCTTTTACTCACTTGTCTTCAATTGATCGTAGATGAATAATTGATCGAAATTTTTCTTCACAAACTTCACCAATGTTTACCAAAGACGTATTGTTTTTGTTTTTTTAAACATTCTACATTTCTGAAAAGAATTCTTGACTCATATTTTCAAATCTATTACCGTATTTCAACTGAATAGCTTTTCATTTCTATAATTTTGTATTTTTCTTTCTTTCTCCACTTCCGTTCCTTTTGTCTTCTTCGTGCCAAATTGCTCTTATTTTTTTTCTTTTCCATTCTCAATTGAAATTTCTTTTTCTCTAGCTTTAAAGCTTGAAAAGTTTTTTCAGTTTTATGCTAACTGAACGAATTTTATTTCTAAAGTTTTTTCAAATAAAGTAGGTGAAAAACTGACTCTTATCTGACTCTTATCATTACTTCCAAAGTTAATTGTCTACTTTTTTTGGTACTTGTCGGTTTTAGCATTCACAAAGACTCATCTCGGTGAAGCATCCCGATCCGAGACTTCTCGGTTATCGATCTTCGTTCCATTGATCCACTGAACACTTCAGACGAGCACTCCTACTTCACTAAACATAGTCACCACTCGTCAGCTTCTTGCTTAACCGAGTTGAGTCTCTGTCGATGTATAACCGACAAGTACCCTTTTTTCCTACTTTGTTTAGAAATAGCCTTCAATTTTTAGCCTGTTTTCCCTACCGTTTCCCAACAATTCTAATCTGAAAGGTCAAAATCTAAGCGGCTCTTTTTGAAGTCGACAATCCGCTTATTGGCACCCATTAAGCACTGAATAATTAGGCTAATGAAATGATCCAAAATTTGGAATCAACAAAAACATAGGCAAACCTAAATAGCCCATCTCTTTGACTTTGACTCTAGCTTTAGCTAATCTAAGCTTTTCTATTGATTTGACTTATTTTAGAGTACCATATCTTTGATGTATCTACCAGGGTTGTCGGTTTAAAACTGTCTGATGACTGTAGTGCATCAGACATGGACAGGGAAATGTGTTGAGTTAGAATTAAAGAGATTTTTATGCTGGATTTGTTTGAAATCAGCTCGAAATCTTTCCATTTCCATCTATGGGAATACTCCTCATGAGACTAATGACTCCCCCGATTCCCCGTCTTTTTCCCTCCTTTTCTCCAATCCTTTGTACCCCTTTTCCTTCAAACTTTTTTAGAGGTTTTCCATTTTTTTTCGACTGATTTTTTGGCTAGATAATTTCTCGCTTTCTTCTTTTCCTCAACCGAAATACAAAAAGATCCGTTTTCATGACAAAAACGGACCATATTTGTTTACCTGCAAATGAAGAGAATTTTGAGAGTTTTGAGAGTTTTTTTTTAAGAAAAATAAGGCAACAACATAAAACAACATTAATCAAGTCTGCTTTTATACAAAAGTTTCATCAAATTCTCCTCGAAAATTCCCATTCTCATGCTTAAAAATCGACAAAACTTTAGTAAGTTTTCTTGAAAAATTCATTTTCATTCATTTTCTTCACTTTTCTAGTGTACATAAGCATTCTCAGCCGACTGATACACGTGGGAAAAGACGAAGATTTCTTGGTTTCTTTCTTTTTCTCATCCTTGTACCCTTTTCTTTGATTTCTTTTCTTCAACAAGAGAAACATTCAACAATTGTCCCTGTTTTCTTCCTTTTCCCATCTCAAACTTCACAAAAGATTCCGATTTGTTTATCTTCTGTTCTAATCGTAAATTTTGACATTGAAAATTCTCAATTTTCATCTTAGCTTTATATTTTCCTTTGGGATTATCTAATTTGTATCTGAAAATCAATGCTTTTCAGATTCTCAATTAGATAAAGTTGCCTTGTTTGATGTCTTTTTTTGAGTGCTGATACCTTTTTGTATTATATGATGAATATAAAGAAATAATATTCTGTACTTACTTCAAATCTTTATTTGTTATCATTGGTTTAAGATGTTGTTAGCTTTTTTCTATCTTATCATTTAGATCATGTGGCTCGATTGGTGGGGTCCACCAATTCTTTGGTTATTTTTTCACACAATATCTTATGCGGCTTCGACTCAACCAGTCGCCCAATTCGCGATGTGTCAAGCAAAATGTTTACAAGAGGTAATTTCTAAGGACTTTGAGATGTCAAAACTGATAACTAATTGATTATTTCACTTCCTATTTCCTTTAAAATATCTCACCATCAAATTTTAGTACGCAAATCGAAAAGATCGAACGTTACACAGTGGGGAGATCGTTTTAAACGAGATCGAGATCGGCAACAACACGCAGTTTAGCTTGGTGAGTGAAAATTTTGACTTAAAATTGTTAGATCAAAATCTTCCGTTAGTTGTTTTGTAAATGAAATCAAACTTTTCAGTGCAAACTTGGATGCTCGGTTTCTGGATTCTCCGAGTTGGATTTACCAGCGTTTTTGGTCGGTCAAAGCACGGCAAAAGAGTTGGCATTGAAGAGTGAAGGTAAAAAAAAAGGCAGCTATGAACTCTTCACCAAATAGATAACTTTAAATTTGAACCTATACTAGATCGTGTTGCTTTTTATCGGCCCTTTTCGTGTTATGTGTATGAATTCATGTGTATTAATCTTAAATCTAGCGCACTTTATCTCAGCTCATGAATCAAGTAGCTATCTATACCGTAAATACTGTAATTGGACCCCACCCCCTCGTAGAGTCACGTAGTCGCAAAAGTTTTTTAGTATTTCATTTTTTTCAAAGCACCCGTACTTTCAAAAAATACGTCTTTGGTATCAAAAAATAGCCCTTAATTTCAGCTATTTTTTGATATCTAAGCGCGCATTGTAGCATAAACCAGTGTCGAGAAAAACTCTTTCAAAGCTAGACTACGCAACAATCCGCACCGTCATTATGCTGGTGGGACACTATTACAGTATTTACGGTATGTTTAAATTATAGTTCTAAATCGAATTATAGTAGATAAGGGTTAAGCTAAACTAAGAAAAGCATATCGTAATACCTTTAATAGTAGCCCCTCCGCCCGATAATGACGGTCGGAGCATCGCGTAGTCTAACTTTAAATGCATTTTTCTCGTAACCCGTTTATGCTACAGTGTTTGTCTAAGTATTAAATGAAAGCTGAAATTCAGAGCTATTTTTTGATACCTAAACGCGCATTGTAGCATAAACCAGTGTCGAGAAAAACGCGTCCAAAGCTAGACTACGCAACGCTCCGCACCGTCATTATGGGGGTGGGGTACTATTACAGTATTTACGGTATTTATATAGCCAGTATTCTTGTGCACCTAAATGTAAACCCTTTTAACTCATCATAATTAATCTTTTGTTTTCAGAAACTTTACCTCAAACTGTCATCAATCGGATCTCGCTTCTTTGTGTCGATTATTTACCGACAAATCATTCAATTAACGGCCAAATATTCCTTTCATTCAACAACACTCTCAATGATTTCTTTGTCTTTTTTATTGAGGCCATATATCGATCAAATGAAATGACAAAAGGGGAAACGATGTTTTGGAGCACTTTTGTAAGTACTTTTTTTGGAAATGAATCGCTTAAAAGACTAGTAAATAAATAAGAAAATAAGCACAAAAAGGTTTTCAGAATAAAGTCGATAAATACCTCTTAAACTCTTTACATCTAAAGAAGTTTGTTGTAAATTCAAATTTACAATGAACTAAGCGAACTAAGCAGTGATAAGGAGGAACTTTTTTTTGAATAAAGAATTGAATTCAAATCAATCTTCTTTCTAGGCGTATTCACCATCAATCGATGTGACTCTATCCCTTCCCGTTGATCTCTCTCAACTCCATTTTCGTGTCACAACTTTTGGTCTTCGTGCAGTGTTTGGGGAAATGGTGAAAAGCTCATGGCTCTCTCGAACAACCATTGAACAATCAGCGATCACAAAATTATCAACAAGTGTCAAGAATCAGGTGAAAGATTTAACAAGTTCACTTCAACGCTTATTTTAGCTGTGGAAAGAAGAGCAAGCAGCTGTCGAGCTTCACTTTTCCGCTCCAGCCGGTCAGATTCCCGCTTGTTCACTCACTCTCTCATACGATGCATCGGTTGATGATCTGCAGATACCATTTCAAATGGTAACTTTTATTATTTTATATTATATTACACAGACTTATCGTATTATTATCTATATGTCGTAGCCGTTTACGAAATTCAGTCGCTAATGAATCATTCGTTAACGGCTAGCCGTTAACGATTTGCGATTTGAGCTAAGCTAGATAAGCTGATTTGCGTCTTGCATAAATAGTTTGAAATCAAAAACTTATTTGAATCGAGCCATGTTCGCAGAAGCCGATTACAGTGTACAAATTGTACACGGCTAGCGAAAAAATTTCATTCGTTATCGGCTAACCGTTAACGAATGATTCGTTAACGGCCAGCTGATTACGAATGATTCGTAAATGGCTAGCCGTTAACGAATGATTCGTTATCGGCTAGCTGATTACGAATCATTCGTTAGCGGCTAGCTGATTACGAATGATTCGTAAATGGCTAACCGTTAAGGAATGATTCGTTAACGGCTGAATTTCGTAAACGGCTATCACATATAAACTAAACCATTATTTAATATCCTTCTTGACAAGAGTTGGGTAACTAAACCAAGGCTTATTTATGCAATAGGTTCTAGAATTAAGAAAAAGCCTTCATTCAAATCCGTAATATATTTTCAGGATCGTTCCTTGGGATATCTTGTTGATGGTCTTCTTTTTGAGCATGATTATCGAGTCCGGATTGGAGCAACGATAAAGACACAACAAGGACAAGAATTCGCTGGAGAAGAGAGTTTAGTAAAGACAGCACCGTGTCGAAAATTGGCAAAAGACTCGGGAATGTGTGGTGGGTTTTGGAAAGTCTAGTTAAATTTTGAGAAAGTTCTTAGACTTACTTGACTTCCTTTAATCACTTGAGCCTAATTCTTAGACTTACAGTACCATTTAGCGCCTTCATCTGTTGAAAATATTCAATGGAGTTGGGCAGGGCAAGACGCGATTCAACTCAATTGGTCATATCCTGGAGATGGAGAGGTGAGAAAGTTTAGAATTCGATTCTTTAAACAAAACCTAAAAGAAAAACCAAAACTATTTCAAGGTTTTCTATTACGATGAGTTTTTCTTTGACAATCAAGGGGTAAGCTAGAGTGAAGAGAACCAAAATAAACTAAAGTTTTTAAAAATCTACCCAACTAACAGTAAAGCTTTATCAATTTATTCAAATTCAAAAAAATTCAGAATCAATTGGCGACTCCATATCGTGCCGTTCATTTCTCGATTTCGATGAGAACTCTTTCATCGTCTGGTCCACAATGTGCTGATGTACCAGAGCAAAAGAGAAGCATCACTGGGGTGAGAAAATATTATTTATTAGCCTTGAGTATTTGCCTAAGACCAGGTTAAATTGTACTTAAAACAATAAAACTGATTTATATTATCAATGATGATTTTAGACTCATCGATCCGTCCAATTGTATCCAAGTGAAACTGGTTGTAATTACGAGATCGAGATCGTTGTTGTTGATTCGCGAAATCGTCGCTCACCACCAACGAAAACACAAATTATTCGTTACGAGAAAGCAAGCAGTTTGATTATTGGAGCTGCGGCAAGAGATTGGGCACAAGTAAGCAATGATTTTTGATCATAATCTTCAATTCCTAAACAATCCTTCAGGCTGGAATGTTGTTTGTGATGTTCACAGTAGTCTTGATTTCTGTTATTGCCGCGGTTACTGTATGCATTCGATCGAGAAGGTTGACAATGATGCAAAAAGATTTGGGAAAAGCGTTGAGGCAAAGTGTTGTCACTGGAACTATTTGCACTAATGGTAAAACTAGGACTTGTTGACACTATTGGGTTGGTGAATTGAAAACTGCTGGACTTTGAACTAAAATTTATTCAACATAAAACCATCAATTCATTCCAAATATTATAGTATCATTGACGACTTCTGCCCATTTTACAGACAATTTGCGGATTCCTCTTTTGTAGTAGGATTTTGGTTTGTGTGTGAGACAAGTGTGAGACTCAAAAATCGAGGACTGGAGATGTCCCAGTTTGAGCAATTTCTTCAAAAGAAACCCATTTTGGTGTCAATAGAAAAGTTGTAGAGAATCAAAAATGAGGCTTATATCCAAATTTCCAAAAAAATACACTTAGTAGTTTCGCTTAAAATGCAAGTTTTGTGAAAATTCGTAAATTTGGCATTTCTTGAAAAACCAGTTTTTGAATCGTTCTGAAAATTTGGATATAAGCTTTATTTTTGATTCTCTACAACTTTTCCATTGACACCAAAATGGGTTTCTTTTGAAGAAAGTGCTCAAACTGGGACATATGACAATAGCCGGCAGTTTTCAATTCACCAACCCATTAGAACTTTCTTTCATTTTTTAGCTTTTTTATTTTATGATAGTCAAGCTATGAGTAATTGATTTAGAAAGATTTTAAAGAATTTTCTTTTCTTTTTAGACTCTGGCAGTGAACAATGGTGTCAAGTTGGATCGGGGAAACAAATCGTTGGCTTGAGATCGGGATATCTTGACTCGGATGAGGAAAGTCATCGAGGCAGTGGGAGTAGTGGGGAAAGAAGTGATGGAAACGCGAGAAGAAACTACAGTGCCACACTCCCAAGACCACCAAATATGGTAATTGAGGCGTTTAGCATCAAAAGAAACTTTCCTAGGATCCACCCCAAATCCACTATATGAGCTCTTTTCGCGGAGTTCACTCGTTGAGGCGACCCGTTCAATCGAATATCTCGCAACAACCGATTTACGCTAGTGATGTCACGCGTTTAGCTGACAAAGATGGATACACAAGATTTGTCAATCAGGTGAATAATGTCAATGACAAAATATTTTGCAATTCTAGAAGTTGACCCCAGAGAAACGTGGACCAAGCCTTGCCATAATGGATGCTGTGCTGCCAGCTACCCCCAGGTAAAATCAATGTAAATCTAACCTATATTCAAAGTTTCACTCTGTCTTTCGTGTTCTAGTGGGGGACTGGTTAGCATGCTAACACCCGGTGCCAGAGGTCAAGGGTTCGGATCCGCCTTCAGTTAGAAATTTTGCTTTTTTAACGAAAGCTCAAATAAAATAGGAAAAAAATCTTTTAAACTAGAAACAAGCAAAGCAGTTCTAGATACTATTACACTCGAAATTCAGAATTCCCGTTCATCAAGTCGATTTGGTGGAATACTTGGAGTGTGGCCGTTTCACAATGCAGACACTAGTCGCGGTGAGACAAAATCGAGACTATGTGAGAGCTCTCGAAAAACAAGCAATCGGTCAGTGATAGCAAATTGATTTTGCCACTTATCAAAAACTATCTATTTAGCTGATGGCCAAAAATCCGAGTTGGCCATTCGGAGAGAGCTGCGAGCTGTGCAAGCAATGTGTGCAACTTCATCGCACACAGTTCCATCAATATTGCGATTCTTGGGAGTGGTCACGGATTTGGTTGAGGATACGGTAATAGGAAAATCAATTTATTATGATAAAACTAAAGAAAAGAAGTCTTAAAGTCCTAAAGTTCAGTTGGAAATTCTCATGGAAATTTTGACTTTCCAGGAACGAGTCTCCGGCTTACTCTTTGAGCATTGTCAGGGTGGAGATCTCCTCTCATTGCTCCATCTCATCTCAACTTCACTCCAAGCCACTTCACTCAATTCCGGCAATATCTATGAGGATGTTTATTGCATTGAGCAAAAGAATATTGCTTTATTCTTGATTCAATGTTGTCAAGATGTGGGAAATGCTGTGGTTAGTTTTAGCATTAAAAAAGAAATGGTAGAGATTTCAAGTAACTCTTTAGAAATTTTAGAACTCTTTAGAAAAACTCTTTAGAAATACATCTCCGAGTGTGGTTTTCTTCATCGTGACATTGGGGTTCATTGTGTTCATTTAATGCTTCCCTGGCAAGATGCTTTCGTTCAACCACCTGGGCAAAGAGCAAAGATTGTTGATTTTGGTGAGTAGGGAAATGAAATAAAGCACAAACACTTATAAATGACATTTTAAAGCGATTAATAAGATTAAAGAAGAGCCCCGAATCTCACTGAAACCAAATTGTCTTGATTTGTGCAATTGATGGTTAAAATAAAGCAAAATTTGAGTAAAAATTGATTAGAGCCACTCATTTTAGTGAATCTACAAGTGAGATTGTGTTTAATTTCATTTAAAATAGCGAAACTTGAAAACTAAGCCGATCTTGGCCGACTTTGTGAGTCACAGTTTTCCAATTTACCTGCTGAGAATTTGGTTTTTGCATGTGAATCTTTTGAAATCATAAAGAAAAGTGAGTTTTCATTTCAAATCTAGGCCTTTGTGAACCAGTAAGATTGGGCACAATCGATGATGATGGAGAGGGATTGGACTTGAGTCGACTTCCACCAGAAACTCATGATGAGGGAATTTACACAAAAGAAGGGGATATGTAAGTGAAGAATTCATTTTTGTTTTTTTTTAAAGAACATTTGATTTTTAGATGGGAATTTGGTCTTTTCTTGTATGAGATTTGCACACTCGGCAGGAATCCTCTTTTCGAGATTCGAGAGAAATCGGACAGAGATCTGAGGATACAGCGAGAGGTCAAAAGGATGGCTTTCGGTGTACAAGAAGTGTAAGTTTCAGCAAAAAGAATTGGGAAACCGGAAGGATTTCTTTGAATTGATAAAAGCCAGGATTCGATTAGATATAAGTATCCAATCTATTAGGTAAATGCATAAGAAATGCGGATTTCAACATTTTCATAAATTTCCAACGCTAGAAAGCTGATGTTATAAACTAGTATCGATGAATTTTATAAACTATTTGAAAGTTGTAAATCTCTTCTATAAAATAGGCTAAAACGTGTTTCAATTGATCGAACGATTGAAGAAATTTCGAGGACGAAATGCGAGTGACCAAAAAAGGGCACTTTTTGAAAACCCCACTTTCATAAGAGTTCGGTTTTGACTATATACAGTATGTAGTGGAAAGACTATATGTAGTGGAAAATGAGCGCCATAAAATATCATTCAAAATAATTAAGATTTGGGTTCATTTCGTGGGAAAACTTTGTTTTTACAATAATTTTTCTTTTTTTGTGAAAAAGCCGGTTTTTCGACAATTTTGAGGGTTTTGAACATACGCTTTATCTAAATTTCTATATAGTCAAAACCGAACTCTTGTGAAAGTGGGGTTTTCAAAAAGTGCCCTTTTTTGGTCACTCGCATTTCGCCCTCGAAATTTCTTCAATCGTTCGATCAATTGAAACACCTTTTAGCCTATTTTGTAGAGGTGATTTACAACTTTCAAATAGTTTATAACATTCATCGATATCAGGTTTCTATCGTTGGAAATTTATGAAATGAAATCCGCATTTCTTAGGTACCGAATAGCTGTAAACTAAACCGAACATGGTCAAAATGCAAGTCAAGATGTGGCTTAGAAAAAAATCCCCTAAACTTTATCTTTATTTAGTTCTTTGTCTTTGTCTTTTTCTAGTTTAGCTTTTAATCTAAATATAGATCTTTTCAGTGATCAACTCCTCGCCGAACCCCTCCGATTCCTTATCTCTGAATGTCTTCACATTTCGATGAGTCGCCGTCCAAATCCCTCCTCGATTCTTCGTTTTCTTGAAGAGCTTTTACCTCCAAAAGTCCTACGAACCGAGAGTTTTTATGTATAAATTCAGATATTTGTCAATTAAATGTTTATAACTTGAAAAACTGACTAAAATTTGTTTTCATGTACCAGATGTTCCTAGAAACGCGTGCTCTTTGGTTCACGCAAGTCTTTTTCTTTTAAGAACTTCTCTCAAGTTGCCCATTTCCCTATTTTTTCAAAAAATTTTCTCATAAACTAGTCATTCTTTTTGTGTTATCATTCTTTTTGCCAGCTCAAGGATCAATTTCTACAGTAAAATGCAATAATTTCTTTTGTTATTTTCAATTTCCGGTGTTGTAAAGTCAAATTTTCACTAAAATTTACAATTTTGCATTCATTTTTTTGTTTTTCATTTTACGGGTTCTTTAAACGATCAGTTTTTGTCAGTTTTTGTCAGTTTTTTCATTTTTTTTTGCTTTCTTAACTTTTTACCATTATTTCTGAAAAAGAGCTTTAGAAAAATAAAATTTATATACAATTTTGAAAGAAGATAACTACAAAACAGTCTATTCATCAGCCATTTGATTTGTTCTTTCAAAGAAAAGCCAGCTGGAAATGATTTAGATTTGAAAACATTGAGAAAATATGAAAAACTATGAAATTTTGAATAGTTTTTTGGAAAATCACTCACATTGCCATCATCAAAAGTGCCACGCAAATCCAGAAAGCCATCAGAAAAGCGCAAGTGAACAATTGATTCGTCTCATTCCAGAAATTTCGCACAATTGTTGTCGTTTTAAAGCAACAACCGGGTTCTCGATCCTAGAAATAGAGTGTGTTCCTCATGAGCTTTTAAAGGAAACGGATAATTGGTTTTCTGAATTTGATGATTTTTAAACCTCTAAAGTTTTAGATACGTGAAAGCTAACGGTGATTTTGATCCATTTGAAGAAACCGATCGACGGACGAAGAAATATTTGAATGCTATTCAACATTTGAGGTAAGGAAAAAGTTATGAAACTATTTTCTTGCACTTCTAATCACATAGAACTTAAAAAAATAAACCTTAAATAGATAATGATCTTAACTTTTGGTTGTTCAAAGATCAAAATCGATAATTGATCGAGCTTTGGCTTCTGGTAGCATCAAATTTAGACAATTTACACATAATTTGCTTTAGAAAATCGAAATACAAAGTACCGTAAACACTAGAGTGTTTTCCTGCGGGTAATGCGCTTTTTTAAAACGCACCTTTAGGAAAAATTACCGTACTTTTAGCGAAAATTATTTCAAAAATTGGAGCAAAAAATGACGAGCGACGACTTATATACGACTCTTTTTAAAGATATTCAGCCGTTTAACTAATTTGGTGGCAAATTCCCTTCGCATGTAATGATATTCCATTTACTCGACGTGTAAAAAGGATTGCTCGTAGTTACTCGACAAAAAACGTCAATTAATCGAGTAAAAATTACTCATGCAGATTTTACTCGAGTAATTACTTACTTGAGAGGAACACAATCTACCTAGAAATAATCGAGAAATAAGTTAGCATTAAGAATAACAATGGTGGGATAGAAAATCTCTTACAAGTGAAGGGTGATTGGGTTGATTGATGGCCCTGGCCATTGATGAACAGTTTGTGTTGAAGAAATTGGCTCAATACTTTTAGGCCATTCGGCAATTTTTACATCATTGGAATTAGCGTAAAATTCTGGGTTGAATGGTTTATATAAATGATCGGAAATGATCGGAAAAGGTCACGGGATCTAACCATTCTTCCCTTTTTAATATTTTTATTGATAATAGAAAGTACACGATTGCTATTTCTAAGTTTATTTACACAAAAATTCTCTCCGGACTCAGAGATCCAGTGGAAGTGATTGAGAGAAAAAGACTCAGATGGGCTGGCCACGTAGCCAGAAGAACAGACGACAGATGGACGATACGGATCACAGAGTGGCTACCACAAGACCAGAAGAGGCCCATCGGAAGACCAGCAACGAGGTGGAGCACAAGAGTGGCAGAGACGGTCAGAAAAAGGATGGCTAGAGTGCAACCACCACCAGCACAAGCAAGTCGAAGACTTCGAACCAGGAACAATCAAGATAGGAAACACTGGATGACAATAGCAAGGGATAGAGAAATGTGGAAGCAGGTTGTGATCTGCGCAAATAGGAACACCTGAATGCGAAGACAGATAAAAAAAATCTGTAAGTTTAGCTATCAGCAAGCCAGTCAAATCCCTATCAATAACCAATTCATTTATAAAACCGACCATCACTCGAAATTGAATGAAATTCTCGGCATCTGAGCTTTCCGCTTCCAAGAATTGAAAAATCGGTACTCCATCGGAATCTTGAGTAGGAGAGCTTCTCGCAAATATTGCTGTTGACATGACCAATAATTTACAGAAAATAATATTAAAAATGAAATTATTCCATAGAAATCCTCAAAAAGCACTAATAAAATCGATTTTAGTCGACGTTTTGTCCGAAGAAATCATGTTTTTTGCCGTTTTTCAACAAAAGAATGATTCATTTTCTTGGGAAATCGTGATTCAAAAAGGGATTCTTTTTTGTAAAAAGGTGATTGTACTTATTATAAAAAGTGATAAAGTGATAGCGAAGAATTAGTCAGAAAATTCAATTTCACAAGAAAATTGAGCTCGTTTTAAGCTAATAGGTTGATGCATAAGTGTTTTTGTTCCTTTTCGTCTGCCGTTTCAAGCCAACAAATGCACCAATTAAACTACGGTTGATTTCATTAGAAAAAGCAATTATTTTTCTGCAAAATAACATTAAAACGGGTTTAAAAATATTTAATGCCTGGATTTTCTTGAGAGTATGAAGTCGGGTAGTCAAAAAGGGCTACTCGATGTCGGTTTAGACACCTTAGCTAAGGAAAACCTATCTTCGTGTCAATAGATAAAAGATAGAGAAAAAAAACGTTTGATATTTCGCCAAAATTTCAGAGAAATTCATTCAGCCAATTTTTCCGTAGAGTTTTTTATAGATTTTTACGAAAAAGGCGTTTTTCACTCTCGAATTTGCTTGAAAGTGAGCCGAAATTCATTTAAAAAGATGCAAATTGAACAAAAAAACACTTTTTTTATAGAGCAAACTATAGATTAATTCGTGAATTTGTTACTTTTTAACAGAAGTACGAAAAAAACGAAAACACTTATGCATCAACCTAATAAATGCTTTAGCTAATTTGTTGATTTAAGTTGAATTTCTCAAAAAAAAGCTCTCTTTCAAAGATCTTTTTTGAGATTTTAAGTCGAAGAAATCGCTTTTCAAGGTTTTTTTTCAATTTGAAGTCATATAACTCGTTTTATTAGTTAATAAATCTGTATTTTATATTTGTTTCCTTTTACTTTATTCACTTTTCAATCAAATTTATTCAGTCCATAAAAAGAGATCTTTGAATGATTAGAAAAAATAAAGACAAATCATTAAAATTGAGATCAAAATAAACAAAAGCTGAAAGCTTTATCAAAGCACCAATAAAATTCTCTTCGAGCAATTCTTTTCATTTGAAAGTTTTGAAAGTTTTTTTTTCGTTGAAGACACACAACCATTTGGGAAAAAAATCATCGATGAAGAGCTGAAAATTGAAATGAAAATCGAATAGAAAGCGATTTTTCACAATTCTGATCAGAAATCTCTCATTTGTAAGATAGAAAATTAGATTTTAAAGACTTATAATCAGTTTGATGATATAAAATTTCGATTGTAGACCTAAAAATCTGCAGTTAACGGAAATTTAAAGGCTTTAGCATAATCAGTCTTCAATCAATCAATCAATCAAAAGCTATAGCCTCAACAAAACGGTAAAATATTGATCTGTTATCAAAAAAAGTCTTATCAATTGCCTCTAGTCTTATTGATTGAAGACTTTTCATTATAAAATACTATAAGAGATCTAATGAGACTTTTCGAATCTTCAGTTAAACCTTTAAAATTCTGTGATTTACCAGTTTTTGCACAATCACAAATCTAGTAGTTGAAATCCCTTCTCACAGCTCTTTCAGCTCGAATACTTGCCGCTGAGACAACAGATTCATGAGATCCCAATGAAACTACTGAATCTTGTGAAGCACCGAGTGATGGCCTTGGATCAGCGGGATCTCCTTCAGCAATCGGTGCTTTACGTCTCCCATATCTTTGCACAAATTGTTTCCTCATTTCTGTTTCTTCAGGAGAAGTTGGTGAGGTCGGCCCACTCGTTGATCGCTCATTTGGTAACATTGATCGAAAAAACGCTTGCCTTTGTTCTTTCAAAGACAATTCTCGGATTGGACTCGTTGGATACGTTGGATCAGCACGAATCTCATTGAGAATATTAGAATTAATCATTCCTGGGCTCGGGTATCGATCTTGTGAACTCGTTCCAACATATCCACCTTGTACATTTTCATAGAATGATTGAAAGAGATTCTCAGATGGTTTCTGTTTTTGAGAATTCTGCATTGCCTGTTGATAAGAATCATGTAAACCACTCTCATCAAAATATCCAGAAGCTGATCTCGGCATCTCATCATTTGACTCTGGTACCTCGTGTAGTCGACTCATCGATCCCAAATTAATCCCACTTCCTTCATCATGACTTCCCATCTCTTCGTAAAAGTTCCCCTCATTCATGTCTCGAATCACAGCTTCTCGAACAGTATCGGGTAATTGTTCCAATGAAACATACTCATACTCATCTTCTCCTATCAGAAAACGATCCGGTTGTACGTCTTCTGGATAGAAACTCGCAAGTGAATCAGTTTCCACTCCAGAAATTCGATACATCGGCATTGGTGGCTTCTTCTTCTTTCCTAAGCTCTCTAACTCCTTTTGTTCTTCCAAAATTTTCCTCTCCAATTCCTCAAAATCTAAACTCTCTCTACTAATATCTTTCTCATTTTTCCTTCTTTCTTTTCCCATCTCATCATCACTCATCACTGCTGCATCTTCTTCGGATGAGCTCTCCCTTTCATGTCTCTCGATTTCTGTTATCTGGATTCGATCTGAGAATTTCACACTTTTTCCGGATTGAATAGAAATCCGACTTGAATCACTGACAGACGATTCTCTTCTTTCTCCAATATTTTTCGGTTTCTTTAACTTTTCTGTTTTTAACAATCGATCATCTTGTTTGATTGGAATTGCTCTAATCGTTGTCTCTGTTTTAGATGACAGACTCAATGATGGTTCAGAGTTTTCTCTTGTCAAAACAGATCTTCTCGGACTCAACTTTCTCGCTCCTTTCAAATCAATATCTTCCAATTTCTCTCTAGAAGATGTGACTTTTATCGTAACTTTTCCGGCTTTCTTTGCCAGATCTTGAATCTTAATCTTTCCTGATTCTTTCTGTTTGACAAAGTCTTTCTCTCTAGCATCATATCTCGGACTATACCCAGTCCTTCCATCTTGATCTCTCGACCAAGCCGGATGAGTTAAAAGTGATCGATCAAGCTGTTGTACTTGTGCATCATGATTCATTGTCTCATCTTTTCCAATTCGATTTGCAATTGCTTGTTTGAGTAGAACATTGGGTCCTCCTCCCTGTGACGATGATCGACCCTTCTGTGCGAGTGTCGTCGGCGGCCGGTGCCCTAAATTTGTGGATTCAAATTTTCTCAAGCCATGCTTCGCATCATTCAAATTCATTTACAAAAAGAAACTATCTAACAGAAGAGACAGGAGGGGACAGTTTTCAACTAATATCTCAGTTCACATAGAAAAAGCTTAAAAATGTACCGTCCATTTGACCGCCAGCATGAGAGTAGTTTGATTGATTGCCTGAAACAATGGTTTTTCGGTGATGTTTGCTAAAGAAATTGGTTTTATAAGTATTTTGGCTTAAAATTAGCATATTTTCTTGTTCAATACTGGCTACATTCAAGTCGATTTCCCATTCAAATCCTTTTCCCATTCAAATCCATTTCCCATTCCCATATATATAGGAAATGCTTTATTATCTACGTTCGCCCGATCCTCGAGTATGCTTCTTTAATTTGGTCACCTATTTCTAAATCCCTAATCCACCAAAATTCAAAAAGGTTCAGAAAAACTTTACTCGAATAGCACTATTCAAAATTGATTTTGCTAACTACTCATTCGTCCGTCAGGTATAAACATAAATTGAAACTTTTCTCACTTGAAACCTTAGAACAACGCCGCACATCCGCGCGAAAATGTGTTTTCTATAGGATTTTTACGTTTGAATAGCCGATTGACGCAGAAAAATGTGCTGAATACGAAAATAAAAGAATTTTTGAAATCCCTTCGACAAATTTTTTAAAAATCGAGTTTTAGTGATTTTACTGTGTTAAATTTCAGCCATATTTTATTGTCGGAGCAAAATTTTGGAAACAAAAGCCTAAAACAAAAATGTAAACCGCAAGTTTTATTCTACGGACTTTTCTGAAGCTGCACTGAAAACAAAATTAATTAAAATGCCCCAGGTCTGATAATAAAATAACCCAGGAACCCCATTTTTATTTTCAAAATGGGTTCCTGGGTTATAACTTTATTATCAGGGCTGGGCAATTTTAATTAATTTTGTTTTCAAAAGATAGAGAAAAGTCCGTAGAATAAAACTTGCGGTTTACATTTTTGTTTTAGGCTTTTGTTTCCAAAATTTTGCTCCGACAATAAAATATGGCTGAAATTTAACACAGTAAAATCACTAAAACTCGATTTTTAAAAAATTTGTCGAAGGGATTTCAAAAATTCTTTTATTTTCGTATTCAGCACTTTTTTGTGCGTCAATCGGCTATTCAAACGTAAAAATCCTATAGAAAACGATTTTTTTGCCTTATTTCGCGCGGATGTGCGCCGTCTTATCATAGATTTGGTTGAGTGCTTTAAAATTGTAAAAGGAAAACATCAAAACCCTCTTTTTAAAAATCTTTTTCGACTAAACTCGAGGCTTTTGGCGACTTTTGGCCTTTTTATCTTGCATCCCGTATCTGCTTTCTCTAAATCCTCTAGAGCTTTTTTCGTAAATCGTGTGACTAAAGTTTGGAATGCCCTTCCCGACAAGTTGCGTTTGATCTCCACCGTGTCTGATTTTAAAAGGGCTATTTCGTTGCATTTTAAGTGACTTTATCATCTTTTATCTAGTACATTTTTCATGTCGTTTTCGCACTTTATTTCTTTCTGAATAAAGTATTTATATTATATTCCATTCCCTTGCCCTTTCTACCGTA
This sequence comes from Mesorhabditis belari, assembly GCA_958450365.1. NCBI lineage: Eukaryota > Metazoa > Nematoda > Chromadorea > Rhabditida > Rhabditidae > Mesorhabditis > Mesorhabditis belari. The sequence goes on along the minus strand of CAUEEP010000757.1, from coordinate 784,527 downwards.
CTCTCTCATTGGTGATATGCTCGTTTTCGTAAATCTTTTCAAAAACTTTATAACTACATATAATTTTTTTTTTTGATTTAAGACTCTTTTCTAATAAAACTACTTCATTTTACTGATAGATTTTCATCGAAATTACTAGACAATTACTAGACAATTACCCACTCAACTATCAGCATAAAATTCCTGCCATTTAACTTCAATTTCTTCATTATTTTTATCAATTTCATAGTCAATTATTTGTAAAAACTTTAAAGATATTCAGTTTTAGATGTAAATTTGTGAATTTAGCTCAAAATGTCTTCAGGAGATGTGGCTGAAATCGATCGAAAAGCCTGTGAGCAAGCGATGGTTTTACTCAATTTATATCATGAGGTGAAAGATGTTTTTCTATTAAAATATTAATATTAAACCTTTTTTTAATATCTAAACCTTTTCAAATCAATTTTTAGGTGATTGACCGTAAAAGAGAATGCTTAGAACAAATGTATCACGACAATGCAAGTCTGATTTGGAATGGAAATCCCGTTAATGGAGCCGAAGCAATAAAAAAGTTCGTTAAAGGATTTAGCTTTGAATTTAGAATAGAAAATAAGATGCAAAAGTCCTTTTAGATATTACGGTGTCTTATTATTTCTTCAATTTAGCTATCTTCAAGCAATCCCTGACACCGAGCACAACGTTCAATCAATCGATGTTCAAAAGCTTTCTCCTCTTGCCTCACAAACACTCGGTGGTGAATGTATGGTAAGATTTTAATCAAATTTAATCTAAAAAATTTAAGTAGAGATTTAAATGATGACATAAACATTGATTTGCATGTGGCCTAGAATCTGATTCTTGTGACAGTGATTTCTCAAGTTGCATAAAAGTCTATAATTCAAGCCCACTGTATAATTACACAAACTAGCCACGACTACTTACCGTAAATACTATAATAGTACCCCATTCCCCTCGTACAGTCGCGTAGTCGCAAAAGTTTTTTGGTATTTCATTTTTTCTCAAAGCGCCCGTATTTTCAAAAAATGCGTCTTTGGTATCAAAAAATAGCTGAAATCGAGGGCTATTTTTTGATACCTAAGCGCGCATTGTAGCATAAACCAGTGTCGAGAAAAACTCGTTCAAAGCTAGACTACGCAACGCTCCGCACCGTCATTATGCGGGTCGGGTACTATTACAGTATTTACGGTAGTTCTTCTATCCAAATAGAATCTAAAACTCAATTTTAGACAGCGAACATTGGCGGTTCAGTAATCGTTGGAGGAATCGAGCACAATTTTACTCAATCTCTCGTTCTCATTTTGGATCCAAACGATAAAAAGCCAAGGGTTAGTGGAAAATGGAGAGAAAATCCATATAAATTTAACATCATAAACTTATTTTATCTTTAAAGTAGTTTTCTTTTTTTTAGATTCTCTCCGATCGATTCCGATACGCTGACTAAAAGAGTTAAAGATCGTCTTCTACAGAATTATTGTCTATTATTGTTTTATGTATTCTATAAAATTACCATACGGGTTAATTCTTATCATTTTCTTTATTTCATTTGATAAATATTTGTTTTATCATCTTTTTCTTTAAAAAAAAACATTCAAACCTGAAGATGGACCTGGTTGAGGTTGTGTTGAGTGGAGATCACCATCTCGCATGCTTAAAATAAATAAATTTCTTGTTTCTTTAGATTTTTATTTATTTATTAACAATCTGATTCAATTAAACTCAAATTTTACCTTAAAACAATTCAATTACAATTTTGTTGACAGTGTTTTGTAAATGATGGGAGAAAAGTCAGAGTCAAATCAAAGAAATTAGAGAATGTTTCTCTTGAGTAACGCCTTTAAATCTATCATTCTCTTCTCAAATCCCTTTCCTCATTTTCTCAGAGCTGTAAAAAGTAATGGACCATCTTTTTAGCACATTAAATTGGTGAAAGAGTTTGAGAACTTCTAAAAACTACTGTTATTTAATTGTAATTCTTATCAAGTCTTTAAAATTCTTTTACATTTTTAAACAATCTTTAGTGATGATAAAAAGATTGAAGAAAAGATTGAAAAGATTGAAAAGAGTCAATCTTTTCTCTTCTCAATTCCCTTTCCTCGTTTTCTCAGAGCTGTAAAAAGTAATCGTGAACTATTAGACTTTAGTAAAGTAATCATTGATCATTGACAATCATTGACAATATTGATTTCCAGATATTATTTTTAAGAATAAGACCACAAAAAAAGTTTTGTCTCTAACATTTTATTCACAAAAACTATACGAAAAATTAGCTTAAGTTATATTTTTTTTTGAGAAAATGCTAATATTTATATAGTCTAGTGAATCTTATTTAAGTCAATTCTCTTTTTTTTTGTGATGCAACAGTTGACACTTGAAACAATCAAAAGAAAAAAGAATGAAATAGAGAAAAGATTGATCGATCAGCTGTGATTTTAAAAAAAGGATTTTGATTTGTGGCACCTATTGAAAGAAAAGAGAAATTTTTAAGGAGAGTCAATCTTTTCTCTTCTCAATTCCTCTTCCTCATTTTCTCAGTGCTGTAAAAAGTAATGGACCATCTTTTTAGCACATTAAAAGAGTTTAAGAAGAAAAGGTATTGAGTTTTTTATAAACTATTAGACTTTAGTAAAGTAATCATATCTGAAATCATAAATTTTCAGTCCACCTAGGTCACGTAAAGTAAAAATCTGTACTTTGCAAAAATTCTAGAAATTGTTTTGCTATGTTTTAAAACTAGTTTTTCGTTCAGTCTTCAAAAGAATAACGATAACGGCGTAAAGCAAATTTGTCTATTTTTGAATAACTTCTTGAACTTTTCTGATTCTTTTCCTATTATTGTTAATTTATAAGTTAATTTATCGTCTTTTTAACAAAGCAGCAACTAACTTGCAATTTAGACTAAAAATCGAGGGTAGAATTTGCACAACATGTGAACAGAAAATAGTCTTAACCCGGTCTTGGTTTCAATTCTTTCCCAATTCTTGTTCTTGTTGCCAAAAGCTGTATCTCATACTCTTGTTTCAGCGTAAAAGAAAGAAAATGAAATGGTTGAAGATATTCTGGGAACACTTTCAGAGCTCCTATCAAGACCATCTTTTTAGCAAATTAAGTTGGTAAAAGAGTTTGAGAAGAAAAGCTATTGAGTTTCTAATGAATTATTAGACTTTAGTAAAGTAATTATACCTGAAATCAGATCAGAGTAGATAATTTTGCATAAATTTTCAGTCCACCTAGGTCACGTAAAGTAAAAATCTGTACTTTGCAAAATTCTAGAAATCTTTTGCTATGTTTGACTAAAAAAAACTCTTTATTTATATAATCTGAAATAAGAACAATGCCTAGAAGTTCTTGGAATCTTCATAACCGACTCATAAATAGTTTTCTATCGATTAGAAATCTCAGAATGTTTTAGAATTTAGAAACACAAAAGTTATACCATTCCTCCTCATCTTGACAAATCTTGATCTCTGGATTATGCCCAAGACAGCGCATTGAAGTAAAAAAGAAAAGAAAATAGAGTTTAGAGTTTAGGAAAATATAGAAAAAGTTACATGTTCTGCTACAAGAAGGTCATTGCAAATGTTTCCAAAATTTTCCTCGCGAAAAGACTAAGATTTCTTTTCACGAAATGGTCTTTGGGTCTCAGGTGACTCGGCTTTTCCTCTAAATTTCTCGATTTCTCTAAATCCAAATCTTTTCTCTTCAAATCTTCTTCAACATATGCTCCCTTTTTGTGCTCATTTTTTGTTGATCCTTAGATTTATGTTTGTTGGGGGTGGTGGAATGGAAAGAGTTTGAAAAGAGAAAGATTTGAACGCATTTTAATAGGGGAATTCAATGAGATCACATTATTTTATGATAAGAAAAGAGCTTCCCCTTAAAACTTCCTTAAAGCTTTCCCCTTAAAACTTTGCCACCTTAATCTTTCACTTTTAGATTTTTAGTCTTTCAACAACCTTAGAACGACACTAGAACATCTACAAAAATAGGTTAGACATCTACTACGTCTACTACTACACCTACTACTACTACATCTACTATTACTACATCTACTGCTACATCTACTACTACTACATCTACTGCTACATCTACTACTACTACTACTACATCTGCTACTACATCTACTACTACCACATCTACTATTACTACATCTACTGCTACATCTACTACTACTACATCTACTATTACATCTACTACTACATCTACTACTACATCTACTGCTACATCTACTGCTACATCTACTACTACACCTACTACTACATCTACTACTACAGTAACTAATCAAGTTTACCTATCAAGCTTTTTAAAAGTAAATTTTACGGATTCTAAATTGAGACAAGCTTTTCGTGACATGAGATTTTTGGTTTTAAAGAAGAATTTAAACAAATTTAGCTGAAAAAGAATATTTCAAGATAAAGCAAGTATCTAGATATGGTTTACCTAAAAAATTTACCAGTCTAACTCTTTGAATAACCTTTTGAATAAGCTCTTAAAGCTTTATGAGCAAAAGAGAAAATTCATTTACCCATTTCTCATCGGAAAACGATAGTTCATGATGAATAAATGAACAATAGCATAGTCTACTCTAGCAACAATAGCAAGAATGAAGATCTCAAATTTGTCTCTTCTTTGTAATCTCTTGATTCTTTCCCCTCACTCTTTGTACAACAGTTGTGAACGAGTCCGTTCATTATTCCACTTCATTATCAGAAGAAAAGAAAAGAAAAGAAGATCAAATTTCCATTTCATTTTCTTTCTTTTACGCTGAAACAAGAGTATGAGATACAACTTTTGGGAACAAGAACAAGAATTGGGAAAGAATTGAAACCAAGACCGGGTTAAGACTAATTCTGTTCACATGTTGTGCAGATTCTACCCTCGATTTTTAGTCTAAATTGCAAGTTAGTTGTTGCTTTGTTAAAAAGACGATCAATTAACTTATAAATTAACAATAATAGGGAAAAGGATCAGAAAAGTTCAAGAAGTTATTCAAAAATAGACAAATTCTGCTTTACGCCGTTATCGTTATTCTTTTGAACACTGAACGAAAAACTAGTTTTAAAACATAGCAAAACAATTTCTAGAATTTTTGCAAAGTACAGATTTTTACTTTACGTGATCTAGGTGGACTGAAAATTTATGCAAAATTATCTACTCTGATCTGATTTCAGGTATGATTACTTTACTAAAGTCTAATAGTTCATTAGAAACTCAATAGCTTTTCTTCTTAAACTCAAACTCTTTTACCAACTTAATTTGCTAAAAAGATGGTCTTGATAGGAGCTCTGAAAGTGTTCCCACAATATCTACTCTTCAACACTTATAGCCAATCAATCAATCAACCTTGTTGCGGTTTGTGGCGGTCTTTGTGGCTGTGGAGAGTGATGATGATGTTGCGGTTTTGCCAATCCTTGAACCCAATCCGGATACTTATAGACACAACAATTCCGGATCTTCTTGTGCACTTGTGGGGTTTCTTCTCTAAAAAGATTTCTCTAAACTTTTTGCTATTCATTAAATGCAAATACACTTTTATATAATTTGGAGCGTGGATGAGGGTCTTTGCGATAAAATCTTTGCGATCAGCTCTTGTCTAGACAGGGAAAAAAATGGTAGAAAGTTAAGGGAAAATTTTCTAAATGATAAATCAAAAATTCGACTGGAATAAGAATGGTGAGGGATTTTTGGCTGAATGAGTGAAGAGTATGATCACATTCCGTGCTTTACGAGGGAAAATCACTAGATCAAGATGGCCTTTCAAAATGAAACCTAGTGTACTTGATAGAACTTTTCACACTGATTCCGAATCCGGTTCTAGTTTTTCCAGTGGGGCTCTGTAAGGCGAGATATTTGGCATACAAAAACCCCGATTCGCCTACGTTTAAATTTCTTTATCGATAGTCAAATGTGAGCTTGTGGCCTAGTGGATAGTGTGCTAGATTTACAACTTTTCACCTTTGGTTCAAATCCCCGTGCTGCCAAGTTTTTGCAAAAGAAGACGTTAATTTCTCCTCTTTGAGTACAAACACTTTTACCACTGAACCACGTGAGGGATTTTTAGCTGAATGAGAGAAGGGCATGATCAAATTCCCTGCTTTACGAGGGAAAGGCACTAGGTCAAGATGGCCTTTCAAAATGAGACCTAGTGTACGTGGAGTACTCCACTTAGAAGAAAGTTATGGCGAGTTGCGCAAAAAGAAATTGTCGAAATTAGCCTACCCGAAAAAATAAACAAAAAAATCACGAGCGTTGACTTCTATACAAGTGGCCACGGGGACATTGAGCTTTATAGTTGGACACGCCGGTTCTTTTAGGGATAGGAATACAAAACATGATTTGATTTGGACCCGGGATCTCTCGCTTATTGGGTGAACGCTCTACCAATGAGCAACACTGAGACTTATCCCATTTCCGTCGTCTTATGCCTTTCTTAATAAGACTAGAAGAGATCCAGTACTTTAATCATTAAGATTTTATAACTAATCCCTGGGGAAGATTGTTAAAACTTGTTTAATCGCAATCACAATTTCATGTAATTGCCTCGTTCACGGATTTGGCCTTGTCTAACAAGCAAGATTTTTTTTCTTCTTGATGACAAGTATCCGTTTTACTAACAAGTCTGTTTTAACGCATTCGCATAGTTGATAACTGTTTTATTGAGCATTGATGGAAAAAAATAAACTAAACTATTAGAATTTACAATTCGATGGCTCTAAAATTTCTCTTGAAAAACAGCGAATTTACCGAGAACTTTCTTGCAAAATAAATAACAAAACTTGAGTTTTCACTAAAAATAATCGTCATTAGTAGTCGTGAATGTGGGGTAGGCTACTTTGCGCCAAATTCATTTTTTGCGCAACAGGGTCATTTGCGCAATAGGGTCGTTTGCGCAACTCGCCATAACTTTCTTCTAAGTGGGCCAATTATGATTTTGGTATCATTTTGTTGCACTTATTGAGATCTACAAAATGAAACCAAAATAATAAAGATTGGTCCACTTAAAAGAAAGTTATGGCGAGTCGCAAACGACCCTAGTAGCCTACTCCGTGAATGTGTTAAGTGAATTCTATCGCCTTGAAATAGCCAATTTATGTGATAGCCAAACAAGACTTGTGCAAAGTAACTGTTTTTTTTATAATTTTATTTGCCAAAGTGATTGTTTACAGCTTCTTTAGCTTTTCCATTCCATGCAATTCTCCGATCTTTTCCATTTTTCTGTCAAAGCAAAGCCATTCCAATTTTCCCTTCAATTCAAACTTATTTATTCTGTACAAATCAAAAAAAACGATAAAATTTCTATATCACCGTGTTTGAAATGAAAAGAATAAACAAAAAAAAAGAAAACGGAAAGAAAAATGAATTGAGAGAACAAGAAATGAAGAAAAATAAAGCAAATTAAAAAATTTTGTGATTGTCAAAGCGATAAGTTACAACAAAAGTAGTTAAAAAACGGCAAAATGCCCGTATTTTTTCAATTCAGACAAAATTGGAGATGATTAAAATGTGAGAAGCTCGTGGGATTGAAAAATTCAATGTTAAACTTTAAAGAGGGGACTACTGTATAACGTTTTTGGATATTATTTTGCTATTGTTTTGCTATTGTTAACTGATCAATATCCATGTAAAAACAGTAAGAAACTAGGCTAACTTGTTTTTCTTCATTATCTTTCAGAGCTTACAATGGCTTCCTGCTAGTGGGACAATGGAACAGCAGTTGAATGTGGGTCAGTCGATCCTAAGCTACTGACGAAAGTCTTGTATCACTGAGAGCGGGAAATCTCTTCTCTCTCGGTAATCGAAAGGGAAACGGGTTAATATTCCCGTACCCGGATACGGAGATTTATACTCTTCTGAGTGCATCGAGCGGTAACGCAAATTAACTCGGTGACACCTAGCTAGGTCCGAGCCAGAGTTCTCTTCTCTGGTTATGGAACGGACTCGCTGGAAACGGTTCAGCCGAAGCCGAGCTTCCTGCTAGTGGGGCACTTCAGCCAATATCTCAACAATTATTCAACCAAATTCCATTTCCTTTTTTAGCCTAAATATTTCTGTAAGATCTTCTTGATAACTTTTTATAGATATATAGATTTTTAGACTACCATAATATCCTTTTTATCAATATTATATTCGATTTTGAAGTGCCCCACTAGTAGAAAGTTTATTGTAAGCTCTGGAAAACTATGAAGAAAAACAAATTAGCCTAGCCAAATGTTTTTTTTACTGTTTTTACCATGTATATTTATCAATTAACAATAGCAGAACTGAGGGTTAACAAAAAATGTTATAAATTAGACACCCCTTCTTTAAGATAATGCTTTACAAACTCTAAAAAACAACAGGAAATGAATTCTTGTTTCATTTTAGATAAAAGTACAGTATTCTGCTAAGAAAAGTCGAGTTTTAGCTGAACAATCTTTACCAATCTTTTCCTGTTATTCAATAAACTAAAACTGCTTTTGATTACCGTTTTCTAAAAGATGCGCTTAAGGAAAAGGTACTGATTTGTTTATTGATCATTTTGCTTATACTAGAGTTCAATCAGAAGTTGAATTCAAGTTTAAAGTACACTAAATACTAACTACAGATTTATCTAGACGCTGGTGATACAGTACCTTTTCATTAAACACACTTTTTAGAAAACTAACTTAATAATTAGTTTCTTCAAAATCCGAGTAATCATATTCACTTTCGGCAGCGTAACCAACTTCAGATATGGGCGAGAGAGCACCTTGAGACAGTCTAGGTCCAAGTGCAAGAGATAGAGATGAGGGAGAAGAGGGATATTGTAAGGGAAATTGTAAAGGGTAGGGATACTGTAGTGAATGGCTGGGGGCGGTCGAGGATCGTGGGTCAATCGGGAGCTCTTCTTCTTCTTCTTCTTCCCATTCATCTGTGCCCCAACAAATGATGGTTTGTGGAGTTTGCTGTTTGTTTTCCTTTTCCCATCCATCACCACGACCGCCTGCCCCTCAGCTACTGTGAGGTTTCGTTGAAGAAGTCGAACAACCGGCCAAGCCTAGCTCGGCAGAGCTGAAATAAGCAGGCAAATAAAAATTAGTGCTTGATTTGCATGTGGCCTAGAATCTGATTCTTGTGAAAGTGATTTCTCAAGTTGCATAAAAGTCTATAATTCAAATCCAGTGTATACTGTAATAGTACTGTATACTGTAATTACACAAACTAGCCACGAGTACTTACCGTAAATACTGTAATTGGACCGCACCCCCCTCGTACAGTCGCGTAGTCGCGAAAGCTTTTTAGTATTTCATTTTTTTCAAAGCACCCGTACTTTCAAAAAATGTGTCTTTGGTATCAAAAAATAACCCTGAATTTCAGCTATTTTTTGATACCTAAGCGTGCATTATAGCATAAACCAGTGTCGAGAAAAACTCGTTCAAGGCTAGACTACGCAACACTCCCCATAAAAACATTATGGGGCTGGGGCACTATTACAGCATTTACGGTATATTTTTGTTTCTTTGCTAAAGCTTTTGTGCTTGTATAGCCATTTTTTATTGAAGCTTATGAACGTAAAAAAAAAAGTGTATTCATTTAGTGCTTTAAGCTAACAATAGCTAATACTTGTGAAGCTTGATAGCTAGCTTTGTGAATTGAATTTTTTGAAATACTTAAGCAAGATTCTTGTAAAACATACACTTTTGGAGCAGCTCTTTGTAGGAAAGCACTCAATAGATCGATTGGGAATGGGAAGATTATAGTTGAGTTCTTCTCGGCACTAAATTTAGAGATAAAACTTTTAAAAAAGTTGTTTAGAAAAGATGAAATTAAAGAGATAAAGAAAAGTTGAATTGATTAAGGATTAAACAATTACCTAATGCTATTCAACGTCTGCAGATATCGGAGTTGAAGAGCTGATGGAGATTCGGCGATCACTTCAGCGGCTTCTTTCAACGCTCGTGAAGCTTTTTGCTCTCCTTCAGCCACGATCACCTAAAATTCAAGTAATTTAAATCTATTTGGATTCAAATTTGATCGATTTTTGGACTAATTCTTGAACCTTGAAAGTTTAAAGTGCAAAAAAAATGATTGGCTCAGTTGCTCTCTTTCAGCCACTTAAAAAAACGCTTTAAAAACCGATAAACGAATCAACAGCTAGCCTAGTGACTTCTCTATTTTCTTCTAAACTTTTCCCAACCTTAGCCCTCGCTTCTCGAGCCGCCTCAGCTTCAGCAGCCATTGCTCTTTGTAATTGAACGGGCAATCGAACGTCTTTCACTTCGACTCGTTCGACTTTCACTCCCCACGGCTCGGTGGCCTCGTCAAGAGTATTCTGGAATAGATTTATATTTCAAGATTTAAACTATCATCATTTTCCAATCCAAACCTGCATTTGGTGAGAGATCGCTTCTCGATCCGAGAGCATTTCAGCGAGCGTCTTTGTACCCAAAATGTTTCTCAGAGTTGTTTGCGCCAAGAGTTTTGTTGATCTAAAAGATATGATACAAAGTTATTATTTGCATAAAATGAAATGCTATTCTGTGCAGAAAAGTAGCTCTTTTCTGTGAAATATCTTATTTGATAATTTGATTTTTAATATCTCTGATTCTCTTGTTCTTCCTCTAAAGATCGTTTGTGTTATAGTAATCCATAATAACAACGAGCTCCTCTAAAGAAAAGGAGACGGAGGCCACTTTGTATTGCTTTTCTTTTGGCTTTGAAACACTGAACCAACGATTGATTCTATTTTATTATATTTTCTCGCTAGATTAGTAATTGTGTTATATTCGGAATAAATATCTAATAAGCATTGCCCCATCGGTACCCTCTCACGCACTGCACTCTATTCTATACTTTACCGAGCCGCATCCTCGACATTTGTCACTGAAATCGTTGCATTTGATATCCGGAAATAGACGACTGCGTCAACAGCCACAGTCACCGAATCTTTAGACAAAATCTGAAATAAATCCACTTAAAATATCTTTTCCAATGTATAACAATATCATTTTGCGTTAATATAAATATATTTTCAATGATTGTAACACTTTTCCTTCCACAAACCTCTTGTGGTGGGACTTCGAAAGATAAAACCCTGAGATCCACTTTGCGATACGTATCAATGCATGGCACTATGAAGAAAATACCTAAAAAGAATTTAAAATAAAGAAAAGAGCTTTAATTTTATGATATCTTTCAATGAAAAGAAACATAATTACCTACTTTAACTAACTACATTACTGGACAATGAAATATCAAATTCGAAAAACGATCGTCACTTTCGCGCGTCTGTAACTCCCTTGTCTTTACCGTATTTCTAAATATTAATATATGCCATTGTGTAGCCCTTGAAAAGAGCTTTCAGAAAATGTATAACACTAATAGTTTAAACTCAAAAACAAGGGCGTTACAGACGCGCGAAAGTGACGATCGTTTTTCAAATATCATATTTCATTGTCCAGTACTGTACTTAACTAACGGTAACTTTAAAATGGATAACTTTTCCTTACCAGGCCCCTTCGCTCCACCGGGCATCAATCGACCCAACCGGAAAATGACTGCTCTTTCGTACTCTTGCACAACCTATAAGATACTTTTTTTTTTGTTTTCAAGTTCGATTTTCTTTCAACACTTCTATAGACATTTATTTTCTCAAATCGAAATTTGGATTCAAGTGAAAGTGAGCCTCTTACGGGAGTGAGGAAATTGAATAGCTATGCAATCGACTAGGAAAAAGTACTGGAAATAAAAAAAAACTTCTTGATTTAAAAACTAAACTTTCTCGTAAACAATAGTTGATTCGCAATCTTTTTTCTCATTAATTTGTTCTTAATTTAGAGATTCTTTACGTAAAAAAATCTAAAATCTAAAAACAAAAAACCAAATTGGTTTCTTTTTTAATTAACCTTGAAAAAAAACATTTGTAAATAGTTAGGATAAGCAAAAGATTTCAAGATTTTAAACCTATTACAATTCTTTTTTCTTTCTTTCTTTCTTTCTTTCTTTCTTTCTTTCTTTCTTTCTTTCTTTCCGTTTCTAACCACTGAACCCCAGCTGGAAGTTGTGTGTCGGTGAGTGTGTTCACCAAAACAAGAAATGGGTAATCGAGCTCTTTTATCCCATTTTCCCTTTTCCCCATTCCAAAATACCCATTTTAAGTTGAGTTTTGTCCTTTCCTTTAGCTAGTAGTCACCAAATTTGGGCTAAAAGTGGCTAAAAACGTTTTTTTTAGCATAAAACTACTGATTTTATGGATTTGCTGTTTTTGAATAGAATTTAGAATTGAGTTCGTACTTTTGAATAGAATAGAATAAGAAAAACTATCATAAATATTGTAATTGAAGGGGATGCTCTTCTATTTTTCACTATCCTTTCGGACTTCCCAAAAAATCACATAAGGGGAACGATATATAAGTTTTAAGAAAAAAAAAATGTTTTAAAATCACTCTAGCTCGATTGGAAATGCTCTAAAATGAACGAAAAACATGTTTAAAAGAAGAAAGTCAGTCTTGACCTCTGGAAGGTCGACCTCTCAAAAATGATAATGGTCCCCCCTTACAATTTTGAACATTTTGTTTTAGATCCTTTTAAATTTTACTTCAAACCTTTTTAGGTTATAGATATAGCCTATATAAACCATTCTAAGCACTTTTCAAAAGTCAAACTCTTTTTCAAAAGTGTAATTATGTGATTTTTTGGGAAGTCCGAAAGGAGAGGGAAAAATATTGACTTTTTGGGCGACTAATTTTGTGTGAGGAGGAGCCCATCTATTACAATGTTTATGATAATACTCTACTAGATTATCATTTGAAAAATTGTCTATCAGAATTTGGAAAGAATTAAGGAAAGAGGATTCAGATGCAAACTAAACAAAGCAGCTCTTCAGCTGTGCAACTGGTTTTCTAATAAACTATAGAAATCACCTTTATGCACATACACGCCGAAATAGGCAGTGTAAAAAAGATGAGTAAATAGGAGAGAATCGTCAGAATCCAGTAAAGTGGACGTTTTTTCTTGTTACACTCGTAAAACTCTTTTCATTTCTTTAATTGATAATTTGACTATTTCAGTAGGATTTTTTTGGCTCAAAAACTTTGCAATTTGACCCAAAAAAGTCCTACTGAAATAGGCAAATCAAAAAAGCTGTGCAACTGGTTTTCTAATAAACTATAGAAATCACCTTTATGCACATACACGCCGAAATGGGCAGTGTAAAAAAGATGAGTAAATAGGAGAGAATCGTCAGAATCCATCCACAAATGCCGAACTCGTTCTGGATATTCGCTGAAAATGAACGAATAAGTAAATGAGATTAAATGCTTTTTTAAAGAACAACACAACGAGTACGACAACGAGTAATTTTCACAAAATCCATTCCAGATCTTCTTTCTTCACTTACAAACGTCAATTCGAAACGGTGTTCTTTCCTTTCTCACATATTCCTGTGGTGGAAGGATCACTTCGGTACCCGGATTTTCCATTTTTATATAAGAATTATTAGGAATTTAGTCCATTTTCTTCATCGAATTTAAAGATTTTTTAAACTGAAGTGAGTTTATCAAAGAGTAGAAAACAAGAAAATTGATTGCTAACGAAAATTGAACAAAAGAATATGATCATTGATCATTTTGAGTACAAGATTTAATGCTTTTGAAGAGGATTTTATGTGGAAATGTTCATTGGATTTGATAGTTGATAAATAAAGTTTAATTGAGAACCTTTTCGGTTTAGTTAAGCTGGTTCTCATCATAAAACATTTCCAGTGTTGAGAAGTTTTATAAATCAAATTCTGACACTTTTAAATCTGGTTTAGTTATCAAATTAAGCACAAAGAAACCAAAACACAAATTTAGATCGGGTTTTGGTCGTGATTGGTAGCTTGGGATTGGTAGCTTGAGTTTTGGTAGGGTTCCAGTTTTGATTCTCTTGTTTGGATTTGAATTTTCGTAGACAAAATGATCTTACTAATGCTTTCAACTTCTTGATAAACAGTTTTTGAATCAAATTAATTTCAAAGTTGAGATAAAACTTACAATTCTCCGGTAAAGTTGCTGAGAAACGAAAGCTTTCGGGCGGAATCACAGAGAATTTGCGATTATCGGGAAAGGCCATTGCTTTTAAATTCAATACAGAAAAACTGTTGTTTCCTTTTTATCCGAAATTTTTCTTTTGTTTCAGCAAAAGTCAAAGGGAATGATCGCTTTCACATGTGCTTTCTCTTTTCTTTCTTTTGCAAAGAATTCACAAAATTGGCTAGTTGGAGAGAGAGAGACAAAAAGAAGCCACTTTATATCAACAAAGAAAAAGCGCTTTTTTTGAAATAAATGAAGTATTCGGTGGATAAATGGATTTGCTTATTGAAAAGAATGAAAGAAAATTGATGCACGTTCGCTTTAACGATAAATCGATTTTTAAAGGTCAGATTTTGATTGAACAATGCCAAAATATTAAGCAAGATTTGCTTAAAAAAAACCTGAAACTTTGGAAAAGACAAAGTTACTTGTCTATTGTCTTTTGTGTTGGGAAAAAGGAGGTCTAGAAGTCTTTTTTGCTCCTCTGCCTTTCTCGTTTCCAATCACGAATTCTTCGTACTTCTTCCCAATTCTAGGGCTCATCCCTAAAACTTACTACGGAAATGATATTATCAAATTTTCATTAAAATTCTATCCAACTTATTTGTTGTAAAGACTTTACGCATGCTTTTTCTTTAATTAAGTAAGTAAGCAAAGTAACAGCAAAGATAAGCTCGACTGATGGAGATTCCCCATTCATTGTCGTTCTATAAAATCTTTCGGTTAGATCTTGATCTCCTTGGCTTACAATCTAATACCCAATCTTAGAATTTCCTTCTGTTTTTTAAGTCTTTCAAAGTCTTCCCTCTATTTCTATTCTTTTTGTTCATTGCCTCGTCGCTTCACCAAATTGAATATGTATCGCTGAAAACTTTCCCCATCTTTTCCCCCATCTTTCCCCTTAAAAAAATCTGCTCCTGACAGTTGTAGTTTTTAAAAAAACAAATTTAGATTTTACTACATTATAAAGCTAAAAATAGAAAAAAGATAAATACAATGAAAAATGAAAAAAATTGAGATTTAAAGCTTGACCAATGGGTGAAAGTGAAAGTGTTCAGGCGTGGAATACGGGTGAAATCGGGAGAAGCCGAGTATGCATAATTGAACTCAAATATTGAACTTGAGACTTTAAAATTAAAGATTTTTTGAGTGAAATATTGCACGTATTCAAGTGAATTTAAAAACGATTATCAAAAGGCTGAATGGTTTCGGATAAAGTTGACGTTTGTTCTTGTTACACTCGTAAAATTCTTTTCATTTCTTTAATTGATAATTTGACTACTTCAGTAGGATTTCTTTGGCTCAAAATCTACAATTTGACCCAAAAAAGTCCTACTGAAATAGGCAAATCAAAAAAAGCTGTGCAGCAGGTTTTCTAATAAACTATAGAAATCACCTTTATGCACATATACGCCAAAATAGGCAGTGTAAAAAAAGTCAAGAAATCAAGAAGTCATTGTATAAACGAATTGATTAATAAAAACTTTTATGAAGCGAGTTTACCGAAAAATCAATTCCACTGTACTAATTGCTGGCTGTGATGACAAAGTGGCATTTACAGAGTTCAAAGGAGAATTGGAACAAAAGAAATAGTTTTACATTTGATTTTCTAACTCAAATAGCTAGCAAAGCTTGGCTTCAATCCTTGCTAGCTATTTGAGTTAGATCAAATAGCTAGCTTAATAGCTAGCAAAGCTTGGCTTATCACAGAAATCTAGTAGATAATCCGAATAAAGTGATCCAGTAACACTTGAAGCAAGTTATGGCAAAGAGATCAAGAGCAAAGAGATCTTAAAATGATTCTTTTTCTATGAATGAGTCAAAAATTGAGATAAAAAACATTTAAAGTGTAGAGAATCAACAGGAAAAGATAAAAAAAGAGAGGGAAGCGGGTCCATCTAGGGTTTCCCTTCACTCAAGGATTTGGTCAAACAAAAAAAGAAAAGATTGAGCGAGAAAAGAAGAGAATGGGGAAAGATTCGGATGAAAAATTGGATGTGGATCGAGTTGAGGGAAAGCAAAGGAGAGGAATAGATGGGGAGTAGACGGGGAATAGACGGGGAATAGAAGGGGATCTCATCTCCTCTATTTGGGGATTGGATCCATCCAAATCTGCCCCGAAAAATGAGAAAATTAAGGTTAGCCGATTTTTTCTTTAAGAGTATCGATGAATTTGATGAAATTTCGATATTATTCTTGGTATAGGCTTTGATTAACTTCATCTTTTGTCGATTTTTTTGTATTTCTAGATATTAATAAGAAATCTTTTAACAAAATGGTATAAAACCTTTTAGAGACTCATTAATTCTATAAAGTAATTGATTTTCTAGCTGTTAAATAATGTTAACAGTCTGCGGAAGAGCTGCTTTGCGGTTTTTTTGAACCAGAATCGATTCCAAGAACAAAACCAAAGATTTGGATGAAGAATAATGTACTTTATCCATTGAGCGCTTCATTTTTCTTTTAATTTCTTTTTATTTTGATACAAATATACAAATTTTGATTGATTTTAAAGCATAAAATTGACTCTATCAAGAGAAAAATGAAACTTTCAAGGCAAACAAATCTATAATCTAATACAACAATCCTATCGCGTTGAATCAAATGAGCAAATTGAATTGAAGCTTATTCCAAAGGGAATTGTAACCTTTCATTTCAGAATACCGATGAATTCGATAAAAAAAGCCTACTACCCAAAAAAGTACACTATACACATTGCTACAATTTACAAAAATAATGAAAAATTGAGAGGAGAAAAGTAAAAGAAAAATCAATCGGATTAACCGTTTTCTTTCGAAAGAACTCAAGCTTTTTAATAAATTTCCGACAAAAAGAGATCAATTTGTCGAAAAGGGATTAGATTTTCTGGATTACAAAGAAAAATTGGGAAAAAAAAGGGAAAAAATGAGGTAAATATGAGCCGTCAGGGGATAGAATTACCAATCCGAATCAGTTAGATGAGAGAGAAATGGAAGAACGGGCAAAGTTGGGAAGGGAATCGATTCGATTTAAGTAATCCGAGAAATCCACAAATCTTTTTTGAAGTTTTCGATTTCGGTTTCGATTTTTTTTTTTTGAAGACTATGAGGCACTTTTTGAAGTTGCGTGTGCTCTGTGCATTTCCGAAAGCGCTTTTTGATGTGACGGGATTTTTGGGAGGGAAAATGAGGAAAGCGATGTGAATTGGCGAAAAACAAATTCTATTTGTATTTTTCTCCAAACAAAGAGATTCTATGAATCAAATTTGGTGTCATTCAGCGAATAGAAAGTGTTCTTTTTGTTTTTTAGTTCAGAGAAATCTCTCAAGAGATACGAATCAAGAGATACGAATCAAGAGATATAGTGAGAAAATTGCTGACGCCTTTTGTTTTCTAAAATAAAATAGAAATGAAATGGAATTGGATTGGGATTTTTGATTTTAGAAAGAGAATTGACAAAGAGATTATTCTTGATTTAGTTGTAGAGTTATGATATTCGAATGTAGATACCGTATTTTCTCTAATAATAGATCGTCAGAGAGATCGTCCAGTGGGGTCAAGATTTTCACTTTTCAAACATATTTTCTGCATCTTTTAGATCAAAGACTATCACTTAGAATCGTTTTTAAAGAAAAAAGAGATTTTTGATTTATGTCTGGGACCGTCCTATTCTTATCAACTATTCTATTCAACAATTGTCAAAATCTTGGAAATTCTCTTGTCCCTCTACTTCCTCAATATATACCGTATTTTCTCTAATAGTAGTACACCCTGAGCGTCCCCTAAATTCCTCAAAATCTCGAGAACCGCTTATCAGAACCTATCGATGTTGGGTCGGAAAATGTAGCTGACGATGTGATCTTGTGGGGGATTTGAGTGTTGAGCTTCTGGGAAAACTTAGAAACTGTAAAATAGTCACCAACTCGGCTCGCCGGGATGCACTACTATTAGAGAGAAAAAGAATAGAGCAAGCAGCTTTGGCAGATTACGGTAACATCTGTGAGGTGATACCTCTTTCTCAGGCATTTAATTTCTAGATTACAATAGTTTTAGCTTAATCCAGTGGTAGCCGAATCCTCTAATAGTAGTGCACCCCGTCGAGCCGAGTTAGTGACTATTTTACGGTTTCCAAGCTTTTGCAGAAGCTCAACACTCAAATTCCCCAATAGATCTCATCGTCAGCTACATTTTCCGCCCCCACATCAATAGGTTCTGATAAGCGGTTTAGAGAAAATACGGTATCAAGGTTCTTTTTATAATCAAAAAGAAAAAAAAGTGATGAAAAGAGAAGATGGCAGTACGTTTTTCTATCAAAAGAAGGTTGATGTTTTGTTGAGAAAACATTAGAAAAGGGAACTGATAGAAAAAAAGGAAGGAGATAACTGAATTCATCGGAGAAATCGGAAGGGAAAGGAAGAAAGAAGAAGAAAGAAGAAGGAAAAGATGAGAAACCAAAGGAAATTATTGACTTATTTTGAGTTATTTTATTAAAATTTAAATGAAAACTTTGAATTTCCTAAAATTCGAATTAAAAATAGGTTTTATTCTTTCAGAAAACCATTTTCATTTTATAAACAAAAGAAATTGTTTGAGTAATTCTTTATATAGGACTAATTCAAACAACGTCTACTAATCAAGAAATAATTTTTTGATCAAGTAGAACTTTTGTCTTAAAAATCGATAAATATAAAGTATAATTTTCATTAAAAAAAGCAGAATATAACGAAATTTAGATTGAAATAATGAAATAAACTTTTAAATGTAGATAAGAAAATGATTTAAATCATTGGCAAGTTTAATTTTATAGCTGTGATTTAAAAAGAAAGACATATCTTTGGAAAAAAAAAAGCAATTCTCTTTTCTACAATCACTCAAAGACTATTCACAGAAAAAAGTGCCTTCGGAAAAGAATTTTCAGTCGAAAAAGAGTCCAAAATTCAATTAGACCCTATTCAAGTTTGTGGAGGAGAAAGAAAAGAGTTGAAAATGATGGATATTCTGTCAAAAAGGGAAATAGAAATGGAACGAATATAGAAAAGAAAAGAAAGAAAAGAGATAGGGAGTTGTAGAAAAGAGTAAAGAGATATTCAATTCACCCTAATGATCAGCTATCCCATTTTACTCCCAATACGACTTTAGCTTTCTACGATTGGGATTACGAGAATGGGATTTGTGAACGAATTATTGGCATAAGGGATGGGTCAGCTAGGGAATTTCATTACGAAATCGTACTTTTAGAGGATCAATGATTCAGTTTACTATCATAATGCTTAGATCTCTTCTCGTACAACTTTTGAATGTTTAGGATAGTCTTTTAAAACTTTTGAATGTCTAGAATAGTCTTTTAGAACTTTTAAATATTTAGGATAGTCTTTTTTGTTGTAATAAAGTGAAGGAATTGGCAAGAGAAAGTAGATTTCCGGAGAGGGAATTGAACCCTAGACCTTTTGCTTTCCGATCTTCGACTCTTGATCTTTTCCTACCAATTGCTCTAAACACTGAGCAGTCCGGTACCTTAACTTGCCAAGAGAAAAAGGGAAAAACAAGGGAGAAGAAAGGAAGAAAAGTACAATCACCAAAAGAACGAGAAGGCATTGAAATTCCGACAAGATAATAAAGAGAATGATACAAATGGAATAATAGTCCATTGAATTAAAAAAAATCCAAGTCAAAGCAAGATCTGAAGCTATTCTATTCAAACCTTGATCTCGATCTCCTTTCTTATCGGCTTCTTTCTCTAGATCGGCTTCTTTTGCTGCTTGCTTTTCTCTATCAATTGTATCGATTGTTCCATTCGATTTGACAGAAGCTATCGATTTTTCGTTCTATAATGCTCAAAGATCTAGAAAGTTTCACAAAAGTATGCAAAAGGGGAAATCTACATACTAAAGCCTGGATTACAGTCATAGAGAATCAAATTTACTAGCTCAATGCTAAGATAATCAACCAAAGAATTCTAATTGTGGCTAGAATTGGTCATAACAGTATGCCATAACAGATTAATTAGGCAATTCCAGTGCAAAATCTTCCAAACCTCATCCAAATGTTTCAAAGTCTCTCTTGCAACTTGTTCAATCTCATCCGAACTTGTTGACAACAAATCATCATCATCTTTACTCGATGATGAGGCCAACATGGCCCCTTCTTGCGATTTTAGCGCCAGTTTCGTCTCGAAATGCGAATAAGTGGATGGGTTTGTTAGGGTGACAATGGAATGATGTCGAGGATGTGCTGTCATTGAGAATAGGTTGAAAAG
Source organism: Mesorhabditis belari (assembly GCA_958450365.1). Lineage (NCBI taxonomy): Eukaryota > Metazoa > Nematoda > Chromadorea > Rhabditida > Rhabditidae > Mesorhabditis > Mesorhabditis belari. The sequence goes on along the minus strand of CAUEEP010000757.1, from coordinate 764,266 downwards.
AAAGAAGACGATGAAGATGAATGAAGACATATCCCAAGAATCCATTTGGCATTCATAGATCCTTCTTCTTTTCTAATAGAGTATGCATTGAGAGATAAAGTGAATCGCTTTTTGGCAACAACGGGGTTTCGAGATGTCTTCTTTTAAAGGATAGTTTGAACTATATAGTTGCTAGAAGTGTCTAATCATGGAGAAAAGAGAAAGGAACATTGAATTGTTCAGATGAAAAAGTGTAGAAGATTGTTCTTGGCGTTAAAAGTTGATCGATGGCAAATCAAAGTGTTCATTGACTGAGCTGTGTGTTCAAGGGTTCTGAAAATGAGTCAACTTCTGAAGTATCGTCATTTAATGATGAGTTTTCGTTGAATAAATCTGTAGATTGGTATGAATTTGACATTAATCAAGGAAAAAGATCTTTTTTTGACAGAATTTCACAGAAAAACATTTGTTGAAGGCTTTCACTTGTTACAAGCATTGATTGAATATTGGAAAGCTAGTAAAAGCTCGGAAATGAGTGAATCAAGAAGTGAATCAAGTAAGAATACAAGATGCTAAAGATTTGCTAATTGATAGGTAAATCTGGCATAGATTATAATGGATTTCAAGTAGAATAATTAAGATCTTTGATAAAGCAAATCGCATCTGGTATTCTGACTTGATTCACTCTTCAATTTCCGAGCTTTTACTAGCTTTCCAATATTCAATCAATGCTTGTATCAAGGGAAAGTCTTCAACAAATGTTTTCTGTGAATAAATTTCCAATACTTTACTTTATCTTCCCCATTTATCGATATATTCTTTCGAGCACTTTAGAATCTTTTCACATTTCCTAACTTTTTATCGGTTTGCCGATTTGGCTAATTGTCTCTCTAGGGAGGTTTTTATCCATTGATGGAAGAGAAGATTATAAATATATTAACGTCAACAAAACTGGGTAAATAAACTGACTTTCTTGTTCTTGTTCGTGTTCTTGTTCTTGTTCTTGTTCTTGTTCTTGTTCTTGTCCTTGTTCTTATTCTTATTCTTGTTCTTGCTCTTATTCTTATTCTTATTCTTATTCTTATTCTTATTCTTATTCTTATTCTTATTCTTATTCTTATTCTTGTTCTTGTTCTTGCTAGATTTAGAGATCTCATCGAATTGCATTCAGTCTCCCTTTCCAACTCTATGCCCAACAACAATCAATTTTTCACCTTCCAGGTGAATTCACTGTTTGAAATGCGAGCTATTTGACAGTCAGTCATTCATTCAATAACAAGTGAAAAGACTAGAATAGACAAGGGATTTAAGTGAAAAGAGAAAAGAAGGGAAAAGAGATGGACAGCTGTCAGCTTTTTCTCTTTTTCATTCTTCATGCTTTACCAAAAACAAAACTCTTTTCTAAATAAGTTAGGGTTATAAAGAATAAAGACTATGTTTAACTCCTTAAATAGCATATTATTTTCATTTCTACAAGTTGGTTTGTTTTTATTTTAAGCTAAACTTTTAAAGAACTTGGATTGATCTTTTTTGGTCAGGTTTTGGTTGATTTTTTTGAGTTGAATCGATTTTGTTTAATCAGATTTTGATTGTTTTTCATAGAAGCTTTAGTTTTAGCCTTAAAGCATCTACAAAACTATAGAAAAATAGCTTAATTTAGTTTTAAACGATTAGAAAATCGGTGAAATTATAAAAAACATAATCAAACTATCTCTAAATGAAATTCAAAAATTTTTTAATTGAACGGAATGATTGAAATTCTTTCAAAAGGATTATTCATCATTAATAAAATACTCAAATTTCTGCAAAGAACTATTTTTTAAACAAACAATACAAAAAAAACATTAAACTAGAATTTTATTTTATAAAAACTGCTTTTTTATACATCTCTAAGCTACAAGGTTTTACTGATCTTTGGGGTAGGCTAGTTTCCGCCTTTTTTTTCGCAACTCGCCATAACTTTCTTCCAAGTCGGCCAATCTTTATGATTTTGGTGTCATTCTGTTACAATTATTGAGATCTACAAAATGAATCCAAAATCATAAAGATTGATCTATTTAGAACAAAGTTATGGCGAGTTGCGCAAAGAATTTGCCGCAAAGTAGCCACCCCCGAAAGGTCGAAAGGTTGCTTTTTATCGCATTATTGAGATCTACAAAATGAAACCAAAATCATAAAGATTGGTTCACTTAGAAGAAAGCTATGGCGAGTTGCGCAAACGACCCAGTTGCGCAAAAAAAATTGCGGAAATTAGCCTACGCCGACCTTTCTAATGAAACAAAGCGTAGTTCAATTAGTGTATTGGTTGATTTAAATTTTGTAGATCTCAATAAGTGCAACAAAATTAAAATAAAATCATAAAGATTGGCCGACTCAGAAGAAAGCTATGGCGAGTTGCGCAAATGACCAGTTGCGCAAAAAAAGTTGCGGAAACTAGCCTACCCCTGATCTTTCGAAATTTATTTTTTAACATGGCAAAACTTTTTAAGTTCCAACTATCAACTGTAATGTTTTCTTTATCTCTTTCTCTATCTGACTAAAAGAATCAATTATTTAAGCACAAATCGTTCTCGTCTAACACCCAAAAACCCTTCTCCAATCCCCAATTTCCTTCTCAGTAAAGAAGAAATTTCCATTCATTGAGTATTTCTTTCCAAATTTGTTCTCCAAACTTTTTCCCTAACTTTTCCTAGTCTTTTCCTTTTCTCTCACGGGGGTAAAATTGCTCGACACCTTCTGAAAAGTTTTTTTTGGTGAAGACGAGGTGTCACCCGAAAAAAAAACTAAATAGGATCACTAGAAAATAAGCAAACTGGGCAATCAATTAAAAAGTGTACTTGTAGATCGAGCTTGAAAAACTTGAAACTTTTGAGGTTCAGTGAAACTAGAGATTTGTAAGCTTTCGCTAAGTTTTAAGGGGTTTAAAAAGTTTATTTTTCAATTAATTTTTGAATATTTAGTTGTCGGAGGGATTTTTTTTTGAAGTAAATTGACTAAAACCTAGATTTTATTTAGGCAAATTACTGAACTTATGAGTGCTTTGATTTCAAATTTCAAACAAAACCAAAATCATTTGGCTTTTGAATGAAAAGATCTCATGAATTGTTGAGCTTTTAGACGAAATGGTCGACGAAAGTGACGCCTTTCTTTTGGCCTCTTAAAAATGTCTTCCTTAATCTGATACTTCAATCGAATATCCTGAAATTTATGCTAATTTTTTTATGTTTAATGTTTAATGAAATCTTTCCCGAGTTCTCCTTCGATTTCTCCATTTTACTAAGAGAAAACTTCTTCCTCTTTCATCTGTTCTCTTTCTTTTTCAAAAAGAGGAAAATTCTTTGTCTTACTGGGTCAATTATTAACGTGCGACGTGGGAATCATTGGAAAAGACTTTAAAAAGAAAGAAAAAGAGAAAACGATCGGAAAATTGGCCTCAAAAGTTTCCCCCAACTTTTTGCTTCTATTTGTTTTTGATAATGACTGAAGAAGGGGAAAATGAGAGTTTTTTTTAAGAAAGAGCTATCGAGTTTTGTTTTGGTTTTTTTTTGGGAAACAAAGTGGAATGGAAAGGAACGGATCTAGAGAATTTTTGCGTTAGTTTAGCTGAGGTTTAGCTGAAGTTTAGCTGAAGTTTAGCTAAAGTTCAAGCGTTGCGCTGATTTTTTTTACTGGTCTAGTTTTTCTTGAGAGAATAATTCGGCGAAACGGGTAATTGAATCAATGTTGAATCGATTATCAATTAAACTGTTATAGGAATTGGGTAATTAAACGAAATCTATCGAAATCTCTCCCTTACTAGCTTTTTTCAATTCAATTTTTCAAATTTAGAACTTGCTGCTATTGAAATTTGCTTAAATTGGATAAATGAGTAATTTCTTTTAGGCAAGTTGGGTAAGTGAACCAAAGAAAGAAAAAGCCAATGGAATGTGCATAGTTTATATCCTTTTTCTTCCCCTTTTTCTTTTTCCCAATGCGCCAGATGTCTAAAGATTACAACAAGTTTTAGGAATTCATTTCTGACGAAAGATCTCAAAGATTGTGTGAGACAAAATTTGGATTTAAAATAATCTTGTCTTCTTTTAAGTCTCTTGGGAGGTAATTAGAGGAGAGTTTTCGGAAAAACTTTGAGAATTTTTGAGAATTAATCAAAGCAGAACTTTATTTAATCTTAATCTAATCTTTGTACTTCAAAAATTTAACTACAATAGTTGAAAATGAAAGTCATCTAGACTTTGGGATACTTTTATTCAGTTTTTATCAATAATTTAACTCAACTTAACTACAGTAGTTGAAAATGAAAGTTATCTGTACTTTGGGATACTTTACCTAATCTTCCCCAATAATTTAACTTAACTAAACTACTGTATTGAACTACAGTAGTTGAAAAAGAAAGTTTTCTGTACTTTGCGATACTTTTATTCAAATTTTATCAATAATTTAACTTAACTTAACTACTGTATTTAACTAAAATAGTTGAAAATGAAAGTTATCTATACTTTGCGATACTTTTATTCAAATTTTTACCAATAATTTAACTACAGTAGTTGAAAATGAAAGTTATCTAGACTTTGAGACACTTTTATCTAAATTTTCTCCAATCTCCTTCAATAGTTTTCCCTTTTGAACTCCATGACGAAACAATTAGCTTAAAAGCAGCCCAATTGAGTAAATGAAACGGGAAATTTCGGAATTTTTTCGGCGAAAAGACGAAAAATAGATGGAAATGGGGAAAAAAAAGGAAGATTTGAATAAGTAATCGAGTTAAAAGTGATGAGGGAAATGAAGCAAATGTTTTTAAGAACAAAATGATTCTTGAAAGATTGCAGATAAAGAAAAATGTCATTAAAACTGTTCATAATTTAAAAATGTGAAAAATTTGAGTCGAAAACAAGCACAAAACGATCACAAACAATACTCACAACATCATGCAGCATTTTCATCCAATTTTTAACCAAATTCTAATAGAATAAAGCTCAAATAACAACTGAATTTGTCACAACTTGGCCCTGGCTTTTAGCTTGGCCCTGGCTTTTGGCCTGGCCCTGGCTTTGCTTAAACAATCATCAAGTCAGCTCCTGTAATAGTCAGCTTTTCAGCTCCACCACCGACAACTACTCAAAACATCATGCAGCATTTTCATCCAATTTTTAACCAAGATTCTAATCAAATAAAGCTCAAATAACAACTGAATTTGTCACAACTTTTAGCACTAACCTGATAATAAATCGATCCTTTGTGGATGAATATTTTTGATCAACGCTGCCGCTTCAAATATTGATGGTGCTGGTGCTTGTTTTGACTCTATAGTCGTTGTCTTTTTCTTTTCCACTTTTTTCTCGACTTCTGCGAGAATTTGTCTCATTGATCTTTTTCTTGACATTGATGCAAGATGATCAGATGAAACGGAAAGAGTCGACAATTTTCTACTTTGTGGATCAACAGGGGAAAGTTCGTGAGTGGAAGCGGTGGAGAAGCCACCGATTGGGGAAAGGACTGACATTGAGGAGCCACCGGGTCGAGCAGGACCCGGTGGAGGACTCTTCGACATTTTTCGGTTTATAGAATTATTTAGATAAACCAGAAAGCTTTGTTCATGAGTAACAATTCAATATAGAAAGTTTAGTTCAGTTCAGCTCACTCTACAGCCACTTTTCAGGGACAAGTAGCTCAAAAATCTTGATGTCGAGACAATTCTAGGTTTAGTCCTCGATCCAGTGCCTCTCAAAAAATCATTCAATAAATAGTTGAGAGTAAATCGGTTAAAAGACTTGAATGCTTATAGATTTAGCTCAAAAATGAATATTATCTCTCAAGATTTTCCAGTGAATTTCCCAGAAAATGCAAAGGTGTTTTAGAGGTCCTTGGGGAGTCCTTCTCTCTCCAATTAGCCTATAGTTGGGAGTGAGAGAAGCCCCGCCCCAATGAGGGTTCACCTAAAGGACTCTGGGATCTAAAACTCAAAAAAAAAGCCTTTTTCCCATCACACTTTGATCCGTCACTTCTTTTTCTTTTTGCTAAAACCCTTTAAACCGTTTTGATTGAGGCTAAAAGAAAATCGGCGCTGCAAAAAAGTGTTTTTGGGTCATAAAAAATTGAGATGGCTGCCGTTCATTTTGCTGGTAATTTGCTAGATGAAAAGGAGAAATGAGAAGAACTAAGAGATCAAGAAAATGAGAATAAATCCGTTGAAATCTTTTCTACAACTGTTTATACAGAATGCGCCAAAAGTTTTGCCATCTAGGTTTAGAGATTTTAAGGGAAATCAACTTTAGATTAAGCTTTTTTGTAATGAAGATTAATTAAAAACGTATAAAAAACGTTAAATCAAATTTTTCTAGAAGAATTCGATCTTTTATTCGTAATAAATTTAGAAATAAAGTGATTGCGAACGATTTGCTGAAATTTTTTGAATTGTAAAAATTTTTTGAGACTATTTATTGTCTTCATTTTTGGATAGCAAATAAATTTCTATATATTATACGTTTTCTAGAAAGATAGCATCAAAAAAATATTATTTTAAGATCCATTTTTGGTAATGTAAAGTTTAGAAAATTTAGAATACAAATAGAATACTAAATTTTCTAATTCAAATGTTTTTTTTTTTGCAGAAGCAATTTAGACTATTGAATCTAGCTACTAGATTGTTTAAAAGTTTGATTATTTTCTATATTCTTCATTGAGCTGAAAGAAAATTTAGTTTTTAAAACTTAGCGAATTTTAGAAAAGTGACAGGACTTTTAACTAGATGTTCTCTAGATTTTCCTAGGCTTGTACTTTTAAAAAAAGGATGTTCTAGATGTTCTCTAGATGTTCCTGTTTGCTAAAAAAAGCAAAAAATTTAATAGCTTCTGATTTTCAAAGCAAAACCCAACAAATGGGATTCTTCTATTTTCCTTAAGTTAAAAATTTGAAGTTCTGTTGTGACATTAAGTAGTTTAGATTAGGGTTTCAATAGGATTTGTTTCTTTATTGTGGTTGAGTGCTTGAATTGGTTGAATAAACCAGTAGATACTTTTTTATATTATTTTCCGTTTTTTTCCGCCTGTAAGCCTGGTTTCAACTGATTCAGATAAGGTCAAAATCTTGATTTGGATACTAGGATTAGGGCAGACGATGAGATACAATCAAAGCAGCAGCTCTGGCTGTGATCTTCATTTGGCTGTGATCCAAAGCAGCAGATCTGGCTGTGATCCAAAGCAGCAGATCTGGCTGTGATCCAAAGCAACAGATCTGGCTGTGATCCAAAGCGGCAGATCTGGCTGTGATCTTCATTTGGCTGTGATCCAAAGCAGCAGATCTGGCTGTGATCCAAAGCAGCAGATCTGGCTGTGATCCAAAGCAGCAGATCTGGCTGTGATCCAAAGCAGCAGATCTGGCTGTGTTCCAAAGCAGCAGATCTGGCTGTGATCTTGATCTGGCTGTGATCTTGATCTGGCTGTGATCTTGATCTGGCTGTGATCTTGATCTGGCTGTGATCTTGATCTGGCTGTGATCTTGATCTGGCTGTGATCTTGATCTGGCTGTGATCACTTTTGTAAACGAAGCTAGACCAAAAGTCGGTCTCTTTCTGACCTTTTATGGCCAATAGTTTTGGAACAACTCTGCAAAGCTTTTATTTCACCATTTCGATCTACTTTACATTCTACTAGCACTAGATTTAAAGTCTTAAACCCTAGATATTGCTTTTAAAATCCCAGCAATTTCTCTTCCGTCAATTAGTTTCCTTGGTGTTTTGTCGTTTTGTCGTAGTCAAAAAAATGAATAATTAGAGCTTTTTTTTTGCAGAAATTTCCCGAAACAAAGAGGGTATTATGGGGGAAAAAATGATTTGAAAAGGATTTTGTAATTTTGAGCATATGAAAAAATCTCCAACAAAGTACTGAAGACTGAAAACTTTTCAAATTGTCTCCACTTGAAGAAAATTGTCAACTCTTTGCAGAATCTACTCTACTACTCTACTAAGTTAACTACTGAGGTGAATTGGTTAAATGTTTCATCTATAGAGGTAAAGTTTTCTATAAAAAAAATGAGAAAAAAGTTGGTTTAGCTTTGAATTTTGCAAATACCGTAAATACTGTAATAGTACCCCACCCCCATAATGACGGTGCAGAGTGTTGCGTAGTCTAGCTTTGGACGCGTTTTTCTCGACACTGATTTATGCTACAATGCGCGCTTAGGTATCAAAAAATAGCTGAAATTCAGGGCTATTTTTTGATACCAAAGACGTATTTTTTGAAAGTACGGGTGCTTTGAAAAAAATGAAATACTAAAAAACTTTTGCGACGTGAAACTACGTGACTGTACGAGGGCGGTGGGGTACTATTACTGTATTTACGGTAGAATATCTCAAAATTTGATCAAAACCCAATTTTCTCATTTCATTTTAACAAAGGGAGACTTGTCTCTTAATAAACTTTGTGCTCTTGATGAACTCTGTGTAAACACAAGCTTTCTGGAGCACAGAAATTTGCATTTCTCTTGTAGAAACAAGATTTCAGTGAATCAGAAAGCGTGCGTTTACAAATTCTCATCACAAAGTATATTTGAAAGAAGTCGAACAAAGGATTTAAACATTTAGAAAGTGTTTCAAACCTTTCCTAACGATAGAAGCTGAAAGATTTTTAGATTTTTATAAAATCTAGATTATTAAATCTTTTAAATGAAATCTTATCTTTAAATTACAATACCGTATTTCTTCGAATAGAAGACCGGATAAAGAGTATCATCGCGTACTCCTGCGTAGCAGCCCTTTTTAAAATTTCTTTTCTGCATAAAAGCTTTCAATCAAGTGCTATAGAGCTGGAAAATGGCTCAAAAAATCTGTTAGCTCATGTGGTATTTTTGAGTCATTTTCCAGCCCTATAGCACTTCATTGAAAGCTTTTATGCAGAAAAGAAATTTTAAAAAGGGCTGCTACGCAGGAGTACGCGATCATACTCTTTATCCGGTCTTCTATTCGAAGAAATACGGTATTTAAATTACTTTAAATTACAATACTTTTCTTTGCTGCTTTTTCTTTTGTCGGATAGAATCGAAATTTCTCGACACGAATATTCGGCGCTTTCAGCGGCATTGTTTCTCCTCTCCGTGTTTCTTTTCGACTTTAACTCACCATTCTTCAGATTTACTAAAAAATTCGATAGAAATTGAAGAAAAAGATAACAAAAAACATAGAAAACTACTAAATTACATAAACAACAAATTTTTAACAAATTTCATTTATAAAAATATAATTTTAAGCTAATCTTGCACCCAACCTCTTCAAGGAGATTTCTAAAGAATTTAACCCAGTTTTGCTTAAACCTTTTCCTATTCAGCTTTATTAAAAGTCACTTGGAATTTGAAAAAAGAAAAAAAGAAACAGTTGAACTTGTAAAAAATTGTTTTTTTAGTTGGTTTTTGATTAGAAATGAACTCATTTCCTCAGCTTGGCGTTAAGCGTTCATTATCGGTTCGTTTACTTCAAGCGAACGGCTCTGTCATCTCCGAGCCAAACTGATATTTTAGTTACTATTGTTATTATTGAATGATTTGTCTATTCTTATGCAAATGTGTCCTCCCATGTGCCTAGGAGGACAAATGAGACTCTCATTAGGAATCCCCCCTTCCCCTTACACTTATTTGTAATCTATTCGTCTTATTATACTACTGTAAATAAAGATACATATCTTCCGGGTCTATGCAACTGCAGTACAAGTCGTTCGACGGCTTAATGTACATGTAGGGATTGTCAGCTCCGAGCTTTTCAGTTGGTCATTTCACAGGGACTCCCCTTTAATACGTTGGAGGAGTTGAGTTGGGTTGTTGGGGTGTTAGAGATGGCGGGATATCAAAAGCTGTTAGAGATGGCGGGATATCAAAAGGAATCCACTCTCTTTAACTTAACCCAAATTCTAGTCCACATCCGTTTATACCTAGGAACGAATCGCTCAAATAAAGCAGATTTATTAACAAAAATTGTATAACAAGTTTCTTTATTTAGAATAAAATATATTCATACTATAAAAAGAGTTTTTTTTAAAAAGAGTCTATTCTACTACAATTCTTGTTGTTATCTTCTAGAGTGGTTAGGTAAAAAATTGTGCTCAAGGGAATTCTTGAGGAAAAGGAAAAGAGATCCAATCTTATTTTAGTGGAAAAATTAAATACCTAGTTTCTAAAACATTTTCAATAGCCTTTTACTATCAAATAATATGGAAATTAAAGAGTTTTTGTTGAAAAATAACATTCAAAATTCTTCGTAACTCTTTCAAGAGCTCAAAAAAAAATTTCTTCTCTTTCTCCAAAAAGCAGGTGCAAAGATTAGAGATTTGGATTGATCTGAAAAAGTTTAGTCAATTAAAAAACCGAATAACTAGTGCTAATATTATTTTGAACTTTTAAAAGAAGTTCTTTTTAGGATTTCAAATAGAAAATAGATTTAATTGGAGAAGGAAAATAGATTTAATTGGGCTAAACAATTGTGAAAATCGATCAGATCTCTCATTTTTTTCTCAGTTTTGTCGAAAAATTTGAGAATTTACGTATATTAAAGATTTAATTTGAATAAAATGAATAAGAAAAAACTACAGATTAGCTTTTAATTGAAATTAATTTGAATATTACAAATTGAGAAATGAATTTAAACAGAAACCACTACGAAAAACCCACTTCCAAATGGTTTTTCGAGTGTTTTTTGAGGGATTCAAATCAGAATTGTGCTATTGAAAAATGAGCAATCTTTAGATTAAAGTTAAATTCACTTTCCTCATTTTAACAAACAGTTTTTATTCTTTCTAATCCCTGGATCTGAAAGGCAAGTTGAACATTACAAATTGAGAAATGAATTTAAACAGAAACCACCACGAAAAACCCACTCCCAAATGGCTTTTGAGTGTTTTTTGAGGGATTCAAATCAGAATTGTGCTATTGAAAAATGAAAAATCTTTAGATTAAAGTTACAGTACTGGACAATGAAATATCATATTCGAAAAACGATCGTCACTCTCGCGCGTCTGTAACTCTCTTGTCTTTGAGTTTAAACTATTAGTGTTATACATTTTCTGAAAGCTCTTTTCAAGGCCTACACAATGGTAATATTAATATTTAGAAATACGGTAAAGACAAGGGAGTTACAGACGCGCGAAAGTGACGATCTTTTTTTCAAATATCATATTTCATTGTCCAGTAGTGTAGATTCACTTTCCTCATTTTAGCAAGCAGTTTTTGTTTTCTAATCCCTGGATCTGAAAGGCAAGTTGAACATTACAAATTGAGAAATGAATTTAAACAGAAACCACTACGAAAAACCCACTTCCAAATGGCTTTTGAGTGTTTTTTAAGGGATAAACTCATAAAGTAAGCGAAAGATTTTGGAAAAAAAAGCAAAAGATTCGTTTTTTTTGGGTAAAAAGGAGTTCGATTTGCATTCCAAGTAGTCAGTGCCTTTCCAAGCCTTTCCTTGATTCTCTCTTTTATTCACTCCCCTTCACTTTTCTTCTTCTTTCTTTTGGATGGCTGACAAGCTGGATATGAAAGAATTCTTAAGGAAAACAAAAACTAAAACAATGTGGAAAGATCTTCGAATGTTATTGAACATCATAAAGAAGAAATCCCAGTATTTTCATTTATTCAAAGAGATTCAAAGAGAGATCAAAAGAATTTAATGATCAAAATGATCAAAAGAATTTAAATTGTGTTATTGATAAATGATTTAGATCTTTAGATTAGAGCTAGATTAGATTAGCTTTAGTTTAACAATCTTTAGATTAGAGCTAGATTAGATTAGCTTTAGATTAGAGCTAGATTAGATTAGCTTTAGATTAGAGCTAGATTAGATTAGCTTTAGATTAACAATCTTTAGATTAGAGCTAGATTAGATTAGCTTTTGATTAACAATCTTTAGATTAGAGCTAGCTTCACTTTCTTCATTTTAGCAAACAGTTTTTCTTTTCTAAACCCTGGATCTGAAAGGCATTTCACATTTAAAGAAGCTAAACTTTCGTGAAAGTGATTCATTTTCCATTTCTGATTTGAATAAAAGAGATTCGAGCTGTAAACTTCTGTAAACTGTAAAGCTGTATTAGCAAAGAATTCTTAAAAGATAGTAGAATAAAAAGAAAATCTTTCCTTTAAACCAAGATCATTTTCCCTTTGCCACTTGGTAGAGCTCAAATACGAATCCCCTTCCCTTTCCCCTCATTCACCCAAAAGTCGATTGGATTGGATTTCATTTTTAAGAATACTTTCAACTATTTGACACGCTATCCATTCAAATTGAACATTTTTTATGACAATTTTTGTTTTAATGAGATTCAAATTGTGCTTGTAGCAATTTTTCAAACCTAGAAGTCTTTGTTTATATCAATTTTGACTCTATTCTATGAAGGGATTGGTCAAAATGGGTAAACAAACATTTCTCAGCCATCTAAGAGAAAAAAGAGAAGCTAATCTTTATTTTCAGCTCAAAAATTTTAGAGAAAATATCTTCTTTTTGGAATCGTTAAAAAAGATAAGAAATCTAGATTTTATAAAGCTTATCTTTAAAAACTTTAAAAAAAAATTAGGAATAAAATCTAGACTGGACATTCTCTTCTTCTTTTTTTTTGATTCTGCTATCTGTTTTAAGAAAGGAAATCAAAAAAAAAGGAGGTGAGAGAAATTCGGAAATTTTTGAGAAGAAGATCATCGAATCTCTGGGGAAAAGTGGACAAAGAAAAGGGAATGACGGGGCGACGAAATCAGTTTATGGAGTGGGCAGTGGATCGAGAGGAAGCACAGGATGGGATGTTCGGGGCAGAGACCCATCACAGCAAGAGCTAAGACCCATCACAGCAAAGGGTTAACTAATCAAGAGTCCAAGAGACAATCGGGAATCGAATTTTCACTATCTCAAATCCCAAAGTGGAACTGTTAAAGTGATTGTAGCAATTTTTTGAAACCTAGAAGTCTTTGTTTATATCAATTTTGACTCTATTCTATAAAGGGATTGGTCAAAATGGGTAAAGAAACATTTCTCAGCCATCTAAGAGAAAAAAGAGAAGCTAATCTTTATTGTCAGCTCAAAAATTTTAGAGAAAATATCTTCTTTTTAAGAGTAACTTACGAATGAAAACGATTTGAATGCTAAAATTGATAAGATTTAAATTTTAAACAATTTCTTTAGGATCTTTCGAAAAGCCGGCCAAAATTGAAGTGTTCTCAAATGTTTCAATGAAATCCTTGAAATTGAATCACGTTCCCTTTCAAATCCTAAACAAGATCCAATAGAATTCTATTTATATAGATACTTTATTCATGAGCTGAGATAAAGTGCGCTAGATTTAAGATTAATACACATGAATTCATCCACATAAACACGAAAAGGGCCGATAAAAAGAAACACGATAGAATGCATGTAATGGGTAGCACAGATAACGTCAAGGATCCACTAGAGCTACAAGATCAAGATCACCTACAGATAATTGAAAGGTTTCGAGACTATTGGACTCTCTCAAAACTCTAGGGAATCGATTCCAAATTCTGGCAGTTCTGTTTGGAAAAGAATTATATACAAACTTATTGGAGGTGACTAGGAATTTTAGACGAAATGGTCCACGAAAGTGGCGCCTTTTTTTTACGCAACTGGGTCGTTTGCGCAACTCGTCATAGCTTTCTTCTAAGTGGGCCAATCTTTAGGATTTTGGTTTCATTTTGTTGCATTTTGTTGAGATCTACAAAATTTAAATCAACCAATACACTAATTGAACTACCCTTTATTTCATTAGAAAGGTCGGCGTAGGCTAATTTCCGCAATTTTTTTTTTGCGCAACAGGATCCTTTGCGCAACTCGCCATAGCTTTCTTCTAAGTGGATCAATCTTTATGATTTTGGTTTCATTTTGTAGATCTCAATAATGCGATAAAAAGCAACATGATAGAATATATGTAATATCTGGATAGCACAGATAACGTTAAGGATCCACTAGAGTCTAAATAATCAATTGTCTAAATAAATTGACAAAAAGAATATTTTTAAAACAAAAAAAAACTAAAACTGGTGCAAAATTAGCGAAAATTTTCTAAAATTTTGTCAATCAATTGCTCATTGGAAAGGGAAAAAGGATTGGAAAGAGGATTTTCCTCAATTTTTAAGCTATTTTCAAGCTCCGACTCATATCCAAAGTGTCACATTTCAGAAAAGAAAGCTTTAGAAAAGAAAAACTGAGTCAAAACTGTTTTCTCATGTTTTCTCATCAGTTTTTCGATCTAGAAATTGAAATATCTGTTAAGAAAATGATAAATGCTCAAGTTTTAATTGAAATTTTTAAATTAAAGCTAAAAAAATTTGAAAATCGTGCTCTCAATGAGAATTTTTGACTTGCTCAATGACTCAATGAGAAAAAGTGTTCGTTCAAGTGAATTTTTAATGAGTGCTTCTAATTAAAATCTGAGAATTGATCCCATTTTGGAGAGTTCATCAATTATTCAACAACCAGGGATTAATTTCATTTGTCCAGTTTTGAAGTGGTCAGTAAAAAAAATAATAATAACTTGTTTTTAAAATTTTCACTTGAAAATTGATTTGTCTAAGCTTGTTTCAATGGATTTTTTGGATGAAAATGCTTTTTTTTCACAAAAAAACAAACACTACATCTAAAAACATGCAAAAAGAAATCAAATTAAGCTCCAGAAGAATATTTTTTCGAAAAAAAACCTGATAGATCGAACATTTCCCTTCGTGGTTTTGTGATCGGCCTTTCTTCTTCCATTTTCATCGGAAGAGCTACAGTAATTATTGGAATTAATTAAAAAATTATAAAATTGAAAATTGATAGGATTAAAGAAGCTTGAAAGCACGAGAACAAATTTTTGCTAAAACCAAAATCATCAAGCCATGAAAATAATAAAGATTTTGATAGAATTCGATAAAATTTGATCAAAATTTGTTTTAAATTGGTTTAAATTTCAAACTAAATTCAATTAAATGAATATATGAAAGTTTAACATCAAACTGGGGGTAGGCTAGTTTCCGCAACTTTTTTTTTGCGCAAAAGGGTCATTTGTGCAACTGGATCGTTTGCGCAACTCACCATAACTTTGTGCTAGGTGAACCAATCTTTATGATTTTGGTTTCATTTTGTTCCACTTATTGAGATCTACAAAATGAAACCCAAATCATAAAGATTGATCCACTTAGAAGAAAGTTATGGTGAGTTGCGCAAACGACCCAGTTGCGCAAATGACCCAATTGCGCAAAAAATTGGCGCAAAGTAGCCTACTCCGTGAATGTGAAAAGGGAGTCGATTCCAAATTCTGGCAGTTCTGATTGGAAAAGAATTATACACAAATTTATTGGTGGTGACTGGAATTTTAGAGGAAATGGTCCACGAAAGTGGTGCCTTTTTTTGCGCAAAAGGGTCATTTGTGCAACTGGGTCGTTTGCGCAACTCGCCATAACTCTTTTCTAAGTGGATCAATCTTTATGATTTGATGTCATTTTGTTGCACTTATTGAGATCTACAAAATGAAACCAAAAACATAAAGATTGGCCCACTTAGGAGAGATTTATGGCGAGTTGCGCAAGCCGTGTCGCGGAAATTAGCCTACCCCTTCCAACTATTTGAAAATAAAATTCATTTCATTTAGATCATTAACTGAATATCTTTTACCAAATTTAAAAGAAAAAAAATCAATTTTGCTTTATGCAAATTTTTTGTTTAAAATTGACAATTTAAAATCAAAACAAATCGATAAATACTATTTTTTGTGGATTGTTAATAGTAATTAGTAATTGTTAATAGGTCGAGGGTTCGAACCCCACATGCGACATGGTCACCCCCTTCGGATTTCCTTTCCCTTCGGGTTGAGAGGTTTTCTGGAGGGCAGTCTGGTGGTTGTGGCCCCAGTTCTTTAAAGTGACAAGCCACTCCTTCATCGTCATCTTCCCTTCACCACCAAAAAAGCTATTTAGTTCCCCATTGAGCTTAGGGTTAGGGAGCCGTCTGTCATGACGTGGGTTAAGTTAAGATATAGCCTAGTATTGTGTGTGTCGTTGTATTGTGATTGATATATTTCGTGTATGCGATAAATTCACCACTGGTAGCCCCAGTCGGTATTTTTTTTTTTTTTTTTAATTATAAGTAAAAATTCAAAGAATTAGAAGAATAAAGAGAAAATTCAAAACCGAAAATGTTTAAAAACAAAGAGAAGTTTTTTCCTTTTTCAATTCTAAAAAAATGAACATAGATTTGAAGGAATTTCTTCTTTTCTTTTAAAAAAGACGTTTCCTTTTTTCAAATGGAATATTTTAGCTTGAGTCTTTGAGATTTTTGAAGAGTTTCTTTTGAAAGAAAAGTGAAAGAATTAGGTAAAAAGGTAAAAAAAAAAGAAGGATGCTCACAAGTCCTTGCCTAATTTAGGCAAAACTCAAGCATTTTCGAGTGAAAATGGGAAAATTACTCAAAAAAAGAGTTCAATTTTCAAATACAGAGAGATTTTTGAACTGAATTTACCTCTAAAAAATTTTTTTTTCATAAACCCAAAACGCTGAGCTCCCAAAAAAAAAAAGAAATAAGTCTAAAGCCTAATTTTGCTTGGTAATTGGATATTTATGTTGAGATATTGAGTTTAAGAGAAAAAGAAAGAAGAAAAAGAGAAAAACTAAGTCAAACAAAGAAAGAAAAAGTCACCAAAAAAAGGGTTTTTCTCGACTGAAAATTTGCGAATTTTACGTCAAAAGTTTACTTTTCCTTTCAACTATGGGTTAATTTATGCTATTTTGGCAACTAAATGACTAGAAAAAGAAGAGAATTGCTGGAGAAAATTGGTACAAAATGAGAATTGAGATCGACCTTTCGGGGGTGGCTACTTTGCGCCAAATTCTTTGCGCAACTCGCCATAACTTTCTTCTAAGTGGGCCAATCTTTATTATTTTGGTGTCATTTTGTAGATCTCAATAAGTGGAACAAAATGAAACCAAAATCATAAAGGTTGGTTCACTTAGAAAAGAGTTATGGCGAGTTGCGCAAACTGCGCAAACGCAAACGAGTTGCGCAAACGCAAATTTTGCTAAAACCAAAATGATCAAGCCATAAAAATAACAAAGATTTTGATAGAATTCGATAAAATTTGATCAAAATTTGATCAAAATTTGTTTAAATTGGTTTAAATTGGTTTAAATTTCACCTAAATTAAATTAAATGAATTTATGAAAGTTTAAATTCAAACTGGGGGTAGGCTAGTTTCCGCAACTTTTTTTTTTGCGCAAAAGGGTCATTTGTGCAACTGGATCGTTTGCGCAACTCAACATAGCTTTTTTCTAAATGGATCAATCTTTATGATTTTGGTTTCATTTTGTTGCACTTATTGAGATCTACAAAATGAAACCAAAAACATAAAGATTGATCCATTTAGAAGAAAGTTATGGTGAGTTGCGCAAACGACCCAGTTCCGCAAAAAATTTGGCGTAAAGTAGCCAACCCCGAATCTTTTGAAACCAAATTTTTAGAATTCTTTAAAAATTTTTTGAATAGTTGAACTTTCCAAATACTCTAAAAATTGTAAAAATCAAGAGTTTTAGATTCAAAAAGTCTCGAATCTAACAAATTTTATGATTTTTTTTGTTTTCTTATCCAAAAGAAATTTTAAAGCAAATTTTTCAGTTAAAATGGTATTTATTTTATTGTAAAACTGCTAAATTGTATTTAAAATGTTAAATTTAAAACTTTCAAAGTGCCTTCTTTTAAAAAAAACAGATAAGAGCTCTCAGAAAAGGTAAAGCTTGCGCAAAAAGAAGCGATGATTGATGTCAATCAAAGTGTGATTTTAAAAAAAGACTCTTTTTATGTCAGAATTGTTATTGTTTCATCTCTTTGAGTGTCAAAAGTGAAAAGATCTCTAGAAAAGGCAATCCATCAAAACGCTAAACGTTCCCCAAAGACCAAACGAATTCAAGAAAGGAAAGGGGAGAGCGAATGAAGAGAAATCAAAAGTAACCCTTCATACAGATTTCCGGAGAACAAGCACGAGAAATGAACAAACAGAAAGGAACAATCATCATGTATAATGTTGAGCATTCAATACTAGTTTAAACTAGTGTTGAATACTAGTTTAAACTGGATCGAATAGGCTTTCAATATTGGCAATTATACTATTATACTTTTAAACCAACGACGAAAGAGTTAGCTAAATACTTTTTTGTCAAGTTTTCCACATAAACATAAACATTTAAATGTAGACTAAATCCTGTTGAAAGGCCAAGAAAAAGGTCAAGATAAAGGTCAAGATAAAGGCCAAGATAAAGGCCAAGAGCCAAAAGAAGCTCTAAAAAATGTTAGCACAATATCTGGAGAAAAAAGAGATATTTCTTAGATTCAATTCACTCAACGAAGGTAAGTTTGTGACTGAAAAGAAAGGAGTTTCAAGAAAAGACTCAAGAATGCATATCCGAAATGCAAAGAGATGAAATGACAAGTTGAACGGTGAAGGGAGAAAAGGGAAATTCGATTTGGCTTAATTCAGATTAAGAAAATACCGTAAACCTAAATTTCTTTACTTTACAGAAAGAATTACAGTAAGCTTGAGCATTTGTCATAGGTTAAAGTGGAAATGTACACAGCTTTTCCCTCAAAAAAAAAAGACTGAGGATCGGTGATTGTGGAGTGTTGTGTGTGAAAGTCTCCCAAGGGGTTGATCAAAGGAAAAAAGAAAGAAAAAAGAAGAGAGCAGAATATAGACAAATGGGGGTAGGACACCAAGAAATTGGAAAGCGAAAACGAGGGGAATTCCCGTGGGGAACAGACACAGATTTCCCCTAGAAAGAGGCCTCAAATTAGACACAAAACGGAGTCTCATTTGCGCAAAGATTCGGTCATTTTATAAATACTGTACCTTTATCAAAATCTATTTATGAGTGCAAAAATTAGCCTGCAAAGTTTAAAAGGTATTGTAGTGAGACTGTAGTGAGACTGGAATTTGTATGGTTAGAAAGAGTCTTTAGCCGTATCGGATTGTTTCCGATATTACCCGATCTGTCTAATTGATTGTAATAAAGTTGGTTTAAAGTTTCAAAATCCTTCAAGCATCAATAAATCGTAGGCTTTTTTAGAATTCTCTTGAACTTAATAGATTTCAAAATTGAATCTCTAGACTGTTAGCTTAACAAGTTCAAAACTAAATATCTGGATTGTTAGTTTAGCAATATCAAAACTGAATATCTGGATTGTTAGCTTAGCAATATCAAAATTGAATCTCTAGATTGTTAGCTTAAGAATATCAAATTGAATATCTGGATTGTTAGTTTAGCAATATCAAACTGAGTCTCTAGATTGCTAGCTTAACAATATCAAAATTGAGTCTCTAGATTGTTAGCTTAGCAATATCAAATGGAATCTCTAGATTGTTAGCTTAGCAATATCAAAATTGAATATCTAGATTGTTAGCTTAACAGGTTGAAAACTGGATCTCTAGATTGTTAGCTTAAGAATATCAAACTGAGTCTCTAGATTGTTAGCTTAAGAATATCAAATTGAATATCTAGATTGTTAGCTTAACAGATCAAATTGAATATCTAGATTGTTAGCTTAACAATATCAAATTGAATTTCTAGATTGTTAGCTTAAGAATATCAAACTGAGTCTCTAGATTATTAGTTTAAAAATATCAAATTGAATCCATAAGATTTCCTTATGGTAATTTTAAACAAATAAATTTAGATATTAAAAAATTACACTAGAAAAACTCAAATATTTTTAAAACTTTATGATCCAAAGATCAGAAAAAACTTTAGAAACTAAGAAATTAACCAGAACAACAGCAAAAAGCTACAAAGTGAGTCTAGTAGAATTGAAATCCCAAAAGAAATGGAGAGATTGAATGAACAGAAAGTAAAGAAAGAAAAGAAAAAGCGTAATGAAACGCTGTCTTTTCTCTTCTATTCTCATTCTTTTTTTGAATTCGACAAATTATCCTCTTCTTGGTCTTTTTGCAATTAACATGCGGCGATTTGTCTATTCTTTTTGGGATTTTTACGAGAAACACATAGACTTTACTAGTACAATACACAACAAAACACATAAACAATAGATCTTAATATTAAAATAAAAGCTTTTAAGCTTTTAACTCTTACTTCTAGATCGAGAAAATTTCAAATCCCAAAACGAATCGTATTGGAATTCGTTTAAAACACAACCACATTTGTCACAACACTGCTTTTGAGAACTTTTATATAATTTTAGATTTAAATTTATCAAATAAGTTAATATGATTTAAGAATTTGTCTTTTTTAAATAAAAGTTTCCATTTATTCGATCATCTGATCGATTTCCATTTATTCGATCAACTCACCGCCAAACACTTCATTTCCATTTTGAATCGCGTAACTTCTCGCAGTATATTTGTTGAGATCTCCTCCTTTGAATTCTGACATCATACTTTTCCCCTCGCGAGTTCGCTTCTTTGTCACAAAAACCTGGAAGATTACTGTAGCAACTAGACTATACTAGAAACTACAAAAATGACCAACTCTCACTCTATAAACGCTTCTAATTTGCTTCAAATCTGTCCAATTGACATGATCTATAGCTTAAAAAATAGAGAATCACAAGAGCTTTCGAATGAATTAAGCATACTTGAAAAGATTAGTGCTAAAGAAGGTTTTGGTTTGTAGCCTGATTCGAAACAGACTGTACTCGCGCGTAGTCGGCTACAAACCACTGCCACTTTTTTAGCATTGAGTGAGTATTTTTGAGTGTGCTTTAGCTCCATTCAAAAGATCTTGAGATTCTCTATCTTTTGAGCTATAGTTCATATCAATCCAGCAGATTTAAAGAAAGTTAGAAGCGTTTGTGGTCGAGCCAAAAAATTGAGACAAGTTTAGGCTTTTGAATGACATCAAGATCAGACGAATTCGACCATCTCTGCTCCAAGAACGTGCTATTTATTAAAGTTTGTAGTCTCGTTCTATAGAATAGGACCAGAAGACCTGAAAAAACGTTATATCTTAGCGTAGGGATGGTGGATTGGTCTGATTTTGTTGCCATTCGAAAGCCCAAAGTTGGCTCGATGTTTTGGTAAAAGCAGTTTGTATAAATAGCAATTCTACGCGTTTCTACAAGCGTTTATAGTTTGATCTTGTAGTTTATAGCGTACAACCTGATCTTTCAAGCCCTAATGACCTTGAATTTCCAATGATGTTTCTTAGCTTTTTGATAATTGTTAGCACGTTTACTGTAGTACCCAAAGAACCCAAAAGTTTTATCTTTTAGAATTTCATTCATTCTATATCGAATGGCTGAATTTTTTTCCTCGAATCACCGGCTCAAAACCGCCATGTTGTTCTTGCAACATTCGCAATCGAAATGATTGATGAGCTGATTGAAATGGCCTCCTTGCTGCGCGAAGACTTGACATCCATCCTTCATCTTCGATCGACGTGGCAGAAACGGCAGACACATTCGAAATTGCTGATCGTTTTTTTTCTTGTGATGATTGTCTAAAGAGAAAATTGATTTACCAATTCAAGATTTATAAGCAAATGATCATGAAAATTCAAACAGATTTCATGCTTAACTAGAGATAGAATGAACTAAAGAGAAACGATGAATCTACCGTCCGAAAAAGGAAAACGTTCGTGATGGAGCCCTGGAAAAGCGATTGTTTTAAAGCAATTATTTTAAAGCAATTGTTTTAAAGCGATTGTTATAAAGCGATTGTTTTAAAGCAATTATTTTAAAGCGATTATTTTAAAGCGATTGTTATAAAGCGATTGTTATAAAGCGATTGTTTTAAAGCGATTGTTTTAAAGCGATCGTTTTAAAGCGATTGAATAGTAAAGCAAAGCTAGCTATAAAAATATATAAAAAAGCAATTGAAGCAATTGAATTTGCAAAAGAAATATCTATCAAAATCTGCAAACCTGAACAATGACCTTTTCTGTACTTCTGCTCCTTTTTCTCCACTTTCCACTCCCAATCTCGTTGGCGTTGGTGGCGGTGAGGCGCTTTTACTATGCAACATCGATCTCTTCTTTCGCTTTTGACTGAAATACGCAGTGATATTTTGCAGAGTTGACGCCTCGTGATGAATCTCATCCATATCCATTAGATTTGAGTCAACAAATGTGTATAGAATTTAAAAATTTGCGTTTTCTCCCTGGACAACCCCCGGATGACCATCCAATATCCGATCGGAAATCAGCAGAGCTCTCTTTTATCTTCGAAAAGCGGATATTTTTGACCAAAAAGATACGGTTTTACAGCTTTTTTCCATATTGGGAAATAAAAAAGCTCATAATTTGCTCATTTTTGCTTAATTCTAGTTATAAGTACAAGAAATTCCTTTTTCACTTTAGCTTTTAGTTGAACGCAAATTTATTGCCTTGAGTTTACAGTCCTTTATGTCAATAAATCAGTCTCATTCTTAGTTAGGAGTTACAGAACTTTATCGAAAATAGGTTTAAGTTTTTGCTGACAAGGGAAACAACAGAATTTGGTCAAATGAGATAAGCTATAAACCATTCGACGCCGAATTTCAAGCTGATTCCGAATCTGCTTTCCTTTTTTTCCAAAATCACTTTCCAAAAAAAGTTATACGTGTTTAAAGTTTTAGGGTGAAAATGGAAAAAGAGCCGAATAGGATTTATAAGGATTGCCTCATGATACGTAACTAGATGGTTAAATACAGAACTAGATGGTTAGATACAGAACTAGATAGTTAGATAGAGAACTAGATAGTTAGATACAGAACTAGATGGTTAGATACAGAACTAGATGGTTAAATACAGAACTAAATAGTTAAATACAGAACTAGATAGTTAGATACAGAACTAGATGGTTAGATACAAAGCGCTTGCATACAAAACGAGCGCTTCATTCTTTGCTCGAGTTCGATTCCTTTTTTGTCTAATCGTAAGCTGTTGTACTTAAAACCGACCTTCCAGTGAGCAATGAGTGACTTGATTGAATATCCTCAAATGGATCCAACCGTTGCCCACTAGCTGGACTCGTCGGCATTGAGGACGGGACACGGCTCTGACGTTTCTCTTTTCCTTTTCCCATCTCTGAAAAGTGATTAGAGATAAATAAATAAAAAAAATCACAAAAAAACAAAATAAAACCCAAAAAGTACATGAAAAATCAAGAAATCGATACAAAAAAAACACGCATCTAATCATTGTAAAAGAGTAGCAGAAGAATTTCCCGTTGTGTTTTCTATATTTGAAGCAATGACTCTAAATCCTGGCTGGCTAATCCCTCAAAATCGGGGCGCACCTCGAGAAATCTCTGTTTGAGCGAATCGACACGGATTTGGGCCTCTTCTCTTCTCTTTTCTTTTTTATCTTCTCTTTTCACCCATATTCAGACTCATTCATCCATTTATTAGCGAAAATTTAAAAAATAGTTGAACAGTACGAAAAGTTTAAGTGAAAAAAGCGAAATTTCCGATTTACTATATACTTTTCGATAATCTGTCTTTAAATGAATGCTTGATGAGTCAATGAGGTCACTTTAAAGTGTATACAGGGTGTCTCATAAAACGTCTTCAAATCGAATTTTCTAAAAAGTTCTAGTGGCTGCAGGTAACCGCTTTGGTGTCAAAAGCGTTTATTTGTGCTCATTTTTATTGGAACCGTATTGGATCTAAAAAGAACCGTATTGGAACCGTATTGCATCCAGAAAGTACCTTATTGGAACCGTATTGGAACCGTATTGGAACCGAAAAGTTACGAAAAGTTTAAGTGAAAAAAAGCGAAATTTTCGATTTACTATATACTTTTCGATAGTCTGTCTTTAAATGAATGCTTGATGAGTCAATGAGGTCACTTTAAAGTGTATACAGGGTGTCTCATAAAACGTCTTCAAATCGAATTTTCTAAAAAGTTCTAGTGGCTGCAGGTAACCGCTTTGGTGTCAAAAGCGTTTATTTGTGCTCAGGAATTTTTTCACGCTTTTCTCTTTTCCCCCATTACTTGATACCCTGTACATGAGGATTTATCGGTGCCACCATGGTCACCACCATGAAATTATCAATAGGGTTAAATTTCTACCATAAAGTGGAGAATTTCTACTGGCATCGTGGTGTTATATTAGTTCTAATATGTAAACTAAGATTATTAATTAACGGGGTACGGGGTATCAAGTCTGGTAAAACAGAAAAAAAAAGTGAAAAATTATTGAGCACAAATAAACGCTTTTGACACCTGCAGCCACTAGAACTTTTTAGAAAATTCGATTTGAAAACGTTTTTTTTATGAAACACCCCGTTTGGTTTTTCGCAGGGGCAAGTAGTCAGACCGAGCCAGTTTCATAGATTCCATGGCTCAGTGTTGATTCCAGATCACAACGATTCGCGAATGATTGAGACGAGTGGACTCTTGTAAGGAAATCCAGCCAAAATGGACGTGGATTTGGCGCGGCCGCTTATTTTATTCACATATTCACAGAGAAATTTTAATTCTGAGGGGTTTGCTTAGTTAAACAAGCTGCTAAACTGTGATCTGACTTGAGCGTCTTATTTCTTAGAGGCAAAAACTTGTCCAATCAATTAATTATGCATAAACAAGTGCAAAAACGATTTCTTATTAAGCCATTTCACAAGATTAGTTGGAATTTTAAAAAAAAACAAAATATTGTTGCTTTGTTGAAATGACATCTTTTGAACGCTTTCGACTATTGAAACAAACTTTGATTTTCTTAAATAATCAAATAGAACGACCCCTATAGGAGCGTCACGTAGTCGAAGTTTACTCTTAAACAAACGCTTTCGACTCAATCGAACCAACTCAATTCATTTCTCTTTGATTATCTTAAATAATCAAATAGAACGGCCCCTATAAGAGTGTCACGTAGTCGAAGTTTACTCTTAAACAAACGCTTTCGACTCAATTGGATCAACTCAATTCCTGACGTCATCGAAAATTGAGTTAATTCTGGGCAAATTTCACCAAAATCTAAACATCGATAATAGAATTTACTCAAAATATGATTATGACAAAAGAAAAAAACCAAAAGGGGCTTAAAAATGTGTTCATTTTCTTTTAAACCCAATGAGATGGGTTTTCTTAGAAGAAAATGAGCTAAGAAATGGGGGAAAAGCTCAATCTTTTTTGCTCATTTTCGTCAAAATGAAACAAAATGCTTGATTGGGTTCTCGAGTTATTTAGGTTTTCTTTGATTTTTGCAATTTTTTTTCAATTTTGTTTGAGTTTTGTTCAATCTTTTACAGATTTAAAACAAGTTAATTTGCTTTGCTTTTACTTTTGCTTTACGCGTTTTTATCTACGTCTTAGCATAGTTTTTTCGCCATTTCTGCCTTTTTTTTTTGTTCTTATGTACTTGTTTTCTCTTTGATTATCTTAAATAATCAAATACAAGGGCCCCTATAGGAGCGTCACGTAGTCGAAGTTTACTCTTAAACAAACGCTCATATCTCGATATCAGTACGTTTGTTTTTGCTCGCTTAGATATCAAATTAAAGTAGAGAGAATGGGTGATTTTTTGAGATACAAAACATCTTTTTAACATTAACCAGCGCTTAGAAAAAAATGATTTAAAAGTGACAAAAAAAGCCGATTTTTCATCATTTTTCAATCATTTTTCTCTAAGCGCTGATTAATGCTAAAAATAGATGTTATATATGAAAAAAAAAATCACTCATCTTCTCTACTTTAATTTGATACCTAAGCGAGAAGAAAATAATGTCTGAGCGCCAAGGTCTGAGCGATTCTTTGAGGGGAAACTTTGACTACACGACCTATAGGGACTATTAGTGTATTTCCGGTATTCATTAAAGTCCCACTGGTTCAAATCCCGTTCCAGCTGGTGCGGCCGTTTGCTGTGCAGGCCCATGTTGTTCTTGAAGCATTCGAAGCCGAAAACTCGCATGACAATTGCGGAAACGTTTCTTCGGTGAATTCATCTCATCATCCCCGCAAAGAGCGGCTATCTGAAAAGAGAAAAGCTTTAATATAGCGATTCTTAACCAAAAAAAAGGTAGTACTCAATCTTTACCTGTCAATTTCTAGAAAATGAAACATTATTCTAACCGTTTACCAGTGATAAGCTGGTTTTGAATGAGAGTTTGATAAGAACTTAACAAATACTCAAAATGATTGAGTAATTACCCAATTTTACT
The DNA here is from genome assembly GCA_958450365.1 of Mesorhabditis belari. Taxonomy (NCBI): domain Eukaryota; kingdom Metazoa; phylum Nematoda; class Chromadorea; order Rhabditida; family Rhabditidae; genus Mesorhabditis; species Mesorhabditis belari. The sequence goes on along the minus strand of CAUEEP010000757.1, from coordinate 738,197 downwards.
CACTTTTGGTGGTTTCTTCAACTGTATCGGTACTCCTTCTTGTGATTGTCCCGTTGTTTCATCCGTGATCGTCAGTTTGCTTGGTTTCGATTGCAGTTTGAACTAGAAAAGAATAGATTTGAATTTAAATACCGTATTTTCTCTAATAGTAGTGCACTCTAGCGAGCCGAGTTGGTGACTATTTTACGGCTTCCAAAGTTTTCTTTTTCAGAACCAAAGAAGCTCAACACTCAAATCCCCCCCTAGATCTCATCGTCAGCTACATTTTGTGACCCCACATCGATAGGTTCTGATAAGTGGTTCTCGAGATTTCGACCAATTTATGCGACCCTCAGAGTGCACTACTATTCGAGAAAATACGGGGTTCGGCGATCATTGGATTCAGCTAAAACTATTGTAATCTAGAAATTAAATGCCTGAGAAAGAGGTATCACCTCACAGATGTTACCGTAATCTGTCAAAGCTGCTTGCTCTATTCTCTTTCTCTCTAATAGTAGTGCATCCCGGCGAGCCGAGTTGGTGACGATTTTACGGTTTTTTAAGTTTTCCCAGAAGCTCAACACTCAAATCCCCCACAAGATCTCATCGTCAGCTACATTTTGTGACTCCACATCGATAGGTTCTGATAAGCGGTTCTCGAGATTTCGAGCAATTTATGCGACGCTCAGGGTGCGCTATTATTAGAGAAAATACGGTAACTTTAAAAAAATCGACTTAGCTTCTATTACATTAATGAATAGCTTTTCAAGCTGAGAAAAGAAAAGCAAATGGCCGTTCAGATTTCCTTTTTTCTCAAGATTTTTCAGATTTTCATTTAGATCTCTTCAATTTCTGAATTCTGGAAAGAATGGGGAAATGAATAGGAGAGATTTTGAGAGAAATTTTAAGAGAAATACTAGTAATATATATTGATTTTGTAACAAATAAGGTTTTTTTTGAGCTGACCGAACGAACTTTCAGATCTCACTTTGTTAAACTTTCATTTTATAAACAAATTATCAAATTCTTTTAGTTAAGTTAATTTACTGACAATTATATGCTTTAAGAAATGAAAGAAAAAATAGATAAGAACAAACCCGTGGCGAGATTTTCCTCTTTGCTGAGCTCTCATCATCGCTCACTCCCAATTTCACATTCAACGCCGATAAAGCTGACGGGGAATTCGGTGGAGACGCTTGACGAGACATCGAACGCACTGTAAAACAAAGAAAATCAAACTTCTGAATGGGGAATTTGCAGGAATTATGGCTAAGCTTCTAATGATAAAGATTTGATAGATAAACGAACAACTCAAAGGCTTGGTTGAGGCTTATTTCCTATACTTGATACTTAAAAACTCAAAAATCAATATTTCTTAACTAGATTCGTCCGAACTATCTCATTTTGACTTAATTTCAATAAAATCATCGTAAAAACACTCGAGTGAAAAAGCAGATCGACTAGCGGCAATGAGCTGAAAGTTTGGCTGACCGGAAACGGATTACGCATTCTAGAATTTCTCTGAAAACTTGAAAACATTAGCTTTCAATAGGAAAATGTTAAATTTTAATGATGCAAAAAGATTTTCTACGAATCGATCTCCAGAACTCCAAACCCAGCTCAAAAAAAAAAGATTATTATCAAAGATTATTTGAAAGCTTAAAAGAGAAAATTCAGGAGGTGATATTATCGACTTTGTTGGTGAAGAAAAAGAAGAAAAAATTTTTGTATTAGAATTTCTTGAGCCATTCATCAGGATCTCAAAGGGGATTAGTTGGGGAAATCTTCAAGAAAAGAAAAGAAAGAAAAGAAATTTCACAGCAGATATAGCGAATTGTCGGGATTCTTTTGGAAAATGAAAAATTTGATCGATTTTGAATAAATGGAGTAAGCCGGGTAAAATTTCGGATAAGTTACTTTCGTGACAAATTTTGAGTAGACTAAAGGGTTGACAAGTGCAGTTTGATCTTGACCTAAGGCATTCAATCTACTTTTTTTTTGTAAATAAAGCATTGATTAAACAAGAAATCAATTTTCAAAGTGGATTTATGGCAATACAATAATCAAACTAACAAACGAATCAAACCCATTTTTCTTAAACAAAAGCGAAAAAAGCTCTCAAGATGTAACACCAGCCGACTTGAAATTAGGTGCGTTAAAAACGTTTTACCTCTGAGTTTTCTCTTTTAAGCTTTCAAATAATATCGACTAATATCCAAAAAATATCGACTTTGGGTTAAATTTGAATATTTTTGGTGCCTCAAGGTAATAGGTAATAGGTTAAAAACGTTTTACCTCTGAGTTTTCTCTTTTAAGCTTTCAAATAATCTTCTTTTGAGCTGAGTTTGGAGTTCTGGAGATCGATTCGTAGAGAATCTTTTTGCATCATTAAAATTATCATTCTCCTATTGAAAGCTAATGTTTTCAAGTTTTCAGAGAAATTCTAGAATGCGTAATCCGTTTCCGGTCATTTTTCATGCTTGTCGCTAACTGGCCAAGAGTCCTGTATCATAGCCAAAAGGTCAAGGGTTCAACCCCGCCTGCTAGATTATTTCTCATAACTATTCGTTTTCCTATAGGCTTAGCGATGCTTTTGTATTCTTTTTACAACATTATTCGTGTAAATAGATTTTCTATTTGTTAAACAAACAACAGAATATCCAAAAAAATATCCAAAATTTAATATTTCCGGCGCCTCAAGGTAATAGGTATGGTGAAAAAGTGATTTTTTTTGAGATCAGCATGTTTTTTCATGATTTTCACCATATTATAACTCCCAATACATGAAATTTCTGAGCCACCATAAGACTTTGCCATAAACTTAAAACTTTTTACTGGCATCTTCATCTCATATTAGAGTTATGATATAAATTAAGATTTTTCGCCAAAAACTTAATTCATTATATGATAATCTGCCATACATAATAGATTCAACTCGCCTTTTTTTTAAAGAAGTATCCTTGTTTTCAAGGAAACGTTGATTAATAAAGTGTATGGTTTAAATTTGTAGTTATCCTAATAGTATTTATTATGTACCGACGCCAAGTAGCAAGTTTTAATTTTATGGCGAAAGTCTCATGGTGGTGACAATGGTGGGGTTGAACCCTTGACCTTTCGACTATAATACAGGACTCTTGGCCATTTTTATGGCAAAAGTCTCATGGTGGCTCAGAAATTTCCTGTATCGGGAGTCCATGATATGGTGAAAATCATGAAAAAAAACATCGAAATTACCCGACCTCAAAAAAAAGCATTTTTGCACCATACCTTGAGCCATCGGAAATATTTTTAGTTTAACCCAAAGTGGATTTTTTTTTGGGCATCCTGTATTCCCCTTCTTAACCCCAAAATTACCACCAACTCGATAAGAATGCCGGCTTTGTGCGCTCAAGTTTTCGCCGTTGATCGCTCATTGGGAATAAAGTTAATAAAAAGAATAACAAAACAATCAATTGTGCAATATTTTCAGTATTCACTTCTTTGAGTAATTAGTCTGAAAACTCACCAAAATCAGATTGCCTTCTCCACATAAAACGGTGATTTCCGTTTTCTTCTGAGTCGATCGATCCAGAAATACTCCATGGCATTTGAGAAAGGAAAAAGAAGAAACAAAGCTATAGAAACGATAAATTACATAAAAATTGAAAAAGAAATCTGTTTATATTACCAAAAGCTTCAAAATTTGATTATTTTTAAAGCTGACAAGTCAAAGCTCACAACGGAAAGCCAAATTTTTGCAATCAGAGCTTTTACTATCAAAAGAGAGTAGGCGTTTTTAATTATATTTCAAAAATCAAAAAAAAATTAGATGTATTAAGGTTTGTAGCGGATCTACACATTTTTTTTTCATCTCAGCTACAATTCTTCTTCTTTTTGTTGCTTCTCGCGTGACATTCCCAAAAGTTTTCCTTTCCAACCACCTTCATATATTGAATAAAGAAAAACAACGATTCTCATTTGATTTGAGCTCTAAAGCAATAGAATTTATGGATTTCTTTCTCTTAATCTTGAAACATTGAAGAACTTTATTAGCTTTAAAATCGGTAATTAGATGTTGTATGATCTATATTTTGTCAAGCCTTATAACCATTCCATTCTTCAACTCAATCTAAAGTTATTCAAGCCATTTAATATATAGATATAAAGATTTCCAACCACCTTCATTAAAAACGAAAAACAACGGTTCTCATTTGATTTGAGCTCTAAAGCAATAGAATTTATGGATTTCTTTCTCTTAATCTTGAAACATTGAAGAACTTTATTAGCTTTAAAATCGGTAATTTGATGTTGTATGATCTATGTTTTGTCAAGCCTTATAACCATTCCATTCTTCAACTCAATCTAAAGCTATTCAAGCCATTTAATATATAGATATAAAGATTTTATATCTTTATATATATAACGATAATATTATATACATATTGTGCATTGGTGCTTGAAAAATAATGAACAAGAATTGTATCTACCTACAGTACTGGACAATGAAATATGATATTTGAAAAAACGATCGTCACTTTCGCGCGTCTGTAACTCCCTTGTCTTTGAGTTTAAACTATTAGTGTTATACATTTTCTAAAAGCTCTTTTCAAGGGCTACACAATGGTAATATTAATATTTGGAAATACGGTAAAGACAAGGGAGTTACAGACGCGCGAAAGTGACGATCGTTTTTTCAAATATGATATTTCATTGTCCAGTAGTGTAAGTGCGCATTGTAGCCTAAACCTCGTGTCGAGAAATCATTATGTAGCCCATGAAAAGAGCTTTCAGAAAATGTATAACACTAATAGTTTAAACACAAAGACAAGAGAGTTACAGACGCGCGAAAGTGACGATCTTTTTTCAAATATCATATTTCATTGTTCAGTAGTGTACTTCACTAAATCATTTAACATTCACGTTTCTCTGAAAAATGTTTAATTTTTAAATATTCAACTTTCACACTTGAACACTTCTATAATGATCTTTGAAATTGAGGCCAAACATTGAGTTCTGAATTATAGAAGCTATCTTAATTCAAAAAGAAATAGTGATCTTCTCAGTTAATCCCAGCTCAAACTGTTAAACTTTTTGAAATTAGAACTCTTGAATCATCTTTATTTAGTTTGTAAAAGTTTTTGTTTGTTCTCTTTCTAAACCTTTTCATTGCCAATTATTTATTTTCAACCTCCACTTCCAGCTGACAGTTCTTTCCCTCAATTGGTTCCCATGGAAACGCCCGCCATCAACCCCGCCAACCCCGACAATCGTTTGTGTTTCGATTTCAAAAACTCCCCCTAACCCAATAATTATCGTAAACTTTATCCCCCAATTTCCTCCATATCAATCCCCATTTTTCTTTTCCCCTTCAGATTTCCTTTCTCTGCAAGAAGTTCTCTCACTTCCACTTTCTTCTCAACGTTCCTCTCTCAACTCTCCATCATTTCCCGAGTTCTCAACAATGTCCTCCACTAAAATGACGGCTTATAACGAGAAGACTGTACGAGGAATGTTCATCTATTTATCTAAAAAGGTATTTGTTTTGATGTTATTCCAAATAAGGCTTAGGCTTAGGCTCAGGCTTAGGCTTAAGCTCAGGCTCAGGCTCAGGCTTAGGCTCAGGCTTAGGCTTAGGCCTAGGCTAAGTACTAAGCTCGAGTTCACGATTAGTTCAATAGGTTAAGTAATCATAAGCTAATAGTGCGCTTAAAAGTAGCAAGGGTGGTGAATTTACTATAAAATAAATTAAGCACTATATCAGATACAAAGAAAGATACAAAAAACGATATCTATTTATAAAACACTTTCCAGATCGGCATCCCATCAGAAACCGAACTTCACTGCGTCGAATGGAATCACAACACGAACTTTATAGCTGCCGGTGGAACGAATGGAATCTTGAAAATTGTAAAGTTGGCTCCAATCGAGACACCGGGACAAGGGAAAGGTAAATGATTAATGAAATTAAATCAAATAATGCCCCGTTTAGCTACAACAACAGCCAAAGGTCGAGGCGATCCAAAAGGACTCGCTACACCGACGAATTTATCTGTCAATCAGAATTTAGAAGGACACACAGGTACTCGCAAAAATCACTGCTTTCTCATACAACTTTAGGTACTGTAATCTGTGCCTCGTGGAACGAAATGTATCAAAAATTGACGACAAGTGACTCAAATGGATTAATCATCGTTTGGAGTTTACACAATGAGAGCTGGTTTGGTGGAAATTGAGAACTTAAACCTTTCCAAAATAAACTTTAAAGTCGCAAATTGTATTTTTAGGTATGAAGAGATGATCAACAACAGAAATAAATCGATGGTGGTCGGGATGGCGTGGAGTATTGATGGATCGAGGATCGCGATCGCGTATCAAGATGGTAGTTTTATAGATTATCGAAAATATTATTATCAAATTGATCTTTATTATCAAACTAATGCCTTAAAACTTTCCTATCTTTTAGGTCAAGTAATCGTGGGCACAATGGACGGGAATCGAGTGTGGAACAAGGAATTGCCCAGTCAGCTGGCTGCTTGTTGTGTAAGAGAAGCTGATTTTTTTTTGTACTAAAAAATACTAAAAAATAAATACTTCAGTGGACTCACGATGGATCCTCACTCCTTTTCGGTCTCGTTGATGGAGAAGTTCATGCTTATGACAGTCAAGGAAATTTTCTGGTAGTGAAGAGTCATTTAAAAACTTTCCAAGTTTAGCAAAAACTTCACATGGTTGCGCTAGAGAATGTGGAATTGGAAACAGCATTAGCAAGTGAGAATCTTCTTTTTTTGAGATTTTTGCTTAACCCTAAAAAGAAGCAAGATTTTATCACCAGTGGAATTTTATCGAGACTTTAACCACCGAATCAACCATCGGTCTTGGCTAACTGGCTAAGAGCCTTGTTTCTTAGTCGGAAGGTCGAGGGTTCAAACCCGTGCGATGCCTTTTTGGTTCTTTTTTTCATAGAGATGGTTTTTTTTCCTACATTTAGGACTTATGGTTTGTGCTTGTGTACTGTTTATATCACATTATACGTTTAAATACATATCTTTAGAGGATCTACGAAGAGACAAAATCGTTTCCCTTCGATGGTGGGCACCGGTGCCGAAAACGAAATATATCGAATCGGGAAGTGAGCTTTAAAAATCGATAATGTTCTAGATTTTTGTATAAAATTGCATTTGAATTGTCTAGAATCATAGAATTTGTTTTACCATAGATTCTAGGCATTCAACACCGTCAAACTCAAATGTTCAACCGACCACAGGGTGAAGGAGCAGCGCCTAGATTGCCGAGACAACAAACTTTTGATGGGGTTAAAGAGTTTAACAAGTTTAGATGAAATCTGAGTAGATAGATATAGTAATGAGCATCAAAGCTTAATAAAATCTAAGTTCTGCTTATTGTAATTATAATTGTTCCCAATTCCCAGGTGGCTGAGGTTCGTGGCGATGCTCGACCCCGTCTCCTTATCGCTTACGAGCACGGTGTTATTCAATTGATGAGAAATGAAAGTGATACAAGTAAATAGATTATTTTTAAACATGTAAACTCAAATCTCTAGATTCAATCCTCGTCCGTCTTCCACAAATGTCAATTTCCTGCGCGGCGTGGGCTCCAAACGGAGGTTTCCTCTCAGTGACCGGTCAACAAATGGATCTCCCACAAAATGATCGAAATGTTGTCATATTTTTGACAGCATATGGACAAGTTAGTGAAAAGAAAATTGTTTTCTTGTGTTCTAGATAATGTTTTAGAAATTACGACTTCTTAAAGTGCAAGGGATTTCACTGACGAGTTGTGCTTGGGATCCAACGGGTCTCCGAGTTGCTCTCTCCGTCGATAGTAATATCTATTTTGCGAATATTCGACCGGATTACATTGTAAGAATTGAATTAAGAATTATCTTAAGATTTACTATCATTTCTAGTGGGGTTACTGTAGTCAAACGGTTGTTTATGCGCATGAGACTGATCGAGGAGAGTTCCGTGTGGTCTTCTTCGACACACAACAAGAAGAGTTCTACTCGAAACCGGTAATGACAAATATTCTATTTGATTTTTGATCTGCCAAGCTAATTTCTCATTCCCAGGTTCGTTTCCTTGAAGCGATCACCTGTTTCGATGAGTACTGTGTGATTGGGAGTCGAGCCGAAGACGGACATGGATCTTTTCTCTGTCAGTTGTGCAATGGAATGGGCACACCGCTAGATTTTAAGGTGAGTAAGGCTAAAGCTTTGACCGTTTGACATCTGACTTGACGCAAGGGACAGCAGCTAACGTTAAAAGCTAAAAGTTATAGCTGTTTCAAAGCCACAGCCATAAATTGGTAGGTGAAGACTAGGAAGATCGAATGGTAGATCTGAAAAAGCACATTGAAGTCTCACAAAGTGAAATCATCTGATTACATTAGAGATTAGATGGACTTGCTAGACTCTACGTACAGAGTGGCCCATAATTATAGGTACAAAAAGCTTTGTAGGTGTAGGTAGATAAAATTAAACTTTAGGGAGTAAACTTTACTTTAAAATCTCTCTTATATAAAAGAACAATAAATCGGCAATGAAATTCAAAGCGATCACCATACTACTTGGTCAGCACCGTGGACACGATTCCTAAACGCTTGACAGCATGCTTGACTAAGTAGACGGTGCTGGTGCTGACCAAGTAGTCAAGCATGCTGTCAAGCGTTTAGGAAACGTGTCCACGGTGCTGACCAAGTAGTAAAGTAAAAAAAATGAATGACAAAGGATTTGGAACCGAGGGGAATTGAAATCTCGATCTTCTGCTTACCGGGCAGATCTACCACTGAGCTATTTTTGACCGAGAAGTAATGGGGAAGACAAGGAAGAAAGAAAGAAAGAGATAAGCATCACTTTCGTCTTAAGGACAAAATAATCCATCGGATTGAGATCCGGTGAGCTGGGTCATTCAGAAAAAGAGATATCGGAAAACTTTTTTTTGCAAAAGTTTTAGACTTTCTTGGCTTTGTGGGCCGAAGCTCTGTCTTGTTGGAATGTCTAAATTTAATTTTTGAAATGCTTTTGTGCCCGGTGCCCAAATTTCAGCTTTAAAGAGATCGAGATAATAAGCTATATAACTATGACCACTCTGTTAAATGATCTTTAATCTGAGAAATGTTTTCAGTACACCGAAGTCCGTCCGCTGAACATCGCGATGAACGGAGTGGCTTGTGTGATCGCCTCTGAAGACAGTTTCTACATTTGGCATTTCAATCTACCCAAGAAAAGCTCTCTCAACTATATCTCTTTACAAAAACCGTCTACAGAACAAGACATGTGAAAGATTTTCAAGATTACGATCGAATTTTGATCTTTTAGAGTCCATTTTCTTGATGGTGGACCTCAAAATTCGTTCAATCCACAAAGAAAAAAGGTTTCCGACAATTGTATGACTGTAAATTTGTTCTTGTTCTTTTAGAAAGCAAATGATGGAATTTGTTCGATTGCTATTGCTGATACTTATTTTATTATGGTGAAATTCTTGAAAAAAAAACCTAGAATTGAAGTTAATGAATGATTTTAGGCAACGGAAAGCGGTTCTCTCTATAAATTTGCTCTTTCTGATGGAACTCGATTAGGAAAATTTCCAATACTTGCAAATATTGAGAAGGTTTTTTAATAAACAAAAGAATAAATAAGATTTTCGATTTATTTTAGATGTATTTTAATTGCAATTACACAAAATTGGCAATTGTCAATCATCATGCGAATATGAGATTGTTTGAAGTGAATGATGATGCTTTTTCATCAATTCCAGGGATTGAGAGGAGAGATGTTTGGAATCTCAAATGGGATCATGTAAATCATCAAATTTCTGCCATTAACTTAAAAGAATTTCAGGAAAAAGATGACACAATGGCTGTGATGGAGAAAACTCGATTGATTGTGATTAGAGGGAAAGACACTGAAGAACCTGTTGTTTCTTCTGGGTTTGGAAAGTTGAGACGTTAAAGAAAAAGCTTTTTCTTTTAGCTACATAGCATCTTTCAAAGGTCTCACTGTGAGAACTGTACTAGTTGATCAGTTTTTGCAACACCCTGACAATCCTGAGAAGAAATTTGTGATTGATATTGAAGTAAAGGTAGGAATCTTGAAGATTTAGAGATTCAGAATGATCAAAATTCACAGAAATCTTTAGGCTCTTCGTGACGCAAAATATCTCCTTGACAAGATGAAAGTTTCTGAGGCAACAGCTTACATTGAAAGAAATCCACATCCAAGATTATGGTAAGAATTATTGGTAGAAACAGAATTTTACTATAGCTAGAACGGGAAAAGAGCCAAACTGCCTTTCTGTGTTGGGCTAGAGTCTTGAATTAGTTAAGTTATCTTATCTTTGTTATTTAGGTCTCTTCTTGCTGAAGTTGCGTTGAATAAGAGCGATCTCACAACAGCTGAACACGCCTATGTTATGCTTAAAGACTATCATGGATTACAATTTTGCAAAAGAGCTGCGAAAATTGATGTAAGTTGTAGAAAAATAAGGGATAAGGCACTCTGGTGGATACATGCCGGTAGTTCATTGGTAGAGCGTTCGCCTACCGTTTGTTCAGTAGGCGAGAGGTCGAGGGATCGAATCCAGGCGCCGATCTTTTTGTCTTCCTAGCTTCAACTCCTAAAAGGACCAGCGTGTCTAACTTGAACGGTCTGATCAAAGATCAAAAGTTAGTAGAGTAACGAAGAGCTTTATCTAGACATTATTCTTGGTGAAAACTAGGTCAGAACATAAGTCTTGTCAAGGCTTTTGGATTTCTTTTGTGAGCTTTATCTAGATCAATTTGTGCTCCTAGCCTTGCCCGAACAAGCGAAGCAAGGCTAGAACCGCTTTTTGGATTTAAATTTCTATTGTGTTCCTCAAATTATCAAATTCTAAAGCTTTCAGAACCCTCAAATCCGGCAAGCTGAAATCTATGCTCATTTGGGTCGTTTGGATGAAGCTGAGCAGCTATTTATGCAAGCAGATAGAAGGTAAAAAAGAAAAAAAAAATAATAGAATAACTTCTTTTCAGAGATCTAGCCATTGATATGTATAAAACGTATCAAGATTGGTTCCGAATTTTGAAAATCTTGCAAACGAGCAGTGGACCTGGAGATGATGCATTGTTGAGACAGATCTATGACAAATTGGGAGACTATTTCTTCGAGAGACAAAAATGGTTATGCAAAATTTATTATATAAGTATAAAAATTTCTAGGCAAAACGCTATCCCACATTATGAGCAATCGAAAAATATGGAACAATTGTTTAAATGCTATTTGATGTTAGATGATTATAATAGTTTACGACATTTGGCAACTCAATTGCCTGATGCACATCCATTGCTTATTGTAAGTCGATTAGAGTTCGTTTTTTGTACTTTTCCAATATCGAGGGAGCAAATTTTGCCCCCTGCATTTCCAGGAGTGTGTTTTAACTGCAATGTTTTTTTTTTTAAAAACTTTAACGACGATGCGCTTCTCCGACATTTGTGGAAATGAATACAATCCCTTTTTACAGTTAATTTGTGATTGCTAGAAAGGTTTTTGTTTCGGTTACTTCGTTTACATTTGTTCGTTCGGGATTGTGGAGCGTTCGGCAAAAAAAGAGAAGGGGATCGATAGGGAAGGTAGAGGTACAGTACTGGACAATGAAATATGATATTTGAAAAAAGATCGTCACTTTCGCGCGTCTGTAACTCCCTTGTCTTTGAGTTTAAACTATTAATGTTATACATTTTCTGAAAGCTCTTTTCAAGGGCTACACAATGGTAATATTAATATTTAGAAATACGGTAAAGACAAGGGAGTTACAGACGCGCGAAAGTGACGACCGTTTTTCAAATATGATATTTCATTGTCCAGTAGTGTGGGTTTGGTGTTAGATATTTAAGTCACTTTTGTGATCTGATATAAAGGTTGTGAGAATAACGGGTAATTCGCGGATTCTATGATGGTAATTTGTAGAATATAGGGCATATGTAGCGCTGGCAAAATTTGCTCCCCTGATTTTCCTTTCGCTCCCCCGATATTGGAAAAGTACCAATCTCGCTTGTGAATTGAGCGAACTTTACCTAGAAATCATGAAGATTCTTGAGTTAATCAATTTTCCCATTCTCTCAGGAATTAGCCGAACTCTTTGGAAACGCTGGACTCTGTGAATTGTCGGTGGAGAATTATCTTCGATGCGATCGTCTCAATGATGCTTTAGATATTTGTATTCAGTTGAATCAATGGGAAAAGGTCACTAAACTTTTTCAGAAATCAGAGATGATGCGTAGAAAAAGTATCAGATTCTAAACGAAATCAATTTCCGCATTTACCTTTAAACAATCATTTCAGGCAGTCACTTTATCCAGAACGCACAATCTACGCGATGTTGACAGTCTTTTGGGAAAGTATGCCGAAGATTTAACGGGAAGCAATGAAAGAACACTGGCTGCTGTGCAATTGTATCGAAGAGCTGGAAGATATTTGCAAGCGGCAAAGATTGTTTTCGAGGTAAAAAAGGGAGAAATTGAGTCTATTAAAGAAAAAAAGGTTACATAAAAAATGTGTAAAGACAATTCTCTACTATCTACAGGGAAATGATAGCAACAACTTTTTGCTATCATTGGGAAGTGCCTAATTTATTTTAGAAGTATCAAGTGTTATGTAGAGGATTGTAGCCTTAATTCTTGGCAACATTTATCTACAAAAAGCTTCTCGATTAGACTTCTACAACTCATTTAACAAGCGCTTCTAAAGAAAACTAAAGAAAACATTGTTAACTGTAGGTAAGCTAGTAGACACGGGAAAATTCGAAGCCAAACCAAATTCCACCTTTGTTTTACTTAGCCGATTGCTCTGAAATCTTGTCTACTGATAGCAATTTTCAGCTTGTAGACAAAATTTCAGAGTAATCGGCCAAGAAACGGTTAAAAAAACGAAGATGGAAATAGGTTCGGATTGGAATTAATAGCTAAAAGTACCGGGTGATCTTTATCTTAACAATAACTTTTTGAAAAAGTAGTTAGGCCAACGACAACGGGCATCTCCTTTACAGCGAACTGCGCTCCTTTACAGCGAATCAAGTTTAAATTTTCGTTACCAGTTCAACTAAAACAGTTAAATGTTATTCTTAATGTTATTAAGTGATGCTAGACGCTATTTTTGCTTTAAAAAAATTATTGAAAAGCTTTTCTAAACAATTTTTTGATAGAGAAAAGTGATTAAATCAGAGATTCGATGGAGAGGTCGACTAGCGTTCATTCAAGCGCTTGTTAAATGATTTATAGAAGTCTAATCGAGAAGTTTTTTATAGATAAATGTTGCCAAGAATTAAGGCTACAATCCTCTACATAACACTTGATACTTCTAAAATAAATTAGGCACTTCCAAACTACTTTTTCAAAAAGTTATTGTTAAGATAAAGATCACCCGGTACTTTTAGCTATTAATTCCAATCCGAACCTATTTCCATCTTCGTTTTTTTAACCGTTTCTTGGCCGATTACTCTGAAATTTTGTCTACAAGCTGAAAATTGCTATCAGTAGACAAGATTTCAGAGCAATCGGCTAAGTAAAACAAAGGTGGAATTGGGTTTGGCTTCGAATTTTCCCCGTGTCTACTAGCTTACCTACAGTTAACAATGTTTTCTTTAGATTGCTGATGATGAGCGTCGAAGAACAGCCTCTCTATTACGATTGAAGAAATTATATGTATTGGGTGCATTGATGATCGAAGAATATCATCAACAACAACGCGCAAAGCTTGCAGAAGCTGAGAGAAAAAAGGACAAAAATGCGGATGAGGTAAAAGCTTGAAAAACTAAAGCTATTTATTGTATAGAGTTTAATTCTAAGAGGAAATAAAGAAAGAAAGATTTTAGGCAAAAATCGCGTTATCCGGTTTATTGGCGGAGGACATTTCGGTGAACCTTGAAGAGTCACGAATGATCGACAATGCTTGGAGAGGAGCTGAAGCTTACCATTTCTTCATGTTAGCACAAAGACAATTGTATCGAGGTAATTTGCAGATTAAAGTTTCCATTTATAAAAGCTAAAAAGGAATTGAACTGAATTGAATCAAGTTTTTGCAAACCTTTAGGGAACGCTGATGCGGCCATGAAAACCGCCTACTATCTGATCGATTTTGATGATATTCTGGACTCGATTGAAGTCTACACATTGCTAGGTAGATTTTTTTTGAAGATTTATAGATTACAGTTAAGAATTTTAGCTCTGACAAGCTGTGTAACGAAACAGTTCTCCGTTGCGAGTCGGGCTTTTATGAAATTGGACTCGTTGAATGAGTTGACGGAAGAAGAAAAAGATTCGTATCGAAAATTGGCTATTAAGATTTTTAGCAAGTAAATTTCATTGAATTTTAGCTTTTAGCCAAATTCATAGCTTCTTTTTTAGATATCCACCGACTGATACAGTTCCAAATATGATTGGTTGTATTAATTGTGATCAATCGATTCCCGATTACTCGAATATTTGTCCACAATGTGATATCAGAGTGAGTTTTGGTTCAGTCAAAGTTCATCCAAGCATAGTTACACTACTGGACAATGAAATGACACTACTAAAATAAGATTTATATAATATGTTTCCTGGATCTGTTTCCCTTCATTTACACTACTGAACAATGAAATATCATATTTGAAAAAACGATCGTCACTTTCGCGCGTCTGTAACTCCCTTGTCTTTACCGTATTTCTAAATATTAATATTACCATTGTGTAGCCCTTGAAAAGAGCTTTCAGAAATGGTATAACACTAATAGTTTAAACTCAAAGACAAGGGAGTTACAGACGCGCGAAAGTGACGATCTTTTTTCAAATATCATATTTCATTGTCCAGTACTGTAGCTTCTAAGTCTAAAATGTGTCAACTTTTAAAAGTTACCGTAGTCTATTTACTTTTACTTTCATTTACTAGGTTACAAAGAGCATTTAAAGATATAAAAATAGATAGATTAGACTACGGTACAAGATTACGGTAGCTTTGAAAGTTGACACGTTTTAGAAAACAGTTTATTCAAGAGGTTTATGTGATGGAAAAGGATGAAAAAGGTTCAACACTTTTTCATCTTTTTCGCTTCTATCAATTGCTAAATATTCATCATCAGTTAAACTAACCAAAACTTTCTCTCTCCAATCTTCAGATCCCGATGTGTGTCGTCACTGGAAAACCCTTGTTCGACTACCAATTCTGGCTCTGCCCCAATTGCAAGCATCGTGCTTACGAGCAACACATTGGCAATATAAAGTTTTGCCCTTTATGCCATCATGAAATCGCGTAATCTCCATTTACACTCTTTTGCTTTGTGTTCATTCTGTTACCGGTTTTCTTTCATTTTTCTGTAACTCCATTGTTACCATTGAATTTCTAATAAATTTGCGAGGCGAGAGTGAAAAAAAAGGAAGAAAAAGCTTAGAGTGGTTCTAAAAGGAAAAGGAAGAAGAGAGAGGTGATGAAAAGGTTTCCCCTTCACTCACACGTGGAAGGAGATGGGAGAGATGAAAAGAGGAAAAGAAAAGGAGGGGTTGAGATGTCTGAGGAATGTCATTTTCCACCACGTCTGAAGGGGGAAAGGGGTGAAGCTCCTCAGAAGGCCGTATGTGTTTGGTGCGAATTCGGGAAAGGAAAAGGGAATGGAAGAGGGGAGCCTGAGTGCCGAAGCTTTTGCTTAAAAAGGGGAGGCCAAAGGGCGAAGGGGAATCCGATGTGGAAGCTCTGGCCGGGGGTTCATTGATTCGGGCATCGAGGCCTCGAGGCCCAAATAGAGGAGAGAACCTCAAGGAGTGAAAAGGGGGAGAGAGTGCGGCTGAGGAAAGGCTTGAGGTGAGTAGAGACAAGAAGATGAAACATGTGGAGAGTTGAAAAGGGTTTAGAGAGTTGAATGCTGTGGAGAAGTTGAAGAAATCCTTTTCCTGGAAGAGAATTCGACTGAAAGGCAAGGAAAAGGAGATTGAGAAGGAATAAAGAGTAAGAAGAGAGTCTAGGAGACTAGATGAAGCTGAGAATGAGAAGTATGCTCGTGGGAGGACAAGGAGCAGACTAAACAAGTCAATAGCAAGAATAGATAGATTCTAGAGGATCTAGACATTCAAGCAGTCCATAGAGATTCTGAAACCCATAGAGATTTCTAGTTGCCAGATCTAGAGAATCAAGGAAACCCTGGAGCTTCTAGACAAGTGGATCCCCTCCGAGAGAGTATGCCCATTGCAGACACCCGATAGATTCCCTCCACCCTCATCTCAGCCTTATGTCTCTTCCTCCTGTCGGGTCCCTCTTTAGGGAATCGTCTTCCTTTCTCTCTTTTCTTTTCCCCTTTTCCCCGCGCGCTCCACCCGCTTTATAGCCGGGCGTTTATAGTGGTGCTCCATCTCTTCTTCCCCCTCATCTGGGATTCCCCCTCTTGCACTAAGAGATCGATTGAATTGATGGTGTTAGATGGATGCCATGATGATATTCTTTGCTAAACTTGACACAATGAAACTCTGACTTTCTTTCTTTGACCAATACTGCTACTTTAAGCCAAACTCTGGGCAAATTCTTGGTGTTGAACTCGAGCGTGAAACTTGAACCCGAGCCTGTCGAGATTTTAACTTATTTTTGTACTTTGCATCACAGTTGACCATATTTTGTACCGAACTACTGATAATCTTTTGTTAGATTTTTATTTAAGCCATTAGCTTTTAGTGGTTCATTTTGACTTCAAATCGACAACTATTTGCTTCAGTTTTAGCTACAATTTATTTAAAAAAACCCCTTTCCT
Source organism: Mesorhabditis belari (assembly GCA_958450365.1). Lineage (NCBI taxonomy): Eukaryota > Metazoa > Nematoda > Chromadorea > Rhabditida > Rhabditidae > Mesorhabditis > Mesorhabditis belari. Next base: position 721,477 of record CAUEEP010000757.1, on the reverse strand, counting down.
TTTTAAATTCTACGCTCGATTACCCAACACCTTGCTCTGTGGTCCACAATTTTGCATCATTTTTGATGAAATTTCACTTTCCTACTTGTTAGAATATGTTTAAGGCCGTATTCAGACGACTTCCAATCAATATTCAGTCAATCTCTTCCATCTATCAATTGTAAAATTTCAGCTAAAGCTTGGCACGGACTTTTTCCCACCACAAATCCTCTATCCTTACCTCTCCACGTTTTGCCCCCGTCAAACTAATCAAAATTCAGATCCTCCAACGAGAGTTCAGTCGAAAATTTCTTTTCTTGCACTGTGTCGTCATCGGGGCTTGAGAGAAAACAGAAATCTTTTGTCTAGATTCAACTAATTTACCTAAAAGGGCTCTAAATCGATCAACTTTGAGAAGATCGATTAGCTTTAGAAAGTCCAGCTATCAGCTCAAAAACCCAGTTAATTTCTGAATCGTTAAAACTTTATTGATCAAGCTGGATTAGGGTTCTAGTTGAACATTTTTGTGGTTTTGGATTAGAACTAGGTCAAAGGCAGCCAGGCAGGAGTTGTTCCAAAACCATCTTTTTCTGAATTAGGCAAGGTCTGGTTTTCGACCTTGTCTGCTTTATTTGGCTTACTTTCCTGGCCAAAAAAAAGTGTCTGCACTCAAAGCTAGACCTAAAACATTGCTTTTTTGAATTACAGAACCAGGGTTCAATTGGAATACAAGGTCCAGGTCAGTTCAGCAGTGAGATCAAACGCAGTCAGTACTCACAATCATTATGCCATCTTGAAAATCTTAATTCCAGGATTTCGACTACTGCTTAATGCTTGCTTTGAAGAGTTTCCTTTCACTTATTTAAAAATAGCTTTTTCTATCACCTTTTGTAATCTAAAAACTTCAAAAACCCATAGCTTTACTTTGACAAAAAAACCCGTAAATTACACATCCTGTAAAGCGAAATCTCGGAGAAAAGGGGATATTTCATTTGTTTGGATCGAATTAGAGAGCGATTCAGTAAAAAAAAAGGAGCATTTGCCCCCCTTTCCTCCTTCAAAAGCCCGTACCCATTCTTTCCCAAAAAAAAAGATTCATTCCATTGTCATGATTGCTATCCATTCACCTTTATGAACCCACCACAGACATCTCTTTTTCCCCCTTTCCCATTTTTGTCCTCCTCGTTTTTCTATTGCTTTTCTTGGTCTTGAGTCCTCTTCTCTCTCTCTCTCTCTTTTTTGCCGAGCTTTCCCCTCAAATTTCTTTGTCTTTACATTTTGCGGCTAGGTGACATCGATTTTTAGGAGGCTTCTTCTTTGAGGAATTCAAGTTTTTTGAAAAGTTCTGTAGATGGATTGAGTAAATCCACGGAAATCTCTTATTGATCTACTTGTGAACAAATAGTAGAGCATGTTTTTTTGAAAGCTTTTCGCAGATTTTGAGACGATTTTTAAAACTCGTTTGATTGATAAAAGTGGTAATCAATCAATTTTCTTTGAATTGACAAAGCTATGGATCACTTTAGAGCCTAGTTTTTTTCTGTTTTTTCTTTTTTAAACGGAAAGCCATGGCTTTGGCTTTGGCTAGTTTTTGAATTTGTTAATTTTTGTCTACATTTTCTACAAGTTCGAATAAGTTGATCATTAGCAATTTCGATTTTCAATTTGATCAGTTTTTCTGGAATATTTTTGATCATTTCATTTCCCCTTTATTCCAATCACATTTCCAGGATTGAGTACCATTGAGTGGAGAGAGAGCTGAGTGCGAGTGTGTTGTCCTCTTTTATTCCTGATCTGATCTCTCTATTCATCCCTTTATTTGATCATCTCGAGCCGCTCGGATGTTTCTTCTTCAATCACTGTCAGTGTTGTCAATTCACAGACAGTCAGCACGTTTGTCCCTTCGATTCTCTCTATAGAATGCCGGGGGGAAATTCAACGAGAGATGCGACGCCGCCGTCCTCCCGAAGAAAACGAAGAAGAACAGCAAAGAGTGAGACAAGAAAAGCCAGAAAAGCAGAAAAGGCAACGAGACGAGATCAATAGTGATCTCGAGAAGCCTTCCACTTCTACAACTCAACAATCAACTGTTAGGTGAGTCAAGGATTGGTCTTCAAGGATATTCTAAGTTTAATCAATTGTCAAAACAAAACCTAGACTTGATAAAAGTCTATGCGTAAGACGATTGGGTATAAGGAAAATCTGCTCATTCAAACTAATTCCATATTTCTTTCAGAAATCACATTTCTCGTGTGCACCGTCGTTTCGTTCAAGTTCTCATCTGGGTGCATTTCGGCTCGTTGATTGCGTGTGCGGCGGCGGGACTGCAGGGATCTCGTGAGGGAAGTGAGGGAGGACATTCATCAACAGATCGAAGAGGGATCCACGGTGGACCGGGTCCTCCCTTGATATCTTCATCATCATTTTCAACCTCTCCCTCATCACTTCCTCCCTCGACAATGACCTCTCCTCGTCCGCCTCTCCCTTTCGCTCGTCTCATCCGCACGCGACCACAAACCGACCCACAAACGCCAAATATGAGCTATTTCTGGCAAGAAGACAGGTGATTTATATCTAGAGCAAAGTAGATTTAACATAGATATCATTTCTTATTCTTAACATTTGTAAAACTCTCAACTAAGATCAGCAGTCTGATCAGCAAGCTGATGATTCTTTGATAAGTTTTTTTTCAATGATGTTTTGATAAACATTTCTAACAATTTCCAACAATTTCCCCATTTCCAGATCACCGCACCATATGTGTTCCTTTGAATATCCGAATCGGACATCATTTCTGAATGCGACCTACCTCTTCCAGGAAAATCATCCGATCTCCATTTGGGAGGTTTTCTCGGGCAGTGCGTCTGCTAGGGGAGATTTCTCTTGGGAGGATGTAAGTTCAGAAAGAAAATGACTTAAGAATAACAAGCTGAATATCTAAAGTTTAAATTTAAGTAATAAACAATCAGCTTCATTTGTGGGCTAAAATGAGCTAAAGAATGTAAACGGTCGACTTTTTTCGTCTTGTAAAGTTGTAAAGTTTTTTCGTAAAGTTCGTTAGACTTTTCTGGGCTGTAAAGTTTTAAACTTTGAACACATTGAGACGATGGACAATTGTAAATTAGAATTAAGAACATTTTCTCATTTATTCTCATTTAAGAAACTCATTTATTCTTTCCAGAATCGGTTACGATTAAAAGAAGGCGTTCAAGGAGCTGATTGTGTTTATGGTTCTTATAATAATGTGAGTGTTTTATTGATAAATAATAGATAATTGATGATAAAAATCAATTAATTAGATAATTAAATATCTATTAATATATATTATCTTAGTATTTAATCAATATGCAAATTTCAAAGCCTATTTTAAAGCCTTATAATAATGTGAGTGTCTTATTGATAAATAATTGATAATTGATAATAAAAATCGATTAATTAGATAATTAAATATGTAATTAATATGTATTATCTTAGTATTCAAGCAATCTGCAAATTTCAAAGCCTATTTTAGTGTATGCGGTGCTTTTCGCGGGTTCGTGCCTCTCTCGGTCGTCTTTCAGATGCCTATAATGTTTTTTCTAAAACTTTACACAGGTTAGTTAATAGAAAATTCGTATTATAAGATAATAGTCTATAGTTTTTCTGCAAATTTCCCCCCTTTCTAGATTTGATTGTATGAAAGCAGTGGACACGGCCACTGCCACGCGTCCTTTTTCTCCAAACGGGTCCTGTGAACATTGCAAGGTTAGTTAATATAAAGATTTTATTCATTTTTCTATATTTCTATCTAATTTCCATCCTTTCTAAACTCTTCTTTACTTCAAGAATTCAAAAATAAACCTCTCTTTTTTTAATGGTGATCAATCATTTTGAGCTTTTTGAGCTGTGAGCCTTTTTCGAGATGAGTTACCTAGATGAGTTACTTCTTTAAGAATTGAAAATAAAGTAGAGAATCTTAAAGTTAAATAAAGTAGAGAATCTTCAAATAGAAACCTAATCGAGAAGTTTAAAATATTAAATTATAGATTTTTTAATAAATAAACATTAAGAAATTAATCAATTACACAACTGAAAAGCTCAATTCAATCAATTTATTTATTGTCTTTTGCTCAAAAAGTTTAAGAAGTTTAAGTTTAACTCTTGAGAAGTTACTTAATAATTAGTTTAAGCTATATAAATTACAAAATCCTTTAGCTTTTCATACCAATCAATCAATCAATCGATTTGATTTTCAAATCAAGCAAACTCTAACCTCAATATCCATCCATTTGATCTATTCAATCTCCTTGATTATTAAACCAAAAATTCCATCAAAACTTTCTAAAACTTATTGACAATCTGTAACTATGCCCAATCTTTAGCCCATCTCAATATTGTCCAAAAAAAAGCCATTTGTATCACTTCGATATGCACGAAACCAGGGCCATCCCAAAAAAAAAGCGGAGAAAGACGAGAGAGAGAGAGGAGCACTCAAAGTTGTGGGTGGATGTGGGGAGGATCGGGGGGTCATCAATTTTGGATGTGGGCTGGGGGGAGGCAAGGGGTAAGGCTCGGATGGGGAAGGGCCCACGGCCCTTCCAGCAAGCCGGGATGTGCGGCGGGATGGAGGTTTCTCGCCTTCGGAGCTCCTTTCTCCCACAAGTGATGCGCTCTTCCCACAGATGCGAAGAGAAAACCCCTTCCTAAGGCTCTTCCAAGTTTTTCCCCTTCTCTTCTCTTCTCTAGTTCTCCTTTCTCCTCTAAATTGTTCGTAGTTGCCGTCCCTCCCGGCTTCGTTTTGGCGATTCCCCTCTCTGAGGGGTGATCAGTGGAATGATGAAAGAAATAGTTTACTTTAAACTAATAGAGAAAGTGTTTTGTATAAGAATTGTTAAAGAATTGTTTAAGACTGTTTAAGAATTGTTTAAGAGCCGTTTAAGAAAGGTTAGTAAAGTAAAAATCAATTCCTAACCGCTTTTAACCTTTCCTAGTCTATTTGAAACAATTTTGTTAGAACAATCTTGATTCTAATGTTAGAATTCGTCTCTCTTGTCTCCTCTAAACACATAGATTTCATTTATCTCTATTTTAAACTAGAAATTTTCATAAAGATTTAGGAAAAAGAACGATAGGAAAGTATAGGAAAGGAAAATAGGAAAGAATTTGAATTGAGCTGGTTGAATGACAGATAACCCAAACGATCACTCATCAACTTAAACTAAATCTTTTCTTAACAATTCCCAATTGTGTTAGGGTTTCTGTTTTTTTTTCTTTTTGAGAATTCTCTAAACGAAAGACCCCATTCATGTGACGTAGCCGCTCTCTTTTCCCATGAAATTTTTCACAAAGCCCAAATGGAGCAAAGAGGCTCAAAAAAACGAGTCATCCGCCTAAAAAAAGAACTAAATTTGACCAGCCTTACTTAGGTTCTATCCAAAAATAGCTAGTTCATGACAAAATTTAAGCTTTTATCCAAAAATAGCTTCAATTTTGCCATGAACTAGCTATTTTTGGAAATTTGGGACTAGAGATTGTAAACAAAGAGATTGTAAACAATTTTGTGTTTTGAATGTTTTATGAAACTTGGGACAAACTGAGATAAACTTATATGAAAAAAACTCTTTGTCTAAAAGAATTTGGACTACAGCTCCTAGAGTTTGGCACGCTGATTCTTTTATTGTAACTCATCTATGTTAAATCTACTCTGCTCTAGATATAGATCACCTGTCTTCTTGCCAGAAATAGCTCATATTTGGCGTTTGTGGTCGCGTGCGGACGATCCATAACTGGGAATACAAAAACCTGGTCGTCATTTGTACAAGATTGTACCTGTACTACTTGGATTTCTATGAAAAGCTTTTACAAAACAGATAACGAAGTTGTCTTCAAACACTTCAAACCATTGTTGTTGACTATTTCTAGCAGAAAATGACGTTTAAAAACTACAACTATGTGTAACTACGTCTACACATTTTGATAATAATATAAAAGTATTTTTAGAACATTTCCTTTCACTTTTTTTGTTTAGCAAAGAACAAAAAAAATAAGCATTGACCTCATCCCGCGTTGATCCACCCACAAAATGACTTCAAAAAAAGGGAAAAAGAAGAGTTTAATTGCTTTTTTTGAAATTGTAGATGTAGAATGGGGAATCTAGTATGAGAAATTTTTAGATCAAACAAAAATGGGAACAGTTTTGACAAGAAAGAGAGGTTTTTGAATGACAAATCAACAGATTTTTGATAGTTTTATGATTGCAATTTACTTTTAGGTTATTTTACAATCTAAGCTTTTGATTTATCTAACAACATTTGATAATAAGATAATAGGATTTGTAAATTTATGCTCAGTATTCTGAGAAGCTTCAAGCTTCTAGATTCATCTCCTTTTCCATTTTTCAAAACCAAAGAACTTAGAGGTGACTTTTCTCTTGGCAAGTTAAGGTACTGGAGCAATTGGTTAAAGCAATTGGTTGGAGCAATTGGTTAAAGCAATTGGTTAAAGCAATTGCTGGAGCAATTGGTTAAAGCAATTGGTTAAAGCAATTGCTTAGAATTGATTAGAGCAATTGTTTAGAATTAGTTAGAGCAAAGTAAAAGATCGAGCCTTCAATCCCCTATCCGAAAATCTACTTTCTCTTCCCAATTCCTTCACTTCTCTGATCTGAAATCGAAGCTCTTGATTACTTGCTGAGAGGACAAAAACAACTTATAACAAAATTTGCTTTAACTATAAATATCAGTCAGGTCAACTAGTCTAAGATGAGCGATTTCCCCTCTCTTTTCCCTTTTCAAACTCATCGTTTTCCATGTTGCGAGAACATTTTTCACCTTCACTAACTCTTGTCCAAAATGGTCTCTTTCCTTTCATCCAAAAGAAGCATTCGATTTTTCGAGCGCGCAACGACCAGTTTCAAATTTGATTCCGCCACGCACTTATCGCGCAAACTCTTCCCTTCCCCAAAAAGTCCCATCTTTTAAGAAAAAAAAAGAGAATGAGAAGGGGTTGAAAGATTTAAAATGAAAAGAAATACACATAAGATATATTCGTTAACGGTTAGCCAATTACGAATCATTCGTTAACGGCTATCGAAAAATTTCATTCGTAATCGGCTAGCCGTTAACGAATGATTCGTTAGTGGCTAGATTTAAAATGGAAAGAAATACACATAAGATATAGCAAATCTGTTTCTATTTATCTCTTAAAGCTGCATTTGATTATTTATAAATCGTCTAACACTGAAAGAAATTATGAAATAAAACACAATTTCACAAATGTATGTTTAAAGTTAAAGTACAGTAACGGGATAACAGGACAAATGTAGATATGTCGTAGCCATTTACGAAATTCAGCGGTTAGTGAATGATTCGTAATCGGCTAGCCGTTTATGAATCATTTGTAAACGGCTATCGAAAAATTTTATTCGTAATCGGCTAGCCGTTAACGAATGATTCGTTAGTGGCTAGATTTAAAATGGAAAGAAATACACATAAGATATATTCGTTAACGGTTAACCAATTACGAATCATTCGTTAACGGTTAGCCAATTACGACTCATTCGTTAACGGCTATCGAAAAACTTCATTCGTAATCGGCTAGCCGTTAACGAATGATTCGTTAGTCGCTAGATTTAAAATGGAAAGAAATACACATAAGATATATTCGTTAACGATTAGCCAATTACAAATCATTCGTTAACGGCTATCGAAAAATTTCATTCGGCTGAATAAACGGCTGAATTTCGTAAACGGCTACGACATATAAATGTGTTTCTAATTCTAGAAGAAAAGGAAAATCCAAATTGATATTTAAAACCTATTCAAGAGAATTAAATAATTAAATAAATTTGAACTTTCAGACGTGGTACGGTCGTTGGTTATTGGTGCATTTGGTGGATGTCTGGATGCGTCCACCTTGTATCAATTGGTGTTATTATGCGCAACTCGCGTGTCCCCATCTAGCCACATCAAAAGTCGTCGACTATGCCGGTCATCCTAGCTTTCAGTGCAGAGGTTGGTTATCTTTTTTATCGGTTACTGTTTTTTTTTTAAAACTTCACTCATCTTTCACTGACGAGTTACCGAAGATTTTCCAGTTTCAATTTTTTCCACAGATTTTCTTTGATTATTTCACTTCAAGAACGATTTACTCTCATTTTCTTATTAAGAAAATAGTTTGCTAAGATTTTTCACCCTTATTTTAGTTCTGCTAAACTATTTAGCTGAAAATTACCCCCTAAATTCTTTCTTTTCTTCAATTTTTCAAACTCTGTACTCTTTTTTTTGCTTTAGCTTTAGATTTAATCACTTCAAATAATCTTTCATCAATTTAAAAGCTCTATTAACTTTTTTCTTTGACTAGGATTGCAAATGAACGACTCTAGTCAAGTGATTCGAAAGAGCTGTTAGCCTAATGATTAGAGAAAAGAATTTGAAATTCTAGGAAGAGAATGTGAAAAGAAGAAAACTCTCAAATAGGGGTTAGGGGTTAAGAAAAAAAAGGGACCACGAACTCCTCAAGATTCTCGAAAACCAAAAAAATTTCCCCGAAGAGAGTACCCAAGGAAGGAAGTCTCCCTCTAGATTCTAGACTGAGAAAAGAAAAGGCTGAGAGTTGGCCCATCCCCTTTTTTTCAGATATCTTTCCCTTATCCCTTTTCCTTTTTCATTCTTCTGCCAGATGGAGGGGCGATCAATGACCCGTCGCCAACACTCGTCCTCTTTTCACTCTTCCCCACATATCTTCATTGTCTCTCGTTTTTGAGCACAAGAAATCCAAGGGAAAGAGGTCTCCAAGCATTCTTCTGAGGGAGAAAATGATGAGGGTGACACCCACAAACGGGCTTGATGAGTGTCTCGCATTAGAAAATAAGGAAAGGGGGAAAGGGAAAGGATTTCAAGCTGACTTTGATGAGATTTTTCGTCAGGAAATGGATAAAAAGGCGAGAGCAAGATTTGGTCATGAAAGCTTCATATAGAAATTGACAAAAAAAAAAGCCAAAACCTAGAGAACTTTTGAGTAGTTTCTTAGCTTTTCAAATCACGCTTTCCTTCACCGTTTTTTTTTGTCAGCTTTATATGCCAGTAGTCAAGATGAAAACTATTCAGTCAAAAATTTCTTTTCTAAACTTTTCAATTCAACCCTGCATAGGCCAAAATCGTTTTCCCATTCCTAGCAATAACTAAATGATGCATGCAGCCTAATCAAACACAATTTTCAGATATGCACATCCCAGTCGGTGATACAGTTGATGCCTACTCTTGCAATTGTGTTCATCCGTGTGATGTCAGAGGAGTCGTCTCAATAAGTGAGTACAGGGGATACAGGGAAATACAATTGAATCCAGAGTAAGGCATAAGTTTGGCTGCAATGGGATACGTGTCTGTGTAGATCATTGGTAAGCGAGAGGTTGCGGGTTCGAATCCCGGTGCCGACCAGGTTTTGTATTCCCAGTCCCGATCCATAAAAGAATCGGCGTACCAAACTCTAGGAGCTGAAAGCTAGGCCAAGTAGAAGCCAGATCCAGGTCTAGCTTTCAGTTCAGAGACCAGAAACACTCCCAGTTTCATGATCAGTTCAGAGGCAGAAACAAAATCTGGTTTTGCCTAGCTCAACTGATCCAGAAAATTGTCTTGTCTTTGGAGTAACTATGAACTAAAGCAAACAGGAAACTCTTTAGAATCAGGCTCTGGATCGGGGAATAAACGAAGTGAGAACGATTTCTTCGCCGCTAACGAACACTGTCGAGCGAGACGGAGAAATTGCAAGAACACTAATCACGATAGAGGGAAACAACAAAATGGTTTGTGTTTGGATCATTTCCATGACTGAAATCAGATTGAAGCCGTTTTCTTTTGTTTGTAAGCAAAAGATTCGCCACTAATTATATCCATTTCCTGAGTCACACTTCAAAAAGTAACATAGTGCAAATCTATGCTAAACTTTGTTATGGCAAAGCATCTGGAGCATTCAATGAGTCTAGATTTTTGTACTTTCATCTATACCTATAGCATACTTACCGTAAATACTGTAATAGTACCTCACCCCCCTCGTACAGTCGCGTAGTCGCAAGAGTTTTTTAGTATTTCATTTTTTTTCAAAGCGCCCATATTTTCAAAAAATGTGTCTTTGGTATCAAAAAATAGCTGAAATTCAGGGCTATTTTTTGATATCTAAGCGCGCATTGTAGCATAAACCAGTGTCGAGAAAAACTCGTTCAAAGCTAGACTACGCAACACTCCACACCGTCATTATGGGGATGGGGTACTATTACAGTATTTACGGTATATGTTTCCTTGATGTTGATGATACAATTTGAGTAGTTGACGAGGTTGATTTTAACAATTATTTAAACAAACAAAATATTGGACAATTCTTTCGAAAACAAAAGTTCTACAACGAATTTTACTAAAGAAAAACAATGCTGTGAAATGGCAAACAAATAGGGAAGGCTTTAGAAAAGAGAAAAGACAAATAAATAATCTATGGGAAATGATTATCAAATAACTATTATCCCCTGGCAGTTCATCAATCAATTTGCAGGTTCATCGCGAAGTGGTTCCATCACTTCCACATCCAAATCAATCGATCGTTCAACTCGTCTCCTTATTTTATCCATTTTGTTCATTTCATTTCACCAATCCCGTCAAATCATAGGATTCTCATAGGATATTGTTTAGAAATCATGAATTTTAAATGAATTCTTGCATTCTTGACCATTTCTTGGTCAATCTCTTCTCCTTTTTTTTTTTCCATTTCCTCACCTCAGTTTCCACTTTTGGTGCCTAGTCTTTAACTCATTATTTGCCACAAATTTTTGAATTTCTCTTGTTCTTTTCTCTATTCCGATTTCAAAAAAAAACCCCGATATGCTCAGTTTTTGAAAATTGACGATAGAAATCCGTAAATCTCTGTAAATCAGATCTTTGAAAATACTTTCGCAAGTACTTTGTGCGTAAAAACACACCCTTTCTAGCGCACTGAATTGATTTTAGTTTCAATTTTTCATTTGCTAAAGAAATGACGGCTCAGTGCGATAGAAAGAGCGGCGTTTTCTCTATTGAGCACAAAATTCACAGAAAGATAAAGCCTTATATAAAAACGTAAATGCAAGTCATCTAGTGCACAAAGTTCTTTTGATAATTGACAAATCTCATGCACTAGATTCATTGCTTTTACATAAAAAAGATTCACAATCACCATTCTCATCTCATCTCAAATTTTCCCGGTTTTCCCGAAAGATTCCCCCCCCTGTAACTGCCATTTTATTTTTTTTTTCTTCAAATTTTTAAAATTAAAATTTCTTCTCATCACTGTGATTTCCTCCCCACCTTTTATATTTTATTTTTGTTAGATTTTTGAATTTTCTTTAACAAAAGAAACTTTTCTAAAACTTTTCACCCAATCAACTTTACGCCTTTACATTGTCATTGTCTCTTTGAATTTTGAAAACGGAAATTTTTGGCAACCAAAAGCCAGCAGAACTAGCAGAACGCTTTAGAAATTTGAAAAATGATTGTCAGAAACGAACTCACTGTATTCGAAAACCCCACCATGGAAATTGGCGCAGTGGATAGTGGACTCTGGTTTGACCCACGCCAGTGATCACCTAGTTTGACCTAGTGAATAGCGCGCTTGCCCCAAGCGCACTCTGGTTCGACCCACGTCAGTGACCACCTAGTTTGACTTTTGGCAAAACCTTTTTGAAAGACACAACTACATGAAATTTCATTAGACATGTGTTTTAACGTTTTTTAAAATAATCAAAGGAGACGCCCGTAGTGCGCGCACAAACGGACGGTGTTTATTTTTTATAGTAGAGACAAAAGCTTTCTAAAACTTTTCGCCTTTACATTACCATTGTCTTTTTATTTAAAGCGGAAACTTTTGACAATGAGCAGCGTTCTGTTAGCAAAGCGTCCAGCGAAGTGGTTAGCAAGCTAGACTCCGCATCCCAACTCTTCCAGGTTCGAGCTTTTCTAGCCGAGCTTTTCTTTTGCCAAAAATTTCTCAAATCTTATGCGAAACTTTTTAAAGGGTTTATTTGAGCTCTCCTTTAGGTAATAACTCTTGATTTTGTTTTTAGGAAGCTTTTTCTTTTTTATTTTTAACAAACAAACAAAACAAATGCCGACACAGATTCCAATAATTATTCTGTTTCAATTGTTTTCACAAATTCTATATATTTTTTTAATATCTTTTGCTCTTTTCTTGCCAAAGAGAAATTATTCGATTTTTTTTTTTATTTTTGATAATCTTTTTCGAGGTTCTAATAAAATTTTCTCGATTTTTGCAGTGCAATCTCGAACAATGCAGAATACAAAAAAAAATCAATGAATTTTCATCATATCATATCAGAGAAATAATGACGAGGAAATTGGTAATAAAAGAAACATTAAAAGTATTTTTCTGAAGAGGAAAATTGCGAGATAAGAGGGAAATCATTGTTTTAAAATTAAAGATTTCTACTCGTTTTTGTCTAGTTTTTACAAAAAATTTCAATTTTTGCATTTTCTAGAGTTTTTCCTTAAGCAAATTTTGATTGTAAGATGTACTTTGGGTTGAAAACTGAAAACAAACCATTTCTCATGCAATCAATTTGTTATTCCATCTTCATTTATCAATAATACAAAAATATAAGTAAATTTATGTGTTTTAAGCTCTAAATGTTCAGAAGAACAAAGAAAAAAAATGATTTTTTTGGCAACCAAAATTGGGACGAAATTTTTGGCAACCAAAAGCCAGCAGAACTAGCAGAACGCTTTAGAAATTGTAAAAATGATTGTCAGAAACGAACTCACTGTATTCGAAAACCCCACCATGGAAATTGGCGCAGTGGATAGCGCGCTTGCTTCAAGCGCGCACGATCCTGGTTTGACCCACGCCAGTGACCACCTAGTTTGACCTAGTGGATAGCGCGCTTGCCTCAAGCGCACTCTGGTTCGACCCACGCCAGTGACCACCTACTTTTGGCCTTTTGCAAAAATTTTTTGGAAGATACAACTGCATGAAATTTCATTAGACACGTGTTTTAACGTTCTTTAAAATAATCAAAGGAAACGCCCGTAGTGCGCACACAAACGGACGGTGTTTATTTTTATATAAATTAGAAACAAAAGATTTCCAAAAACTTTTCGCCTTTACATTACCATTGTCTGTTCTATTTAAAGGGGGAACTTTTGACAGCGAAAAGCGTCCTGTTTAGCGAAGTGGTTAGCAGGCTAGACTCCCGAAGCCGTTTTCTTCTGTTTGTAAGCAAAAGATTCGCCACTAATCATATCCATTTCCTGAGTCACACTTCAAAAAGTAACATAGTACTTTTTGAAGTGTGATTATGCTAAACTTTGTTATGGCAAATGCAAAGCATCTGGAGAGGTACTTTGAGTTGAAAACTGAAAACACACCACTTCTCATGCAGTCAATTTTGTTATTTCATCTTCATTTATCAATAATACAAAAATATAAGTAAATTTATGTGTTTTAAGCTCTAAATGTTCATAAGAGCAAAGAAAAAAATGAAAAAAGTTCGAGGAATGATGGAAACTTGAATTTTAAGGTAACAATGAGAAGTCTGATCTCCTTGTCGGTGATCGCTCTCACTTGGGCGCTTGATTGCCCAAGCAATAGTCAGGTTTGTAAGCTTTGTAGAAAAGCTTTGTAGAAAAGCTTTGCAGAAAAGCTTTGGAGAAAAGCTTTGGAGAAAAGCTTTGTAGAAAAGCTTTGTAATTAAATTCAAAACAAATTCTAGGAATTCAATGGATATTGCTATCAAGCATTGGTCGCTTTTCCATCAAATTACACCCAATCTGACACATATTGTGCTGGAAGAGGATTAGCGAACAGTCATTTGGCATCGGTCATGAATCAATTTGAGAATCTTTTCATGGCCAGCCTTTTACCAGGTATTTTGGATTGAATTGAAAAGATTAATTGAAAAGATTCCTTTAAACTTCATCTTTCTTCAGCTGGCACAAAAGCTTTCATCGGTGGAATGCGGGGATCGAATGGAGCTTTCACTTGGTCTGATGGATTGCCGTTTGCGTTTGATAATGTGGACAGTGAGGTTTTAGAGATTAAAACATCAAAAGCAGATCAAAAGCGTTGATCTCATTTTCATTTTTCAAACAATTACATTAAAACATTAAAACCAGGGCTGATCTATTAGATTCTCAATTTCATTCTATCCCAAGAAACCTTTTGGGTTAAAGAGAATGAAATGATCGCGAACTTTAAAGGCACTTTTCCCCAGGCATAAACCCTTCTTTAAATAAACGTTTCATTTCCTCAAAAGGCTTCACTATTTCTCTATAAAATGACTTTTTAGAGATTCCAAAAAGCTTTTCTTTCATCGAGTTTATGAACTCCAAAAACAAAGCTAATCAAAATGGCAATTTTGACTCATCGTTTAAACAGTTTCTTCCAAATAAACCTCTTTTAGTGTCTTTAGAAAGATAGAGCACAAGGAATTACATAAGTTGCCAAATTTTCATCAAGATCCCTTCAACCGTTTTCTCTAAATGATAGTTTATAGGTTTTGTGGAAAAATGGCTTTGAGCTGAGGCACTGTTTGAGTTCTCTTTTAAATGTGATTTTGTAGAGAATTAGTTAACCTTTCTACTGATATCAAACGCTTATCATTTGACAAAATTTGCAGAAGTTTTAGAAGTTTAGAAGTTTTCTTTGTTTCTCTTCAAACCAATAAATTCCCAGGAACTACAAATGGTGGACCATGTTTGGTTTTGGATCAAGTGTCGAAGAAATGGCAACAAGTCAATTGCTCGGATGGATACGCTTTCATTTGCAAAATCACTGAAACCCCACCATTCGTCATTTCAAATAGCACTGGATTTAAGGTAACTAAAACTATATAAAGATATTGGGTTGGTCAATTGAAAACTGCGGGAACTTTGAACTAAAATTTATTGAACATAAAACCATAAATTCATTCCAAATAATTTCCAGTATTATTGACGACTTCTGCCCATTTTACAGGCAATTTGTGGATTCCTCTTTCTGCGTAGGATTTTGGTTTTGAATCGAAAAACTTTCAAAGCCAATTTTTGACTGCTGCTTCCGAATCGAAGTGTTCTCCCGCAAGCTCATGGTCCGGAATAAATAGTAATCAGAAGGGGCAAGGTCCGGACTGTATGGGGGATGTGCCAAAAGTTCCCAATCAGGGCTGTTTATTTTAGAGCTAGTCAGTTTTGCAATGACAAAGAATGGTAGATTCAAATTAAAAGAAAGAAAAGGAAATTTTAGTAAAAAATTAAGAACAAATTGAAGTGAAAATATTGGGTTGGTGAATTGAAAACTGCGGGACTTTGAACTAAAATTTATTGAACATAAAACCATAAATTCATTCCAAATGATTTCCATTATTATTGACGACTTCTGCCCATTTTACAGGCAATTTGCGGATTCCTCTTTCTGCGTAGGATTTTGGTTTGTGTGTGAGACAAGTGTGAGACTCAAAAATGAAGGACTGGAGATGTCCCAGTTTGAGCACTTTCTTCAAAAGAAACCCATTTTGGTGTCAATAGAAAAGTTGTAGAGAATCAAAAATGAGGCTTATAGCCAAATTTCCAAAAAGATACACTTAGTAGTTTCGCTTAAAATGCAAGTTTTGTGAAAATTTGTCAATTTGGCATTTCTCGAAAACCAGTTTTTGAATCGTTCTGAAAATTTGGATATAAGCTTGATTTTTGATTCTCTACAACTTTTCCATTGACACCAAAATGGGTTTCTTTTGGAGAAAGTGCTCAAACTGTCACATATGACAATAGCCCGCAGTTTTCAATTCACCAACCCAATAGATTGAAATTAGCCTTGATTTGGGGAGAAGTCAATGTCCAATTTGAGGTTTCGGAGCCGGCCAGATTAGTTTGGTCAAGCCAGAGGGAAGGGGGTTATGTAAAAGCCCTGCGCCAGACGACGAGCGATTACGCGGCCGCACAATGTGTTCTTTGTTCACAGAACACACAAATTTTAAGCGAAACTACCAAGTGTATCTTTTTGAAAATTTGGATATAAGCTTGTCTTTTGATTCTCTACAACTTTTCCATTGACACCAAAATGGGTTTCTTTTGAAGAAAGTGCTCAAACTGTCACATATGACAATAGCTCGCAGTTTTCAATTCACCAATATAAATAAAGAAGTAAATTTTCACAGAAAGCCGCCGACTATTTGCTGAGAGGAATGGACCCGAGTGCGAATCCATGTAAGAAAAATCATAACAGAAAAAGATCTATTTTAATTTTCCTATTTTTAGGTGAAGACTTTTATCAATTCACTTGTGGTACTTTCTTGAACAACACCGATTTGAATGGAAGATCGAGGTGGAGTGAGAGACTTTTAAAAGCTCAAACTATAACTATAACTCTAAATGTGATAACAAAATCGATTTTTTCTATAAGTTTAGAGTCGGAATCTATGACGAATCGCAAACAGAAGTCAATCGACAAACATCGGTTGCTTTAGATGCGGTCACTTCGAGCTCATCGCTTACAGAAAGGATCACGAAAGCTGTGAGTTTTCGAATTTCAAAGAATAGTACAAACTTTTTACTTTAAACAACTTCCTACTAGTGTTTGATTACGGTAGTTTTAATGCCTTTTAGAAAATGCTTTAAGCAAGAGTGGGACATTTGATTGCCACCCCCTTTGCCATTGGCAATCCAACTTTGAGCTCAAATTTCTTGGTGTTGGGCTTTTCAATTGAAATAGTTTTTGTACCAATCGACAGAGAGAGAATTGACGCATCTAATGGTACCAAGAATATTTATATTGAATAGTCCAAAACCAAGGGAAATGGGCGGACAAATGAACATCCGCCCCTTTTCCTATTGAAAATCTAACTTTGAGCTCAAATTTCTTGGTGTTGAGCCGTCCAATTGAAATACTTTTTATACCAATCGATAGAGAAAGACTTAGTGCATCTAATGATACCAAGAATATTTAAATTGGAAAGCCCAAACCCAAGATACTAGAGCTTAAAGTTAGCTTGCCAATGGGAAAAGGGGCGGCACGCGTATCTAATTTCCGAAAACCTAATGGTCCACTTTCTAAGTCAATATTTCATTGACAGTTTAAACATATTGTAACCAGCAGTAATGTTTATGAATTGAACCTAATTTAGAAATTCTTTTGTCTCACTATAGTGGCTAAACTAGAATATTTCAGTAAACACTTTAAATCTAAAGCTTTTCAGGCCTACAATGCTTGTGTCTACAACTATAATCAAGCTGATGTCGTCGATAAAACACAAACAATCTATCAAGAGATCACCAATGCGTATGTTCAGTTGAATAGAATGAAATGATTTGCAAATCAGCTTTGGCATCACGGATCTTCCTTTCTTCTTGGACCCAAGCTCTCTCTCAATGTTCTCCATTCCCACAACACAAATCTTCTCTGCAGTCGGATATTTTGAGGGCACTCACGCATTGGGGACTCTTCTCTTCTCGTGGTCCACTGTTGACTATCAAAATATTACGCAGAATGCACTGTTTATGGATCAGGTTAAGAAATTATCGTAAAAAAACGAAGAAATATTCAATCAATTCCAGCCAGGCCTTCCCCTCCCCCGTGACTACTACGTTAAACCGCAATTCTTGACAAAAATCGAAGATCACGTTCAAGAATATGCTGATGTGAGTTAAAAGAACGAAAAATTTGTCATCATTTTTTGTTTGTCATCATTGTTATCAAATCTTTTAGCTAATCTCACTTGTTGCTGCAAATTTGGGCAAAACGGTGGACCCAAATGCAATCTATCAGGTAATTTGGATGATTTAGCCCGCGCATTTCATTTCCAAATCCATTTCCAGATGGCTGCCGATGTTGTAAACTTTGAAATCTCAATTGCTGTTGCTTCATTACCAGATGAGGAAGAGAGAAATTATCGACAAATGTACAATCCATATACAATTGATGGACTGAGACAAGCCTATCCGAACATTGAATGGACTGCTTATTTTGAGTAAATTTAAGTAAAAATTCATTTAAAAAACCCATTTCCAGCAAATTGTTGAAAAATGTCGGCCTTACGAACTCGATTTTCCAATCAAAAGAGGCGATTGTTGATGAGCCGACGTATTTCGCGTGGTTGAACTCACTGTTTTCTGGGAAAAGTGTCTCATCAGCTACAATTGTCAACTATATTGCTGTTCAAGCTATCTATGTGAGCCAGATAAAGCTGATAAAGCCAGAGAAAGCCAGATAAAGCTTTGAGATAAAGCTGTTTTAGAGATTTAAGAATATAGAGATTAAATCTTGCAGGACTCAGCCGATTTCCTCGGTGACAGTTTCGCTTTATTGGCCGAGAAGAACAACCGTTTACCTTATTTGATGCAACATGGAATCGGTTTGGGAAGAATTGGAGCACGAGAAGGAAGAAGAAAATTCGATTTTGTTGGGGATTTCTGTTTAGATATTATCATGGCTTATATGCCTTATGGACCAGGTGAATCATCAAAATAATATGAAAAGATTTGTTGCTAACTTACCCTACCTTTTTAAAGTTTTATCACCGGTTACGGTAGCTTTACGCTTCTTTTAGAAAACAGGCCAGTGTTTAGGATACGTTTACGTGAAACAAATCGGTGATGCAACTCGTAAAGCTACGGTAGCCGATGTCACCATTCAAACAAATGGAATCATCAGCTCGTTCAAGGTAACTTTTAAGATAATTGTATAGATATTGGCAAAAGAATTGGCGGCAAGAGGAGTCGAACTCGTAGCCTCTCTACCGTTCGTTTGAGAGACGAGCGCATTAACCACTCGCCTGAGATCCGTTGATCACTTGGCTACTCGGCTATCTTGGGAGGCGTTAACCACTCGGCCATGGCGCAGTGCGAGCACACTTGTTTCTAGCTGGGTTCGCCTCCCGCCCACGTCAACACTTTTGGTTTTTTAAAAATTTAAAAACAGATTGCACAACTACATGGAGTTCTAAGCCAAACTAACTATAAGTGATCTGAACTGGGCGCGGAGGAGTAGCACAGAGAGACAGACGCAGCTCTTTTATATCTTTTATATATAGTAGATTTCAGGATATGATCGGTACCCTCACTTGGATGACTGACAACAGCAAGAATAACGCGTACAAGAAAGCCGGCGGTTTAATTCAGAACATTGGATGGCCGGATATGTTCAAAGATTTCATGGACACTACGGATTTAGATAATTATCATAAGGTTTAATTCAATTTTATATAAAATTATCAAATTTTAGCCAGACTATGCAAAAATTGCTGATTTGGATCAAACAAAGTATTGGGATATCTTGTTGATCTTGAAAGCTGGAATGGAGAGTCGGGAGAGTTTGAGAAATCTTAATGCACCGGCTGACAGGTGGATTTTATGGATAAGATAAACTCTAATTATAACAGACAAGAAAGCTATATCTATATAGCTCATCTAGAAAGAAGATTTGTATTATTTTTTTAAATATTTCTTTAGAAAAAACTTTATCCAATCACCGGCAATGGTCAATGCTTGGTATCAACCCGAGAGAAACTCGATCACTTTCCCCTTCGCTGCGTTCAATCCGCCATACTACAAGTAAGAAACAAGCTGAACTATTATATTACTATTAAAACTATTTTCTCGTTTTTTAGTCTTGACTGGCCACAAGCGTTTAACTATGGAGGACAGGGTGGAACGGGAGGACACGAATTGACACATGGATATGATGATGAGGGTACGAACCTTTAGCTAACAAGGGGTGTACACTGGACGATCGCCAGACACCCAAGGAGAAGAGAACCGACTAAGTTGATCAAAATTCCACAAAAATTAGCTGATCATACTCACGCAAATGCGAGATATTTGGCATAGAAGTTTTCAATATCTTACTTAAAAAGCTTTTCTTGCGCGACGTCATTGCGAGCTGGTGGCCTAGTGGATAAGGTGTTTATATACGAAGGGAGCTATGTATTTCTTGCTCGAGTTCGAGTCCTTGCATCGTAGATTTTTTTTGATTTTAACGAAACTGACACGAATTGACACATGGATATGATGATGAGGGTAGGAGACAGGAAAACTTGAAATCTTTAGCTAAGGGCTTTCTATGCATTGGCTTTTTATAGACGAGTCAGTCCCACGTTTTAGCAAACAGCTCTTGTTTTCTAAAGCTTGAAATAGCATTGTATCTACGCTTTAGAAAACAAGAGTTATTTGTTAAACGGAACTGACTCGAAAAAGCCAATGTTTAGTGCTTACATGAGCAATTCAGGAGTTCAATTTGGACCCACACAGTCAAATCCAAATCGTCTCCAAAAAAGGGTGGGGGACCCCCCTCCCCTTCCCTTCTCCTCGGTAAATGTCAAAAGGGCTTGGTCCGAAGACGAAAAAAAAGAAAAAACGCTGCGGTTTCGAATGGGTTAAATGAGCAATTCAGGAGTTCAATTTGGACCCGACGGATCTCTATCTGGATGTGATAATTTCCATTGTGGATGGATGGATATGAATTCCACAGCTGGATTCACTGATATGGCACAAGTGAGAAGAAGAACGCAATTTTGAAATCGGGGTTTCATTTTCAGTGTGTTGTCACCCAATACACTACCCAATGTTGTCCAGTGAAGACCGGGAATGTCCATTGCGCGAATGGAGCCACCACTCAAGGAGAGAATATTGCTGATTTGGGAGGTGAGCTGGATCTAGTATTAAACTTACCTAATACAGCTAAAACCAACTAAAGATTGAACTAGTTTCATTTGAGAGTTGATCAAGTTAAAGTTACTGTAGCTCTCATAACACTATTTTGAATGCATCAAAGATACTGTAAGTTATTGTAAAATTACAGGTCAACAAGCCGCTTACCGAGCCTATCGAAGCTATGTGTCAAAGAATTTGAACGCCGTTGAAGAACCCCGTTTGCCTGGATTGGAAGAGTACACACCAAATCAGATCTTCTGGATCAGTTATGGTTTCTCGTGGTGCATGAAACAATCAACGACTTCTTTAGTGAACCAGGTAACTTTAAAACTTTGAGCTTTAAAAGCTCAAAAGTCTAAATGAAAACTCCTTTTCAGATCCTCACCAATCCACACGCGCCAGCCAGTTGTCGAACTAACAACGTGATGCAAGACATTCCTGAGTTTGGACGTGATTTCAGTTGTCCAAGGGGATCATCGATGTACCCGCTAGACTCTAATCGATGCAAAGTTTGGGTCGGACAATAGAAAAACTTCATTTGCAATAAATTATCTCTCTCAAAAACATTAAGTCATCGTTGAAACAAATTGTTTTGGTGGAAGTTGTTGTAAACGTCGTTCACGAAAGAAAACAATACACCAGAGGCTGAAAATAAACAGTTAGAAAGTTAGACAGTTAAAAAATAGAAGTCATACTGGTTAAAGCTAGCTTGAATGAAGCATTGTTAAGCATTTTTGCTGGATAATTTATTTAAACCTTAAACCAAAACGCTTTTCAATCACCAGCCGCCCGTTTTTCCCGGATTTTGCTTGAATCATAGCCGGATTTGTTTGTAAAATGTTGAATTTGATTTCATTCAATAGAAAATTTCATTTCAACTCGAATGAAAGCAAAGAAAATTGGCTAAGAGATGAGGAAAATACAGTCGAACCTCGTTAGTGAACTATGAAAGAGATTCTGAAAGATTTAGAGCCAGATTTAGAGAGATAAGGAGCCAGATTTAGAGAGCGAAGGAACGAAATTTAGAGAAAAACCGTTCAGCTTCAAGGTTTGATTAGTGTAAAGAAATATTCTTTGCGGGGAGTGGGACAAATGCGAGCTTTTTTTTGCGCACCCGGACATTTGCGCACCTTTTTTTCCGCACCTTGCCCATTAGCGCACCTTTTTTCGCGTTTTAAAAAAGCTCTAAAAAGCTAATATTAACCAATTTCTATTCCAAAAGTCTGTTTTTCTAGGTAATTTGAGGGCGTAGAATCGAAATTTTGACATATCAGAGCTTGTGGAAACAAACAAACGGACGGAGTTATACAAAGAGAAAAATCGACAATTTTCTGTAATTTGATCTAGCCGTTTTGTCTTTCAAATTGGTCTTTCAAATTGGTTCCACGCGCTCTGTTATGCCAAAATTTGAATTCGACACCCTCAAATTACCTAGAAAAACAACATTTGGAATAGAAATTGGTGAATATTAGCTTTTTAGAGCTTTTTTAAAACGCGAAAAAAGGTGCGCTAATGGGCAAGGTGCGGAAAAAAAGGTGCGCAAATGTCCGGGTGCGCAAAAAAACCTCGCATTTGTCCCACTCCCGTAAATCGCATCAAATGACCAACAGTTGCCTTATATCGGCTTTAACGCAAGATATTCAGCTAACAAGCTACAAAACAATAAATGAATTGGGACAATAAATAGAATGGAGGTGATTTCCGCAATAATTTTCCAATTTTTAGGCTGTCAGAGTTAGGTAACTTTTTAGTGGCTATTCGCCACAATTAGTACTAAATCAACTCAGAGGAATTCGAAAAAATCCGGTTACTATCAAGGTTCGTTCACTAACGAGGTTTAACTGTACGTAGAAACAGCAAAAACTCACAATGCTCAACTCACCCCTCCATTCCACAAGCCGTCATCCATGCAGCAGTCCAACAAATGAATGAAACCATTTTCGATGTATTCGATAAAACATTTATGATCACTGTGACTGCAGTTGTATCAACGATCACTGTCACATTGTCACACATCATCTGAAAAGCTTTAGCTTTGGGAATTAGGATATTTTAACGAAATTTTTGGGTTTAAAAGATTTAGCACAGATTGCTGTTCGTTAAGTAACGAGTTTTACACCGAATTTGAATAAAATACCGTCATCAAACCGTTAGTTTTCATTCGATCAACTCAATTTTTATATCATTAACTAAGCCTTGTGATTCTTCATCGAATAATACCAAAAATTGAGCTGATTAGTAAGCTGGCAGTTTGATTACGGTACTTTATTAAAATAGATGCATTTTAGACAACGATTTACTTGAGAGAAACAAACCTGCAAGATCAGCGTGTACTCTTTTCTCAATCGGAGCTGTTCCACCCGGATTTGTGTCGACTTTGCTTTCTAAATCTTTTCTAACAAAATAAACTAAAGATAAATATCTAAATTTCATCATCAGCTAACGAAATCGACTCTTTGTTTTCTTTGTTTTCTTTTCTTTAAACAAAAACTCTGTCCTACCTTTCTCCGTTCTCTTACAGAAGCAAAAGTGAATGTATCAAGAAGTGTGCAAACGAGAATCACTCCCCATCCAATATAAGGCTAGAAATTGCTAGAATATTTTCAAAATAAAGTTCTTACTTGAGAAATATTTAAATATTGTTTCCCCCAAACATCATTCTCAATATAGAATCGATTCTCCCCGGCACTTAACCAAACCACTCGAAAACCCGCTGAAAATTTACTGGTAACTTATAAAAGAGATCTTTGATTGAAGAAATTCTTTTCTAAATTTCGATTTTTCAATTCAAATCAATAAAATACCGAAAAACATTGGAGTTGTGACTAATAAAGGATATCCAATTAAGATAATATATTGCCAAAATTGAGCTCTTTCCATGAAAATGTAATAGTGTCCTTTAAAAGCAATAGCCAGAAATCGATTCAATGCCAGGAGAACCGAAAAATGATTGCATTTTGATTTAGGTCAGTTATTTGGCTTTATAAGCAAAATACCTTTGCTATATAGATCACAGAAACAGATCCGAATGCGATAAATCCAAAAATATTGTCGAGAATCGACAAGTTCATGTGACTCAGCCTGGGATGATGACAGGTTTTTCAAAACAAACAAAAAACCAACCAGATTGCTCTGGGGACTCCCCAAAAAAGATGCACTCCATTAATGATTGAGGCGAAGAAAACGATGCACAGACAATAATTTCTGACGATCCCGGTAATAATTGTTGTTTGGCGAAGACATCGAATACCCAGAATACCAGCTGATAGACCAAAGAAACCAAGCTGAAAGTAATTTAGAAACAATTAAGATCTGTTTTTCTTCAGTATTGGGTTTTCCAAAGTGTGTAAACTTTCGAAAATACCGTATTTTTGGACTTGTTTTAACTAGTTTATCTACATTGTGAATTCGCCAAAGATTACGGGAGATTGAAAGAGATCTAGAGCCAAGATCATGGGAGATTGAAAGAGATCTAGAGCCAAGATCACGGGAGACTGAAAGAGATCTAGAGCCAAGGTTACGGAAGATTGAAAGAGATCTAGAGCCAAGATCACGGGAGACTGAAAGAGATCTAGAGCCAAGGTTACGGAAGATTGAAAGAGATCTAGAGCCAAGATTACGATAGTTGAAAAGATGACCCGGTTTAGAAAACGCATAAGCACAATCTATTCATGAAATCATCAAAGAAACCATTTTGCCGTCTTGATATACGGTAGCTGATTCACAAAACTATACTACTTATCTACAAGTTGTTACAAGAAACTTACAATGATAATGATGCTCACTTGTAAGCAATTTTCAAACGACTCAGAAGACATTAGTAAATGAAAAGAAAAATCAGATAATAAACTTTGTTAAATCTATTTTGTAGATCTTGTGTGTCTATTCAAAGAATGACTGAGTTCATTCAGATGATTTCCCTACGGGAATGAGATTCTCTTTTTATAATAATGTTCACTCTTGTACAGAATCATCAATTTACACTGCCATATTCAAATTTTTGAATGAGAATGTGAGATTTTAAGAAAATCTCTTTAAATTTAGCCTCAAAAATTTCAATAAACATATAAACTTTAAGAATTTCGAAAGTTTACCCTTTCTTTTAATCTTCAAAACGTACCGTAAATCCGGTAATAGTACCCTACCGGCATAATGACGGTGCGGCGTGTTGCGTAGTCTAGCTTTGGACGCGTTTTTCTCGACACTGGTTTATGCTACAATGCGCACTAAGATATCAAACAATAGCTGAAATTCAGGGCTATTTTTTTGATATCAAAGACGCATTTTTTGAAAGTAGGATGCTTTGCAAAAAATGAAATACTAAAAAACTTTTGCGACGTGAAACTACGTGACTGTACGAGGGCGGTGGGGTACTATTACAGTATTTACGGTATGGGTTTCCTTGATGTTGTGTACAATTTGAGTAGTTGACGAGGTTGATTTTAACAATTATTTAAACAAACAAATATTGAAAACCAATATCTTTCGAAACAAAGTTCTACAATGAATTTTACTAAAGAAACAATGCTGTGAAATGGCAAACAATAGGGAGGCTTTAGAAAGAGAAAGACAATAATAATCTATGGGAATGTTTCAAATAACTTTTCCCCTGGCGTTCATCAATCAATTTGCAGGTTCATTGCGAGTGGTTCCATCACTTCCACATCCAAATCAATCGATCGTTCAACTCGTCTCCTTATTTTATCCTTTTGTTCTTTCTTTCACCGTGTCGTTGCGTAGTCGGCTTTGAACTAGTTTTTCTCGCCTGGTTTTGCTACTGCGCGCTTGGTATCAAAAATGGTGAATTCAGGGCTATTTTTGATCCAAAGACGCATTTTTTGAAAGTACGGATGCTTTGTAAAAAATGAAATACTAAAAAACTTTTGCTACTACCCGACTGTACGAGGGCGGTGGGGTACTATTACAGTATTTACGGTATGTGATTTGTTTTGGTGAATTGTTGAATTCTGATCGAGTTTTTCTAAGAATAGATCGAATTTTTTGTTCTTTGAAATCCCTTCTTCACTCATTTCTTCATTTATTGATATGTTCTTTTCTTGTTATTCAAAAATAATGCAGAATTTTGGATGAGTTTTAATCTTTCACCTTATCAACTTTTACAAAAATGTAAGACGTATCTCCAAAAGGCCATTGGTTATCTTAATTTAAAAGAAAGGAATTTGATGAGCAACTTTTACAAAAAAGGCATAATAGTTTTTTGCTTAGCTTTTTTATTATACCAGTTTTCTCTAGAAGTAAAGTTTTAATGATAAAATAGATGTTAAATTGGAAGTGTTGTTATGAATCAAATCTTTCTTTTACCCCAAATTTAGGATACTCTTTCGAAAATGATATCGAAAAGGTGGATTTGGACATACCGTATTTTCTCTAATAGTAGTGCACCCCGGCGAATCGAGTTGATTCAACTTTTTCTTTCTGAAATTTGCATTGAAAGCTGTTGACATATGGAAAAGATAGAGATCGACTTTGTCCAATTTCAATTTCTTCAACGAAACCCGGCAAGCCTCTTCGACGTGATCCGGGCGCAAATGGGTCATCCAGAGCTGAAAAAGGAGAAAATTTGAGTAAAATCTCTTATCCAGAGGGCAGGAAAACTTCAAAAAATGGATTAACAACAGCTAAACGGATAACTCTTTCTCAGAACAGAATCCCAAACCTTTGTGGTGATGAAGAGATCATCGCGAGTGACGACACCCTCTTTGATCAACTCCTGAAACGATAAAATTGTTAAAAAAAGATGCACAATTCACAATATACCGTATTTTCTCTAATAGTAGTGCACCCCGTCGAGCCGAGTTGGTGACTATTTTACGGCTTCCAAAGTTTTCCCAGAAGCTCAACACTCAAATCCCCCACAAGATCTCATCGTCAGCTACATTTTCCGACCCCACATCGATAGGTTCTGATAAGCGGTTCTCGAGATTTTGAGGAATTTAGGCGAGGCTCAGGGTGCACTACTATTAGAGAACATACGGTAATCGATTTGACCAAAAAATATTGCTTCAGTTCTGAGAAGAGTATCTTGTGAGTTTTCGAACGAATTTAGCCATATCCTCGATCCATGCCCCTATTTAGTGACGATCGAGCATCCAACCGATCTCCAACGAGATCTACAGTGCGTTTCAAGTCTTCCGCCGCATTCCTTTTTGC
Organism: Mesorhabditis belari; assembly: GCA_958450365.1. NCBI lineage: Eukaryota > Metazoa > Nematoda > Chromadorea > Rhabditida > Rhabditidae > Mesorhabditis > Mesorhabditis belari. The sequence continues at coordinate 694,691 of CAUEEP010000757.1, read as the reverse complement.
GATTCCATAAAACTATTTTAGCTAGTGTTCTGCTTTCTTTTTTATTAGAAACAGCGTAGCTGAAAACCCTAAAAATCCTCCATAAGGGCTACGGTAACTTTCAAAAAAGTAAAATTGATTTCGTTTTATTCTTAAACTTTTAAAAAATTTGCCGTAATTCTTATGAAGGGTTTTTTAGGGTTTTCGGCTTCTTTCTTATAAAAAAGAAACCAAAACACTAGCTAAAATAGTTTTTGGTGGAATCGGTTATTGTACTTGTAAAGTTTTACGTATTTTTGATAGCTATATACCTTTAATAAAACTTTTTGTGATTACAATTTCAAGAAAAAGCATGTGCAGAAAAAGAAGTTTTAGAATTTTTACACCATCAAGCGCAAAACTTTACGATTTACTTCTAAACATGAAATAAAGAATTGAAAAAACGAAAGAATTATGATTTTCAGAATCTCTTTACGAACTTTTCCCTAAGATTTTGCTCTAGAAAACTCAGCAACCCGTTTTGTTGGTGTGATTGCGTCGATTTGTCGATCTTTAAAATTTAATGTCTTCCAAATGGCCAAAGAATCGTTTAGATAAGGAAAACGGGAAGAACACTGGAAAGCGAATCCAGAAAATTGAAATTTCTAGTTTTTCATTTTTATTCATTTAAGAAATTTTAGAAACTCGGTAATAATGCGGAACCTTTTATTTGGGATTCTTTTGTTTCTATCACCGATTTTCGCTTTGAATTGCCCAAACGGGACACAGGTAAGATGAAGTGGTAAAGCTTGGTCGGGCTTTGGCCTGGCTAGAAAAGATCCTGGATCCGTCAAAAGCTTATTGTTAGCTTCTAATTTGACTGACTTGACTATAGTATGTCCCTTCCGAGTAAGTAATTACTCGAGTAAAGTTGATTAATCGATGTTTTTGATCGAGCAACGAGTGAACCTATCTTTTGAATATCTTTACATTTGAAGGGAATTTGCCACCAAATCAGTTAAACGGCTGAATAGCTTTAAAAGGAGTTGTATATAAGTCGAAGCTCGTGATTTTTTTGTTCATTTTTTGGAGAAGGCTAATTTCCACAATTTCTTTTGCGCAACTCGCCATAGCTTTCTTCTAAGTCGGCCAATCTTTATGCTTTTGGTGTTATTTTGTTGCACTTCTTGCTATGCTAAAGTTATGGCGAGTTGCACAAAAGATCCAGTTGACAAGTAGCGCATCCACGCTTTAGAAAGCGCACCGCTCTGTGGCGCAAAAAAAAAATTGCGGAAATTAGCTTACCCCAAAAAATGAACAAAAAAATCTGAAGCGTTGACTTATATACAACTTTAATATCTTTTTAAAGATATTAAAGATAAGTCGTCGCTCGTGATTTTTTTGCAATAATTCTCATCAAAAGGACAATAATTTTTCTGAAGTGTGCGTTTTAAAAAACGCATTACTCGTGAGACCGCCTACGTTCTTCGCGCTACACTCTAGATATAACCGGCTCATCTACCATATCAAACTCTTTCAGGAATTCAATGGTTACTGCTATGAGATGGGGATCTCTCGTTTAATCGATTTTACTTCAGCTGACACTTATTGTTCTGGAAGAGGATTAGGCAATTACAGTCATCTTGCATCGATTATGAACACTTTCGAGAATTCCTATATTCAACAGAATTTACCCGGTTTGTTTATTGGATTGGAACTTAATAAGCTCAATTTTTTAAAGAGTTATCTTATATAGTAATTCCAGTCATAAAAAGCAATTTTTGATAATAAAGCATTTAGCTGGCGCCAAAGCGTGGATCGGTGGTCAACAATTTGGAAATTCATACTCTTGGAATGATGGCCTTCCGTTTTCCTACAACAATGTGAACAGTAAGATAATTAATTTTTGCAATAAATGTCTCCATTCAGCTTCAACAAACGGTGGCTCATGTCTTTTATTTGATAAAGACACCGGGAAATGGCTGAGATCCGATTGCTCAGAGAAGCACTATTTTGTGTGCAAATTGGTCGAAACACCTCCATTCAAAGTCTCAAACAGCACTGGTTTTTATGTAATGTTTGAAAGCAAAAGTTTACAGGGTTTTAATTGGATTTGAAATAACAATTGAAATATTTGCTTGTTTCAAAGCCAATCATTTAGAATGCAGCCGCCTACGTTCTTCGCGGCATTGACCCAACAGCAAATCCGTGTAAGTTTATGAAAATTTATCTATCAAATCGATCAAATTTTAAAGAAAAATTCACTTACAAATGATCACCCTAAAGTCGCGAGTATAAGTTCTGTTTGGTTTTTGCATGCAAATTGACGGCTGTCGCCGGTGCGGTGTGTCGAGGGTTCGAACCCCGCTGCAGCATAACTTTTTTGCTTTTCAAGAACAATAATAGAAGTAAATTTATTGAGGGTTATAGCAATTTTATGCTGTTATTTGTTGCTCCGGGCGTGGCTCGGCGCGTCCGCCCTGCTCCTCTCCGGTGCTCAGTCTTATGGATCCCTCTCTGGCCTCTTCATCTGGCCAAAGTCCACGTCGACGGTCGAAAGAGATGCTTTCCAGCGTCTTCTTCAACACTATCGTCTGGATGTATCCATGCACATAACAAATAGCAATGGTGATAGGCTGTCACCCTGTAGTATCCCGCGCTCCAAGAACAATAATAAAAGTTTATATAACGATAAAAATGTATAAAAACCCAACAAAAAGAAATTCAAAGCAATTAAAGTCAGAAGTCAGCAAATTAAGGCAGAACTTATACTCGAGACTTTAGGGTACAAGTAAGTTTATAGCTGTTTCTTGTAGTTTATCGAATTTGTTCTTTTGCATTTAGGCGAAGATTTCTTCCAGTTCACCTGCGGTACCTACATTGCCAAGACTAAATTGCATGGAGCTGATGCGTTAGTTTAAATCTGATAATTAAATCAATTATATCTTTTGAAGGCTTTTGAATCAATTATAGAATCTAAATTCTTAGATTTCCTAACAAAACCCAACTTTCAGAGTGAGCATTTATGACGAGGCTCAAACGGAGGTGAACAACGAGATTGCGACCGCGCTTGATTCTGTCAATACCGCGAGTTCACTAACGGAAAGAATCACGAAGAATGTAAGTTTGAGAAAATTTCATGAATATCCTATATTTTTCACATGTTTATTCAGGCTTACGATGCTTGCGTCTACAACTACAATCATCGCATCGCCGATCGCTCACAAGTCGTTTATCAGGATATTTTAAAGGGGTAACTTGCTTGAAAGAGAATTGCTTATAGCAAATATAAACTGTAGATAATAAAATAAAATCCAATTTTTGTTTAGCTTTGGTCTCACCGAGCTCCCATTATTCCAAAGTCCAAACACTCCTTTCTCGATCTCGTCCAATCAACTTTGGTCTGCTGTTGGGTATTTTGAGGTAAATGTTTATAAGCTATTCAAAATACTATTCAAATTTTATCTGTCTAAGTTTTCGAATAAGCTACCGTACTCTTTCAGGGCACTCGTGCTGTGGGAACTCTCCTCAACTCGTACTCATCCGTTGACTACAAGAACATTACAAAGAACGCTCTTTTCATGGATCAAGTGGGGTTTTTATAGAATGCGGTGTTTCCCTAATAGTAGTGCACCGTAAGCTTCGCCTAAATTCCTCGAAATCTCGAGAACCGCTTATCAGAACCTATCGATGTGGGGTCGGAAAATGTAGCTGACGGTGAGATCAAGTGGGGGATTTGAGTGTTGAGCTTCTGGAAAACTTAGAAACCGTAAAATAGTCATCAACTCGACTCGGTGGGGTCCACTTCTATTAGAGAGAAAGAGAATAGAACAAGCAGCTTTGGCAGATTATGTGGCTTTGGCTTTGGCAGATTACGGTAACATCTGTGAGGTGATACCTCTTTCTCAGGCATTTAATTTCTAGATTACAATAGTTTTAGCTGAATCCAGTGATCGCCGAACCCCGTGTTTTCTCTAATAGTAGTGCACCGTAAGCTTCGCCTAAATTCCTCGAAATCTCGAGAACCGCTTATCAGAACCGATCGATGTGGGGTCAGAAAATGTAGCTGGCGATGAGATCTAGTGAGGGATTTGAGTGTTGAGCTACTGGGAAAACTTAGAAACTGTAAAATAGTCATCAACTCGGCTCGGCGTAGTGCACTACTATTAGCGGAAATATGGTATTTTCAATTGCAGCTTAAAATATCTATAGCCGGCACTCGAACTCCCGCGAGATTACTATGTGAAGCCGCAATTCTTGACAATCATGGAGGATCACGTTCAAGAATATGCTGAAGTGGGTTACTGTAGTAAAAATCTATCAAAAACTATTTGAGGTCTGTAAAGTGGATAAGTCAATCGCTAAAAATGATTAATAAGCTCTAGACATTTAGCTGATCGAGCTTTGGGCTTCCGATTTGAAGAAAACCGTTGACGATGCCACAATTCAACAGGTAAACAGTAAAATTTCATGTTTTCAATTAATTTTATGTGTAAAATTTATCTAAAATTTTCATTGATAAGTTTTCTATTCTCAAACTCCTTCAGCTGGCTGCTGATGTGGTGAACTTTGAAATCGCGATCGCCACCGCCTCGTGGCCGGATGAACAAATGAGAAATTACCAAAAAATGTACAATCCACATTTTCTCTCCGACCTTCAAGCAGCTTACCCAAAAATTGGATGGAATGACTATTTCAACTGAATCAGGATTCATTATCGTTACAAAAGATTTTAGCAATCTCTTCAAGAGTGCCGGTTTGAGCTCGTCGATTTTGAGCAGCAATGCGGCCATTGTTGGCGAGCCATCATATTTTGCGTGGCTTAACTCAGTTTTTACGGGAAACGTCTACAAACAAGCCACAATTGTCAACTATATCACTATTCAAATGGTTTATGTGAGTGTTTTGAAGAAATTTATAACTTTAATTTTCATTGTCTGAAACTTTACATTGGAGTTGAAAAGTAGCTTTAACTTTGAGGTACTTTTATGGTTTGCAACATTGGAGTTGAAATGTAACTTTAAGTTTGATATTTTTATTTCGATTTCGATAACTTTGATATGTTTCAGGACTCTGTCGATTTCCTAGCTGACAATTTCGATGCTCTTGCCGAGAAGTACAGACAAGTGCGATACATCAGAAGAAGGGGAAGAGGGTTGACTGGAGTTGGATCGAGAAAAATTAGGAGAAAGTTCGATGACACCGATGATTATTGTGTGGATGTGATTATGGATTTTATGCCATACGGGCCAGGTATTATAGTTTTTGGATAACTTTAAGTTGAACTTCTTTTCAGGTTACGTTTATGTGAAACAAATTGGGGACGCGAATCGGAAAGCAGTTGTGGCTGATGTGAGCTCGCAGACAAATGGGATAATCAGCGCTTTCACGGTTGGTAAATTGAAACTTTAATCTTTATATCTAGACCTAAACAAACTATAATTTAAATTCTCTTTAAAGATTTCTTTTATTACATTACGCTCTCATCTAAAAACGCTTGTTTTATAATTTATAGAAGAATTACTTTCCTTAAAAAATGCCTTTTCTAGGGTTTTCGGCCACGCTGAATCGATTAGTAATATTTTTAGAACGTGTTTCTGACGTATTTCTTCCTGTCCGAGACAGATCTAGCTTATGTCCGGTAACAGGCAGCGAGTCTTAAGTCTTAATGCCCGACCAAAAATCGAACGTGATTAAGCATGCTAGACTGCTCGGTCAGTAAACTATATGTGCCGAGCCTTGGCCTAGATAAATAACACGCAAACAACGCGTAAGCGGCAAAGAGGGAGGTACGTAACACGTTTAGCCCGTTACAACACTCGAAGCAGCATCAAGCCTTTGCTCAGCCAGTACTCTGAGCCATAGCCTAGTATAAGCTTAGTGTAGCAAGAAAAGGCTCTGAAAATATTACCAATCGATTTAGCGTGGCCGAAAACCCTAGAAAAACTATTTTTGGCAATTGCCAGAGTCATTTTTGAGGCCCTGCCTACTGCCCCTCCAACCCGTATAGCCCCCAAATCTGTTTACAAGATTAAAAATTATCTCTATAGTTTATTTCTTCAGGATATGATCGGCTCTCTTGATTGGATGACAACAAACAGTAAGAAAAACGCTTACACAAAAGCCGACGGTTTAATCAAAAATGTCGGCTGGCCAGCGATGTTCAAAGATTTTGTTGATACGAGTGATTTGGATAAATATCATCAAGTGAGAAAAGCTTTGTGTTTCGCTTTACAATCATTTTCCAGGATTATGCGGCTATCGCTAATATGAATAAGACCCAATATTGGGATATTCAATTGGTGCTGAAGAGTGCGATTCAAGCGAGAGAAGCGTGGAGATTGTTGAGTGCGCCGGCTGATCGGTGAGGGATAATAAGTGATGATTACTGTAAGACAACAAGCTACTAAAATATACCAAGAGATGTAATTTGTGTAATTTGTAATGCTTGGAGTGTAATTTGTGTTGAAAAATGAATGAAAGCACACCCCTTTCTAGTGCACTCGAAGCCTTATTTGGGTCGCAAAAATGAAGACTCAAGTACGCCAAACAGAGTGTGTTTCCGTGTGTAGCAGAAAGTACTAACTAGAAGAATACGTGTTTTGTACTATACTAGAAATAATACTTATTTTAGCCTATTACTAGCTTATAAGTCTATCATTTAGAACAAATTTCTTGGAATCCCCAGCCGAGGTGAATGCTTGGTACCAACCCGAGCGAAACTCGATCACTTTCCCATATGCCGCTTTCAATCCACCATATTACAAGTGAGTACGGGAATTTATAAATGAATATTATGTTGTTAACGTTTTGGAGGTCAACTTATCACAATCAGTTTAGACTTGATTACCCACAAGCGTTCAACTATGGAGGACAGGGTGGAACGGGAGGACACGAATTGACACATGGTTATGATGATGAGGGTAGGAGACGGGAAAACTGGAAATCTTTAGCAAAGTACCGACTAGACAATGGCACTTTACAGTCCCACGTTTTAGCAAACAGCTCTTGTTTTCTAAAGCTTGAAATAGCATTGTATCTACGCTTTAGAAAACAAGAGTTATTTGTTAAACGGAACTGACTCGAAAAAGCCAATGTTTAGTGCTTACATGAGCAATTCAGGAGTTCAATTTGGACCCGACGGATCTCTATCTGGATGTGATAATTTCCATTGTGGATGGATGGATATGAATTCCACAGCTGGATTCACTGATATGGCACAAGTGAGGGGAAGAACAGCAATTTTGTAATCGGGGTTTCATTTTCAGTGTGTTGTCACCCAATACACTACCCAGTGTTGTCCAGTGAAGACCGGGAATGTCCATTGCGCGAATGGAGCCACCACTCAAGGAGAGAATATTGCTGATTTGGGAGGTGAGTGGTTGGATCTATTGAACTCAAATTCTAAAACTAAAACAAAAGTCAACAGTTTAGGTCAACAAGCCGCCTATCGTGCCTACCGGAACTATGTTGCCAAACAGTTGAGTGGAGTTGAAGAGCCTCGATTGCCCGGATTGGAAGAGTACACACCGAATCAAATCTTTTGGATCAGTTATGGTTTCTCGTGGTGTGAAAAAATCACGCAAGATGCCCTAGTTCAACAGGTAGATTTGAAAGTGATTTTGAGATCAAAAGATAACTTCGATCCATTTCTCATTTCAATTCTTTATCCATTTCAGCTCCTCGTCGATCCCCATGCTCCTTCAGTTTGTCGTGTGAACAACGTGATGCAAGACATTCCCGAATTCGGCCGTGACTTCAGTTGTCCAAAAGGATCGACAATGTATCCACAAGACACAAATCGTTGCAAAGTCTGGGTGGGACAATGAAATGAAAGAAGTAAATAAATGTGTTTGTAACAAGTCACAAAATTAAAGCTGAAACAAAAAAAACAGAAAAATTGTTAAAAAATAAATAAGATAAGATAATTAAAAGTACAAGTTTCCATTTTAACTTTTCTATGAAAGTTGGATGATGACAGCCTCAGCAGCACTCTCCCTTGCCGCTTCTTCGCTTAAGCATTTCGCTCCAAAAATCGGCGCCGCTCCAGGGAAGATTGCCTAAAAATTGATAAGAACTTATCGACTTTCCTAAATATTAGAATTTCAAATCGATGTTCTTATACTATCACATTCTATAGATTAAATTTTGTCGATTCAAACGTTTTCTATAATGTTCACTTTAGAAAAACTACCGTATTTCTATAATTTTTTGGGGGAAGAAATTGTCAGTTGACTTTTAACACTACTCAAATAGGTAAAACTCTTTTAAACGTTTCAGATTTACTTAAATTTCAATAACTTCCGGGGTACGGTAGCTTTTCTAAACCTTTTGAAATCTTTCAGTCAAGAAAAAGAGTACGGACAACTTTTTCCATTGTAATACTCACCGATGCAACAAAGCCGGGATTCTCATCGGGTCCAACAGGAATGCAATGCATCACGGGAAACGTGAGACCTTTCTGTGAAGCAAGCATCATCATCTGAACAATATGATTTACAATTTTATAGCAATTTCAAATTTCCACCTGATATTGCACGTTGACGGCTTTCGAGAGAAGAGTTGAACTTGGTGGAAGACAAAGAGGAAGTGCACGGGTACCATTCTGAGGCAATTGAGCGAAGAAAGGATTTTGTTGAGGTGTTTGGGGCATCAATGGATTTCTGGAAATGATAGAAATCCAGAGATTTAGTTTAATATTATATTAATCACATACTGTGCCAAGAGTGGAGTGAACGGTGGGATCGGTCCGAGAAGGCCTGGCGCTTGTGAGGTTTGTCCATAAGGGTTCGCGGGAGTGATGGCCATTCTCTAAAATCGATAAACCGTGACATTTCAACAATTTTTGTATTGTATGGTATTGATTTTACAACTTTTTTTTAGTTATTTATTTTTTTTTTTTCAATTCTAAACGAAAAATCAACTTTTTCCTGTAAAGTTTTCCGTTTTTCAAAGTTTTTTTTTCTCAAATTCTTTTACCTGATACAAATTCATTGTTGAATAAGGCAATGAGAGATAGGGCAAAGTCATCTAAAATGATTTTTATATAATTTTATTCAAAAAAACTTACCGCAAGTGGATCAACAAAGAGATTTGTGTAGGGATTTGTTCCAAAAAGTTGCATCTGAAAGTGATTCAGCCTTTTTGAATACTTCTAACTTTTATATTATATTATATTAATACAAAAAATGAAATAGAACTTTATTTTAACAACTTTGGCTCTGATTTATTGGGTTGATGGAAAAGTCCTTTCCGATTTTTCGGACCTTAAATTTGTCGAATTTTGACGTTTTATAGCTTATCCTAAAGCTGAATTCAAGACGGATCGATTGGTAAAAACCGTTTTGAGATATCTCTTTTCTAAAAGTTTTTACAGCTATTTTAGTAAAGGGCGGCAGAGCCAAGGCTTTTTTTGGCGAGCGGCAGAGCGAAGGAAAGCGGAAAATCGTTAGTTTTCCGTGGTATGGTGGCAATTCATTTGCTCAGCGAGTTCCCGACTCGTTTGTCGAGGATCCTCTTCAACCAAATCAGCAAGTTTGTCTTCGTCGAAACGAGAAAAACGAAGGAAAATCGCGAAAAGCGGCGGAAAGGCTATTGATCTGAGGATCGCTGGTTCGACTTCCACCGGTGACAATTATTTTTCAAAAAATTTTTGCTAAGATTCTGAAAATGCGTGTCTAGGGGTTATTTTTGATGCTGATCACGAAACACATGTTTTTAGCCTAGGCTTCTGCACGGAAAACTAACGAAACGTGAAAACAGTCATTTTTTGGCTCTGCGGCCCTTTACTAAAATAGCTGTAAAAACTTTTAGAAAAGAGATATCTCAAAACGGTTTTTACCAATCGTTCCGTCTTGAATTCAGCTTTAGGATGAGCTATAAAACGTCAAAATTGGATGACAAAATTAAGGTACTCTCCCAAAAAATCGGAAAGGACTTTTCCATCAACCCAATACAATCGTTTTTTCTCACCAGATTGATTTTCTTCTCATGTGGTGGCGGTTTCGCGAGTTTTACGACAATTTTCGATCCATCCTAGAGAAATTCAAGTATTCGATTATTTAGACAATAGAATATTGATTCTATCTTTTAAATTCTATAACTTTTTCATAGTTTAAACCCTCACCAACATTGCCTTGTTGTATTTTAAAACCGCTTTTCTCGCTTCGTCCTTGTCGCGGAAATGAATGAAAGCACAATTCTGTCAAATAGTAAGCCTCAATTTCATCTTTTCAAACTCACATTATTCTTGACAACTCTGTAAATCATATTTTTCCCGCCAAAAAACTTCTCCAGCGCGTTCCGATCGGTTTTCGTGGCCAAATTTGAGATAAAGATCCCGTCAACCTGGAAAATAAAAGTAAAGCAGCGTTAACTGACTATTATTACTTCATTATTTGTCTAAATTCCTTAAGAAATGTCAACTTAAACCTAATATCCTTGAATATATTATTATCCTTTCCGTCTATGCTTTTCGTATTCCCTTTCGTATTGGCTTTCGTATTCCCTTTCGTATTGCTATGAAACACTGAACCAACGATTGATTCTATTTTTTTGTATTTTCTCGCTAGATTAGTATTGTGCTAGATTCAGAATAAATATCTAATAATCATTGCCCCTATCGGTATTCTCTCACACACTGCACATTTGGTGCGCAGTCCGGGAACCGAACCCGGGTCGCAGTCCGGGAACCGAACCCGGGTCGCAGTCCGGGAACCGAACCCGGGTCGCAGTCCGGGAACCGAACCCGGGTCGCAGTCCGGGAACCGAACCCGGGTCGCAGTCCGGGAACCGAACCCGGGTCGCGGTCCGGGAACCGAACCCGGGTCGCGGTCCGGGAACCGAGCCCGGGTCGCAGTCCGGGAACCGAGCCCGGGTCGCAGTCCGGGAACCGAGCCGCGTGGCAGGCGAGCATTCTACCACTGAATCAATATATAGTATTTTATTTTCTATTTTGTTAAGTTTTAGACTGATTCTCTTTGCCGCGCTCACCTTTTCCATGACTTCAGTCGGAACAAAATGCTCGGGTTTTGCCCAACTTCCATTTATATACACGTCACCAACCTAAATTCTTGCAAAAACTACCACAAAACAAGCAAATCTTATTAATAAATCGATATTATGACTAAAAAATTTTTTTTAGAGAAAAGAGTGGGAGTTTTGACAGAGGAGTGGGAGTTTTGGGGGAGAATCAATCATTCAATCATTGATTCTCAATCAATCATTCAATCATTGTCTACTCGAGAATCGTTTCTTTCATTTGATCTTCTTTGTAAATCTCTTTTACCGATTTTAAGATTTCATTGGAGATTTCTGATAAAAGAAAATAAAAGCTTTTGAAATTTGCTTGAATACCCGAACGAGACCACGATTGATTGCGTCAAGCGCGTGCACGGCGGCGCCACGATTCTCGAACTGAAATTTGGGATTTGTATTTGGATTTTAGTCCATAATCATAGAGAAAAGTGAGTTGTTTCATCTCAAATTTCAATTAATGGGTATTCAGCTTGGAAAACTGATGAATCTCGCCGACCTGAACGAAGCCGAAACCCTTGCTCGACGTGTCGGTGAGCATAATCAATTCGAAATCGACGATCCCACCCATTTGCAGCTTTAGAGATTCCTGTAGACTTGATTTTTAAAGCTTAAACTCGCATTTTAGTAGCCAAAATATCGTTGCTTTTAATTTCATTTAATTATTAAAAACAAAAAAAGCCAGATCCCACCTCAACTTCCTGTTGCAAGAGAAACTTTGGCACACCGGCGACGAAAATTCGACAACCATTGTCGATTTGAGTTACCATTTGAAGATCTAGACACAAACTTATTGAATTTACCCAATGAATAAATAAAGCTCTACCTTCAATCTCTTCGTTTATCATCATTTTGTCAATTTAGTCACTTCAAAAACTAAAATTTTGACTCAATTGAGTTAAAAGTAAAGATTTAAAAGCTTAAATTATAAATCTAAGAAAAGGTGTTTGGGATCTTCAACTATTCAACTTTAAAAGCGTGCAATTTAAACGAATTGAAGCAATTGGATAAAGCATAGGATCCAATTGGACTTCTAGACTTGAGAATTAACGAATTAACTCAATCAAAAGCAGTAAACAATTTCAAAATGATTTCCAAAGGCAAAAATTTAGATGATTCACTCGTTCAGTGATCCGGGTGGAGTGATGAAAAGAAAATGTAGAGGGGAAAAGGATGAAGAGGAGAACGAGAAGACCCCCAACAAGCCCCGATTTGATCAGATAAACGATTTTGAAAGAAGTGTGAAAGCGAAAGGGGAATGGTTTCTAGAAATTTTCTCTCTCTTCTGTACACATTATCATCCATATCTCTTTAGAATTTTTGGGGGAAAAAGACAATTTTTTTTCCTGGCCCTTCACAAAAATTCTGACCATCACTGATCGTTGTATGAGATTAAGGGTACAAAAATTCGAATCAATTCAAGAAAAGAGACTGAATTTTGAAATGATCAAAAGAACGAAAGTGATTAAAGTAAAAGTAAAAGTTGACTTTCAAGAATCGCGGTCATTAGGGTGATCGGAATGAAACGAGCGCTCACATATCTTTCTAAAAATCAAAAGATTACAAGTCTCAGTCAATAAAGCCAATAGAAAACCCTGAATCTCCTCTATAAAAATAATGCAAAAAGATTTTGAAGTGAATTGATTATTGGAGACTTGGTTAAACTTGGGTGTTAAAAAGTAACCGCAGCTAAAGTCTCAACCTGGGTATCTGCATCTGCTGGCAACTATCGATCTTTATCGATCTTTTCGCTTGAGATTTAAGAATATACATTACAGTATATTAAGGATATACATTACAGTATATTAAAAATCTACATTACACAATATTTATATTGAAACTCAAACGAACTAGCTTAGATTCTATGATCTAAAGTTGAAAGTAGCCGTTTTTTTTATCTAAAATGAGGCTCTCTAGAAGACGAACAAACAAAAAAGTTCTTTTCTTTTATCTTATTTTGAAATAACTTTAATTAGCGGTATTTTCTAACGGAAAATCCGGTCATGGCTATTACCGGAAAATCATTTTTGACCTTTGAACTTAAAAGTCATTCAAGTCTTCAATAATCAATTCACTTCAAAATCTTTTTGCATTACTTTGTAGAGGAGATTCGGGGCTTTCGAACAGTATACAACACTTATTGGCTGAGCCTTGTAATCTTTTGATTTTTGGAAAGGTATTTGAGCGCTTGTTTTATTCCCATCACCTTAATATATTATTCGTTGCGTTTTAGTCTCCTCTACAACTATTGCCTATATAAAAAACAGGATTTCCAGTCGAGGAATGAAGAAAAACGCGATTTTTTTTCTTTCCGTTCCACCCTAAAACATGGATATTTGGGCAAAATGTATATGTTACGTCCGAATCTGAGGAGACGTCCATCTCCGATCCGGACGTCCGACGTCCGATGATCCGACTCTGAGTCGGACGTCCGTTTCGGAGGAGAATGAATCTCCTCAGATTCGGACGTCCGGATCGGAGATGGACGTCTCCTCAGATTCGGACGTAACATATATAAGGGTTCCGTCCAATTGCATTTTAGCACTTGCATTCTTTTCTTTTGCATGTATTTTCTCAAATTTAACATCAATCCTAAATATTTTTTGTTTTTTAATAGAAAACATTATATTCTAAAGGATGATTTTAAAAATAGTTGGAAATCAGACTTAAGAAGACTTGAAAAACAGGCGCCCAATTTAACACTGAATTTCCTTGGGCCGGAATATCCCTTTAAACACGAACTTGACGTCTGCTGTCAAAAACTGAGAAAAAGTGTTGAGAATGGATTAGGAAACGTTTTTAACCTAATAAAATGCTTGACAGAATATGGAATGATGATAAGACGTCGATATGAAGATTCTTTTTGACTTTTTCCTTACCTAAAGACTTCCCTCATCGTGTCAAGATGATCTAAATGTCTCTTCTTTTCTCTCTTTTCCTTCACTCATTTCTCATTCCCGCAATGAGTGCTGAATAGTTGAGGATCCCAAACACCTTTTCTTTTCTTTAATAGAGAGAAAGATAAAATCTATCTTGTGGCTTTTTGTAGAAAATAGAAATCAGGGAATGAGCTAGAGTGTGTGCATTTGCTTGAACCCAAAGTACAAATCGAATTTGAGTCTAGATACCCAATTTGTAATTGAAATGTAGTTTTTAAATTGTTTTTTCTTATTCTCTTCGATTTTTATCCTCATTTTCATTTCGGGACATAAACCATCTGTTCACGAAGCACACCACATTGAAGCTTTAGCGGACAAGCGCCAGTCGGGCAACCCTGAAATAAAAGTTGATAGATAATCAGAATTGGGTGAAAATCGAAACCTGCAAAGGATTTTAAAAACTCTTATAGCTTGCAAAAGGTTTAAAATAAAAAACCCTTTCGACACATTTCCCTTTCAAATGTCCCCATTCGACGCATTTTGTTTCTGGTCGACAGCTCACTGTATCACACACTGAATTTATATCTAATTTTGGAAGAATCTCTCGTTGCACAATGGCCGAATGGCCGAATGCACTCGCACTGAGTCCCAGAGGTCAAGAGTTCAATTCCGCCTCCGGTCAAACATTGCTTTTTTTACCAAAAGCTCAAATAACCTTTTTAAGAACGCCCCAACTTTGTCCAGTCAGTTTAAAAGCAGTTTACTTAGCGATTCAAAGATAAATCTTAAAAGTTTCCCGACAGAACTTCATCTTCATCTTTAACTTATCGAACGTCTATCTACTTCTTTAAAAATTAAGCAGATCTAATGGTTATCGAATGCTCTAATCGAATGATCTAATGATTATCCAAACCACGAGCGGAAAAACCCACCAGGTTTCTCGATCATATCACAAATTTGTAAGCAAAAACAAAAATCTGAAAACCTTAGCCTCACCAATTGGATAACAGAATTTCCATAAAGTGTTGTAATCGTATTGACACGAGTATTTCGCAGGACAATCCTCAAGATGATTACAAGGCTGAATAGCTGCTTTGTTAGAGATTTGATTTTAGAGTTTTTACTGGAAATTAGATTATAATAAATGACGTAAATCACGTTTTCCGGCCTTCAAACCTTTAGCTTAATGCAAATTATCGATGATCCAGTCACCGCACACCACTCAGCTCCACTACAAGAGTCGGATTGACAGCTCTGAATTGATTAGAAGATGTAAAAGTGTTAGATTATTATATATAAAATGATTTCGCAACGCAAACGCATTTACCCTTTTTAATGGCGGTGGCGGAGACTTTGGTGGACGAATGGGAGGGAATTGACGCAGTGAAGAGCCAAAGATCAGCCAGAATAGGTTGATTTTAATTAAAAACATCCGAAAGATAAGAAGAAAGATTATAAAATGATTTCCTTAAAGCTAGAAAAACTTTATTTCAACTGAACAAACAAATTTATTTTCAATTTCAATATTGCTTTTTGATTTTAAGCCACAAAGACTTTTTTTAGATTCACTGTCCAATGCAATCCAATCATTAATGTTAAAAATTGATAAAAAGCTTTCATTTTTTCGCGTGTGATTCAATAAAATGTTTTTCATATAAGAAAAAAAATGTTTAGACGCCTAAGTTTGGCAAAAAAATACATATTCAATTTATGGAATGTAAGAATTCAAAGTCATTTCTATTTTTCTGAAAAATGCTATACATTTCCTTAATTTTGATCTTTTTCTTAAGAATCCCTGGTAACTTTGGCAATCCAAACGCATTTACCCTTTTTAATGGCGGTGGCGGAGACTTTGGTGGACGAATGGGAAAGAATTGACTCAGTGAAGAGCCAAAGATCAGACAGAATAGGCTGCTTTTAATTCAAAACATCAAAAGATAAGAAGAAAGATTATAAAATGATTTCCTTAAAGCTAGAAAAACTTTATTTCAACATTGATTTTTGATTTTAAGCCAAACAGACTTTTTTTAGATTCACTGTCCAATGCAATCCAATCATTAATGTTAAAAATTTATAAAAAGCTTCCATTTTTTCACGTGTGATTCAATAAAATGTTTTTCATATAAGAAAAAAAATGTTTAGACGCCTAAGTTTGGCAAAAAAAATACATATTCAATTGATGGAATTCAATGTAACAATGTGATGAAATGAAGAATGTAAGAATCAAATGTAAGAATCATTTCTATTTTTCTGAAAAATGCTATACATTTTCTTAATTTTGATCTTTTTCTTAAGAATCCCTGGTAACTTTGGGAATCATTGGGGTGGACCAATTGGGACAAATACTGGAGACGAACGCTTTTGTCCAGTCAGTTTAAAAACAGTTTACTTAGCGACTAAAAGAGAAATCTTAATCTCATCTTCACCTTTAACTTATCTAACGCCTATCTACTTCATCTTTAAAAATTAAGCAGATCTAATGGTTATCGAACGCCACGCCCCTTCTCCCATTGGCAATCTAACTTTAAGCTCAAATATCTTGGGTTTAGGTTGTCCAATTTAAATATCCTTAATAGCATTAGATACGGCAAGTCTTTCTCTATCGATTGGTACAAAAACTATTTAAATTGAAAAGCCCAACACAAAGATATTTGATCTAATGGTTATCTGCCCATTTTCCCATTGGCTTTAACTTTAAGCCTAAATATCTTGGGTTTGGGCTTTCCAATTTAAATAGTTTTTATACCAATTGACAGAGAAAAACTTGGCGCATTTAATAATATCAAGAAAATTTAAATTGAATAACCTAACACCAGGATATTTGGACCTTTCCCCGGCTATCGGACATTTGAAACGCCCCACCCCTTTTCCCATTGAAAATCTAACTTTGAGCTCGAATTTCTTGGTTTTGGGTTGTCCAATTCAAATATTCTTAGTAGCATTAGATGCGCCAAGTTTTTCTCTGTCGATTAGTATAAAAACTATTTCAATTGGACGGGCTCAACACCAAGAAATTTGAGCTCAAAGTTAGATTTCCAATGGGAAAAGGGGTGGGGCGTTTCAAATGTCCGATAGCCGGGGAAAGATCCAAATATCCTGGTGTTAGGTTATTCAATTTAAATTTTCTTGATATTATTAAATGCGCCAAGTCTTTCTCTGTCAATTGGTATAAAAACTATTTAAATTGGAAAGCCCAAACCCAAGATATTTAGGCTTAAAGTTAAAGCCAATAGGAAAATGGGCAGATAACCATTAGATCAAATATCTTTGTGTTGGGCTTTTCAATTTACCGTATTCTCTCTAATAGTAGTGCACTCTTT